>OX352774.1:145423731-146159090 GCA_947095535.1 Poecilobothrus nobilitatus | reverse complement strand
TCTGCCACCAGACGCCAGCTTTCTTCTGTTTGTACAGTAATGTAAAGCATATACTCTATTATATTACCTGGTAGCAACGGTCCGAGTATCTGTTCAACTGCAGATTTGCCATCCGTCCATCATTCGCAGTGGAAAATCACGTGTTCTGCGTCATCTCTGCCTCTCCCACAATAGAAATATTCAGGAGTCTCGACTCGTCCCTTCCTATGAACGTGTGAAAGAAATCATCCGTGTCCGCTTAGGAACTAATTGAGGTAGTAGTTTACTTCCCCATGCTCACGGCTAACCCACATCTTTATCTACGGCAGAAGCCGAACGGTCCATCGTCCCTTAACCTCGACGTCCCAGAGCTACTGCCATTTGTTTATGGTGCGGCTTCTCTCTTCCGTGGGCAATCTTTCTCGCCCGATCCCCGTCTTTCTGTTATAGATATTTTTTCTTTCCAACGCCAGGAGTCCAACGGGTATAACTCCAGCAATTAAGGGCGCCGCAGCTTCAGAGACTGTTCGGTAGGAACAGGCAACCCGGAGAGCAGCGCGTCGTCGGACAGAAACTAGCTCATTTCTGTACCACTCAAATCGCATTCGATCGTCCTAGAGCTCCGTACCATATAACAGCGCCGACTGTAAGGTATTCATTAGGAGTCGTCGCTTACTTGAGGTATGCCCATGAGTATTAGCCATTATTCTACTCAAGTTCGCGACCATGGTATCCAACTTGTTAGCCATCCGACAAGGCCATATCAGTACCGCAACATCGGTCCGCATAGCCGTTCAAGTTCACTCCTTCTGGCATTTCTAATCGCAGGAGCTCATCATATGCCACATTCCAGAAGTCAGGTTCTTGGATTGACCATTGAGCTGCCCCTGCCGTGACCGTCTTAATATTTAAGTTTTAGCATTAAAAACGACCATAACAATAGTAATTTTAATTGTAGAAATAGAATAGAAACTATAATAATTATGATGACCAATATAGAAGAAACAATAATTTAAATAGGTTTGATAATAATAATTACTATAACTACAATAATAATAATAATTATAACAATAAGTTCAATCAAAGATCAGTACAAAGTAGGTCTAACCAAAGGTCAGGAAATCCTAGAAAAAACTCAGGCCAATATCGCTGTCTTTTAGGCAAAGACAGGTTGAACCTATGGAAGTTGAGTATAGGCAAAACAATAACATAACATCTAATAATTACAACGAAGTTAATAATTCCGAGTTTTTTATGAACTAGCCTCGGATGATCTACCAATGGTAAAAATAACTATAGATAATAGAAATTTTCTAGCCCTTGTTGATACAGGAGCTACATTTAGTATTATAGATAAAAAAGTGAGAGGTTTTAAAAAAGTAAAAATAAAACCATTACAGTTCTCTACAATAAACGGAAAAGACAGTATTAATGAAGAAGTACATACTTCCGCTCCAAGCGAAATAAAAGGTCCACCTGGTGCTTTAATTAGAAGGAAAGTCAAAGAATTACCAAACAGAAAATATCAATTCATAATAGGTTCAGATTTATTAAGAAATCTTGATAGTATAATCGATTTTGAAAAAGGAAATATTAATTTACATGGACATAAATTTTGCAAACATACCCTATTCGTTTAACGAAATATATACCTTGGAAACTGTAGATCCTAAGATAAATTTATTAAAATTAAGACATTTAAATTCAAAAGAATTGACGGAAGTAAAAAAATTTATTAATAGGTTTAGTGACTTATTTTTTAAAGAATGTGACAAATTAACTAAAACAACGGAAATCAAACATGAAATAGTCAATTCGGCAGACCCCAGTCCATGAATGCAAAGTTGTATAGGTACCCACCCAAACATGAAGATGGTAGAAATCAAATTAGGGAAAATGAAGAACAGGGAATCATTAGGAAAAGTAACTCACGATATTCTAGCCCATTAATTGTAGTACCCAAAAAATCTGACAACTCATGTAAAAAAAAAATTTAGAATTGTTATTGATTACAGAAGGCTAAATGAGATTACAGCGGATGACAAATTTCCCCTACCTAATATTGATTCAATATTAGACAAATTAGGTAGAGCTCAATATGACTTGGCGAAAGGGTACTACCAAATAGAAATTAATGAAGAAAACAAAAAAAAACTGCATTGGTAACACCCCACAGTTTGTACGAATTTAATAGAATGCCTCTCGGCTTAAAAAATGCCTCAGCCGTATTTTAAAGGCTGATGAATGAAATTCTGAGGGATCATATTAATAAAATATGTGTTGTTTATATAGATGATATTCTCATATTCAGCACTAGCTTAAAAGAACACATAAAAGCAATAACAATTATATTTAAAATAGTAGAAGAAAGGCAATTGAAAATACAAATAGACAAATGTAATTTTTTGAAAAAAGAAACCGAATTCTTAGGTCAAATTTTGACTGAAAATGGTCTTAAACCAAATCCGAATAAAATCGAAGCTACAAAAAATATAGTGTTACCTAGAACAGGAAAATAGATAAAAAGTTTTTTAGGATTGACCGGATATTATCGTAAGTTTGTTAGAGATTACGCTAAAGTAGCTCAATCAATTACGAAATATCTAAAAAACAATTCTAAAATTAATAACAAAGATCCGAATTATATAGCTGCTTTTGAAAAACTGAAGAACCTTATAAATAAATATTAATACCGGAAGAAAAGAATAGGGAATAAAAGAATAAGAATAAAAGAATACCTTAGAAAATGTTAAACCGGAAGAAAAGAATAGGGAATCAGTTATGGCAACTGAAAGTGAATCTAATTCTAACATAATATTTAACATTGAAAATGAAAATAGGAGTATTACAATGGGAACAATTCATTCCGCTGAAGAAGAACTTTTTTTTTTTTTCATTAAATTCATAAATTGTAAATATTACATATAATCTAAACAAATATTTTTTTTGTTTTCTTTTTTCTTTATGGTCTTAGCCTGAGCTTTGTGACCTTATAAATTATTATAACAATCCAATTAAAAAGTATTTTCTTCTTCTTTGAAAAATTAAACATTATATAAAATTAAATACAAATGTAATAAATAGAAAAGTTATTTAATATAATATAAAATTAGAGAGAATAGATACTTAAATATTAGACTAAAAATTAAAAAACAAAAAATCGTAAAAAAAAATTACAGTTTTACACTTGAATATTAAAATAAAATTAAAAATAAAAAATTGTAAAAAAAAATTTCACATTCTTACACATTTCACAGTTTTACACATTCGTTTTTTTTTGGAGACTTTTAATTTTTTTTTTTTGACTTAAGTGATTTCTAATTGGTGCTGTAGCAAAAAAGGTTTAATTTTATGTTAAAACTCCGTTATACTATTGATTAATTTGAAAGTTTCAGGAAGTTCATTATACACTTTTAGACAGTTATATAAACAATTGTTTTCCTTTTTATTTGAACGGAATAATGATAAATAAAAATTTGCTTAATTGCGCGAATTGTGGTTGTGGATGTCGATCATTCTGTTGAGTATGAAGTTATGCTTGATTTCGTTATTAACAATTTTAAAAGCGATATAGTTTGAATTTGCATATATTTGAAAAACTAATATTTTTAGTAGAGTATATTAACGCTGTAGGGTGTTGACTTGGAAATCTGTGAATAATTTTTATTTTCTTTTTGTGCAAGATATCTAATTTATTTAGATATAGTTGAGGAGCTCTACTCCATATAGGATTCAAGTAAGTGATATACGATTTAATAAAAGATGAATATATTGTGAAAAGGCTTCGTTCGATAGAAAGTTTCTTAACCTGCATATTATATAAATATAGGGAGCTAAATTTTTCATTATGTGCTCAATGTGAGCACTCCAATTTGCTTTACTATCTACTATTACATCTAAATAATTAAAATTTTTTACGACTTCTATATTCTCATTGTTGAAACGGAATGCAGTCCCCATATCTTAACTTTTATTTTCGAAAAATAAAATTTTGGTTTTCTTCACATTTAAGCTAAGAAGATGTTTTCTCAACCATACTTGTATAATACTCATATTATTTCGAATACAGCTCTTCAAATCATCTTCACTATCACACGCATATTTCAATACAGCGTCATCTGCATACAGCGTTTATATAAATTTTAAACAGATTAGGCCCCAAAATGTATCCCTGCGGGACTCCTTTGGTTTCGATTTTTTTTGAGCTGTAGGTATTATTTACGCGGACTACTTGATCTCTATTTTCAAGATATGATTTGAATAACTTCAGTTGTAGGTCAGACAAATGAAGTTTAGACAATTTTAATAATTTTATAATTTATGATCAACACAATCAAATGCTTTTTTAAGATCTAGAAAAACCAACCCACATATTTTTTGTTATCCATATTTTTGAAGATGAAATCTGTTAAACATAGATAAGCTGTTGTTGTATTGGATCTTTTTTCGATACCAAACTGTTCTTCGTTTAAAATACCATTGGAATTCATAAAAGTGTTCAATCTATTTTTAATAATAATTTCAAAAATTTTTGAAAACGCTGGTAATACGGAAATAGGACGGTAATTAAAACACTCTGTACTATTTCCGTTTTTATAAATAGGAGTGACAGTAGCACTTTTTAAATTAGACGGGAAGAGACTAGTTTGAAGAGTCTTGTTAATAAATTTGAAGATGATAGGAATTAGTTTCTCTGAGAATCGTTTTATAAATTTCGTAGATATACCATCACATTCTGTCGCCGCTGTTAAGTTTAAAGAATTAATTGAAACACGAACTTCGTCAGCATTGGTTAGGGTTAACTGAAATTTCGAATAAATTGTTCTCTCGAATTTATTTATATAATTGAAATCAATATTGTATTGGAAATTTCAATATTAACAAAATAAACAACATTATAAGCAACATTAACAAAATTAATTATTCATATGCTCTGAGATTTCATTTGGAGATTCTAATGTTTGATTATGACACAGAGAAAGATCCTTTAATTGAGTTTTTTTCTCACCATTTTGCTTTTCATTAAACATTATTTCTTTACTAGCTGTTGACTCATCATAGAATGACGGAGTTAATTATGGTAGATTTTATTTTTATATACGTATAGGTAGTTTTTGCAATTTCGGAATAATGTATAATTTGTACTTTGCCAAATAATGCAGCAAATCAAAAAAAGGAATATTTGTAATTTACATACCTACAAAAAAATATTATGTTTCCATCCGGAATCGTATCTGCGAAAAAGACAGAATAAAAAAAACTATGTGAAATTGAAAGCAAAAATAATAAAATACTCATTTGGGTACCTACTACCCGTATATATACACACAATTCCAATTTTAGTTATCGCTGTGCTAATACATTACTCGGACACCAACAAATTTATTTGGGTAGGTAATAAAATTACCATCTAAAAATATATAGTGTTATTTTTTTTTATTTTAGAACAGTGGATATGGAATATAGAAAAATATATTGCATCTACTCTTGAAAATAGACTTTTTCGCCTTATGAAAAATGCATTAGGTTTAGTAAAAAGTAAAACTACTTCCTATAACTATACTTTGATGGTGACGTGTCAGAAGTTCCATTGGTATTTTTGAATCACTTCAAATTGTGGTATTTGGTATTTTTGAATCACATAAATGTATATATATACATCCTGGCTGGCCGGAATTTGGGAAATAACTGTATCTGATTTTATAATTGTCCGGGGCATAAATTGAAGTTTAGTCTAGAAAAGTTTGCTCTAAACGATATAATTACATTATTAATTAGATAAATAAAAAATATTAGACATTTTTCTATAATTAATAGAATATAATTAAATTAAAAATAAGTATATATGTATGTCCTATAAATTATAATTTAATATCATATTGTTAATAGCTATATAATAAAATAATAATAAACTATAATCCTTGTATAAGATAATAGATATACGTAGAAATAAAGGTAACGTCTCATAGTCTTGTACAATACAGCCGAGCTACAAATAGCTACAGCCGAGTAATTAACGGCTTAGTGAAATTAAAATATTATCATTACAAAAGGAAAATTGGACTTTTGACTCACCTGAAAAAGACAGAAGTACCATGAGATATATATTTGCCAAATATTTGTTTGGCTTTCTTTATTTAAATATATAAAATGATATTTGAAAATTATTAAAAACATTTTGTTTGTATTTATGCATATGTGGGTATGTATGTATGTCAAATAAAATTAATTAAAAAAAAAAATCAATTCGAAGAAATTAATGAATGAAAAATAATTTTTTTTTTGTTTTTTTACTATTTTTTTCTTTCTCTTTACCCTTTTGTAATGTATCATAGTTTTAAAAATTAAAAATATTTTCAATTAAAACAAATTATATCTACCTATATTGTATAGATTATGTATATTTTATTATACCCGTACGATAAGTATCGGTTATAATAAAATTACTCCTCCATTTGTAACACCTCGAAATAAGCGAGCTAGATATATCTTCAAAAGTATGGATCGGATCAGAATCAAATTCTGAATCGATTAAGCCATGTCCGTCCGTTCGTTCGTTAGCACGCTCACTCAAAAACTAAGAAAGCTAGAATCTTGAAATTTACACTAAATATTCTGGGAGCAATTTGTAGGTTCATTATTTTTTTTGGTTGAGTTCCCACCAAAACTTCGGGTAGCTCCCGAACAACTAACTTTTAGATCTCCACAATTTTTTTGAAATAGAGCCATTAAATTTTAATTGCTGATAGATATCATACAAATATTAATTTTATGCTATTATTAATTTTTCTGTAGCCCCATCCATTAAGGAGCTACAGCCCCCCAAAGTTCGAAAAATCTCTGTATTTAAATTGTTATAACATAAGCTCGATAAGGTATATTTTTATATACTTAGGCTATACTGTGTCTCAATTTACCGTTATGCGAAACTGAATTATTGCAAAATCTTTTAACTCTTTTATCTTCTAAATGGTTTAAGTTGGAAATTTTGACAGATGTTAGATCTTTGAAAATAAGTATGAGTCATTTCAGAATTTTTTTTTGTATCATCCCTCGTTTAGGAGCTGTAAGGGGTCAAAAACTGAAAATTTTCTATTTTTAAACACCTGTAACTTGAACACCCGTCAAAATTTTTTTGAACCAATACGTAAAAATTAAAGCTTCAACATTAAACTCTTATTTCTGTTAACAACTTTTTTTAATAATGTAGGGTTACTTTATAATTGACGAAAGTGTTACTTGATTTTTTCAAATTTGTTGATTCTAACAAATTTCTTTAACGAATTTTTTGCATTTTGTTTTACTCGATAATTTGAAATTGTTGAGGATATAATGCGTAGTACAAAAAAAATGTAAATAAATAAACAACATAACGGTAGCTTGAAGAATTTTTATTTATATGATATTGATATACATACATACTTATATAATATCATATAATAATAATACATACTTATATAATAATCATACTTATATAATAATATTTAAAATTATATTTACTATTTTGTAATTTAATGTACATTTACCGCTTAGTAATAAATGGTACTATAGAATATTTGAAAAAGTTTTGGATTGATAATCGTTATGCGAAAGGTTAGAATCTGCTTTTGAAGAATGTACAAACATATAGTTTGAATATATTTACAACCCATAGTTCTAGAAATTATAAAATTCACCCAAATTATTTTAAAATACCAAAATATTAAAAAAATAATATTGTAAGCAGGGTGACAGGCTGTGAACATACTAACGGTTCGTGCGGGTATCTAAGAGTTCTAAAGGGCAACTGTATTCTTTTTCGTTTTTTTTTTATAAAATTGAATGCGTTTGTTACACATCATTTTTCTGTACAAATATTTATATTAATATAAATTCCAAATTTTTTTATTATCACAGTTTTGTGCTATTTTGTCAGAACAGTATTTTTTTTTAGCCTCAATTATTAACTTTTTTACGTTACCTCTATATTGCAAATATAAATTGTTAATATGATTTACTTGTATATCAAATACAAATTAGAGAGGAAATTGTTAATAAATATAAAACACAATTAATAATTACAAATAATAAAATTGTAGAAAAAGAAATTATTTCTGGAAGAACCATCACATATGTAGCAGAATATGATTTTAATAGACTAACAGAAATATTTAGAGAAATAACACAAAAAGGCAAAGTAGGCATATTTTCATTAATAGAAATTTTCTCAAATAAAAATCAATTGAAATTTATAAAATGTTCGTATCGAGCTAAAGAAGTTAGAACTGAAGTAGAAGTTGTGAAACAAATTTTTTTATATCATACCAAAGAAAGCTGTCACGCAGGTATTCAGGAAACTTACAATCAAATAAAAAGTAAAATTTATTTTCCAAAGTTATTAGAATTAGTTCAAATTGTTATTAATCAGTGTGAAGTTTGCCAAGAAGTTCAATATGATAGAAATCCAATTAAATCAAGTTCAAATATAGTGAAAATGCTACAAATGTTAATGACATAATACATTTAGATACATACACAATTAAGAAGACTAATTTTTTAACAGTCATAGATAAATTCTTCAAATTCGGAGCAGCTTATTTTTTAACAGATAAAAATCACTTAACGTTAATAGAACAATTAGAAGAATTCACTTTACCAAATTAGGAAAACCAAGAAAAATAGTAGAATGATAATGAATTCAAAACTATGCAAATAAAACAATTTTTTGCAAGATGAAGAAATTGCTCTACATTTTACAAAACCTAATAATCATACAGGAAATAGTGATATAGAGAGATTCCACAATTCAATAGCTGAAAAGTTTAGAATTTTAAAATTTTTAAATCAAAATTTATCTGTAAAACAATTAAAGCAAAAATCTGTTAGATATTATAATGAAAGATTTTACTCAACAATCAAAAACATTGCAACCGAAGTTCAAAACAAAAAAGTAAATTTAAACAAAATTAAGGAAAATTTAATTTTAGCGAAAACAAACAGAATTGGAAAACTTAATAAAGCAAGAGAGGACTATGACGAACAAAGAACAACAGGTTTCGTTAAAAATTATAAAGCTGTCAGACATAAAGCACAGCCCAAATACAAAAGATTGAGATTAAACAACATTCACTCTGCTAATATAAAACGACGCCAAAAATTATATAAATTATAACTATCACAATTCCATTAAAACATTACAACATTAAGAACACTCTCACAATTCCATTACAACATTAAATTCTCAAAGATCAATAAACAATCATTTTAACAAATCTTTTTTTGCTCTTAAAAACACAATAGAACAGGATAGATTAAAAATATTACATGTGATAATGTATAATGAATAACGACAATAATAACTATAATAATTTCCAACAAATATTTTTGTCCTCTCTACAATTAAAACTATGTTTTTCATTCATAAACATTTTGCAATTATTATACTGATCTTTCACAACATAATTATGCAATAATATTTTTTAGCACATTTCCAAAAAATTTTTGAAAAAATGTGCTTATTAGTTTCACTCTGTCCGTCCGTCCGTCTGTTTACAAAACTTCTACACCGTTAAAGATAGAGAAAAAAATTTTAACCATGGGTAGGTCTCATAAAAATAATAATTTTGTGGAACAACTTTTTGATGTAGCCCCATCCATTACGGAGCTACAGCCTCTCAAACTTTGAAAAATCCCTATTTTTAAATGCATATATCTTATGTTCTGCTTAAGATTTTTTCAATCTGAAAACGTCATTCGACAGGTATTTTAACTTTGTAACTTTCTAAATTAATATCAAAATTATACAATTCTGTTAAATTTAGTATTTAAATTTACCGTTATGTGAAAAAAAAATTTTGCATGATTTTTCTACTTTCATAACTCCGGCACGCTTTTAGATAGAGGCTTGAAAATTTGAGACAAGAAAGAACTTTTAGAATTAGTATAAGTTTTCTCAGAAAATTTTTTGGTAACGCCCCCTCTTTTAGAGTTATTACTCCTCAAAAATTGAAAATTTGCTATTTTTAGACACCTGTAACTTAGGCACCTGTAAAAATTTTTCTTCGACAAGACATGAAAATTAAAGGTTCAATAATATACTTTTGTGTGTGCTAACGGCTTTTCTTAGTTATATAGGATTACGGACTTACGGCCCCTCAAAATTTCAAAAATGTCCTATTTTCACGTTTTTTCTTATTACATGAAATTTTCAAATTTTTGTGCAATTCACAATTCTAAACAGTTTGTATTGAGTTTTGGAAATGTGCGCTTTTAAAAACCGTTGGTTTACATTCTACCTTGTTTTATTTATTTATTTATTTATTTATTTAGTTCAAGCTTAACACAAGCAAGTTACAATATAATTCAATTAAAAAAAAAAATTACTAAATTTAAACAATAATTTTATAAATAAAAATTTACAAAATATTTATAAATTTAAACAAAAATAAAATTTATAAGGAAAAAAAAGAACAATTTAAAGATAAAAATTTATTACAAAAAACTAAAATTTTTAATTAAATAATACATATGACATTAAAATCATAGTTATTATTAACAAACTGCATGAAATTACAAATCAAAATTAACCATTTATCGATAAAAAAAAGAAGAATATATATCTCGATAATGCAGTTTCAATAACATGAATATAAATCCCTTTTTAAAGATTCTTTGGTTAGTTGAAAGTTAATTTGGGATTTGTGTAAGTTGCATAGAGACATCATTCTATTAAGTGGTTCAAACTTACCATAATTAGTGCGATAAAACTTCAAATTAAAGAGGTTAACCGATCTTAGCCTAGTATTGGTACAAAAGCTAATGTTGGCTAATAATTGTGCAGATAAAATATTACCTTTTATCAATTCTGTCAAGAATAATATGTCTGCAGCGTTACGACGTTTTTCAAGCGTATACATACATATATATATAAAAGGTTTAGTCTATGTTCATACGGAGGTAGATTATAAGGATCTTCCCAAGGGAGATGACGTAGGGCATATTTAAGAAAAATTTTTTGAAAAGATTCAATTCTTGGGTTTTATATAATGGACTCCACACCTGGTTGGCCTATTCTAAATTGGGACGAACTAAGCAAGTGTAAAGAGATTTAAAAACGTAAGGGTCATTAAACTCTCTAGCCCATCGTTTAATAAAACCGAGCATAGAGTTGGATTTGTTTAAAATATATGTATAATGAACATAAAAAGAAAGTTTACTATCAAAAAATACACCCAAGTCTTTTATAGAATTAACTTTAGAATTAACTTTTTAAATTTAAAAATTGAGATATAGGTTTTAAAGACATTTGTTTCTTCTACCCAATGTGACCACAATACACATTATTACACATGGGTTGAAATTTTTTTATTTCAATTTTTTGTATTATTCATAATATTATGAAGGTAATTTATATATGTATGTATGTATATTTATATGGGGCGTTTTTCTTTTTGTCATCAGATCAATGCTCAGAGCAGATGTCGAGCGCTCAGAGCAAACTTTTATCTGAGCTCTGACCGCTCTGAGTTAAAAAAGAAACGTTCAGAGCACAAATTGTCAATTTTTATCCAAATTATTTTCTAACGTCAGTATTTTGTTTTATTTTATTTCATGTTTTTAAATGTAATTATATAGTTTTAAAAGGAATTTATTTAAGAAATAAAATAAAACAACGTTATTTTACGTAAAATTTCATTTAATAAAATTTAAAAAAAAACTTTAAAAAAAATGTTTATCTATGCACGAAATTTTATTTTGTTGACATTTTTATTATTATACCCTACACCTAAAGTATAGGGTATATTAACTTTGGTATGGTGTTTGTAACCACCAAAAGGAAGCGAGTTAGATATGGACATGTATATATATTCTGAAACAGGATCACCTCCTGAGTCGATTTAACGATGTCCGTTCGTCCGTCCGTCCGTTCGCACGATAACTCAAAAACTAATGAAGCTATCTTGATGAAATTTATATAGTAGGTTACTAATCACGAAAGGACGGCTAAGTTCGAATTTGGACAAAATCGGTCCATGGGTTCGGTATCTGGAAGCTTCCGAACGAGCCCCAGAGCAAATGAGATTATCTCCAAAATCAACAAAGATAGAAATTTTAAACATTGTACAAAGTTGTTCCTTCGATGTTCCTTCCGTTCGATTTATGTCTCTGAAATTTAAGAGGATTTGGTCCATGGGTTTTGATTTTGGAAGCTTCCGAATGAGCACCAGAGCAAATGAGATTATCTCCAAAACCAACTAAGATATAACCGTTAAATTTGGCAGAGTGGTGTTCTTCCATATTTTATTTAAGTCTCTGAAATTTGAGATGATTTGGTCCATGGGTTCGGATCTTGGAAGCTTCCCAACAAGCCTCAGAGCAAACGAGTATATCTCCACAACCAACAAAGATAGAACCTTTATTTTTAGTACAAGAGTGTGCTGTTATGTTTTCTTTTCTATAAAATTGGAAACTGACATTTGAAAGAATTTGAACCATGGATTCGTATATTGGAAGCTTCCGAACGAGCCCCAGAGCAAACGAGATTATCTCCAAAATCAACAAAGATAGAACCTTCAAATTTTGTACAATGACGTTCCTTCCCGTTCGATTTATGTCTCTTAAATTTAAGAGGATTTGGTCCGTGGGTTTGGATTTTGGAAGCTTTCAAACGAGCACCAGAGCAAATGAGATTATTTCCAAAACCAACTAAGATATAACCTTTAAATTTGGCAGAATGGTGTTCTTTCATGTTTGATTTAGGTCTCTGAAATTTGAGAGGATTTGGTTCTTGGGTTCGGATTTTGGAAGCTTCCGCACAAGCCTCACAGCAAATGATATTATCTCCAAGAGCAACAAAGATATAACCTTTAAATTAGGCAGAATGGTGTTCCTTCATGATGTATGTTTCTGAAATTTGTAAGGATTTGGTCCATGGGTTCAAATCTTGGAAGCTTCCGGACGAGCCGCAGAGCAAACGAGTATATCTCCACAACCAACAAAGATAGAACTTTTATTTTTAGTACAAAGGTGTTTTGTTATGATTCCTTTTCTGTAAAATTGGAAACTGACATTTGAAAGAATTTGAACCATGGGTTCGTATTTTGGATACTTCCGAACGAGCACAAGAGCAACGAGCACATCTCCAAAACCAACAAAAGTAGAACCTTTAAATTTAGTACAATGATGTTCTGGCATGTTTTCTTTATGTTCCTGAGATGGACTCGATGAATTGGAGTGGCAATTCCACACACACCTCCCAAGGAATAACAATCTTCCAAATTAATAAAAATAGAAACTTACCTTAGTAAAAAAGAAAAATTTTTTACAAAGGTGTCAAGCATATCCCAAGAGGATGCCTCTCTTACGTTCCTGAAATTCGAGTTGAATAAGACAGAAAAGGGAAGAAGTTCAAGCAGCTGCCAAAAAACTTATGGATTTTAAATTTAATTCGAATTATTCAGGTGTAGGGTATTAATTTTTTTTTTTTTTTACGAGGGACGGTGGAAAACATCAAAAGTCACCCAAAGGAACTGCACGAGGTTCCTCTGAGTAGTGTTGGACTTTAACCAACCAAAACCACCCCCTTTAAAACCAAACTATAGGATTGGTCCTTTAATACATAATAATATAATGTACAGCTTGGTTTTGAAAAGGATGGGGGAAGGAATACTTGGGTGTTTGAATATAGGAAAATTGGGAATATGGAGGATGAAGGGAAAAATTTGGATAGTTATTTTGAAGAAAGATGTTAGTGTTCTTCTTGAATTTCGATATATCGTACACAAATGAATTACCAACTTTTGGGAACACATGTGCGGGCATAAGGTTCCATAAACGCGACGTGCGCATGACACATGAATTCCCGAATGCTGTATTGCGCCATCTGGACAGTTTGACAGTGTATGGGTGGGCATCTGTTGCACTCCTCGTTTCACGTTGGAAAACTTTGAGTGGAGGCATCAATTGTTTTATTTCTTTAGAACAGGTGTTCACCCCTACAAGGTATCTATAAAAGAGGGTCAATGACCCAGCAGTACGGCGATGGCAAAGTGGACTGAGCGTTGAGGTAACACTGGAGTCGACAATAAGGCGAATAGCTCTGTTTTGCATTTTGTCGAGAAAGCCCAGCGCTGTTTGAGGTGCTCCAGCCCAAATATGTCCATTATACACCATTTTGGGCCTAATGTACATTTTATAGATGTTGAGAAGATCGGAAGGAGAGAAGTAAGCTTTACAGCGGTACAAGAAACCTAGACATTTAGCAGCATCTTTAGCTATACCAAAAATATGATTTGACCAGGTCAATTTCTGATTTAACTCGATGCCCAGAATGTTTAAATCTCTTGAGTGCTGCAAAGCCTCACTCTGAAAAATTAGGTTGGGTGTAGTAGTAGCTACTTTACGCGAGATTAAACAGCATTGAGTTTTTTTGGTGTTGAAATCAACTCTGTTGCTTTCACCCCATTTTTGGATTTTCGCTAAATCATTATTTAGCTCACTGATAGTGAAGTTTCTTGCTGTTCTATTAGTTTGGTGATTAATACCACAGCGGCTATGAAATTCATAGGAAGCTACAAGGGTGCTGTCATCTGCGAAACTATGGATTGGATTCGAGGTAATTGAAAGTAGGTCATTGATAAATATTAAGAAGAGAGTGGGGGACAAAACCGATCCCTGAGGGACACCAGCATTAATTATAAAATTGTCAGATGAATAACCATCGACAAGTACCCGAATCATGCGATTCGAAAGGAAATCTCCAATCCATTTTAGAAAGACCCTACCTAGTCCTAACGCTTTGTATTTTGCTAATAAAGCGTCATGCCAGACTCGGTCGAACGCTTTAGAAATATCCAGAGCCACTGCATCAGATTCACCAGAATGGTGAAGGCTGATATTCAACTTTTCGCAAAGGTAAGTCATGAGATCACCGGTTGAATGACGGGCTCTGAACCCGTATTGTCGATCATGAAGCAAACCTCTACGATCCAGATATTTCAAAAGCTTCTGGTTTATTAATTTTTCCATTACTTTGGAAAGAACCGAGGTTATAGCAATAGGACGGTAGTTAGAGGGATCGCTTTTATTATCTTTTTTTGGAATTGGGAAAACATGCGCAACCTTCCATTGGGTAGGGTGAATACCCGAAGTAAAGGAAAGATAGAAAAAGTTGCGTAGAGGTTTTGAAATACTTGAATAGGTATTTTTAAGAACCATGGTAGTGATACCATCTGGAGCGGCTGATTTTTTTGCATCAAGATTTTTCAAGATTTTCATCACTGCTCTTGTTCTAAAGTATATTTTACCGAAGGAGTAGTCAACTTCAAGAACAGTTGGTGGCTTTAAAGTTGACTGAGGCAGTGTCGAGTTGAAAAAGAACTGCTTGCCAAACAAGTTCGCTTTCTCTTTGGAATCTGACACAATCATGTTATTAATATCAACAAGCGGAGGAAAAGAAGACCCGCTAGCGTCCTCTTTTAAACATTTTGCAAATGACCAAAAGGATTTGCTATTCTTAGGCATGTGGATAAGTTTGCGTTTCAACTTTAGGTTGAATAAGAATTTTTGCCTGTTGATAACTCTCTTGCACCTGTTTTCGAACCACTATATAGTTTGCCCTGAGAGCCTCCGGCCTATTGCTTTGATACAGTTTAGCTCATTTCTGTACCACTCAAATCGCATTCGATCGTCCTAGAGCTCCGTACCATATAACAGCGCCGACTGTAAGGTATTCATTAGGAGTCGCCGCTTACTTGAGGTATGCCCATGAGTATTAGCCATTATTCTACTCAAGTTCGCGACCATGGTATCCAACTTGTTAGCCATCCAACAAGGCTGGGCGGCTATCAGTACCGCAACATCGTCCGCATAGCCGTTCAAGTTCACTCCTTCTGGCATTTCTAAACGCAGGAGCTCATCATATGCCACATTCCAGAGGTCAGCTTCTTGGATTGACCCTTGAGCTACCCCTGCCGTGACCGTCTTAATGCGTTGACCGTCCTCTGTTTCATACACGAACGAGCTGTCTCGCAGGGAGTCCCAGATAACTCTCATGAGCTATTCTGGAACTCTGAACGCTTCTAATTCGTCCAGCATATCTACCCACCTTGCAGAATTGAATTCGTGTTTCACGTCAAGGGTGACGAAGAAAACTAACTGTCGCAAGTACTGGTTACCTTCTTCAGCCTTTCTCACGGTTTCTATTACCTCTTGGATAGCTCCTATAGTGGAGCGTCCTCGCGGAAAGCCATACTGTCGTTCGGATAAGTCACCAGCACTTCTTATCGCCGAGATTACGCGAGCCTGCACTTCTCTAGCACCTTGCCTGCAGTGTCCAGCATGCGCAGTGGACGATATGTCAATGGAGCCATTACGTCACCTTTGGCTTTGCTAATCAGCGCAAGGCGGGAAGTTTTCCATCGTTGACAGAAGGTTTCGGTAATGAGGCAGGAATTGTGCATTCTGAGGAGAAGGTCAAGTCGTGGACGGTACGCAGCTTTCAGGGCTTCTGGGGGTATCCCATCGGGTCCGGCAGTTTTGCGGTTACGTAAAGAGTCCACCGTAACTCCCAACTCCTCGTCAGTGAAGAATATCAATTACTTCCATTTCACGGGTTTCTTTACGAATTAGGTGTAATGGGAAAAGTGCATCAACTATTCCAGTAATCACCTCCGCACCAATGCAACTCTGCGCAGACCCCAACCTAAGCTTGTTTGTGACTATTTTATAGCCAAGGCCTCACGGATCAGCATTCACCTCCTCCCCTAGTTTTCTCCATTGGTAAACCTTGCTCCTATTAATGGTGTACCGGGGCAACTTTCTTACCACCTTATGTTCCGCGGAGATAGTGTTTGGCTCCTGACGATTTTGCGCCCTTTGCGTTCTTCGTCTAAGCCGAAGGCAGAGTCTTCTGAGATCCGCAATCTCCTCGGTGCACCAATACACCAGACGTCGACCTGGTCCCGGTCTGTGCCGGGGCATGGACAACTAACAGGCGCTGCGAATAAGACCCATTGTCTCTTCCACAACAGCTTCTGCCTGTTCTGGCGCTCTGCGATTCGTTGGGTGTTATACTAAAAACCAAGCGTCTTGAAGTATTGAGGAGAATCTAGCCGAATCAAGCCGTCCAAAGTTCCACCGCCCCTAGCTCTTGTCCAGCACTCCGGTGTGGCTCTGACCTCTTCCAAACGCAGAAAGTAATGTACTGGTGATCACTTCCGGTATAGTCCTCCAGTACACTCCAACCCTCCACTAGTGAGGCGGGATCCTCGTCGCGAAGGAGATGTCGAGAATAGTCTCCCTATACCCTGGGCGATCTACATCCTCCCCATACCCTTTCCGCATTGAATTCTCCAACGACTATAATTTTGCCTGCCATTCGAGGGATCTTATTCTTTAGTGCATCTATTTTAATTCTGAAGGCCTGGATCAGTTCATTCGAAATAAAGTAGCAGCTGATATATGTCACTCCTCCACTTTTGATCCATACGAAGCCTTAATCACGTCCGTGTGCCTTCACCGTAATCTTTTCACAATCCCGTACCGAGATGGGCGCAGTCCCAAGCTCATCGCGGTACCAGTACGTAGAAAATAGGTCGCTGTACTGCTCACTGATAACGACCAGGTCGGCATCGTACTCGTGGAGTAGATGGTGCAGGAGAGAGTCCGCCATCTTGCTCTGAATAAGATTCGCTTGCATAATCCGGATCATCTAATAAGTAATTGAGTGCTCCCTAAAGCGTTTCTAAACACCTCGCATCTCCTACACCAAGGGATATGGTTTACGCTACCAGTATCGTGACCCTTCTCAACGCACAGAAAGCATCGTTCGGGGGATCTACCCACTTTCTGACCCGCCACACCTGAAGCAGAGCCTGCTTCTATCAGGGCCCTTGCATGTCCTAGCGCAGCCCTTGCATGTCCGTCCGTTCCTCTGTCCGTCCGTCCGTTCCTCTGTCCGTCTGTTTTCAAAACTTCTACCGTTAAAGATAGAGAAAAAAATTTTAACCATGGGTAGGTTTCATAAAAATATTAGTTCTAGAACAACTTTTTCATGTAGCCTCATCCATTAGAAGCTAGAGCCACTCAAACTTTGAATAAGCCTTATTTTTAAATGCGTATATCTCATGTTCTACTTAAATTTTTTTTAAATCTGAAAACGCCATTGGACAGAAATTTATTTTTAGCTTTATAAATCAATAAAAATTATACAATTTTTGAAATTTAGTATTTAAATTTACCGTTATGTTAAAACCCTATTTTGCATGATTATTTTAGTTTTATAACTCCGGCACGCTTTTAGAGACGGACTTAAAATTTTTAAGGCATGATAGAATCAATCTTTGGCGCAGAATCACAATTCTAAACAATTTGTCTTATCTTTTGGAAATATGCGCTTTTAAAAAGCGTTGGTTTACATTCTGCCTTGTCTAGTAGTCACATCCCAATGTGGATTGACCCTACAATTTAAACTCTTACAAATTGTTAGGCAAATTAGGCAAATTGTTAAAAATTTCATAGGTCTAGATAATAGTAATTTAAATTTAGCGTATAAAAATAACAACAATTTTAATAAAAAAAATTATAAAAGTTTTAGCAATAAAAACGACCATAGCAATAGTAATTTTAATTGTAATAGAAACTATAATAATTATGATGACCAATATAGAAGAAACAATAATTTAAATAGGTTTGATAATAATAATTACTATAACTACAATAATAATAATAATTATAACAATAAGTTCAATCAAAGATCAGTACAAAGTAGATCTAACCAAAGGTCAGGAAATCCTAGAAAAAACTCAGGCCAATATCGCTGTCTTTTAGGCAAAGACAGGTTGAACCTATAGAAGTTGAGTATAGGCAAAACAATAACATAACATCTAATAATTACAATGAAGTTAATAATTCCGAGTTTTTTATGAACTAGCCTCGGATGATCTACCAATGGTAAAAATAACTATAGATAATAGAAATTTTCTAGCCCTTGTTGATACAGGAGCTACATTTAGTATTATAGATAAAAAAGTGAGAGGTTTTAAAAAAGTAAAAATAAAACCATTACAGTTCTCTACAATAAACGGAAAAGACAGTATTAATGAAGAAGTACATACTTCCGCTCCAAGCGAAATAAAAGGTCCACCTGGTGCTTTAATTAGAAGGAAAGTCAAAGAATTACCAAACAGAAAATATCAATTCATAATAGGTTCAGATTTATTAAGAAATCTTGATAGTATAATCGATTTTGAAAAAGGAAATATTAATTTACATGGACATAAATTTTGCAAACATACCCTATTCGTTTAACGAAATATATACCTTGGAAACTGTAGATCCTAAGATAAATTTATTAAAATTAAGACATTTAAATTCAAAAGAATTGACGGAAGTAAAAAAATTTATTAATAGGTTTAGTGACTTATTTTTTAAAGAATGTGACAAATTAACTAAAACAACGGAAATCAAGCATGAAATAGTCAATTCGGCAGACCAGTCCATGAATGCAAAGTTGTATAGGTACCCACCCAAACATGAAGATGGTAGAAATCAAATTAGGGAAAATGAAGAACAGGGAATCATTAGGAAAAGTAACTCACGATATTCTAGCCCATTAATTGTAGTACCCAAAAAATCTGACAACTCATGTAAAAAAAAAATTTAGAATTGTTATTGATTACAGAAGGCTAAATGAGATTACAGCGGATGACAAATTTCCCCTACCTAATATTGATTCAATATTAGACAAATTAGGTAGAGCTCAATATGACTTGGCGAAAGGGTACTACCAAATAGAAATTAATGAAGAAAACAAAAAAAAACTGCATTGGTAACACCCCACAGTTTGTACGAATTTAATAGAATGCCTCTCGGCTTAAAAAATGCCTCAGCCGTATTTTAAAGGCTGATGAATGAAATTCTGAGGGATCATATTAATAAAATATGTGTTGTTTATATAGATGATATTCTCATATTCAGCACTAGCTTAAAAGAACACATAAAAGCAATAACAATTATATTTAAAATAGTAGAAGAAAGGCAATTGAAAATACAAATAGACAAATGTAATTTTTTGAAAAAAGAAACCGAATTCTTAGGTCAAATTTTGACTGAAAATGGTCTTAAACCAAATCCGAATAAAATCGAAGCTACAAAAAATGTAGTGTTACCTAGAACAGGAAAATAGATAAAAAGTTTTTTAGGATTGACCGGATATTATCGTAAGTTTGTTAGAGATTACGCTAAAGTAGCTCAATCAATTACGAAATATCTAAAAAACAATTCTAAAATTAATAACAAAGATCCGAATTATATAGCTGCTTTTGAAAAACTGAAGAACCTTATAAAAAAATATTAATACCGGAAGAAAAGAATAGGGAATAAAAGAATAAGAATAAAAGAATACCTTAGAAAATGTTAAACCGGAAGAAAAGAATAGGGAATCAGTTATGGCAACTGAAAGTGAATCTAATTCTAACATAATATTTAACATTGAAAATGAAAATAGGAGTATTACAATGGGAACAATTCATTCCGCTGAAGAAGAACTTTTTTTTTTTTTTTTTATTAAATTCATAATTTGTAAATATTACATATAATCTAAACAAATATTTTTTTTGTTTTCTTTTTTCTTTATGGTCTTAGCCTGAGCTTTGTGACCTTATAAATTATTATAACAATCCAATTAAAAAGTATTTTCTTCTTCTTTGAAAAATTGAACATTATATAAAATTAAATACAAATGTAATAAATAGAAAAGTTATTTAATATAATATAAAATTAGAGAGAATAGATACTTAAATATTAGACTAAAAATTAAAAAACAAAAAATCGTAAAAAAAAATTACAGTTTTACACTTGAATATTAGAATAAAATTAAAAAATAAAAAATTGTAAAAAAAAATTTCACATTCTTACACATTTCACAGTTTTACACATTCGTTTTTTTTTTTGGAGACTTTTAATGTTTTTTTTTTGACTTAAGTGATTTCTAATTGGTGCCGTAGCAAAAAAGGTTTAATTTTATGTTAAAACTCCGTTATACTATTGATTAATTTGAAAGTTTCAGGAAGTTCATTATACACTTTTAGACAGTTATATAAACAATTGTTTTCCTTTTTATTTGAACGGAATAATGATAAATAAAAATTTGCTTAATTGCGCGAATTGTGGTTGTGGATGTCGATCATTCTGTTGAGTATGAAGTTATGCTTGATTTCGTTATTAACAATTTTAAAAGCGATATAGTTTGAATTTGCATATATTTGAAAAACTAATATTTTTAGTAGAGTATATTAACGCTGTAGGGTGTTGACTTGGAAATCTGTGAATAATTTTTATTTTCTTTTTGTGCAAGATATCTAATTTATTTAGATATAGTTGAGGAGCTCTACTCCATATAGGATTCAAGTAAGTGATATACGATTTAATAAAAGATGAATATATTGTGAAAAGGCTTCGTTCGATAGAAAGTTTCTTAACCTGCATATTATAAAAATATAGGGAGCTAAATTTTTCATTATGTGCTCAATGTGAGCACTCCAATTTGCTTTACTATCTACTATTACATCTAAATAATTAAAATTTTTTACGACTTCTATATTCTCATTGTTGAAACGGAATTCAGTCCCCATATCTTAACTTTTATTTTCGAAAAATAAAATTTTGGTTTTCTTCACATTTAAGCTAAGAAGATGTTTTCTCAACCATACTTGTATAATACTCATATTATTTCGAATACAGCTCTTCAAATCATCTTCACTATCACACGCATATTTCAATACAGCGTCATCTGCATACAGCGTTTATATAAATTTTAAACAGATTAGGCCCCAAAATGTATCCCTGCGGGACTCCTTTGGTTTCGATTTTTTTTGAGCTGTAGGTATTATTTACGCGGACTACTTGATCTCTATTTTCAAGATATGATTTGAATAACTTCAGTTGTAGGTCAGACAAATGAAGTTTAGACAATTTTAATAATTTTATAATTTATGATCAACACAATCAAATGCTTTTTTAAGATCTAGAAAAACCAACCCACATATTTTTTGTTATCCATATTTTTCAAGATGAAATCTGTTAAACATAGATAAGCTGTTGTTGTATTGGATCTTTTTTCGATACCAAACTGTTCTTCGTTTAAAATACCATTGGAATTCATAAAAGTGTTCAATCTATTTTTACTAATAATTTCAAAAATTTTTGAAAACGCTGGTAATACGGAAATAGGACGGTAATTAAAACACTCTGTACTATTTCCGTTTTTATAAATAGGAGTGACAGTAGCACTTTTTAAATTAGACGGGAAGAGACCAGTTTGAAGAGTCTTGTTAATAAATTTGAAGATGATAGGAATTAGTTTCTCTGAGAATCGTTTTATAAATTTCGTAGATATACCATCACATCCTGTCGCCGCTGTTAAGTTTAAAGAATTAATTGAAACACGAACTTCGTCAGCATTGGTTAGGGTTAACTGAAATTTCGAATAAATTGTTCTCTCGAATTTATTCATATAATTGAAATCAATATTGTATTGGAAATTTCAATATTAACAAAATAAACAACATTATAAGCAACATTAATAAAATAATTATTCATATGCTCTGAGATTTCATTTGGAGATTCTAATGTTTGATTATGACAAAGAGAAAGATCCTTTAATTGAGTTTTTTTCTCACCATTTTGCTTTTCATTAAACATTATTTCTTTACTAGCTGTTGTCTCGTCATAGAATGACGGAGTTAATTATGGTAGGTTTTATTTTTATATACATACTAGAAAATCCCCTGTGCAATTGCACAAATTCTATAGATTCAAAAACATTTACGTTATCATACTGACTCCCTTAATAAACTACCTAAAAATTTCATTTTTACATCAGCACCATTAAAAAAAACGTTGAAATCACTTACTTACTTGTAATAGAAAAAAAACATAAAACAAATCTAAACACATAAAATTAAAAAAGTTAGGTACAGTTTATTAATTTATTCTCGCCGTTTTGTCGTGGCGATAATTTTTGACAGTTTTTATAATTATTGAGAAAAAATGGTCCAAGCTAAAAACACATTCAGGGTAAAAGTTCGTGCCGATATCTCAAAAATTGTTTGAAACACATGTATAAAGTGCACAATAAAAACCGGCGAAAAACCAACCAACACCAACCGCTACGACATTTATTTTTTGTTACATTTAAAACACTCCCAATAATCGAAATAATTTTAATATTTGTTAAAATTTTACTCTCTATTTTTCTTTAGTTTTAAAAAAAAAATTTTATGTCGATGAAAAACAGTTGTTTTCGCCGCGAAATTACTTCAATTACCAAAACTACTTTCAAGTCTTTTGCGTTTATTTTTTTTTTGCTTGAAAAAAATTAGCTGAATTTATTTTATTTAAATGTACTTTGGAAGAGGTCTTTGGTATATTTAATAAAAGATTCATGTCTCTGATAATGTAATTTCATAAATTTTCGGGGTCTTTTTTTTTGTGACGGTCGTTTTCGACAGCTTTTTAATTTAATGGTCTAATAATAAATTAGTACAAAATTATGAATCTATTGTGAGAGAAGGCTTCTAAAATGATATTTTCTATGTTATTTTTTCTTTTTTTTTTAAGAAAAATTTCCATTTCTATAATATTTAGTAAGTTTCTGATTTCTGTTATGAAATATAATTAGCTAAGTCTGCCGAATTTTATATTAATAAAAAAAATTCAAATATTTTATGTTATATCAAAAATTCAGCTTAAAAAATCAAAATTCTAACCTAAATAAACAAAACTACTATAAAGTCTGTTGCGAAGCTTTTACCAGCTTTTATAATAGTGAAAACAAAATCAAGAATTAAATCGGCCTATTATTTTTTTCTTATAAATATAAGGCTTACTATAAACTTTGCTCTTTTCACTTTCAGGTCTTTTAATTTTATTAAGAGTATTTTTATTTTTTTTGAAACAAAGAGTCATTTGAAAACTGCCAACAGAAGAATAATAATTTATTTTTAATTTACCGCTGCGACCAGTTCATAATGGATGTGGCGGTCAAATTTAAAAATTAAAAATTTGCTTTAAATTTTGTGTCGAAAGTACTTTTTAAAAAGTAAACATTTGTGTCTCTGATAAGGCTTTTAGTCGAAGATTTATGTCTCTGATAATAAAATTTTAAATTATTAAATAAATATATAGAAATATCATCATTGCCAGTTTAGTTTACATTCAGTGTGAGTGGTTTATTATAGAAATAAAATATTTTTTTTTTACATGTTGGCAAGGTCTTATCATTATATTGTGTACATTATCAGAAATTCAATCATTAATTTCAGGTATTATAATCTGATCTGATTAATAAATCTTATTTTTTTCCATGGCTAACAATATTATTAATGGTCTAGTACAAAATTATGAATCTTTTGTGAGAGAAGGCTTCTAAAATGATATTTTCTATGTTATTTTTTTCTTTTTTTTTTAAAAAAAAAAAACAGTTTCTATAATATTTAGTAAGTTTCTGACTTTTGTTATGAAATATAATTATTTAAGTCAGCCGAATTTTACATTAATAAAAAAATTTCGAATATTTTATGTTATACCAGTTCTACCGAAAATTTAGCTTAAAAATCTAAATTTCAACCTAAATAAACAAAACTATTTTAAAGTACGTTACGAAGCTTTCACCAGCTTTTATACTAATGAAAACAAAATCAAGAATAAAATCGGCCTATTATTTTTTTCTTATAAATATGGGGTTTACTATAAACTTTGCTCACTCTCACTTTTTCACTTTCAGGCGTTTTAATTTTATTAAGAGTACCTATTTTTATTTTTTTTTTTCCAAAACAAAGATTGAAAATGCCAACAGAAGATTAATAATTTATTTTTAATTTACCGCTGCGACCAGTTCATAATGGACGTAGCGGTCAAATTTAAAAATTAAAAATTTGCTGAATTTATTTTGATTGAAAATGTGTTTTTAAGTATGTACTTTTCCTTTTTTGACTGTACTCACTTTTAATGGAGGGTTTGTGTCTCTGATAATACTTCTAGCGGAAAATTTGGTCACTAATAATATTTACTAAATTTATTTATATATTTAATGAACGGTTTGTGTCTCTTGATAATACTTTGAGTCAAAAATTTGTGTCTCTGGTAATAAAATTTTAAATTATTAAATAAATATACAAAAATATCATCATTGCCAGTTTAGTTTACATTCAGTGTGAATGTTTTATTATAGATATAAAATATATTTTTTTACATGTTGGCAAGGTCTCGCCAACATCTTGTGTATTATATTATAGATAGGTAGTTTTTGCAATTTCGGAATAATGTATAATTTGTACTTTGCCAAATAATGCAGCAAATAAAAAAAAAGGAATATTTGTAATTTACATACCTACAAAAAAATATTATGTTTCTATCCGGAATCGTATCTGCGAAAAAGACAGAATAAAAAAAACGATGTGAAATTGAAAGCAAAAATAATAAAATACTCATTTGGGTACCTACTACCCATATATATACACACAATTCCAATTTTAGTTATCGCTGTGCTAATACATTACTCGAACACCAACAAATTTATTTGGGTAGGTAATACAATTACCATCTAAAAATATATAGTGTTATTTTTTTTTATTTTAGAACAGTGGATATGGAATATAGAAAAATATATTGCATCTACTCTTGAAAATAGACTTTTTCGCCTTATGAAAAATGCATTAGGTTTAGTAAAAAGTAAAACTACTTCCTATAACTATACTTTGATGGTGACGTGTCAGAAGTTCCATTGGTATTTTTGAATCACTTCAAATTATGGTATTTGGTATTTTTGAATCACATAAATGTATATATATACATCCTGGCTGGCCGGAATTTGGGAAATAACTGTATCTGATTTTATAATTGTCCGGGGCATAAATTGAAGTTTAGTCTAGAAAAGTTTGCTCTAAACGATATAATTACATTATTAATTATTATCATTATCCTGCCAATGGTGTAGTTGTTAAGACACCGGCCTTTCATCCGTAAGGTCTTTAAACCCCGGCTGGGTCATATAGATAAATAAAAAATATTAGACATTTTTCTATAATTAATAGAATATAATTAAATTAAAAATAAGTATATATGTATGTCCTATAAATTATAATTTAATATCATATTGTTAATAGCTATATAATAAAATAATAATAAACTATAATCCTTGTATAAGATAATAGATGTACGTAGAAATAAAGGTAACGTCTCATAGTCTTGTACAATACAGCCGAGCTACAAATAGCTACAGCCGAGTAATTAACGGCTTAGTGAAATTAAAATATTATCATTACAAAAGGAAAATTGGGACTTTTGACTCACTTGAAAAAGACAGAAGTACCATGAGATATATATTTGCCAAATATTTGTTTGGCTTTCTTTATTTAAATATATAAAATGATATTTTAAAATTATTAAAAACATTTTGTTTGTATTTATGCATATGTGGGTATGTATGTATGTCAAATAAAATTAATTAAAAAAAAAAATCAATTCGAAGAAATTAATGAATGAAAAATATTTTTTTTTTTGTTTTTTTACTATTGTTTTCTTTCCCTTTACCCTTTTGTAATGTATCATAGTTTTAAAAATTAAAAATATTTTCAATTAAAACAAATTATATCTACCTATATTGTATAGATTATGTATATTTTATTATACCCGTACGATAAGTATAAGTATAAGTATATAAATAAAATACTCCATTTGTAACACCTCGAAATAAGCGAGCTAGATATATCTTCAAAAGTATGGATCGGATCAGAATCAAATTCTGAATCGATTAAGCCATGTCCGTCCGTTCGTTCGTTAGCACGCTCACTCAAAAACTAAGAAAGCTAGAATCTTGAAATTTACACAAAATATTCTGGGAGCAATTTGTAGGTTCATTATTTTTTTTGGTTGAGTTCCCACCAAAACTTCGGGTAGCTCCCGAACAACTAACTTTTAGATCTCCACAATTTTTTTGAAATAGAGCCATTAAATTTTAATTGCTGATAGATATCATACAAATATTAATTTTATGATATTATTAATTTTTCTGTAGCCCCATCCATTAAGGAGCTACAGCCCCCCAAAGTTCGAAAAATCTCTATATTTAAATTGTTATAACATAAGCTCTATAAGGTATATCTTCAATCTGAAAATTCCAATAGGTCCACGGTAGGTGCTTTTATGAGCTTTACAAATATGTATATAATAAATATATACTTAGGCTATACTGTGTCTTAATTTACCGTTATGCGAAACTGAATTATTGCAAAAACCTTTAACTCTTTTATCTTCTAAATGGTTTAAGTTGGAAATTTTGGCAGATGTTAGATCTTTGAAAATAAGTATGAGTCATTTCAGAATTTTTTTTTGCCTAGTACAAAAAAATGTAAATAAATAAACAACATAACGGTAGCTTGAAGAATTTTTATTTATATGATATTGATATACATACATACTTATATAATATCATGTTTAATAATATTTAAAATTATATTTACTATTTTGTAATTTAATATACATTTACCGCTTAGTAATAAATGGTACTATAGAATATTTGAAAAAGTTTTGGATTGATAATCGTTATGTGGAAGGTTAGAATCTGCTTTTGAAGAATGTACAAACATATAGTTTGAATATATGTACAACCCATAGTTCTAAAAATTATAAAATTCACCCAAATTATTTTAAAATACCAAAATATTAAAAAAAAAAATATTGTAAGCAGAGTGACAGGCTGTGAACATACTAACGGTTCGTGCAGGTATCTAAGAGTTCTAAAGGGCAACTGTATTCTTTTTCGTTTTTTTTTATAAAATTGAATGCGTTTGTTACACATCATTTTTCTGGACAAATATTTATATTAATATAAATTCCAAATTTTTTTATTATCACAGTTTTGTGCTATTTTGTCAGAACAGTATTTTTTTTTAGCCTCAATTATTAACTTTTTTACGTTACCTCTATATTGCAAATATAAATTGTTAATATGATTTACTTGTATATCAAATACCAATTAGAGAGAAAATTGTTAATAAATATAAAACACAATTAATAATTACAAATAATAAAATTGTAGAAAAAGAAATTATTTCTGGAAGAACCATCACATATGTAGCAGAATATAATTTTAATAGACTAACAGAAATATTTAGAGAAATAACACAAAAAGGCAAAGTAGGCATATTTTCACAAATTTCTGACCATAAATATAACAAGATAAATTAATAGAAATCTTCTCAAATAAAAATCAATTGAAATTTATAAAATGTTCGTATCGAGCTAAAGAAGTTAGAACTGAAGTAGAAGTTGTGAAACAAATTTTTTTATATCATACCAAAGAAAGCTGTCACGCAGGTATTCAGGAAACTTACAATCAAATAAAAAGTAAAATTTATTTTCCAAAGTTATTAGAATTAGTTCAAATTGTTATTAATCAGTGTGAAGTTTGCCAAGAAGTTAAATATGATAGAAATCCAATTAAATCAATTTCAAATATAGTGAAAATGCTACAAATGTTAATGACATAATACATTTAGATACATACACAATTAAGAAGACTAATTTTTTAACAGTCATAGATAAATTCTTCAAATTCGGAGCAGCTTACTTTTTAACAGATAAAAATCACTTAACGTTAATAGAACAATTAGAAGAATTCACTTTACCAAATTAGGAAAACCAAGAAAAATAGTAGAATGATAATGAATTCAAAACTATGCAAATAAAACAATTTTTTGCAAGATGAAGAAATTGCTCTACATTTTACAAAACCTAATAAACATACAGGAAATAGTGATATAGAGAGATTCCACAATTCAATAGCTGAAAAGTTTAGAATTTAAAAATTTTTAAATCAAAATTTATCTGTAAAACAATTAAAGCAAAAATCTGTTAGATATTATAATGAAAGATTTTACTCAACAATCAAAAACATTGCAACCGAAGTTCAAAACAAAAAAGTAAATTTAAACAAAATTAAGGAAAATTTAATTTTAGCGAAAACAAACAGAATTGGAAAACTTAATAAAGCAAGAGAGGACTATGACGAACAAAGAACAACAGGTTTCGTTAAAAATTATAAAGCTGTCAGACATAAAGCACAGCCCAAATACAAAAGATTGAGATTAAACAACATTCACTCTGCTAATATAAAACGACGCCAAAAATTATATAAATTATAACTATCACAATTCCATTAAAACATTACAACATTAAGAACACTCTCACAATTCCATTACAACATTAAATTCTCAAAGATCAATAAACAATCATTTTAACAAATCTTTTTTTGCTCTTAAAAACACAATAGAACAGGATAGATTAAAAATATTACATGTGATAATGTATAATGAATAACGACAATAATAACTATAATAACTATAATAATTTCCAACAAATATTTTTGTCCTCTCTACAATTAAAACTATGTTTTTCATTCATAAACATTTTGCAATTATTATACTGATCTTTCACAACATAATTATGCAATAATATTTTTTAGCACATTTTCAAAAAATTTTTGAAAAAATGTGCTTATTAGTTTCACTCTGTCCGTCCGTCCGTCTGTTTACAAAACTTCTACACCGTTAAAGATAGAGAAAAAAAATTTTAACCATGGGTAGGTCTCATAAAAAAAATAATTTTGTGGAACAACTTTTTCATGTAGCCCCATCCATTACGGAGCTACAGCCTTTCAAACTTTGAAAAATCCCTATTTTTAAATGCATATATCTTATGTTCTGCTTAAGATTTTCTCAATCCGAAAACGTCATTCGACAGGTGTTTTAATTTTGTAACTTTCTAAATTAATATCAAAATTATACAATTTTGTTAAATTTAGTATTTAAATTTACCGTTATGTGAAAACAAATTTTGCATGATTTTTCTACTTTCATAACTCCGGCACGCTTTTAGATAGAGGCTTGAAAATTTGAGACAAGAAAGAACTTTTAGAATTAGTATAAGTTTTCTCAGAAAATTTTTTGGTAACGCCCCCTCTTTTAGAGTTATTACTCCTCAAATTTGAAAATTTGCTATTTTGAGACACCTGTAACTTAGGCACCTGTAAAAATTTTTCTTCGACAAGACATGAAAATTAAAGGTTCAATAATATACTTTTGTGTGTGTTAACGGCTTTTCTTAGTTATATAGGATTTCGGACATACGGCCCCCCAAAATTTCCAAAATGTCCTATTTTCACGTTTTTTCTTATTACATGAAATTTTCAAATTTTTGTGCAATTCACAATTCTAAACAGTTTGTATTGAGTTTTGGAAATGTGCGCTTTTAAAAACCGTTGGTTTACATTCTACCTTGTTTTATTTATTTATTTATTTATTTATTTAGTTCAAGCTTAACACAAGCAAGTTACAATATAATTCAATTAAAAAAAAAAATTACTAAATTTAAACAATAATTTTATAAATAAAAATTTACAAAATATTTATAACATTTAATATAATAATTAATACTAGTAAATACTACATTATAAATTTAAACAAAAATAAAATTTATAAGGAAAAAAAAAAACAAGTTAAAGATAAAAATTTATTACAAAATTCTAAAGTTAATTCTATAAAAGACTTGGGTGTATTTTTTGATAGTAAACTTTCTTTTTATGTTCATTATACATATATTTTAAACAAATCCAACTCTATGCTCGGTTTTATTAAACGATGGGCTAGAGAGTTTAATGACCTTTATGTTTTTAAATCTCTTTACACTTGCTTAGTTCGTCCCAATTTAGAATAGGCCAACCAGGTGTGGAGTCCATTATATAAAACCCAAGAATTGAATCTTTTCAAAAAATTTTTCTTAAATATGCCCTACGTCATCAAATTTTTAATTAAATAATACATATGACATTAAAATCATAGTTATTATTAACAAACTGCATGAAATTACAAATCAAAATTAACCATTTATCGATAAATAAAAAAAAAATATATATATCTCGATAATGCAGTTTCAATGACATGAATATAAATCCCTTTTTAAAGATTCTTTGGTTAGTTGAAAGTTAATTTGGGATTTGTGTAAGTTGCATAGAAACATCATTCTATTAAGTGGTTCAAACTTACCATAATTAGTGCGATAAAACTTCAAATTAAAGAGGTTAACCGATCTTAGCCTAGTATTGGTACAAAAGCTAATGTTGGCTAATAATTGTGCAGATAAAATATTACCTTTTATCAATTCTGTCAAGAATAATATGTCTGCAGCGTTACGACGTTTTTCAAGCGTATACATACATATATATATAAAAGGTTTATCTATGTTCATACGGAGGTAGATTATAAGGATCTTCCCAAGGGAGATGACGTAGGGCATATTTAAGAAAAATTTTTTGAAAAGATTCAATTCTTGGGTTTTATATAATGGACTCCACACCTGGTTGGCCTATTCTAAATTGGGACGAACTAAGCAAGTGTAAAGAGATTTAAAAACATAAAGGTCATTAAACTCTCTAGCCCATCGTTTAATAAAACCGAGCATAGAGTTGGATTTGTTTAAAATATATGTATAATGAACATAAAAAGAAAGTTTACTATCAAAAAATACACCCAAGTCTTTTATAGAATTAACTTTAGAATTAACTTTTTAAATTTAAAAATTGAGATATAGGTTTTAAAGACATTTGTTTCTTCTACCCAATGTGACCACAATACACATTATTACACATGGGTTGAAATTTTTTTATTTCAATTTTTTGTATTATGCATAATATTATGAAGGTAATTTATATATGTATGTATGTATATTTATATGGGGCGTTTTTCTTTTTGTCATCAGATCAATGCTCAGAGCAGATGTCGAGCGCTCAGAGCAAACTTTTATCTGAGCTCTGACCGCTCTGAGTTAAAAAAGAAACGTTCAGAGCACAAATTGTCAATTTTTATCCAAATTATTTTCTAACGTCAGTATTTTGTTTTATTTTATTTCATGTTTTTAAATGTAATTATATAGTTTTAAAAGGAATTTATTTAAGAAATAAAATAAAACAACGTTATTTTACGTAAAATTTCATTTAATAAAATTTAAAAAAAAACTTTAAAAAAAATGTTTATCTATGCACGAAATTTTATTTTGTTGACATTTTTATTATTATACCCTACACCTAAAGAATAGGGTATATTAACTTTGGTATGGTGTTTGTAACCACCAAAAGGAAGCGAGTTAGATATGGACATGTATATATATTCTGAATCAGGATCACCTCCTGAGTCGATTTAACGATGTCCGTTCGTCCGTCCGTCCGTTCGCACGATAACTCAAAAACTAATGAAACTATCTTGATGAAATTTATATAGTAGGTTACTAATCACGAAAGGACGGCTAAGTTCGAATTTGGACAAAATCGGTCCATGGGTTCGGTATCTGGAAGCTTCCGAACGAGCCCCAGAGCAAATGAGATTATCTCCAAAATCAACAAAGATAGAAATTTTAAACATTGTACAAAGTTGTTCCTTCGATGTTCCTTCCGTTCGATTTATGTCTCTGAAATTTAAGAGGATTTGGTCCATGGGTTTTGATTTTGGAAGCTTCCGAATGAGCACCAGAGCAAATGAGATTATCTCCAAAACCAACTAAGATATAACCTTTAAATTTGGCAGAGTGGTGTTCTTCCATATTTTATTTAAGTCTCTGAAATTTGAGATGATTTGGTCCATGGGTTCGGATCTTGGAAGCTTCCGAACAAGCCTCAGAGCAAACGAGTATATCTCCACAACCAACAAAGATAGAACCTTTATTTTTAGTACAAGAGTGTGCTGTTATGTTTCCTTTTCTATAAAATTGGAAACTGACATTTGAAAGAATTTGAACCATGGATTCGTATATTGGAAGCTTCCGAACGAGCCCCAGAGCAAACGAGATTATCTCCAAAACCACCAAAGATAGAACCTTTAAATTTTTTACAATGATGTTCCTTCCCGTTTGATTTATGTCTCTGAAATTTAAGAGGATATAGTCCATAGGTTTGGATTTTGGAGGCTTCCGAACGAGCCCCAGAGCATATGAGATTATCTCCAAAAACAACAAAGATATAACCTTTAAATTTGGCAGAATGGTGTTCTTTCATGTTTGATTTAGATCTCTGAAATTTGAGAGGATTTGGTCCATGGGTTTGGATTTTGGAAGCTTCGGAACGAGCCCCAGAGCAAACGAGATTATCTCCAAAATCAACAAAGATAGAACCTTCAAATTTTGTACAATGACGTTCCTTCCCGTTCGATTTATGTCTCTTAAAATTAAGAGGATTTGGTCCATGGGTTTGGATTTTGGAAGCTTCCAAACGAGCACCAGAGCAAATGAGATTATTTCCAAAACCAACTAAGATATAACCTTTAAATTTAGCAGAATGGTGTTCTTTCATGTTTGATTTAGGTCTGTGAAATTTGAGAGGATTTGGTCCTTGGGTTCGGATTTTGGAAGCTTCCGAACAAGCCTCAGAGCAAATGATATTATCTCCAAAAGCAACAAAGATATAACCTTAAAATTAGGCAGAATGGTGTTCCTTCATGATGTATGTTTCTGAAATTTGTAAGGATTTGGTCCATGGGTTCAAATCTTGGAAGCTTCCGGACGGGCCCAGAGCAAACGAGTATATCTCCACAACCAACAAAGATAGAACTTTAATTTTTAGTACAAAGGTGTTCTGTTATGTTTCCTTTTCTGTAAAATTGGAAACTGACATTTGAAAGAATTTGAACCATGGGTTCGTATTTTGGATACTTCCGGACGAGCAAAAGAGCAACGAGCACATCTCCAAAACCAACAAAAGTAGAACCTTTAAATTTAGTACAATGATGTTCTGGCATGTTTTCTTTATGTTCCTGAGATGGATTCGATGAATTGGAGTGGCAATTCCACACACACCTCCCACGGACTAACAATCTTCGAAATTAATAAAAATAGAAACTTACCTTAGTAAAAAAGAAAAATTTTTTACAAAGGTGTCACGCATATCCCAAGAGGATGCCTCTCTTACGTTCCTGAAATTCGAGTTGAATAAGACAGAAAAGGGAAGAAGTTCAAGCAGCTGCCAAAAAACTTATGGATTTTAAATTTAATTCGAATTATTCAGGTGTAGGGTATTAATTTTTTTTTTTACGAGGGACGGTGGAAAACATCAAAAGTCACCCAAAGGAACTGCACGAGGTTCCTCTGAGTAGTGTTGGACTTTAACCAACCAAAACCACCCCCTTTAAAACCAAACTATAGGATTGGTCCTTTAATACATAATAATATAATGTACAGCTTGGTTTTGGGGAAAAGGATGGGAGAAGGAATACTTGGGTGTTTGAATATAGGAAAATTGGGATTATGGAGGATGAAGGGAAAAATTTGGATAGTTATTTTGAAGAAAGATGTTAGTGTTCTTCTTGAATTTCGATATATCGTACACAAATGAATTACCAACTTTTGGGAACACATGTGAGGGCATAAGGTTCCATAAACGCGACGTGCGCATGACACACGAATTCCCGAATGCTGTATTGCGCCATCTTGACAGTTCGACAGTGTATGGGTGGGCATCTGTTGCACTCCTCGTTTCACGTTGGAAAACTTTGAGTGGAGGCATCAATTGTTCTATTTCTTTAGAACAGGTGTTCACCCCTACAAGGTATCTATAAAAGAGGGTCAATGACCCAACACTACGGCGATGGCAAAGTGGAGTGAGCGTTGAGGTAACACTAGGGTCGCCAATAAGGCGAATAGCTCTGTTTCGCACTTTGTCGAGAAAGCCCAGCGCTGTTTGGGGCGCTCCAGCCCAAATATGTGCATTATACTCCATTTTGGGCCTAATGTACATTTTATAGATGTTGAGAAGATCGGAAGGAGAGAAGTAAGCTTTACAGCGGTACAAGAAACCTAGACATTTAGCAGCATCTTTAGCTATACCAAAAATATGATTTGACCAGGTCAATTTCTGCTTTAACTCGATGCCCAGAATGTTTAAATCTGTTGAGTGCTGCAAAGCCTCACCCTGAAAAGTCAGGTTGGGTGTAGTAGTAGCTACGTTACGCGAGATTAAACAGCATTGCGTTTTTTTGGTGTTGAAATCAACTCTGTTGCTTTCACCCCATTTTTGGATTTTCGCTAAATCATTATTTAGCTCACTGATAGTGAAGTTTCTTGCTGTTCTATTAGTTTGGTGATTAATACCACAGCGGCTATGAAATTCATAGGAAGCTACAAGGGTGCTGTCATCTGCAAAACTATGGATTGGATTCGAGGTAATTGAAAGTAGGTCATTGATAAATATTAAGAAGAGAGTGGGGGACAAAACCGATCCCTGAGGGACACCAGCATTAATTATAAAATTGTCAGATGAATAACCATCGACAAGTACCCGAATCATGCGATTCGAAAGGAAATCTCCAATCCATTTTAGAAAGACCCTACCTAGTCCTAACGCTTTGTATTTTGCTAATAAAGCATCATGCCTGACTCGATCGAACGCTTTAGAAATATCCAGAGCCACTACATCAGATTCACCAGGATGGTGAAGGCTGATATTCAACTTTTCGCAAAGGTAAGTCATGAGATCACCGGTTGAATGACGGGCTCTGAACCCGTATTGTCGATCATGAAGCAAACCTCTACGATCCAGATATTTCAAAAGCTTCTGGTTTATTAATTTTTCCATTACTTTGGAAAGAACCGTCCTATAGCAATAGGACGGTAGTTAGAGGGATCGCTTTTACTACCTTTTTTTGGAATTGGGAAAACATGCGCAACCTTCCATTGGGTAGGGTGAATACCCGAAGTAAAGGAAAGATAGAAAAAGTTGCGTAGAGGTTTTGAAATACTTGAATAGGTATTTTTAAGAACCATGGTAGTGATACCATCTGGAGCGGCTGATATTTTGCATCAAGATTTTTCAAGATTTTCATCACTGCTCTTGTCCTAAAGTATATTTTACCGAAGGAGTAGTCAACTTCAAGAACAGTTGGTGGCTTTAAAGTTGACTGAGGCAGTGTCGAGTTGAAAGAGAACTGCTTGCCAAACAAGTTCGCTTTCTCTTTGGAATATGACACAATCATGTTATTAATATCAACAAGCGGAGGAAAAGAAGACCCGCTAGCGTCCTCTTTTAAACTTTTTGCAAATGACCAAAAGGATTTGCTATTCTTAGGCATGTGGATAAGTTTGCGTTTCAACTTTAGGTTGAATAAGAATTTTTGCCTGTTGATAACTCTCTTGCACCTGTTTCGAACCACTATATAGTTTGCCCTGAGAGCCTCCGACCTATTGCTTTGATACAGTTTAAAAGCCTCCTCCTTTTTAAGAATGGCTTCACTGCAAATGCGATTGAACCAAGATTTGGATTTCCGTTTAATAGTTCTCATGGAGTAAGGAATAAATAACCTCATTCCAAGTAAAATTGTTTCACAAATCGCTTTTGCAGCAAAGTCGACATTCCTATCGCGGAAGCACAATGGCCAATCAAAGGATCTGAAAAAACTGTTAGACCCTCTCAATTCGCATGGCTGTATCGCCATACTAATTTTCTGGAAGGAGTCCTTTGATTGGTAATTGGGCCTACCCGGAAACTTGTTTTAACCAAATAATGGTCGGAGCCATCCAGAGGGCAACCAACTGAAACCACATATTTTTCAGGGTGTGTGGTCAGGAACAGATCCAAGAGGTAGCTTTCTTGATCAGCACGATCTGGGATCCTAGTGGGATTTTGGACAAGTTGAGAAAGGTGGAAAAGAGATGAGAATAGTTCAACTTGTTTCCCAATTGAGTTTTGACTCAGAGAAGTGTTACTAGAAAAGTGAAGCCAGTCTCTATTATGAATATTGAAATCACCCGCCAGAATAATTTCAGTTCCTGTATATGAATCCAAAATTTTATTTATCTGGTTTGAGAGATTTTCAATTTCCACAACAGTTTCCTCTTCACTTGAGTTGGGTGATCTGTATAAGAAACAGAAATGTATGACTTGCTTTCTAACGAGGATTTTTACCCAAACATAGTGGAAAGTTGGGCTAGAACATTTGAATTTATTAAGAGTGTTGAAAGCTGTGTCATTTTTAATATAGATGGCGATACCTCTTTTAGACACGAAATGTGAAACGAGTGTGTAGCCAGTAATATTAAAATTATCATTCTGGCCGTTAACTTGAGTTTCACATAGGGCAAGAATTGCTGGTTTGCTAGAATTTAAATGGCAAGTGACAGCATCGAAATTCGTCTGTAAACCGCGTATATTGCAGAAATTTACATTAAAATTGGTAATTTTGTAAAATTTTAGGAATCAATAAAAATCAAATAAAAATCAGCAAATTAAAATTTATAATTAGATAAAAAAGTGAAATATCAAATTAAAATTTAAATTGATAAAGAAACGATAAAAATTATAAAAATTAAATGTGTATGATATGAATACCGCGAGCTTGACACCACAATTTATTTGTTAATTAAGTTTAAAATTAAATTAAATTAAATGTTTGCCTTGAATGTGCAAATGATTTATAAAACGTTCAACAGTTTTTAGCAAACACTGTGAAGTGACCTTATTGAACGCAGTTACAACCAAAAACCCACCCAAAGCAAACCTTACGTGCAATACAAAAAAGAAAAAAAGAGCACGTTATAGCAAATAAAAGTTATTGATTAATTAAGTTGATTTTTACACACACTATTATAAATAATAGTAAAATTTACAATAATATTAGACTCTTCTCAAGATCTTTTATGATAAAGTAAAAGTAAATTATAATAAGTAAATACCACCAGAAATTACAAATTAAAATTACTGTTTAAGTTATGGTGGTATTGATTATTGAGAAGAGAAGAATTAGAACACTGACATCTATCAAGGGGATGGAGTGAGAAGGATATTGTTTTTGCTTTGTTTACAACTAGGAGATGTTAGAAAGAAAAGAACAGAAAAAAAAAATTAAATTAAAATTAATTAATTGTAAACAAAGCAACCGCGCGCGTTGAATTAAAAAAATTTTTTTTAAAAAATAAAATAAAATAAATTAGTCAATATACTAAATATTAAATAAATATATAAAACAAAAAAAAAAGTGGAATTAAATAACAAAAGATAAAAAAATGTGATATTAGAAAGATAAATAAATGTGATATTAAAAAAAAAAGAAATGTGTTATTAAAAAGCAAAAAGAAAAAGTACTTATCTTACTGCCGCCATTGGGAGTGCAGCCAAGGTTTAAAACATGTTTTATATTTATTTTGCACCTTTTACTTTACACATAATTAAAATTAAAAGAAAATAAAAAAAAAAAAAACAAGTGAATTTTTTAGTTAAATTAAGATTAAAATTAAAATAAAATAGATTAAGGTAAATTTAAAAATTAAGTAGATTAATTATTCTAAATGATGTTGTCAAACCGACGGTCAAAACCGTAATAAGTCGGTTGCATCGACTTACTGTTACATTTACTTGTTTTATTATTTATTTGTTTATTAATTATTCTAAATGATGTTGTCAAACCGACGGTCAAAACCGTAATAAGTCGGTTGCATCGACTTACTGTTACATTTACTTGTTTTATTCTTAATTTGACGTTATATTTATTGAAAACTCTGTGAAATCTGATAAATTTTTACGAGCTCACAGATCGCGCTCTGATCACACTCCGAGTTAAAAAAGAAACACAAAATGGATAATCTGGATAATCTGAGTATAAAAAGAAACACAATTTGTTTGCTTGACAGCTCTGAATCTGCTCTGATGAGAAAAAGAAAAACGCCCATGTATAGCACATGTACTCTGATTTTTATATCAAATATTTTTATAATTCAGAGTTTATATTCGAGAGTTATCAATAGAACTTATTATCTATTTGTTACAAACGGAGGATACATTTTTATATACCTGTGGCTATTGTTCGTACAGATATTAAGAATACAATAACAATTTTCTGATAAAAAGAAATATGTTGTACACTGAAAAAACATTTTTCTACAATACGTTATATCGAAGAATTTAAAAATTAGTAAAAATAAAAATTTAGCAATATTATTGTTTTTTTTTGTATCCGACATTGGTATTAATCCAAGCATCAGTTAAATTGTTCATTTAGTGAACTATTACAAACAATTAATTATTATTATTAGCGATGTGAATAATAATATTCTAACTAATCTGAAGTAATATAAAAATCTTAAAAGCATCAAAAAGAATCTAGCATTGCAAAAAATTTAGATAAAATTGTCATGCTGTCGTAAGAATTTATATAAAAATTAAATTTTAATATAATAATATATAAACTAATATTTATAAATTATGTTTTTAAAGAGATTTAATAATTAAAAACATGAAAAATGTACATCGAAGTCTTTACAAATTTTGTTCTTTAATTCCGTTTAATAAATAATTACTTTTTACAGCATTGTACGAGTTTAAAATAAATTCATGAATTTTTTAATTTTATTGATAAACTAATTCTTGATTTTTATGAACAAAATCATAATAATATTATTTATAACAAAATCATAAATTTTGTGAAACTCGTTTTATATTAAACTGATTTATAATTTTATTCAATTATGTAATTTTTATGAACAGGATTTTTATGACGGCAGTCAAAAATGTGAAAAGTTTCATAAATTATTTCATATTGTGTACCTACATTTTTTTCAGTATACTTATTCTCATATGAAGAGTTTTGTTCTTATAAGAAAACTTATCAATCAGCGGCCATATTATTGACATCTTTATTTTTCTCAATCTTAACCCGTATGTTATTAAGTAATTTTATTAAATAAAAAAATATGAAAAAACATTTATTGTAAAAATGATTAAATTTAAATTATTAAAACGCAAAATTATAGCTTAAGTTCAATAAAACTTAGCTTTAATTGAAATTTATATGTACTATTACATTAGTTTTACTCAAATTATCAGATATATGGTTAAAAGTAGAATAATAAGACTCTAAAGGGTTAAAAAAGAATTATTTAATTTTTTTAAATTTAGATTATTTTCAGTGCGCGTTACTTTTTTTCGACCTAAAATGCTTACTTTTATTAATAAAATTTCAATGGCAGTATAATTTTGGCTTATATTCTTGACGAAAAAGTTATTTTAGTTTCCAATAATTTTATGTTCATATTAAATTCTTACATATGTACTTATTTATGATATTAAACACACACATATATTTAATCATACATATTATACTTTGTTTAATCGCCACAATAATTCTAAAAAGTAAAACGGATACATTTATATTATAATATGTTGGTTTCTCTTTCTAACACTCATAAGGAAAAACCAGCAATCATAACAAGAATAAGCTACTATTATAACCCCCTTTTGAGTATCTTATGAGAGTTTTTCAATACTTTCATAGTAGTTTTCTTATGAGAGTGATATACTTTTATAACTCTTAAAATGAGAGCTAAAGACTTGTTATGTGTGTTAATTTACTCTCATAACTGCGCCTTTTAACTATAACGATCTCATAAAACACGAGTAAAGAGTAATATTCCCATAATTAACTCTCATAGTACTCTACTAGATTCTTATAAGATAAATTTTGTTACTTGGCGATGATGACGAGGAATAATTATTTTTATTTAATTTCTTAATTCTTTGAATCCAAATCCAATCCTTTTCAGACCACTGAACGCCAAGCTTATGAATATAAATAGGGTCAGTTTGCGTTCCATTTTCAACATTACTGCACTTGGGAACTGGATTAATTGATTCTTCAATATTCAATAATTTACTAAATTCAGCATGTTTTACAGAAGAAAAAGAATTGAGAAAATCACTGTGAAGTGATTCCATTTTGGCCATCAACAAATTATGCTGCTCAGCTATAATATGTTCAATCACTGACACATCACATGACATATGAGAAGGACCAGCTTCTATAGAATCTTTAATGTTACGGACCAATCGGTTACATTGATTCGGAAGGGCTGTTAACACTTCATTTTTAACCGAATCAATCGCATTTAAAATATCGTGCTCATTTTTGTGACTGGAAATCTTATTACAAAATGTATCAAACGATTTTGCCATATCATGAAATGCGTTTGTATTGGAGTCTATAGTCTAGTTAGTTTTAGAAACCAAACCAGATTTCGCATTTACAGAACGCTTCCTTTTACAGAACTTTACAAATAACAAATTTAGATTTGTTATCATTAATATAACAGTTTTCTAAATTGCATTTAAATTCCATTTTACACAATACGTTTTAATTTTATTTATAATTCTTAAAGTAAAATAAGTTAAAAAGAAAAAGTGCACAGTCAACGCAAATTAAATTAAAGTTTAAAAATAATTCAAGTTCATATAAATTGCAATTCAAATAAAATTCAAGTTCAAGAACGAAATGCAATAAAAATTAAAAAGTATTTAACGAGATCAAATTACACCTTTAATTTGTTTTTTTTTTTTTGTAGAATTTTTTCTTATCAATTTAGTTAACTTAAATTTGCTTTATATTATGATGTACTTAATAAATTAATTGAATCGCACTTAGGTTAATATCAAAAGTTTAAAAAAAACAAGAAATTAAATTAAATTAAGAACCACAAGTACGTGTTTAAAGTTTGAAAGGAAAAACTGGAGTGATTTATTTTAAGTCTTATTCTCACGAAATTAGCTGACTCTATAATTTACATTTAGTTATTAAGTAAAATTTTTTATTCTATGTATCCACATATAAAACGTTGAATAAAATTTTTTGAAAAATTTCCAGGTATTTACACTTTTAATATTGGTATCGTTGACAATTATAACACCTTTAGCAGAATGTTTATTACAAGTGGGGCCAATAAATAAGGATCTGGGATATACACAAATTAATTTAAAAGAAATAGAAATAGTGAACGAAACTTCATATAATTAATCCTTTAGAGTTAAATTAGATATTAGCGTAAATCGAATCGAATATTGCTAATTTAAATATAAGTAACAAAATTTTATTAGATAGTGAATAATTAACATTAAAGCCAAAATTAAATCTATTATTCCATCAACTATCCATAGAAAAAAAAGAGGTTTACTAAATGTAGTAGGAACTGCTTGGAACTATGGATAATGATGACAGGGAAGAGATTTTAAATCACTTTGATATTATAGAAGAACACTCTCACAATTCCATTACAATATTAAATTCTCAAATATCAATAAACAATCATTTTAACAAATCTTTTTTTGCTCTTAAAAACACAATAGAACAGGATAGATTAAAAATATTACAAACTTACAATGAAATTAAAGAAACGACTAAACAAAGTTTAATTCACTCACTCACTTCGTTCTCTGCAATTCGCGCCTCCCGCGCATTACTCCGGCCATCCAGCGAGGCATCCTTACTAATCTGCGGCAGGATCCTCATTACCTTTGCATTTCTCCCGAATGGTTCCACATACACCATATCATCACCACCACTGTTCGATTCATTTTTTTATCCATTTGGGTATTTTAATGGGTATTTGCCCCTATTCAGCTACAGGATTGCGTTCTCGGACCACAGCCGAAGCAAAATCCAGAGTAGTAACGATATGGCGGTGCAAATGGCGGAGTTTTTAAGCTTGCCAGGTAAAGTTATGGCGGTGCAAATGGCGGACCTTTTAATCAGCAAAGCTTAGCAGGTAAAGATATGCCGGCACAAATGGTGGAACTTTTAAACGGCAAAGTTTTTAAGCGGTAAAGTACAAGCAAAAGGTTTGCTTCTTTGATATTATGCATGATCATGTGGAGAGGAGAAAAACAATGGAGCTGCGGCTGCAACGTAGTTTTTAAGCGGTAAAGTATGAGTAAAAGGCTTATGTGTTTGATATTTTAAATATGATTTTGGAACTTAACTTTAAACTTGATTTAATGTTTATATAAAAAATTTAAAAAAGTTTTTAAAACTGGATTAAAAATTGTTGAATTATTATCTTTGAGAAGCTTAATAATTTTTATTTTTTTTCTTTAATGCATTTCTCTGCCACTAAATGTGGACAGGAAATTACACAGCCTTTCCTGTTTAGGCGTGGCTGTAAATGTCGTAAGGGGGAATAACTCTTACGACGTGTGTGGGATTCGAACCAACACTCCCTCGGTGTTTACAGCGTATTTTTATACGCTCTTACCCACTAGGCCACCGAGGCCCCAAATAATTTTTATTAATAAAAAATTTTCTTGATTATGGAACTTAAGTTTAAACTTGGTTTAATGTTTATATAAAAGGTTTTTAAAGCTGGATTAAAATTTGGTGAATTATTATTATCTTTGAGAATCTTAATAATTGTTATTAATAAAAAATTTCCTTGATTATGGAACTTAAGTTTAAACTTGATTTAATGTTTATTTAAAAAGTTTTTAAAGGTGGATTAAAATTGGTGAATTATTGTGATCTTTGAGAAGCTTTATAGTTAAATTAAAAGTACTAATATTTTAAATTAGAGTGAAGATAAGTTTTTTAAAGTTTGGTTATGACAAATCTCAGTATTCTTAATACTGTAAAACTTGTGTTCAAAAAGTTATTTTTATAAGTAAAAAACAGTTTGCATTTTATAATAAAAGTTTGTTTTGTTTTTTCATTAAAAACTATATAAATAATTTTAATTATAAATTTCTTTAAACTAAACCTGCATTAGTTTTATAATGTCTACAATAGTTACAATAAAGTTTATATAAATTAATTCAATTTACAATGACCCCATGCAAGGGTATGAATTTTATCAATATATATCTCAATTTTATAATATATATCTCATATTATCTTAAGTTCTTTAGCTATTTTATTTAAGTTTTGGGTGTAAATTAATTGTAAATATGATTTAAAATTGTTCCTTTCTCTATATATAATTTTATTTTTTAATAACAGTCTTTATAATTATTTTAATTTAGGTCATTTACAACATATTTTTTCATACCTTTTGCCTTTTTTACCTGATCACCCTAAAAAGACTCAAGGTAATCCATTTTTGATCTTAAACCAATGAATTCAGAAATAATTCTACCGTTGAATTCATCTTTAAATAATCCAAGTTTTTTTTTATTTAATAAAGGGAATTTGTATGGATTTTCAGGAGTATCAGAATCATCATTCATTTAATACTAAGCGGTAAATGTATATTAAATTTACTAAGTACAAAACAGTAAATATAATTTTAAATATTATATTATATTATATTTAAATATTTCATTGACAGAATAATTTCTTATAAGTACAATAAAATACATATGTATATGAATGTATGTAAATACGGCGATATATAATATACATCTATACTCTTATCATTCATTCATCAGTGACATATACGATATGTAAATAAACATGATATTAAATAAGTATGTATATATATCAATATCATATAAATAAAAATTATTCAAGCAACCGTTATGGTGTTTATTTATGTACATTGTTTTGTACTACGCATTATATCCTCAACAATTTCAAATTATCGAGTAAAATAAAATGCAAAAAATTTGTTAAAGAAATTTGTTAGAAAATTTGAAAAAATCAAGTAACACTTTCGTCAATTATAAAGTAACCCTATATTATTAAAAAAAGTTGTTAACAGAAATAAGAGTATAATGTTGAAGCTTTCATTTTTTTGTATTACTTCAAAAAAATTTTAACAGGTGTTCAACTTACAGGTGTTTAAAAAAAGGAAATTTTCTGTTTTTGACTCCTTACAGCTCCTAAACGGGGGGTGATACAAAAAAAATTTCTGAAATGACTCACACTTATTTTCAAAGATCTAACTTCTGTCAAAATTTCTAACTAAAACCGTTTAGAAGATAAAAGGGTTAAAGGATTTTGCAATAATTCAGTTTCGCATAACGGTAAATTAAGACACTGTATAGCACAAGTGGTATACAGTGTCTTATATGGTATATACATATTTGTAAAGCTCATAAAAGCACCTATCGTGGACCTATTGGAATTTTCAGATTGAAGATATACCTTATAGCGCTTGTGTTATAACAATTCAAATATAGAGATTTACTTTGGGGGCTGTAGCTCCTTAACGGGTGGGGCTACAGAAAAATTAATAATATCATAAAATTAATATTTTTATTATATCTATTTATTTTTTATTATATTTTTATGATATCTAGTTATCTCGCTTATTTCGAGGAGTTACAAACGGAGGAGTAATTTTATTATACCCGATACTTATTGTACGGGTATAAATATATATCTGGTAGTAGAAATGAAACTGTCGGTATCAGTATAATTTAAAGAAACGCTATTACCATATTTTGGTTTAATATAATTATAGTGAAAATCATACATTAGAATTTTGGATTGTTCCAACACACAGAAACCTAAATATATCGGTTTGTTATAAAGAACTTGGGATTTATTCAGTTGAATTGCAATTAAATTTTCAGTAAATGTAGATGAAGTATGGTAATTAGGTTTTGCTATTAGAGCTCGAGCACCCAAATGTCTCCCTTCACTTTCCCATGAAGTGGCTATTTTTACATCGACTCTCTTGTCAACATTTTCCATAGTTTTTCCGAAAACGGCATTATTAATTAATTTAAAAAAGTCTTTCTCAAAATTATTTAATGCATTAGTTCTGTGCATGTTATTTAAATCAATCTACTTTGTACTCAACCAATCAAATTGCTGAAATTTTAGAGCTCTATGAACTTTTTGAAGTACTATAACAGGCATTTTGAAGGCATTGCTTTAAATTTCAGTAATGAATAACATATTTATGTTTATTATTTAGATCAAGCATTAATTTTGGTATTTTGCTACCGATCGGAATTTTATTTTCTGCACAAAACGGAAAATCATTATGCAGGTCATGAAGATTCTGTGGATATTCTAAATCTGCTTCTAAAACATACCCTATTTCCGAATCATCTGGAATTTCTATTACATTAATACTATCGGGATTGTCAACCCACTGAAAACTTTTATATGGCACATATTGAGACATTACCCAGCCATATAAATTATTTGCATCTAAATAAACAATATATGTTGAATTTTCTTCTTTTTTATAATACTCCCCCATATATTTATTGTTGGCTTTTGAATGTCTTAAGGAACATTGACTAATACCACCACGTATTCCTTTTTGGAAAAAATTGTACATATTAATATCAGTTAATAACTCTAACTCAACACCTGTATATTTTAACATAGCAGCCCAAGTAAGGCCCGGTGCAGTGTAAAAATTAGTAGGATTTAGTTCATAAATTTTTCTACATATTTTCGGAAATTTTCAAAAACATCTGTCAATATTAACACATCAGTTTTTAAGTATATTTTCATGTAACCCGCGAGATTTTTACAATTAAATGTGTGCCATACGGTAGTTGCGTGATTATAGTCAGTATTAGAGCAAGCGGTATTTGTCATTCGGTTCTTAAATGATTCTTGCTTTGGGTGGATTTTTTTTTTTTACACAAAATTATGATGTTTAATGACTCATATTATTATTTTCCCTTTTTTTTTTTTTAAAAAAAATATTAGTATGCTTAAATAGTTTTATTCACCCATTTTTTTTTTTTTTTATTAAAGTTATTATAAGCTATTAATTTATTATTAAAAAAAAAAATTTATTATATAAAGATTTTAAATTAAATTTTTTTTTTTTATTTTTTTTTTTGCAGCACATCCATAGATGCACCGTATAACTATTGCATTTTTTTTTTGTTCGATAAAAAAGTTTTTGTTTTTTTTTGAAACTTATTGACGTCTAGAAGAACACATTCCAGACCCCACACCTGACACCAATGTAATATTTTGTAATATAGAAAAAGGGTTAATTTAAACACAGAAGTTGTTTTATTTAACTTTATTTGTTTTACACCCTTACAGTGTAAAATTTGAAATAGTAATGATTTCTTTTTTTGTAAAAGAAAGTCTTTTATACAATTTATTTTCTTACATTCTATTTTCTTACATTCTAAAACAATATTTATTACAAAATAGACTAAAAAAAATGATTATTATAAAAATAGATAAATATTCAAGTATCATGCTGGCAATGAAAACCAGTATGCATTTACAAAATATTTTAGTTCAATATTGCAATATGATATTTAATTTTAAACATATGTAAAGCATATGTTACATTATTCATGCTTTAACCTAATTTATTTATAGTTAAAAAGAAAAGGAATTGAAAGTAAAAAGAAATACAAAATTAATATAATGTTTATTGTTATGATTTTAGTATATTGGAGTGGCATATTACAAAGTGGTAAACATTCCTCATAAAGTTTTTCTATCGAATCAATGTATTCATAGAAGGAAACTCCTTTCCGCGTCAATTATTCAAATTTTTCCTCAGAATCAAATGCTTTTGTGACGTGTTCTAAATTCTCTTTGTTTAAATTCCTATACATAATGAATCAAGGCTTGAGGCCATAAATCTAAAACTATCAAGAAAACGTAAATAAAAATGATTGTCTCCGTCAAGTCTAATTTGTTTGGTAAGTGAAATATAAAGTTCTTTATTTAAAGGTAATACAGCAATGTTACCTTTAATTTCATTCAAAGCTCTAAACAATAAATGACAATCGTATTTTGAAAAGTTATGGAAAAATATAGGGAAAAAAGTAGGTCGTCTATATAATATGTTACATGAAAAATATGCAGGGCCTCTATATCTACCTGAAAAATGACAATGATCTCTTACTCTATCAATATAATCTAAAGACTTACTACAAATGTGACAATTCCTCTCTGTTAATTGGTGTAATTCTTTGTCCAATGTTAGATTTGCCATTGATTTTGGTAACATGTGATGATTTTGAAATATATTAGTGCATTTATTTACATTTAAAATAATACGAAAATGCTATTGGTACATGTATATGTATATTTATAGTTGATGAAATTTCTGGATTAGGGTTACATGTGGAAATTGGTGATAAAATACTTTCAGCATCAGCATAAATCACAAAAGGAGCTTCCATTTGTTGTTGGTAATTTTTATATATTAGAGTGTTGTTGTCTTCAGTAGGAAGTATCGCAACAATTTTCTTACACTCCTCCTTGTGTATAATAAGCTGTTGAGGATCATAGAAATGTTGCAAACAAGAATTACATATATATATTTGATGTTCATGATATGTAATAGAACTCAATAATAGTAGATTTACGTGATTTAGTTTTTCTTCTTTGGTTATATAAAAAGGTTCAACAATTTGATGTTCTGCATTCTTATACTCCAATCCAAAAACATTAAAGCTTATATCATCATTAATTTCTTCAAAAATATGTAATTCGCTTAACTGTGCTTGAAATGACATACCCTCAAAATGCAGTTGACGTACATAAGCATATGCTAAATCAACAGTTGCGGATGTTATATAACTAATTTTATACGATGATGTTTCATATTCACTTGATTGTGATGCAAATTGTTACATAGCTGATATCATACTCCACTTGAAACAGTATACGTCTTCATTTCGTACATTTATACAGGCTCTCCTTCGAATAATTGATTTTGGGAGAGCGATATATGATGATCCACGGATTGGTTGATATTTATTTATATTTATTTCAACCCGCAAAATTTGTATTATCGCCCAGCCGCTTTTTCCTGAAATTCAGCTTGTTGTTGAATCTTCTCTGTTATATTACCATATATATAGAAGAAAGATCATCCGCACGTGTAGCAATTTTCATTTGGGTTTGAAAAGATTTGGTTGATAAATTTTCTATATCGTCATTAATCGGCTTTATATAATCTCCAAAGAGTTCAAGGTTGAATTTTATAGCATTATGCTTTCTTACTGAGCATTGTAGTAACTCAATAACTTCATTTTTGATACAATCGAGAAACTCTCTGGGATTTAAAATCGCTTCATTTTCATTTTCATTATCGCGCAGATATGTTTCCAATCTACCATCAAAAGGCTGGTTAATTTTTCGTAAATTTTTAATAACACGTTTAACTGAATTTATTTTATGTGAATTTGTACGCAGATGTGCAGCTTGAAACTTTTTAGAGATGTATTTTCCACAGGGGGTGCAAAACAAATCTTCTTTTTCAGCGTTATGTACCAATTTGAAGTGTTTTTCAGGCTATCAGCTCTTGTGCTATTGTGAATTCCTTGGAACAGATTTCACACGCTAATTTTGATCTCTTGTCTTGTGATTTCATTTTTTTTTGTTTTTATAAAAAATAACTTTATGTTATGCTATTAATATAACTTTAAGTTATGAATCGATTTTTAATTACACAAATTCTTTTATGCTTTTTTGAAATTGTTATAATGGATTTATTAAGATTTAAAAATAATACAGTAAGTATGTCATAATGTTAATTTTTAAGTTTTTTTATGTATTAATTATGCATATATAATTATGTATTAAACTATAAAAATAATACATTTGGAATATTTTTATTTCACTTGAAATTAATTAATTAAGTAAATGCGATAGTCATAAATCAATTTGTAATAATAGAAAAACGTTACAAAAGTCCTTGACAACTTTTCAAATACTGCAACAATGTTGCACCATATTAGATATTGAATTTATTACAAATTAAATTCTATGCTGTAAGTTTTAGATGTGTTTTTAAAAATAAAATGAACAAGGATTAATTAATAATAATAATTAAATAAATTAAATTTAAATAAATGCATTCTATTAAAAATTAATTGTTGCATTGAAAATTCCGTGTGTTATTGAATTTATCTACTCACGATTATTTAATCAATATTTTTTTTTTTATTTTACAACATTGTATTATTAATTTTTTTTATTTTTATATCAAGTTTGAGATGTGTCACGTATTGAAGTCAATGTTAAAAACTCAACTTGTAAGTTGTTGAAAAGATTTATTGTTTTCGCAAAGGAATTTATGAATAAATTTAGTTTAGTTCCTGGTTGCTATAAATAATAATTCGAGGTACATAATATGTGTCATGCAATTATTTAAGAAATTACATGATAATTGACATAGTTCTATTGCATTTGATATAAACTAATAATTACTTAGTTTATGCAGTTTTTTAATTAATCAGAATAAAGAAACTATTCATGCATTATATTTCTAAAAAAAGTAGTGGGTATTTGCTTTCAAACAGTAGGTACATAATGCTTTGAAAATTGAAAATAGTTCTTTAATTTACTTTGAAAAACGAATAAATTTAAAATCAAATTCAATTCAAAATATAAATTGAAAATGGTAAGATATTTTTTCGATCAATATTATTTCTGTTATCCTTATTATTTTCAACATTCTAGGTTTTCATTAATGAATTAATAGCATTAGAAAAGGGTGAACAAGAACTTTTTAAAAATATTGATGTCCTCGCCATGTACAAGATGTATGAAGTTATAACGTTTAAATTTTTAGATACAAAACGAAGGCAAAAAGTACTACTTTATGAGGTAAAGGATCCGTTCGATAATGAAAAAATAACGTTTTACATGCCGGACAGATTTAACAAAAAAGTGTCAACAGATTCTAAATTAAGCGAATTAAACAAAGTAGGTTTCTATATTAAGTTCTTGGGAAGAGACGAATCCAGATGGAGCATGACTCTATTCGAGTTAATACCAATGACGAGTATCGATTTCCAAAAAAAACTATTGAAATAAAAAAAAATAAAAAAACAAAGACCTTACTATTTAATAAAAGAAAAAAAAAATTTAATTTTAAATTGTAAAATTGTTTGTATTTTATATTTCTCGAAACAAATATTTTTCAGGTTAATCCATTTAAATCAACCCTTGTTTCCGGATAGCCGATATCCGGTCCCCAAAATCCAATATCGGTTACCTTAGGTCCGGACCCCTTTAAAGTGGAGCCTTATTCTGGTGACCCCCCTCTCTTGATTCTGGATGGGGTCCCCAGATGGCCAAAATATATTCCCCAAGGTCCGGTGTCAGTCCTTGAAGTTCGGTCCTCAGAGGTCCGAAATATAGCCCCCAAGGTTCGGTATCGATCTTTAAGAGTTCGGCATCAGTCCTTGAGGGTCCGGCATCGGTGTTTGAGGGTCCGGCATCGGTTCTTGAGGGTCCGTAATCGGTCCTTGAAGGTCCGGTATCGGTCCTTGATTTGTTTCCAGTTCAGTAGAAGTTATCAATTTAGATAATGACATTCCATCTCTTCAAAACTAAGGAATTTGACAACCATTTGCGCTCACCATAACATAACTGAAAATTTATAAAGATGTGCTGTAAAAAATTGTATGAATATCTATATGTATTTAATAAAAGAAAATAGTTGGTTTTAAAAAATATTTGTTTTATTTATTGTTGGCCAAGATAATTTTTCCGACAGAAACATAAGTATTTCATAAAATAGTCTAGAATAGTTACACTGAGCTATGTGTAAATTCATTGGAATGTAGGAATCTTCTTGTTCCATTCTTAATTTATTCTTTGCAATACATCTATCAAAATATTTGAATACATATTCTCGTATATTAAGTTCAGCTCCATTGTTATATGACATCACTGCTTGTACAAATCTAGCATAAATCTAGCAAACTTTTCAATATTGTAATTCAATCCAATTTGAATTTTTATTGTTTGTTTTTATCCAAAAAATAAATATAGCTTAATAAAAGGTTCTGCGGTGGCTCACCTTTTTTGTTTTAAATACTTCTGAATTTGTGGACTGCTCCATTGTTTTTTTTTGTTTTAACTGATGAATTCTATTTTAGAATTTTCTATTTATAGTTTTTCTTCCACATTTTTTAAAAATTTTTCGAAATATTCTTTGTATTTTTTATGGTTTTTAAGTGGGGATGATGTGTCGAATAAATTAAGAAAATATTTCATGCTTTTACAGGTATGCTTTTATTTCATAAACAACAATAATGTCCGCAAACAGATGTTAAATTACTTTGTAAACGCTTATTGTTGAAAACAAAACATTTTGATTGATTTTGTAGAAATTTTATAATCTCATTGTGAAACGGCGGATTTCCAAATGAATCAAAATATTCTGCACACCCTTGAACTGGAAGAAATATTGCTAACCAATGTGTTCCCTTTTCACTAGAAGTATCGGTATTTACCACCAAAATACTATGTTTTAAAACTTGTTTTGGTAATTGATCAAGAGCATAAACGCCTCTAAATATTTTATGTGTTAACTTATTAGATTACAAGACCTTCGAAATCTGAAGTGTATTCATTTTTTTGCAAACGTGAAATAATAATTAGTCGAGTATTTCCTCGTATAAATGTTGTCAAAAATTTCGCTTTAAGTTTTTCATTTGTTAAGACGATATCGAAATTTTCAAGCAAATTTATTAAGTTATTAGTTATTTTTTCGTTATCGATATGTCCAAAAGAGTAATTCTCAATATCTGTTTTTTTTAAATCTCTGATAGGATATTTATACTTTAATTCTTTTACAATAGTTTTACATTTTTCTTTTATACCAGCCACAGCAATATTTTTTACAAATATTGTCTTGTTATCGTCCGTACAAAACAATAAATCTACTAGAGTACATGTCATTTTGAAATGAATAGAGATGGTTCACTAAACTTCCTATATAAGTTAACAACAGCCAAAATTAGTTAACAACAGCCAAAATTATAAATTAAATTTCCAACGCATCATATTACGATTTCACAATTTTTATTTAAATATTTTTAATAATAACATTTAACTGTCAAATCATCAAAATTAACCTGGGAAATTGGTTCAACACTATTTCTCAACATCAAAGTCACGCGTAATCAACATATGTTTGAGTCAGCATAATGCAGGTAGAACAATGCAATCAATGTAAAATTCTGATTATAAAAAATCAATTAGAAAAGTAACTTCAAACAATAAAGTTGTGTTTTAAAAAAATAAATCAAATTGTGTTAATTTATTTTTGTTTAAATAATTTTATCAAATCTTTTTATTAAATTTTTAAAATAATTTTTTTGGTTACTTGGAATAGAATTTTATAACTGGCGCCCGAGCAGGGACCATTAGTGTTGTGAAAGTGAATAGTAAATAGCTACCAGAAAGAAATTAATTGAAAAAAATTGTCATGTAAAAATAAAACAATCATTAAAATAGAAATTAATTAAAATTAATTTATCATACAAAAAGAAAAAATTAAGAACTATTTATAAACTATTTAGAAAATAAAAAACTATTATTGAAAAAAATTGAAATAAAAAACTATTAGTGAAAGGAAAAAAATTTTTTAAAATACTTTCTTATAAAACTGTTCACATTGAAAAATAAAGAAGAAAAAAAAAAAGGAACGAGAAGATATCAATAATTCTTTCAAAGAGTACCGTTTACAAACAAATATTCCTTTTCAACACGAGCAGCAAGTAGCTGAAGGAGTACTTAAAATCCGAAAGCGAAGTTGAGTTACCTAAAGGATTAGGAAACGAGGCCCCCGAGTAGCATCCCAGCAAAAAGGAGCTGTCACATAAGGAATAATCAAAACCAAAAAGTGTTGGCAGCAGCCGCCTAGTCCGGTAACATCAAAAGACTGCAAATGGTTCTACTAATGCAATTCCAAGTCGCCACGTTTATGTAAGTTAATTAGTTTTTTTTATATAAAAAATAAAAAATAAAGAAATAATTTAGAAAAATAAAACTGAAAGCTTTGAAAAAGAAAAAGAATATTTTTGTCTAAGTAAATTTAATCATAATTTACTAGCAAATTAAATAAAATAAAAATTTTAATTGAGAATTTTATTAAAAATTTACAAATTAAGAATTGCAAAAAAAAAAAAAAAAAAAAAAAATTTTTTTTTCCTCGCAAAATAATTTATGATTAAAATTGAATAAGATAAATAGGTATAAAATAAAATTATTATTTTTTTGTAAGATTGCTTAGAATTTGCATGAATTTAACCACAATTTATTGCAAATTCAGATAAATATCCTCATCTGTAAGGAGAAAAAGTTAATATAAAAAAAGAAAAAATACTTATTATACGAATTAAAACTAAAAATTACATTTTGTTTCATTTTTCAATTGCTGTGACTCAAGCCTACTCTTCGATACCTAAGGTGAGGCTGCCTTAGGCACAGCAAATCTAAGAAATTAATCAATTTGAAAGAAATCAAATTAAATCAATTAAAATAAGCAATTCAAATAAAAATATCTACGAATCACAAAAACAAAAAATTAATAATAGTCATATGTCTAGACATACAAAATAACTGGCCAGTAAAAAAATAAAAAAATAAAAAAAAAAAAAAATAAATTCATTAAATAAAATAATTAAATAAAATAAAAATTGAATAAAAGAAAAATTAAATATAAAAATCTAAATAAAATAAAACAATTAAATTTAAAGCTAATTTATATTAAAATAAAAAAGAAATTAACATAAACTTTTTATTGAAATAAATATTTGTTAATAAAAATTATTATAAAAAACTTTTTTTTGGTAAATTTGAAATATAATTATTTTTATGTTTAACTTTAAATAATTTTCTAATTGTAATTTAAAAACTTTAATTGTTCTTAATTGTAATAAAACCAAAAAATTAAGGAAAAACTTAAATCTAATATAAAATTTTAGAATATTTGATTGAGTTACTTAAATTTTAAATATTTTGGGATTTCATTAAAATATTTTAAATAAATAAATTTTTAGTATTTAAGGCTTTATTAAATTTTATTTTAAGAATTGGTTAAAAATTATTTTTATTTTTTTTTCTCGAATAAGAAATATTTTTTTACTATTTTAAGCTTTTGTAAAAATTTCTATTTCACTTTCTTAAATATAAATAAATATTTTAGGATTTTATTAAAATTTTCCGAGCATTGGATTTTCATGGTTTGTTAACATTATACAAATAAATATTTTAAATATCGAATAAAAAAATAAAGAAAATATTAAATTAAAATAAATAAATTTTTATAGAAGTTAAAACATTTTTTTATATAATTATCAAAAATTGTAAGTACGACTGAGAGCAAGCAAGAATTTTTCTCTGAAAGAAATTTTTTTTTCAAGCATCTTCACCCAGGATTCACTTTTACATTTCCAAATTTTTTTTTATTTATTATTAAATTTTTATTATCTAAGTACTAAAAATTTTTAATATAATATTCATAATTAACGTTCAGTAGGTTGCAAAAGACTAAATAAAATCACAGGTAATCTCGCATCTTATATCAGATATTGGTTAAACCTCTTTTTAAGATTTTTGTTTTTTTATCTTGGCTTTACTTTGATCACAACCTTTCTCGTTATTTCTTTTCTTTCGAATAATTTTATTTTTTAAATAAGTAAACAAAAATGAATCAAGAGGGAGATAACAGAAGTTTTGAAGAATTGCTACAAAGAGCGGTAAACGAATATAACTACACCATCCACTCAGTAACCAAAAGGAAGCCCATAGAGTTATTCTTTGGTAGAGTTCCAAATATAACACCAGAAGAATTCGAGAAAACAAGACTTAGCAATATTGAAAAAATCAAGAACAAACAGATCAAAGATCTGGATCTTCACAATAAAAAAAGGAAACAAATTAAACACTACCAACCAGGTGATATAATTTATGTAAAGCATAATAAGAGAATAGGATCTAAGTTAACACAACGCTTTAAAAAGGAAATAGTAAAGGAAAATAAAAATACAGTTATTATAACGAAATCAGGAAGAACTGTTCATAAATCAAACATAAAATCATAATGATACTCATTCTTCGTATAAACCCTACAAAATTTTTTTTTATTCTCACTTAACTCTTCTAGATAATTATCATTTACGTTTTTCTCCAAATTTTTGTTTTTGTTCATTTTCTTACTATTATTATTCTTAATATCATTTTAGGTGCTTATTATACGAGTGTCTATCATTCGTCCAAATATTAGACTACACAGGATCACATGCAGTATCTATTATCATGGGAGAAGCCAAGGTGCAAGAAGGAAGTTTTAGAATCATCCATACGTTTGATTTTGAAAATCTAAGGAATTCATTAGAGGAAATCAAGGACGTACTAGAAGAAGACGGAATAAAAAAAAATCACCTGCATGGGTACTTAAAATACGAAGCTTTACAGGTTCAGGATCTTTTGGATGAATTTAAAATTAGACGGAAACCAAGGTCCTTTAACTCTATAGGAACCATGTGGAAATGGATAGCTGGAAGCCCTGACCATACAGATTTTATCATGATTAAAAAGAAAATGAACAATCTCTTAGAAAATAACAATCAACAAGTTATAATAAATAAGTCTTTTAGTGATAGGATTAATAATATAAGTAGAATTACTAATGAGCTTTTAGAGAATATTAGGTTAGGTCATGAAATAGATAATCAAAATATTCAAAAATTACAATATAAGTTAAAATTCATAAAAGAAGAAATAGTTAATATAAAATATGCCGTACATTGGGCTAAGGTAGGAATTATAAACTCATTATTGCTTTCAAAGTCAGAAATTGAAACAATTACTTCAATTTTCGACAAGGAAAATTTTCCATATTCGGACACTGAAGAAGCTTTAAATCTTTCCAATGTAAAGGTAATAACAAATGGTACTTGCTTGCTCTACGTCATTGAAATCCCAATATCAGAAACTGATGTATTTAAAAAAATTATAGTTAAACCAATAAAATTTAACAACACTATTATTAAGCTTGATTATAAAGAAATATTATTTAGTAATAAGAAAATGTATGGAATAAAAGAAAATTGTAAACAAATAAATTCACTAATAATATGTAATAAAGATCAAATTGTTAACATTTCAAATTCTACCTGCATTCCAAACATATTAGAAGGAAGATCATCCACCTGCAAGGTTACCAATGCTCACCATATCCCAACAATAGAAAAAATTGCCGAAGGAATTATATTATTGAATCAATTCAATGGGACTATAACAATAGATGATAAAACAAAAACGATTATAGGAACATACCTAATTAAGTTCCAAAATTCTACAGTAATAATTAATGATATGGTATTTACATCGAAAGAAACCGTAAGCGTTAGCGTGTTACCTGCAATTTTACAACCAGAACTAATAAAAAAGGAATTTCAACAACATTTTTCTCTAGAACTTTTCAAGGACCTTCATGTCAATAATACAAATAAAATTGAATTACTGCAAGAACGGAGTTTAATAAATCACGTACTAAGTGCTTCAAGTGTCATACCGGCAATAGCATCAATATTGGGCTTGTTTGTATTAATTGGTATACGATATAGGAAAAAACGAGACAAGGTAATAATAAACAACATACAATCCGATCAGGCTATACCAGAAGAAATTACTACTAGCAACAATCAAACAATAAAAGATACACCACCGAATTCCGCAGATTACCAAAATAGCAAACTCCAAATATTTCCGATAAATTCAGCATCAGTCAACATAAAAGCAACCCCAAGGCGAAACTTATACAACTCTAATCTCTAGTTTGATCGAATGAGGACATCGATATTTAAGGGGGGAGGAGTTAACAACAGCCAAAATTATAAATTAAATTTCCAACGCATCATATTACGATTTCACAATTTTTATTTAAATATTTTTAATAATAACATTTAACTGTCAAATCATCAAAATTAACCTGGGAAATTGGTTCAACACTATTTCTCAACATCAAAGTCACGCGTAATCAACATATGTTTGAGTCAGCATAATGCAGGTAGAACAATGCAATCAATGTAAAATTCTGATTATAAAAAATCAATTAGAAAAGTAACTTCAAACAATAAAGTTGTGTTTTAAAAAAATAAATCAAATTGTGTTAATTTATTTTTGTTTAAATAATTTTATCAAATCTTTTTATTAAATTTTTAAAATAATTTTTTTGGTTACTTGGAATAGAATTTTATAACTCACGTAAACGTTACGATTTTTACCAATTTCGATATTAGCATCGAATTCTGCAAATACAATACAAGTTAATGTTGAAGTTAATGGAGAGCTGAGTTTTGCTTCAATCTTTACTACTTTTTAGTTTAATAAGCTCTGACATGTATCTGTTCCCGAGCCATCTGGTGATAAATCAAAAGCCTGTATTGTATAACCTTTTGAAAATAGTTCTTTTGAAATTTGATGTCCTTTATCAGAATGATGTATACCTGTTTCGCTAAATAATGTTAAATATGTTCGAGAATTACAAAAATTATTCGATGTAAAACTTGTTTCAATTGCGGAGTTTGATATAAGCACTCCATTCACATATAATTGAAATTGTGTGAGATTTTGATGGTCGAAATGGTATGGATTTTTTGATCTCTTACCATTGAAATTTTCATTATTAACCAAACAAAATACTAGAGCTTTTGGTATTTGTCCTATAAATATATTATCCAATGATATGTTAGATGTGTAAGCTGGAATTTTAAATGTTTTGATTTCACTTCTCCTATAAAAATATTTCGCGTTAGCCTTGCTATCAATATGCTAAGATTAATTGTTAAATTTTTCATGTATAATATAGCTTCGAGAATTTTTAAATAGCTTTCATCGGCATCGTTAAAGAAAATAAATAAATCTTGTTTTTCTAGGGCTAAAGGAATTCAAATGTCAACATTATTTAAAAGTAATTTGGAGGTATTAAAGAAATCTACATGTAATTTTCTCATTAATTCTACTACTGTAGAATTGTTGTATGCTTTTTGTTTTGATTTAGAACCAGAATTGTTAAAATTATTTACATTTGGTTTATCCAATTCCCAACCAGATGCTTCCAGATGTGTTTGACTAGAATCTGTATGGTATAAGGAGTCTTAAGGAGTGATGTTTTTTCCGTTTAGAGTTACATTACCTTGTTTAATTAAAGAGTGTAATAAATTATTTACAACACTGGGCTGCGGAGCTGCCCTTGTTTCAGTTCCGGTTCCTACTTTATCATTTACACTCCAAACTGATCCATTTTTTTTAAATATTTAAACTTTAAATTTTATATAGGTTGAGGATAAATCTCGATATGTATCTCCATTTCCAAGTGAAACAAATTCAATAGTTGACGGTGATGCCTCTACAGAAGCTAAAGGATTGTATGCTACCTATTCTGAACGCAAAATACTTGTTTGGACTGGTAATGACGCAAGAAGATCAAGTTCAGATTTCATACATTCCATTTTTAATTGAATATGTCGGCGGTTTTACTTTGCTTTTTTCCTCGTTTCGACTTCAAATGTGTCTTTTTAGAAATTGTTCGTCTTTTAATAGCTCTTTGTCTTTTTATAGTTCTTTGTCTTCCACCATACCTCGAATGCAGTTGTTTAACTACTGATTTCCATAAATTTTTTATACCGCCTTTGCTTTGATCAATTGCAGCTTCTTTTATGTTTGCACCAGATGCTATATCATTAAAAATATTTTTACTTGTGTTTACAGCCTCTTTTTTAATTAAGTCCCAACCTGATGTAAAAACTGGCTTTAAGTCACGAATTAAACTTCCGTATATATTTCCAAAACCACGACCTCTTTGTATAGGTGGATAAAATTGTAAAAAGGCCCAATATCATTGACTCCTCCACCTACTTGAGAGGAATAATATCTCACGTAAGCTCTTTCCATGTTTGATATGATATCATATTTGAGTAGTAGTATTTATATCGTTTATGACAATCAATACTTTTTAAAGTGTAATACAATTTTTGTTGGATAGTAACTGGAAACAAAATTTATTACATCGCCGTATTGGTTGCAAATTTTAATCGCTCTTGTTTCATAAAAATTTTTTTCTATAGGTATGTAATGAATATTTTCAAATTCAATATTTGTAGGTATTCTACAATTTTCTATGTTGATAGCTAGCTCTCAATGCACGCATTTTGCTACTTCCAAAAACAGATGATTGAACTGTATATGAATAAATCATCACCATTCCCTTCAATTCATCTTTATTATTAGCAACAGCTAATTTGAATAGTTCAGATAATTTTGTTTTGAAATTTTTTGTATTTTTTTTCTGTTGAAATAATTCAATTAATAATGTTTTTACGTTATAACTCTGATTAACTTTTATATAGAAACTATCTTCATCAAAAGTCTGTGATATTCAAATTAAATCTTCTTGGTTAAATTCTGACACTTTTTTAAATGTTACTTCATCATAATTTTTGGATTAGAGATATATGTCCAAACTTCATTAAAAAATTCTTTGAAAACTTGGTTTCGAGTAAATCCAGGATTAGGAGTTATATTTTTAATAAGAGTTGGCAAAAAATTAAACTTCGAATCATGCAAATGTAATTCCGAATCATCATATGAATAATATGTGTAGATTATAGATTTGGTTCCTTTGATTTTTTCAAATGGTTTTTCAATATTTGTTACATAAACATAATACTGTACAATATTAATAAAAGCACATTTCGCTTTGTTAAATTCTTCTGTTTGTAGGAAATCGTTCAGATATATTTCTGAAAGACCAACTTTCCAATTTCCATTTCTTAAATCAAAGTGAATAGGTAATTTATTTTCGAATGAAGCTAAAGTGTTGTCTGGAAACAGTGTTAAATTATCATTACTAAACAATGTTACATAGAAGTCATCTTGACTATCCATCTTTGTTAACTTCTACTAAAACATAAAATGTTGAACTATTAAAAACATATATGTTATCCATTCCGGTGTTGATGAAGTTCTTAATTTTGGACTTCTTAGTAAAGGTTTTACTTTTCGTTTTTTTGTTGCAGGAAACTGTGTATAGTTGAGGAAATTCAACTACCGGCCGACCTTAGTGTCTTCTTTTTTCAGGAGATGGTACAGCAACGGTAATTACATCACCACTTGTTGTGTCAAACATTCGATAATCAGAGCTTAAAGATGGTCTTTCGACTAATTTTTCATCTTTCCACATTTCAGTTTGAGCTAATTTTTTAAATGAATTTTCATCATCCAAATCATAATGTGTTAAATCGATATCCATACTTGAATGTTCTTTTCAAGGATCATATTCATCAGTAACTAATGGTAAAACATCGGTCTGTGCTGATGTGGATTTGTATTTAGGTAATTCGGTTTCTGTATATGCATTTCGTTTAGGAAAGAATTTTGTTTGAGTGCCTATATCAAATGTAAGATTATTAACCTTTTCTGGTAAGTTTTTTGCGTGTCTTTTGTTAATTCCATATTAGAGGAGATTTTGTCGATATAAGTACCATTTTTGTAATGGTTTTAAATTTTTGTCATATAAAACTTTTTTCATTTTTTGATCTAATAAATCCAAGTTTTTATCATCTTGAAATAATTTTCTAAATTTTGAAAATATTTCTGGTGACATAACAATCATTCGCTGCATTATGTCTTACTGAGCAATTTTCTTATTACCCCAGATAATATAGTTCCGATTAAAGTTGGTAAAAATCCACCATGTTGAACTAATATTTTTCGTTTGGCTTTTATACTTTTCTTTGCACAGGCTAGGAATCTCACAGGCTAGGAATTTTTTTTTATGTTTTTTTAATTTAGCTTTTTGTGCTGGTGAAATTTTATTATTACCATTTAATATATTGATTGCAATTTCAGAGATAGTTTTTATAATATCATCATGACAATGTTTAAGAATATTTTCACGAAATTTCTTCTTGTTGCACTTTCCTAGTACATGTAATACATGTTGGTTTTTCTTCAATCGTTTCATACTTTTGACAGTTGTTCAAATCACTAGTATCACAGTAGCATATGCAATATTCTTTTAAACAAATATTAGTTCTAATACGAAACAAATCGTTAACGTCTTGTGTTAAATCCAATACAATATAACCATGTGGACTTGAGGTTGATTCATTATATACCCCCAGGAAACCTTTTATATTTTCCGGATATAGTTGTCTAGCAAAAGGAAAAATCTGCGATTTGTCTCGAGAATTTTTGAAAAGCACTAAATATTTACAATTTAATGAAATATCTCTTGAGAATTTTCCCCGATGAAAAAAGTTTTGTGTTAACAATACAATAGATAAATTACGATGGTGCGAACCTTTAGTAAATAGTTCGCATACCTGTTTATTTGCAGAATCTAACATTAAATCATCTAAAACAATTAAAGTAGGTCTATTTTCATTCCCACTAAATTATAAAGGTATAAAGGTCTATATCAGGAAAATCTATATTTTTCGGAACAGCAAATATTTCTGGGTTACACCATTTTATTTTTTCAAATTTCGGATAAATCAATCTGTCTATATTTTCAATTAAATTACATACAAATGTTGTTTTCCCACAACCAGATGGTCCCGCAATCATCATTGTAAATGGATGAATAAAGTTTATTATTTTTGGTCCGTGTCTGATAAGAAACTGAATTTAAAATATAATTGAGAAATTATATAAAAGCAGCGAACATATTCTCAGTACTGTCATTTTGGTTTATGGTAGTAGAGGAGTTCTTAAATATTTATTCCTCCGTCTTATTAGATGATCATAAGAAACTAATATTACATCTATTCACACACATTAAAAATTATTCTGGAGTAAATAAGTACACTTCAATTTATGGTGCTCATTTTACCCTTTGTCCATGGGCATATGACAATTCTACTTCTGGGCCCGACAAAAGTGAATGTCATACAATAGAAAATTATAGCATCACTTTGAAAAATTTAATTAAATGGTACGAGAATAATGTGAAGATTACAAGTTGTATCAGAAGAAGGTGCTAGAAGAAAGTTTATGCGAAGAAAATTTATTCAAAAGGGTTTAAATGATACTTGGCAAATTTATTTGGTTGAAATGATTCCATATGCAAAATTCAACAAGGGATATAAATATTTATTAACAGTAATTGATACATTTTCAAAATTTGCGTATGCTGAACCGGTTAAAAGCAAAAGTGCTGATAATGTTTTAATCGCAATGAAAAATATTTTTAAGCGGGCTGGTAAAAAACCAAAAAATTTACAATCTGATCAAGGTATGGAATTTTTCAACAAAAAAATTCAAAATTTAATGAAGAAAAATAAAATTACCCATTATCAAACATATTCAGAACTAAAAGCATCAATTGTAGAACGTTTCAATCGCACGCTAAAAAACGATGTGGAAACAATTTAGTTTACAAGGCACATATAAATGGTTAACTATCCTACCATCGCTAATAGAAAAATATAACTCAACATACCATCATACAATTAAACTTCCACCTAAAAAGGTTAGAAAGAAAAATGAGAAATTATTATTAAAAACTGTGTACAATAAATTAAAAGTATTCCAAAAGGCAAAATACAAAGTTGGAGATTTTGTTCGAAAAATAAAAGTGTTTTGTTTGAAAATAAAATAACATAGCCGGTAAAGAGATCTTTTGGGTTTAAATGTTCTACAAAAATTGCAATAATCTCTTCTCATATAACTAAGAAAGGATGAGTCAATTAGGCTCTAATTAATATACATTGTAACGACTTTTCCCATAATTTACCTGATAATAGACATAGGAAAATAAAATAATATAGAAGGTAAAAAGATCTTTTGCGTTTAAATGTTCTATAAAAATTGCAATAATGTCTTTTAATATGGCTAAGACAGGATAGGCAATTACAAGCTAATTAATGTACATTGCAACGACTTTTCTCATAATTTACCTGACAATAGACGTAGGAAAATAAAATAATATAGACGGTAAAGAAAACTTTTGCGTTTAAATGTTCTATAAAAATTTCCATAATGTCTTTTAATATGACTAAGAAAGGGTAGGGCAATTACAATCTAATTAATATACGTTGTAACGATTTTCCTCATAATTTACATGATAATAGGCATAGGAAAGTGAAATAGTATAGAAGGTAAATTGATCTTTTGAGTTTAAATGTTCTATACAAAATGCAACAATGTCTTTTAATATGACTAAAAAAGGGTGGGACAATTACAACCTAATTAATATACATTGCAACGACTTTCCTCATAATTTACCTGATAATATTTTATAAATTTTATAAATATTTTATTATTATTATATTTTATAAATATAATATTTTATAAATATAGATTTATAAATTACTATTTTAAGTACCTATAAATAGTCAAACATTTTAAAAATCTATCAGTTGTTTAAAATAACTTATAGAGTCGACAATATGGATTTGGAATCATTCGTTTGCATAAATATTGAATACAAAATATTATTATCAGGAAATGACGAAGAAACAGAAATCCCTAATGGACAACAGTTTTCTGTAGATTAAACATTTTTGCCGCAGGCATTAACCCAAATATCTGCAGGCCAAGCCAAACATTTAAAATTCAAAAGGAAGAAAAAGAATTATCAACAGGATACCAATTATCAATAAACTGAAAATTTATTCTGTCTATCGCAGGATAAAGAAATTTATATTTAAATATATGAATATTATTTATTTATTTATTTATTACTTAATTCAAGCATTTGCATATTACATTTAGATAATTATACTTAAATCTAAAATTAATATTAAGGTTATACAAAGCAAAATTTATTTCATAAAAAAAAATAATTTATATTTAATATTTCACAAAATTTTTTACAACAAAATATTGTTGAACAATTACGGAATTGTTTTGAATAGTGATTTTTTTTTTACATCTTTACTCATATTTATATTTATTATAGTTTTGTATTGATTCACATTCATCAACATTCTATTAATCGGCTTGTTTTTGCAGTAATTAGTCCTATGGTATCTAATCGAAAATGTGCTTTCGGACCTAAAACGTGTTCGTGTGTTGATTGAGTTAGTTAATATGTTGTTAATGTAGTGTGAATCTATATACTTATGAAATACCTGAGTAATAAAAACAATACCCATTACTGTTTGTCTACATTCTAAAGTATTCATGTCAAGTAATTTGAGTCGACATATGGAGGCAATATAAGGGGATTAGCCCAATTTGGATTTCTTAAGGCGAATTTTAGAATACTTTTTTTATTGCTTCTATTCTAACAATATGTTGATGATAGTGTGGAGACCAGATCTGATTTGCAAAATCCAGAATAGACGAACTAAAGTCGTGTAAAGAGATTTTATAATATATTGGTCACTAAATTCTCTAGACGATTTTCTTACAAAACCTAGCATTGAGTTTGATTTACTAATGATCTTTTTAATATGTGTATTCAAGGTAAGTTTACAATTAAAACTTACCCCAAGATCATTAAATTCAGTGACTCTTTTTATCATGTTGTTATTAAAAGCGTAATTATTTGTGATTAAGTTTAAGGAGCGGGTATCAATGTTTAAAATAAGATTGTTACATTTACACAAGTTCATAAAGTTATTAAGATCTTTTTGGAAAGAGTCTGTATCATTCATTGAGCACTCTTCTTTAAAGGTTTTCGTAAAGTTTTATGGAACTGTTCTGAATAATCTTAGTAATATAATTTATTGAGATAATAACCAACAATGGTTCAAGATGACTACGCTGTCGTACTCCAGAATTAGCAACAAAAGATTCTGAAATTGCTGTTCTGAAAAGAACACTATAGGTACGGTTGTTTAAGTATGAGGCAATCCAGTTAATTAGGAAATATGGGAAACCAGATTTTCTTAATTTATAGAGAGTTATACTATTAGAAAGAAGATCAAATGCTTTACTTAAGTCAGCGTAGACCATGTCTGTTTGGCGCCCAACTTTCATTGTTTTCAAAATAGTTGAGGCTATTTCTGTAATCTCTTTTTTACAAATCCATGTTTATCATTCACTATAAATTCAGAACAATAATCATAAACTGCGTCAAATCTCATAAGCTGGAATACTTTCGACAAACTAGATAGTTTAGCAATAGGCCTACAATTCCCAACATTACTTTTTGAGTCTTTTTTATGAACTGGCCTTATGTATGATTCTTTCCATAAATTAGGAAATACCCCAGAAGCAAAATATTTATTAAAAAGTAGTGCTATAGGATTAGATAGTGAATTGGCACAACGCTTTAAAATAATTTCTGGCAGATTATTTGGTCCAGGAACAGCGTTATCACCCAATTTAGTTAGATAAAGCTGTATAGCGGCTGGTGTAAAATTAATATTTTGAAAAGGTAAACTTGGAAAGTCTTCCAAATGATGAAAATTAGATTCATCAATATCGAACGACGAAGAATCAATAACAACGACGAAACAAAGAACCAACAACTGAGCAGAAAACTTGGTAAACTTTCATATTACTATTTGGAGGAACGTAGCAACATAGAATATAAATATATAAAACATTTAAATTTTTTTAGCAATTTTAACTGCTATTGCATCACAGTTTATTAAGTCAGGTATTTCTACCTGTGAAGAGTTAAAATTATTCTTAACTCATATAAGAACATCTCCATCTTTAGGACTCAATGAATTATTTAAAATATCAATATCATTTTGATATCTATTTTTTCCGTTAATTTCAAGTAGGAGTTGTCAAATAATTTCAGAGAATTGATAGAAGGAGATAAGCAATTCTCAGTAAGCATAAATATATCCGAGTTTAGTACTTTGGAGTTACTAAAAACTTGTGTTGTTTTAGTGCGTAATCCCCTTACATTTTGATAATATAATGAGAGATTACTTGTCCGATCTATATGCCTTATTGTTGATACAGTGATTAAGTTATTTTTAAGTTTTGGTAAGAAAAAACTTATATAACTTTCTCTCGATCGCTGTAAGTGATTATAGTAGTTACTTTACAATAACTACGAAAGACTTTTAAGTCTTCTTGCATCATTTTAATGGGCACCCCAATAGACTCATGATAGTTTACAAAGAGGTCATAAAAAGCTTTGTAATTCATTGGAAGCCCTTCATTATGTAAAAATACTAAAACGTTAGTCTTTGTTTTTCCCTCGATAACACAATTATAGGAGTCGTCATACAAGTAACAGAGGTATAATCTCATAAGATTATATATTCTTTCATCTCTTAATCTTGAGAGGGCATATATTTTATCTTGTTCATTTAACGATTTTTAAGTCATTCTAACTATTAGTGGTACTAAAGGTTGAATGAAAGTATTATCATTTGATTGGGGAGCCAATGGCTCAATAGGGGTTTTCGTAGAACCCAGTGTAAAATACGAAATTTGTGTTGGCCGTTTAGTATAATTATCATACTTATGAATAGTAGTCGTTTTATTATTAATCACAGAATTAGTATTATTACCATTACTCAAGGAATTATCTGAATATGTATTAGAAGTATTAAGTTTTATATCAAATAAAGATGATATTTTTCTTTCAATTCTAATGTCTTATTGTTATAATTGTCATTATTATTATTAACATTTTTATTATTATTATTGAAGTTATCATTATTGGCCTTAGTTTTGGCATTAGTTATTACTATTAACAACCTTAATGCTATTAAGATCAATACTGTCATCATCATTATTATTATTAATGTTATCATTATTATCATTATTATTACTGTAATTATTACTAATACTATTAACAACATTAATACAATTATCATCGATATTGTCATTATCATCATTATCTATATTAATTGGTAATGTGAGCAATTGACTTGAGAAATTAGTGAATTTATTAAATGTGGGAAGTAAAGGGAGCTTTTTATAAAGATGTAATTTACGTAAAGTAAAATTGTTGTTAGATAAAACACAATCAGTCTTATTGTGTTGTAAGTTTGATAATGCCTGAGTATGAACATTTACTTTATTAGAGGAAGTGGCAAAAGGATTTAAAAGAAGTGACTTTTTCTGTGTTGATGGTGTGATTTTGAAGTTTTTATCGGGAGTGTTTTATGAATAAAATTTTGAATTAAGGTACCTTTACCCCAATTTTTTGTGTTCATTATTATATTAACTTTAGATTTAAGTACTATAACTTTGAAAGCTTTGCATTTGGGTCGGTGTTTTAAATTTTTAGGTGTAAAGTTTGTAACATGACTATTACTACAATTAAATTTATCGATTAACAATTGACCTTGTTGAAGTAGGTGGTAAATCCCGTTTCCTAGTTTTAATGAGTTCTTTCTCTGGAGCAGAATCTGATGTGTCCGCAGTACTGCTTAAATATTCCATATATAAAGATTCATTGTTAATTGACTCGCGTTGAATTTCCTTCTTTTTGTAATTTGATGATTGTTCCTTTATTTCCATAGTATGAAGGGATAATTTCATGCGGGTTAAATCTGTTAATGTCATCACGAATGCCACCCAGCTCATTTGATGTTGCTGAGAGAAGATCACTTTTTAAGTCATTTAAAAGATTTGTAAAAGCTTCTTTTAAATGTTTTTCACGGCCAGACAGGAAACTGGAAAGCGTTTGATTAAAATTATGCCTTTAGCCAAATCATTAAAACACAACGAGTTATTTTTTAACGCATCAATTGCTTTGGCCAAGGAACCTTTGCATTCATTCATGCATTCATTCATTACTACACCCTTTTATTTTATATCAAACATTTTGCACATATTATTATTATCAAAATCAAGTTAAACATTTGCTTTTATTTTTCAAAAATATCCTTTTCAATTTTTATAAAAAAATTATATGCGCATAATATGTACTATATTTATCTACCTACATTTTTCATTCTGTTTTACGGTTTTGCTTGAGTAAAGTCAAAACTGAGTTAAGTTCAAAATTTGATTTTCTTTTTTTTTTATTTTGCAAAAATATTCTTTTTAATTTTTATAAAAAAAAGTATGTTGTGCATAATATTTACTACATTTCTTCATTACTTTTTTGCTTCAGTAAACTCAAAACTGAGTCAAGTTCAATATTTGATTTTCTTTTTTTTTACCCTTACAAAAAATAATTTCCTTTTTCATTTTTATAAAAAAAAAAGTATGTCGGGCATAATAACAATATATACTACGTAGATATCTTCACAACTTTATTTTATCGTTTTGCTTTAGTAATTTTAAGTCAAGGTCAACTTTAAAATTTTGTAAATATAATATCTACCATACATTCTTTTTTTATTTTGGAAAGAATATCCTTTTTTATTTTTATTAAAAAACAACAATTACAGCCACAGCAATATTTTTTACAAATATTGTCTTGTTATCGTCCGTACAAAACAATAAATCTACTAGAGTACATGTCATTTTGAAATGAATAGAGATGGTTCACTAAACTTCATATATATTCACGTAAACGTTACGATTTTTACCAATTTCGATATTAGCATCGAATTCTGCAAATACAATACAAGTTAATGTTGAAGTTAATGGAGAGCTGAGTTTTGCTTCAATCTTTACTACTTTTTAGTTTAATAAGCTCTGACATGTATCTGTTCCCGAGCCATCTGGTGATAAATCAAAAGCCTGTATTGTATAACCTTTTGAAAATAGTTCTTTTGAAATTTGATGTCCTTTATCAGAATGATGTATACCTGTTTCGCTAAATAATGTTAAATATGTTCGAGAATTACAAAAATTATTCGATGTAAAACTTGTTTCAATTGCGGAGTTTGATATAAGCACTCCATTCACATATAATTGAAATTGTGTGAGATTTTGATGGTCGAAATGGTATGGATTTTTTGATCTCTTACCATTGAAATTTTCATTATTAACCAAACAAAATACTAGAGCTTTTGGTATTTGTCCTATAAATATATTATCCAATGATATGTTAGATGTGTAAGCTGGAATTTTAAATGTTTTGATTTCACTTCTCCTATAAAAATATTTCGCGTTAGCCTTGCTATCAATATGCTAAGATTAATTGTTAAATTTTTCATGTATAATATAGCTTCGAGAATTTTTAAATAGCTTTCATCGGCATCGTTAAAGAAAATAAATAAATCTTGTTTTTCTAGGGCTAAAGGAATTCAAATGTCAACATTATTTAAAAGTAATTTGGAGGTATTAAAGAAATCTACATGTAATTTTCTCATTAATTCTACTACTGTAGAATTGTTGTATGCTTTTTGTTTTGATTTAGAACCAGAATTGTTAAAATTATTTACATTTGGTTTATCCAATTCCCAACCAGATGCTTCCAGATGTGTTTGACTAGAATCTGTATGGTATAAGGAGTCTTAAGGAGTGATGTTTTTTCCGTTTAGAGTTACATTACCTTGTTTAATTAAAGAGTGTAATAAATTATTTACAACACTGGGCTGCGGAGCTGCCCTTGTTTCAGTTCCGGTTCCTACTTTATCATTTACACTCCAAACTGATCCATTTTTTTTAAATATTTAAACTTTAAATTTTATATAGGTTGAGGATAAATCTCGATATGTATCTCCATTTCCAAGTGAAACAAATTCAATAGTTGACGGTGATGCCTCTACAGAAGCTAAAGGATTGTATGCTACCTATTCTGAACGCAAAATACTTGTTTGGACTGGTAATGACGCAAGAAGATCAAGTTCAGATTTCATACATTCCATTTTTAATTGAATATGTCGGCGGTTTTACTTTGCTTTTTTCCTCGTTTCGACTTCAAATGTGTCTTTTTAGAAATTGTTCGTCTTTTAATAGCTCTTTGTCTTTTTATAGTTCTTTGTCTTCCACCATACCTCGAATGCAGTTGTTTAACTACTGATTTCCATAAATTTTTTATACCGCCTTTGCTTTGATCAATTGCAGCTTCTTTTATGTTTGCACCAGATGCTATATCATTAAAAATATTTTTACTTGTGTTTACAGCCTCTTTTTTAATTAAGTCCCAACCTGATGTAAAAACTGGCTTTAAGTCACGAATTAAACTTCCGTATATATTTCCAAAACCACGACCTCTTTGTATAGGTGGATAAAATTGTAAAAAGGCCCAATATCATTGACTCCTCCACCTACTTGAGAGGAATAATATCTCACGTAAGCTCTTTCCATGTTTGATATGATATCATATTTGAGTAGTAGTATTTATATCGTTTATGACAATCAATACTTTTTAAAGTGTAATACAATTTTTGTTGGATAGTAACTGGAAACAAAATTTATTACATCGCCGTATTGGTTGCAAATTTTAATCGCTCTTGTTTCATAAAAATTTTTTTCTATAGGTATGTAATGAATATTTTCAAATTCAATATTTGTAGGTATTCTACAATTTTCTATGTTGATAGCTAGCTCTCAATGCACGCATTTTGCTACTTCCAAAAACAGATGATTGAACTGTATATGAATAAATCATCACCATTCCCCTCAATTCATCTTTATTATTAGCAACAGCTAATTTGAATAGTTCAGATAATTTTGTTTTGAAATTTTTTGTATTTTTTTTCTGTTGAAATAATTCAATTAATAATGTTTTTACGTTATAACTCTGATTAACTTTTATATAGAAACTATCTTCATCAAAAGTCTGTGATATTCAAATTAAATCTTCTTGGTTAAATTCTGACACTTTTTTAAATGTTACTTCATCATAATTTTTGGATTAGAGATATATGTCCAAACTTCATTAAAAAATTCTTTGAAAACTTGGTTTCGAGTAAATCCAGGATTAGGAGTTATATTTTTAATAAGAGTTGGCAAAAAATTAAACTTCGAATCATGCAAATGTAATTCCGAATCATCATATGAATAATATGTGTAGATTATAGATTTGGTTCCTTTGATTTTTTCAAGTGGTTTTTCAATATTTGTTACATAAACATAATACTGTACAATATTAATAAAAGCACATTTCGCTTTGTTAAATTCTTCTGTTTGTAGGAAATCGTTCAGATATATTTCTGAAAGACCAACTTTCCAATTTCCATTTCTTAAATCAAAGTGAATAGGTAATTTATTTTCGAATGAAGCTAAAGTGTTGTCTGGAAACAGTGTTAAATTATCATTACTAAACAATGTTACATAGAAGTCATCTTGACTATCCATCTTTGTTAACTTCTACTAAAACATAAAATGTTGAACTATTAAAAACATATATGTTATCCATTCCGGTGTTGATGAAGTTCTTAATTTTGGACTTCTTAGTAAAGGTTTTACTTTTCGTTTTTTTGTTGCAGGAAACTGTGTATAGTTGAGGAAATTGAACTACCGGCCGACCTTAGTGTCTTCTTTTTTCAGGAGATGGTACAGCAACGGTAATTACATCACCACTTGTTGTGTCAAACATTCGATAATCAGAGCTTAAAGATGGTCTTTCGACTAATTTTTCATCTTTCCACATTTCAGTTTGAGCTAATTTTTTAAATGAATTTTCATCATCCAAATCATAATGTGTTAAATCGATATCCATACTTGAATGTTCTTTTCAAGGATCATATTCATCAGTAACTAATGGTAAAACATCGGTCTGTGCTGATGTGGATTTGTATTTAGGTAATTCGGTTTCTGTATATGCATTTCGTTTAGGAAAGAATTTTGTTTGAGTGCCTATATCAAATGTAAGATTATTAACCTTTTCTGGTAAGTTTTTTGCGTGTCTTTTGTTAATTCCATATTAGAGGAGATTTTGTCGATATAAGTACCATTTTTGTAATGGTTTTAAATTTTTGTCATATAAAACTTTTTTCATTTTTTGATCTAATAAATCCAAGTTTTTATCATCTTGAAATAATTTTCTAAATTTTGAAAATATTTCTGGTGACATAACAATCATTCGCTGCATTATGTCTTACTGAGCAATTTTCTTATTACCCCAGATAATATAGTTCCGATTAAAGTTGGTAAAAATCCACCATGTTGAACTAATATTTTTCGTTTGGCTTTTATACTTTTCTTTGCACAGGCTAGGAATCTCACAGGCTAGGAATTTTTTTTTATGTTTTTTTAATTTAGCTTTTTGTGCTGGTGAAATTTTATTATTACCATTTAATATATTGATTGCAATTTCAGAAATAGTTTTTATAATATCATCATGACAATGTTTAAGAATATTTTCACGAAATTTCTTCTTGTTGCACTTTCCTAGTACATGTAATACATGTTGGTTTTTCTTCAATCGTTTCATACTTTTGACAGTTGTTCAAATCACTCGTATCACAGTAGCATATGCAATATTCTTTTAAACAAATATTAGTTCTAATACGAAACAAATCGTTAACGTCTTGTGTTAAATCCAATACAATATAACCATGTGGACTTGAGGTTGATTCATTATATACCCCCAGGAAACCTTTTATATTTTCCGGATATAGTTGTCTAGCAAAAGGAAAAATCTGCGATTTGTCTCGAGAATTTTTGAAAAGCACTAAATATTTACAATTTAATGAAATATCTCTTGAGAATTTTCCCCGATGAAAAAAGTTTTGTGTTAACAATACAATAGATAAATTACGATGGTGCGAACCTTTAGTAAATAGTTCGCATACCTGTTTATTTGCAGAATCTAACATTAAATCATCTAAAACAATTAAAGTAGGTCTATTTTCATTCCCACTAAATTATAAAGGTATAAAGGTCTATATCAGGAAAATCTATATTTTTCGGAACAGCTGATATTTCTGGGTTACACCATTTTATTTTTTCAAATTTCGGATAAATCAATCTGTCTATATTTTCAATTAAATTACATACAAATGTTGTTTTCCCACAACCAGATGGTCCCGCAATCATCATTGTAAATGGATGAATAAAGTTTATTATTTTTGGTCCGTGTCTGATAAGAAACTGAATTTAAAATATAATTGAGAAATTATATAAAAGCAGCGAACATATTCTCAGTACTGTCATTTTGGTTTATGGTAGTAGAGGAGTTCTTAAATATTTATTCCTCCGTCTTATTAGATGATCATAAGAAACTAATATTACATCTATTCACACACATTAAAAATTATTCTGGAGTAAATAAGTACACTTCAATTTATGGTGCTCATTTTACCCTTTGTCCATGGGCATATGACAATTCTACTTCTGGGCCCGACAAAAGTGAATGTCATACAATAGAAAATTATAGCATCACTTTGAAAAATTTAATTAAATGGTACGAGAATAATGTGAAGATTACAAGTTGTATCAGAAGAAGGTGCTAGAAGAAAGTTTATGCGAAGAAAATTTATTCAAAAGGGTTTAAATGATACTTGGCAAATTTATTTGGTTGAAATGATTCCATATGCAAAATTCAACAAGGGATATAAATATTTATTAACAGTAATTGATACATTTTCAAAATTTGCGTATGCTGAACCGGTTAAAAGCAAAAGTGCTGATAATGTTTTAATCGCAATGAAAAATATTTTTAAGCGGGCTGGTAAAAAACCAAAAAATTTACAATCTGATCAAGGTATGGAATTTTTCAACAAAAAAATTCAAAATTTAATGAGGAAAAATAAAATTACCCATTATCAAACATATTCAGAACTAAAAGCATCAATTGTAGAACGTTTCAATCGCACGCTAAAAAACGATGTGGAAACAATTTAGTTTACAAGGCACATATAAATGGTTAACTATCCTACCATCGCTAATAGAAAAATATAACTCAACATACCATCATACAATTAAACTTCCACCTAAAAAGGTTAGAAAGAAAAATGAGAAATTATTATTAAAAACTGTGTACAATAAATTAAAAGTATTCCAAAAGGCAAAATACAAAGTTGGAGATTTTGTTCGAAAAATAAAAGTGTTTTGTTTGAAAATAAAATAACATAGCCGGTAAAGAGATCTTTTGGGTTTAAATGTTCTACAAAAATTGCAATAATCTCTTCTCATATAACTAAGAAAGGATGGGTCAATTAGGCTCTAATTAATATACATTGTGACGACTTTTGTCATAATTCACCTGATAATAGACGTAGGAAAATAAGATAGTATAGAGGGTAAAAAGATCTTTTGCGTTTAAATGTTCTATAAAAATTACAATAATGTCTTTTAATATAACTAAGAAAGCGTAGGCAATTACATGCTAATTAATATACATTGTAACGACTTTTCTCATAATTTACCTGATAATAGACATAGGAAAATAAAATAATATAGAAGGTAAAAAGATCTTTGGCGTTTAAATGTTCTATAAAAATTTCCATAATGTCTTTTAATATGGCTAAGACAGGATAGGCAATTACAAGCTAATTAATGTACATTGTAACGACTTTTCTCATAATTTACCTGACAATAGACGTAGGAAAATAAAATAATATAGACGGTAAAGAAAACTTTTGCGTTTAAATGTTCTATAAAAATTTCCATAATGTCTTTTAATATGACTAAGAAAGGGTAGGGCAATTACAATCTAATTAATATACGTTGTAACGATTTTCCTCATAATTTACATGATAATAGGCATATGAAAGTGAAATAGTATAGAAGGTAAATAGATCTTTTGAGTTTAAATGTTCTATACAAATTGCAACAATGTCTTTTAATATGACTAAAAAAGGGTGGGACAATTACAACCTAATTAATATACATTGCAACGACTTTCCTCATAATTTACCTGATAATAGACACAGGAAAGTGAAATAATATAGAAGGTAAATAGATCTTTTGCATTTAAATGTTCTATAAAAATTACAATAATATCTTTTAATGACTAAGAGAGGGTAGGAAATTACAAGCTAATTAATATACATTGTAACGATGTTTCTCATAATTTACCTGTTAATAGTCGTAGGAAAATGAAATAATATAGACGGTAAAAAGATCTTTTGGGTTTAAATATTCTATAAAAATTGCAATAATGTCTTTTAATATGACTAAGAAAGAATGGAGCAATTAGAAGATAATTTATATACATTATGGCGACTTTCTCATAATCCACCTGATAGTAGAGGTAGGAAAATAAAATAGTATAGTGGGTAAAAAGATCTTTTGCGTTTAAATGTTCTATAAAAATTCTAATAATGTCTTTTAATATGACTAAGAAAGGGTAGGCAATTACAAGCTAATTAATATACATTGTAACGACTTTTCTAATAATTCACCTGATAGTAGACGTAGGAAAATAAAATAGTATTGAGGGTAAAAAGATCTTTTGCGTTTAAATGTTCTATAAAAGTTACTATAACGTCTTTTAATATGACTAAGAGAGGGTAGGCAATTGCAAGCTAATTAATATACATTGTAAAGACTCTTCTCATAATTCACCTAATAGTAGACGTAGGAAAATAAAATAGTAAAGACAGTAAAAAGATCTTTTGCGTTTAAATGGTCTATGAAAGTTACTAAAACTGTTCTACTGTTCTAGAAAATAAAGTAGTATAGAAGGTAAAAAGATCTTTTGCGGTTAAATTTTCTATAGGATCACAATTTTACACAACAATATTTTGCTCATAAGCCAACTAACTATATTAAAATTTTCTGTTACATTTATTTTTATGTTAAGTCAGTTAGAAATTTAAAATTAAATGGCTACTACAATAAACAGAAAACACAAAAAATTTATAAATTACTATTTTAAGTACCTATAAATAGTCAAACATTTTAAAAATCTATCAGTTGTTTAAAATAACTTATAGAGTCGACAATATGGATTTGGAATCATTCGTTTGCATAAATATTGAATACAAAATATTATTATCAGGAAATGACGAAGAAACAGAAATCCCTAATGGACAACAGTTTTCTGTAGATTAAACATTTTTGCCGCAGGCATTAACCCAAATATCTGCAGGCCAAGCCAAACATTTAAAATTCAAAAGGAAGAAAAAGAATTATCAACAGGATACCAATTATCAATAAACTGAAAATTTATTCTGTCTATCGCAGGATAAAGAAATTTATATTTAAATATATGAATATTATTTATTTATTTATTTATTACTTAATTCAAGCATTTGCATATTACATTTAGATAATTATACTTAAATCTAAAATTAATATTAAGGTTATACAAAGCAAAATTTATTTCATAAAAAAAAATAATTTATATTTAATATTTCACAAAATTTTTTACAACAAAATATTGTTGAACAATTACGGAATTGTTTTGAATAGTGATTTTTTTTTTACATCTTTACTCATATTTATATTTATTATAGTTTTGTATTGATTCACATTCATCAACATTCTATTAATCGGCTTATTTTTGCAGTAATTAGTCCTATGGTATCTAATCGAAAATGTGCTTTCGGACCTAAAACGTGTTCGTGTGTTGATTGAGTTAGTTAATATGTTGTTAATGTAGTGTGAATCTATATACTTATGAAATACCTGAGTAATAAAAACAATACCCATTACTGTTTGTCTACATTCTAAAGTATTCATGTCAAGTAATTTGAGTCGATTGACATATGGAGGCAATATAAGGGGATTAGCCCAATTTGGATTTCTTAAGGCGAATTTTAGAATACTTTTTTTATTGCTTCTATTCTAACAATATGTTGATGATAGTGTGGAGACCAGATCTGATTTGCAAAATCCAGAATAGACGAACTAAAGTCGTGTAAAGAGATTTTATAATATATTGGTCACTAAATTCTCTAGACGATTTTCTTACAAAACCTAGCATTGAGTTTGATTTACTAATGATCTTGTTAATATGTGTATTCAAGGTAAATTTACAATTAAAACTTACCCCAAGATCATTAAATTCAGTGACTCTTTTTATCATGTTGTTATTAAAAGCGTAATTATTTGTAATTAAGTTTAAGGAGCGGGTATCAATGTTTAAAATAAGATTGTTACATTTACACAAGTTCATAAAGTTATTAAGATCTTTTTGGAAAGAGTCTGTATCATTCATTGAGCACTCTTCTTTAAAGGTTTTCGTAAACTTTTATGGAACTGTTCTGAATAATCTTAGTAACATAATTTATTGAGATAATAAACAACAATGGTTCAAGATGACTACGCTGTCGTATTCCAGAATTAGCAACAAAAGATTCTGAAATTGCTGTTCTGAAAAGACCACTATAGGTACGGTTGTTTAAGTATGAGGCAATCCAGTTAATTAGGAAATATGGGAAACCAGATTTTCTTAATTTATAGAGAGTTATACTATTAGAAAGAAGATCAAATGCTTTACTTAAGTCAGCGTAGACCATGTCTGTTTGGCGCCCAACTTTCATTGTTTTCAAAATAGTTGAGGCTATTTCTGTAATCTCTTTTTTACAAATCCATGTTTATCATTCACTATAAATTCAGAACAATAATCATAAACTGAACAATATTCTTAACTCATATAAGAACATCTCCATCTTTAGGACTCAATGAATTATTTAAAATATCAATATCATTTTGATATCTATTTTTTCCGTTAATTTCAAGTAGGAGTTGTCAAATAATTTCAGAGAATTGATAGAAGGAGATAAGCAATTCTCAGTAAGCATAAATATATCCGAGTTTAGTACTTTGGAGTTACTAAAAACTTGTGTTGTTTTAGTGCGTAATCCCCTTACATTTTGATAATATAATGAGAGATTACTTGTCCGATCTATATGCCTTATTGTTGATACAGTGATTAAGTTATTTTTAAGTTTTGGTAAGAAAAAACTTATATAACTTTCTCTCGATCGCTGTAAGTGATTATAGTAGTTACTTTACAATAACTACGAAAGACTTTTAAGTCTTCTTGCATCATTTTAATGGGCACCCCAATAGACGCATGATAGTTTACAAAGAGGTCATAAAAAGCTTTGTAATTCATTGGAAGCCCTTCATTATGTAAAAATACTAAAACGTTAGTCTTTGTTTTTCCCTCGATAACACAATTATAGGAGTCGTCATACAAGTAAGAGAGGTATAATCTCATAAGATTATATATTCTTTCATCTCTTAATCTTGAGAGGGCATATATTTTATCTTGTTCATTTAACGATTTTTAAGTCATTCTAACTATTAGTGGTACTAAAGGTTGAATGAAAGTATTATCATTTGATTGGGGAGCCAATGGCTCAATAGGGGTTTTCGTAGAACCCAGCGTAAAATACGAAATTTGTGTTGGCCGTTTAGTATAATTATCATACTTATGAATAGTAGTCGTTTTATTATTAATCACAGAATTAGTATTATTACCATTACTCAAGGAATTATCTGAATATGTATTAGAAGTATTAAGTTTTATATCAAATAAAGATGATATTTTTGTTTCAATTCTAATGTCTTATTGTTATAATTGTCATTATTATTATTAACATTTTTATTATTATTATTGAAGTTATCATTATTGGCCTTAGTTTTGGCATTAGTTATTACTATTAACAACCTTAATGCTATTAAGATCAATACTGTCATCATCATTATTATTATTAATGTTATCATTATTATCATTATTATTACTGTAATTATTACTAATACTATTAACAACATTAATACAATTATCATCGATATTGTCATTATCATCATTATCTATATTAATTGGTAATGTGAGCAATTGACTTGAGAAATTAGTGAATTTATTAAATGTGGAAAGTAAAGGGAGCTTTTTATAAAGATGTAATTTACGTAAAGTAAAATTGTTGTTAGATAAAACACAATCAGTCTTATTGTGTTGTAAGTTTGATAATGCCTGAGTATGAACATTTACTTTATTAGAGGAAGTGGCAAAAGGATTTAAAAGAAGTGACTTTTTCTGTGTTGATGGTGTGATTTTGAAGTTTTTATCGGGAGTGTTTTTATGAATAAAATTTTGAATTAAGGTACCTTTACCCCAATTTTTTGTGTTCATTATTATATTAACTTTAGATTTAAGTACTATAACTTTGAAAGCTTTGCATTTGGGTCGGTGTTTTAAATTTTTAGGTGTAAAGTTTGTAACATGACTATTACTACAATTAAATTTATCGATTAACAATTGACCTTGTTGAAGTAGGTGGTAAATCCCGTTTCCTAGTTTTAATGAGTTCTTTCTCTGGAGCAGAATCTGATGTGTCCGCAGTACTGCTTAAATATTCCATATATAAAGATTCATTGTTAATTGACTCGCGTTGAATTTCCTTCTTTTTGTAATTTGATGATTGTTCCTTTATTTCCATAGTATGAAGGGATAATTTCATGCGGGTTAAATCTGTTAATGTCATCACGAATGCCACCCAGCTCATTTGATGTTGCTGAGAGAAGATCACTTTTTAAGTCATTTAAAAGATTTGTAAAAGCTTCTTTTAAATGTTTTTCACGGCCAGACAGGAAACTGGAAAGCGTTTGATTAAAATTATGCCTTTAGCCAAATCATTAAAACACAACGAGTTATTTTTTAACGCATCAATTGCTTTGGCCAAGGAACCTTTGCATTCATTCATGCATTCATTCATTACTACACCCTTTTATTTTATATCAAACATTTTGCACATATTATTATTATCAAAATCAAGTTAAACATTTGCTTTTATTTTTTTTATTTTTCAAAAATATCCTTTTCAATTTCTATAAAAAAATTATATGCGCATAATATGTACTATATTTATCTACCTACATTTTTCATTCTGTTTTACGGTTTTGCTTGAGTAAAGTCAAAACTGAGTTAAGTTCAAAATTTGATTTTCTTTTTTTTTTATTTTGCAAAAATATTCTTTTTAATTTTTATAAAAAAAAGTATGTTGTGCATAATATTTACTACATTTCTTCATTACTTTTTTGCTTCAGTAAACTCAAAACTGAGTCAAGTTCAATATTTGATTTTCTTTTTTTTTACCCTTACAAAAAATAATTTCCTTTTTCATTTTTATAAAAAAAAAAGTATGTCGGGCATAATAACAATATATACTACGTAGATATCTTCACAACTTTATTTTATCGTTTTGCTTTAGTAATTTTAAGTCAAGGTCAACTTTAAAATTTTGTAAATATAATATCTACCATACATTCTTTTTTTATTTTGGAAAGAATATCCTTTTTTATTTTTATTAAAAAACAACGCATATTATCTACCTATTTTTATACTTACCTTTATTTAATATCATTATTATCCCTAAAAACAAAAAAATCACTCAAACCGAACCACCTATTTTACAATACTCAATATAATATTTTTGTAACTAACAATATCTTATTTTAAATTTAATCACATAACTCACACATACAAAAAATTCAAACAACCCTTCATTTATAAACTCAAATTAACATATAAGTTACAATCAACTCTATAGCGTAATGGTTAAAGAGTTCATATTTGTAAAATTTATATTCCAATAGGACTCCGGTTCAAATCTTCTTGTATTCAATATTTCTTTTATTCTATTTTCAATTTATCCCTTACTTAAAACAATAATCATCATTCCCCCTTCTCATAATTAACCTCTCTATTATATTCCCTAAATCACACAAGCATGGCACGCTACACACAAACTGATATTGACTGACTACACACAAGCACCACTATTTATTATGCACCTCTCAAAACAAAAATAAAGTCACTACACCTACACCTAGATCAGACAGTCAACTCACTCCCCTACACAAATAACTTAAATTATTAGTAGCCAGGTCAAATGCCTCTTCCATAACAACTACACTCTAATATTTAAATACTCTTTACTTATTTAATATTCAAGCCCTATTTTTACCTATTGAATTTTCTCTATACTAAGAACTTCCTCCTTTCCTAATAAATATTCCCCCTCTTCTCCACACATTATTTTCTTTATATTAATATTAATAATTTCCCCCAACACTAATATTTCAGTCCTATATTAATATATTAAAATCACTCAAGCGTGACACACCTACTCATCTCGCTCTATCCTGAGTTTATGTTGCAACATTAAGGATACCTCAAGGCTCCCAATTGGGTTCTTTTAACTTTATAACACCAACTAATGATGTTCCGTTGGTTATTTATGCCGAGTGCACTAAGTTAGCTTCAAAACGATTTAACAATAAATAAAAGAATGGCTAAGAGAAAAAATAATAGACCCTTCGAACTCCTCATATGCAAGTCAAGTAGTAGTCTTCCTAAAAAATCTGACTCTCATCTTGTGTGTATTGACTACCGACGTCTAAATAAAATAATAGTAAAAGATGGACAGTCGCTTCCGTTGATTGAAGAGCAATTGGACAACCTACAAGATGCTTTGATTTTTAGTACCATAGATTTAAAAAACGGATTTTTCCATCTGGATGTAGATCTGGATGTAGAAAGCCGCAAATACGTCGTTTTTGATACTAAAAATGGCCAATATTCTTTTTGTAAAGTACTATTTGGACTGTCAAATTCAGCTGTTTATCAAAAATGTATTAATTGTATTAATTATTTAGGCACAATTAATCTATGAAAGTATTGTATTTGTGTACTTAGAAGATGTTATTATTCCAGCTTCGGATGAAAAACAAGCAATTATTAGATTACAGAAAGTTTTAAAATTATCGTCTGATTATAATCTTGAAATAAATTTTAAAAACTTACATTTTTTAAAAAAACGCGTACATTTCCTAGGAGACATAGTCGAAAATGGCAAAACTTATCCATCAGAAGAAAAATAGCTGCTATAGTGATATTTCCTGAACCTACAAACATCAAGCAAGTAGAAAGTTTTTTAGGTTTATCTTGATATTTCCGCAAATTTGTATCCTACTATTCTTTGATCGCTAAATCATTGAGCGATTTACGAAAGAAAAACAGCTTATTTAAATTTCAAGATCAAAAAAAGCAAGCATTTAACACTTTAAAAAAAGTCTTGACAGACAAACTCTTGAATTCGGATTTACGTTTTGAATTTAGAAGCTTCCAAAAAGATTTAGGATCTGTACTAGAAATTTTACTAATATAAGCTTCATATTTAAGACACAGTAAGGAGTTGAATACGGTAAATAAATTTAAAAAATTTGAATAAGAAATATTATCCTTCTTTTTTAAATATGCATCCAACGCTTTATTTTTTTTATTTGTGAGAGTTCACCATCGTACCATGGTGGACTTGAATTGATATTTCTATCACGATCTCGAGGAACAAACAAGTCAAATCCATGGTAAATTACTTCGTAAAATTTATCAATCGCATTATTTAAATCACTTAAATCATTTATGTTTAGTAAAGACTTAAAATCAATTGAAAGAAAAAAATTGTTAAGCATATAAAAATTAGTTTTGCAAAAATTAAATTTATATGGGATATTTAATGACGATTTATTTAAACAATTACAATGATATTGCCGTCAATGTTCTAGTTACATTTACCCAGCCAGAAGTAAAAAGAGGGTCTAATTGTTTGTTTAATAGATTTTTATTAAACGACACTTGTTGAAGTCCACATGCAAGCAAACTATCTATAACTGTCGATTCGACATTACAGGTTAATTTAGTCGGAATGTAGCAACATTCCTCGTCATGAAGTGGCCAATTAATATTTGGCAAATTAAAATCCCCACATATTATGAGTTCGTCAAGGTCATTTAATTTATAATTCAAAAAATCAACAACTGAGCAGAAATCTTGCTAAACTTTTATATTACAATTTGGAGGAATGTAGCAACATAAAATATAAATATTTAAAGCATTTATATCAATGTTAACTGCTATTACATCGCAGTTTATTAAGTCAGGTATTTCTACCTGTGAAGAGTTAAAATTATTCTTAACTGATATAAGAACACCTTCACCATTAGGAATCAATGAATTATTTAAAATATCAATACCATTTTGATATCTATCTTTCCTCTGAATTCCAAGTAGGAATTGTCAAATAATTCCAGAGAATTGATAGAACGAGATAACCAAGTCTCAGTAAGCATAAATATATCCGAGTTTAATACTTTGGAGTTACTAAAAACTTGTGTTGTTTTAGTGCGTAATCCCCTTACATTTTGATAATATAATGAGAGATTACTTGTCCGATCTATATGCCTTATTGTTGATACAGTGATTAAGTTATTTTTAAGTTTTTGTAAGAAAAACCTTTAACTTTCTCTCGATCGCTGTAAGTGGTTATATTAGTTACTATTACAATAACTACGAAAGACTGTTAAATCTTCTTGCATCATTTTAATGGGCACCCCAATAAACTCATGATAGTTTACAAAGAGGTCATAAAAAGCTGTGTAATTCATTGGAAACCCTTCATTATGTAAAAGTACTAAAACGTTAGTCTTTGTTTTTATCTTGATAACACAATTATAGGAGTCGTCATGCAAGTAAGAGAGGTATAATCTCATAAGATAATATATTCTTTCATCTGTTAATCTTGAGAGGGCATATATTTTATCTTGTTCATTTAACGATTTTTAAGTCGTTCTAACTATTGGTGGCACTAAAGGTTGAATGAAAGTATTATCATTTGATTGGGGAGCCAACGGTTCAATAAGGGTTTTCGTAGCACCCAGCGTAAATTTTGAAATTTCTGTTGGCTGCTTAGTAAAATTAACTTACTTATGAATAGTAGTCGTTTTATTATTAATCACAGAATTAGTATTATTACCATTACTCAAGGAATTATCTGAATATGTATTAGAAGTATTAAGTTTTATATGAAACAAAGATGATCTTTTTTGTTTCAATTCTAATGTATTATTGTTATAATTGTCATTATTATTATTAACATTTTTATTATTATTATTATTAATGTTATCATTATTGGCATTATTATTGTTATTATTATTAACAACATTAATGCTATTAAGATCAATACTGTCATTATCATCATCATTATTATTATTATTATTAATGTTATCATTATTATCATTATTATTACTGTAATTATTACTAATACTATTAACAACATTAATACAATTATCAACGATATTATCATTATCATCATTATCTATAGTAATTGGTAATGTGAGAAATTGACATGAGAAATTAGTGAATTTATTAAATGTGGGAAGTAAACGGTGCTTTTTATAAAATTTTATACAATTTTTTTTATTATTTTTACATTATTATATTAATTCCATATAAAAATATTCATTGTTAATTTACTCGCGTTGAATTTCCTTCTTTTTGTAATTTGATGATTGTTCCTTTATTTCCATAGTATGAAGGGATAATTTCATGCGGGTTAAATCTGTTAATGTCATCACGAATGCCACCCAGCTCATTTGATGTTGCTGAGAGAAGTTCGCTTTTTAAGTTATTTAAAAGATTTGTAAAAGCTTCTTTTAAATGTTTTTCACGGCCAGACAGGAAACTGGAAAGCGTTTGAGTAAAATGATCATGGCTTTTACCCAAATCATTAAAACACAACGAGTTATTTTTTAACGCATCAATTGCTTTGGCCGAGGAACCTTTGCATTCATTCATGCATTCATTCATTACTACATCCTTTTATTTTATATCAAACATTTTGCACATATTATTATTATCAAAATCAAGTTAAACATTTGCTTTTATTTTTTTTTATTTTTCAAAAATATCCTTTTTAATTTTTAAAAAAAAATTATATGCGCATAATATGTACTATATTTATCTACCTACATTTTTCATTCTGTTTTACGGTTTTGCTTGAGTAAAGTCAAAACTGAGTTAAGTTCAAAATTTGATTTTCTTTTTTTTTTATTTTGCAAAAATATTCTTTTTAATTTTTATAAAAAAAAGTATGTTGTGCATAATATTTACTACATTTCTTCATTACTTTTTTGCTTCAGTAAACTCAAAACTGAGTCAAGTTCAATATTTGATTTTCTTTTTTTTTACCCTTACAAAAAATAATTTCCGTTTTCATTTTTATAAAAAAAAAAGTATGTCGCGCATAAAAGTCGTTGATCGTTCAAAGTCGTTGGTCGTTGAACTGTTAAGACGTATTTTTAATAAGAAGAAGAAAGTAAAAGTGAAATTCATAATATATATATATTAATAAAAAATTTTTCTTCTTTTCTTCAAAGTTTCAATAATTTTTTAAATAAAGTTTGATAAACAATAAAATTAAACTATTAATTACTTTCACTATTGAAAAAAAAATAAAACATAGTCAAAGCTAGGAAAAAAAAAAAAAAAAAAAAACTCAAATAAAAATACAAAATAAAAAAATAACTCAAGAATATCAGTTTTCGTTTTTTTTCTATTTTAATTTTAATTTTAAATAATTAATTTAAAAACTATGTCCAAGCAGTGTTTTATATGTAAAATGAAAATTTATAAATCCAAAGGTGTGTTGTGTATGGGTGGTTGCAATAAATCTTTCCACACCAAATGCACTAATATTTCCGATGTATTACTTGGTGAAATTAAAAAAGGTGTACTTTTGAGATGTAGTGATTGTCTAAGTAACGTTGCTAATTCGTCAAACTTAATTGAGGGAGAAGATATTTTTTTCCGAGGAGGAGGATTGCCCTAATGAATTGCCAATTATCACTAAAAATAAAGCCTGTCCAATTGAAACTGACTTACAATCGTTTCAATCAACTAATTGCACGCTAGACAGTATGGCGAATTACCTTAAATCATTGGGAGCACTAGTCCTGGAAATTCGCAACTCACAAAATTTTATCACTCACCAATTTGAGGAAATTTTAAAAATAAATAAAGAATTAGTAAGTCAAAACAGCAACCTTAAGGTAACTATTAAAAATTTGAATTCAAAACTCGTCGATATGGAAGAAAAACATAATTTACTAGAAGAGAGCGTAGATAAACAACTTCAAAATGAGTATAAAAATGATATTGTGGCTACTGGTTTATCCAGAAATATTAATAATTTTAATGAAATTTTTCTTCAAATGGCACATAAAATTAGCGCAAATATTAGTCTTTCCGACATTTTGAATGTTAAAATAATTGATACAAAAAAACAAAATAATACTGAAACCGCTAATGAAAATACTAAATATTTATACACAGTAAAGCAAAATTCACAAACAACCAAAGATGATGTCCTAACAAAAAAGAAAAAACATCATCTTTTTTCCACGGAATTTGAAGTGAACGCGAAACACAATAGAGAGGTATTTTTTCTTAATCACCTATCTCCACTTCAGGCTAAACTTTATCACTTTGCTAAACAACTTAAAATTAATAACACAATTCAATTCTTATGGGTCAAAGATAATATCATCATAATTAGGAAAGATGACAAGAGCAAAATATTCAACATTAAAAATTTCAATGATATTAACAAAATTAAAAAAGTATTCCAACTTGTATAATTTTTTAACTTTCTTATATTTAATTTTAATATTATTTATTTTCATTTTGACATCTTTTATTTTCACATGCACTGTTTTAACTCACTATTTATCTCTTTTCATTTATTTCTTGTTAATTTTTCTTGTGTGTTTAATTATAAGTAAAACTATTCGCTCAATGTATGTAAAAGCAAGAAAAAACACAGAATACTTTGTAATTTTAAAACTAATATATTTTATATTTTTTGCTATATCTATTTATCTACATATTTTTTCTTACATTATATTTTTATTCTTACTTAAATTCATAATTAATATACATGACTTTTTAAATTTATTTAAAATCGAAACAATCTTCATCTTAAATTACTTTTTTAAATTTATGTATGATATTTTAGTTTTTAATACACATAATATATATTCAAAACTATTATCTATATTTATTCAATTTTATTCTTACTTAAAATTTATTTTCTTTATATTTACTACATTTAAATTACACAATTTTTTAAACAGTATATTTAACACAATATTAATTTACAATAATAATTTTCTTAAAACTAAATATTATATCCTATTTATTAAAAATTTATTAACTAAAAATAAAAATAAAATCAACCGAACACGAGGAACTCTAACAGAGAAACTGCTTATTTACATGCAGTCTTCAAATTGTATCAATTTTTGGAAATCAATAACTGTAATTATTCTATTTTTTTTGTCTAACTTTTGCAGCATATGGCTCTGTTTATATTATTTCCTTTTCTTTTACACTTATGTCATATTTCAGCAATATTGCATTTATATAAGTAGTCTCTCATTACAGTATTACATTTACATATCTATTTCATCATGGAGACAACAAATAGCGAATTTATCGATCTTACCAATTTAAATAGTAACTTTAAAAGTTAACATTTTACAGACATGGTCAAATTATTTTATTATATTTATACCGTTTTTTTTTTCAAAAAAATTTTTATATTATTTTTTTGATATATATAATTTTTATATATATCAATTCTATTTTCATATCATTTTCCACTTAATTTTTGCTAATTCAAACAATACTATTAATTTATTATTAATAAATGGAAACCATAAATAGTAGTGATTATAATGATATCATCAATTTGAATGATGACATAAACGTGCAATATTTTACTGACGAGGAGAATTTGTTAAATAATTCATACAAGTATAATTTTAATATTATATATCTAAATATACAGAGTTTAAGAAAGAAACTTTATAATTTAGAAACCTTATTAAACTCTAATAATATAAATGTAGATGTGATTGTGTTGTCAGAAATTTGGTTAGATGAGAATAGAATAAGATTAGAACGAGAATAAGTTTTATAATTTGCCTGGTTATGTGGCGTATTTCGGGAATAGGAAAAATAGTTATGGGGGAGTTGCAATATATGTAAAAAAAAATATTAGTAGTAGTATAATTTATAAAGAAGAATTTCAAAATTCAACTATATTAGGTGTTAATTTACTAAAACACAATTTTAATATATTTGCAATATATAGATCACATAAAACAAATGCTAATATATATATCGACAAAATTGAAGAATTAATGCTTAGGAATAAAAGAACAATTTTTGTTGGTGATGTAAATTTAAATCTTTTACAAAGAGATAATCCTATTATTAAAAACTATTCTTAGTAACGGATTTATTATTTTGAACAAAAATAACTTAAAATTCGCAACAAGAATAGGCAATAATGCCAGAACGATCATTGATCATCTTATTTCTGACATGATTGAAATGAAATACAATTTTCACGTGCTAGACACATGTCTGTCTGATCATCAAATGTTTTTCATTAGTATTTTTTTCAAACCTACTAAAGAAAAAGTTGGTAATTATAAAATTATTTGGAACTATAAAAGTATTGCTAGAAATGAAATCTGGAATAGTATCGAATTTATAATTTCCTTTGATGAAATAGTTCTTAAACTTAGTATTCAAGCAAATACTCAAATTCTTCCTTTAAAATTTAAAAATAATAAAAACATTTGGATGACAGATGAAATACGACATAATATGAAAATCCGTGACTCTTACTTAAGATTCAAAAAGAAATACCCTAACGATATTCACATTGAAAATTTGTACAAGCGTTATAAAACTAAAGTGTTTAAATTAATTGCTCAGGCAAAAAAAAATTATTGTTCCAATGTAATATCACAAACCCCAAGTAACGGCAGAAAGTTGTGGTGCCTATATAAACAAATGTTGTATAACGATAACCAAATAAGTATAAATAATTGCATAAAAGCAATTGATCTTGAAAATAGTACCATCACTAATGAGCAGGAAATTGCCGACTCTATGAATGAGTTTTTCATAAATGTAACTAATGAGTTGAATATATCAAAAGAGCCTGTAGATTATGAATATTTCAACTTTTTTCACTATAATTTAATTTCAACAAATTTCAATCTGTGTCCAACTACAACGGAAGAAGTCAATTTAGCTATTAATTCCCTTAAATCCTCCGCTGCCACTGGGCATGATAATATATCATCAAAATTTATTAAAAAATTTGCGGACCGGTTGATTCCAGTATTAGTTAAATTTATAAATATATCTTTTAGGACTAATAAATTTCCAGATTGTTTAAAAACAGCAATAGTTGCCCCAATTTTTAAAAGTGGCAAGGCCACTAACAGATCCAATTATCGCCCAATTTCGATACTTAGCAGTTTTTTGAAAGTCTTTTTATAAAAAATCGTTTAAAAACGTTTTTGGAAAGCAATCAGATTCTGAGTGTCAATCAATTCGGCTTCGTGAAAAACTCGAATACAGTGGCAGCCGGCTTGAATCTAACGGATTTTATTAGCAAAAACATGGATGCCGGAAAATATGTCGGATGTATCTTTCTAGACCTACAGAAAGCTTTCGACTGTGTGGATTACGACGTACTCATTCATAAACTTTTAAAACTTAGCTTCGATTCAGAACAGATTGCTTTTTTTAAAACATATTTGTTTGGTCGAAAACAAAAAGTACGTGTCAATAATAAATTAAGCTGTGATAAAACTGTGATAAAAGGAGTACCTCAAGGTTCAATTTTAGGACCCGATTTGTTTATAATTTATATTAATGATATTTGTAAATTAAATTTAAGGGACATTGCAATTGTATGCCGACGATACGGTATTAAAATACGCCACGGATAACGAAATACAGTTGAAGAGTGCAATAAATACAGACCTCCTATTAATTAATGAATGGTTAAAGAAGAACAAATTACTATTAAATATTAGCAAAACAAAAATTTTATTATTTGACAACAAAAAATTTAACAATATTAATTTTACTTTTAATAATACTAACATTGAAATTGTAAATTCATTTAATTACCTGGGTTTATTTATTGATAAAAATTTAAAGTGGAATGTACATGTAGATTACTTGGTCAGGAAAATTTCACCATATGTTTTCATTCTTGAACGATTACGGAATTTTTTCACACAAAATGCTTTATTTGTTATTTATTCCTATTATATCTTGTCGAATATAACGTATCTAAATCCACTATGGTGTACTTCGCCCCAATTATATTTAAATAAACTGGATATATTGAACAAAAAGGCAATAAAAATAATCCACAAACTTCCAATAAGATTTCCGACCGAATCGATTTATAATGATATATATTTAAGTTTTGAAAACATATGTAAAATAGAACTTTATCTTCCGCTTTTAAAATAATTAATAACACAATTAAGCAAAATTTCATTATTAATCGAATGGTTGACATTCACAATCACAATACAAGAAATAAATCTAACTACTATCTGTCACTATTTAGAACTGATAAGCAAAAAAAAAATTGCTTATACAATTGTCTAAAATTATTCAATAAATTAAAACCCTAAATAATATAAGTTTGTTTAAAAAGTTTATTGTCCAATCTATTACATTATCTAACAATTCCCAGCAGTTTTGATTTCCAAGAATTTTTGCCAATCATCTGCGTCCATTGTTTATCAAATATTTTAATATTTTAATACATAACTTGTTTTTCGTACATATGTATTATAGTGTTTGTTTTTTTTTTATAATGGTTTCTTTTTCTTGCTTATTTTTTTTATTTTTTTTTTATTATTTTTCTAAATGTTTTCTTTTTTTTTATTGTTTGTTGTTTTAAATTTTATTGAATTTTTAATTGAAAATTAAAATACTCTAAATTTTGTTACAAATAAATTATCAACACAAAATATTTATAATTCTATTAGACCAGACAGCGAAAGCTAGGGTCGTAAGCAATCTAAAATGTATATATATATAAATCTATTGTAAAATTTAAAGTTTTTGAAATAAAGAAAAAAAAAAAAATAACAATATATACTACGTAGATATCTTCACAACTTTATTTTTACGTTTTGCTTTAGTAATTTTAAGTCAAGGTCAACTTTAAAATTTTGTAAATATAGTATATACCATACATTCTTTTTTTATTTTGGAAAGAATATCCTTTCTCATTTTTATAAAAAAACAACGCATATTATCTACCTCATAATTAACCTCTCTATTATATTCCCTAAATCACGCAAGCATGACACGCTACACACAAACTGATATTGACTGACTACACACAAACACCACTATTTATTATGCACCTCTCAAAACAAAAATAAAGTCACTACACCTACATATCTAGATCAGACAGTCAACTCACTCCCCTACACAAATAACTTAAATTATTAGTAACCAGGTCAAATGCCTCTTCCATAACAACTACACCCTCATAGTTACAGACTCTTTATTTATTTAATACTCAACCCCTATTTTTACCTATTAAATTTTCTCTATACTAAGAACTTCCTCCTTTCCTAATTAATATTCCCCCTCTTCTCTACACATTATTTTCTTTATATTAATATTAATAATTTCCCCCAACACTAATATTTCATCCCTATATAAATTTATTAAAATCGCTCAAGAGTGCCACACCTAGTCATCTCCCTACTTAGGTCTTACTTACTTTACCCCCATACAAATTCCTTTACGCAACCGGAATTATCTACTATTAATATTCAGACCTGACTCATTCCTTGCTCATCTTCATTATCGCTATTGCTCTCTCTTTCTCGCACGGAATTCCATATTGCCTCAATACCTACTCGCTCTGTCCGGAGTTTATGTTGTAACATTAGGGATGCCTCAAGGCTCCCAATTGGGTTCTTTTAACTTTATAACACCAACTTATGATGTTCCGTTGGCTATTTATGACTCTTTTATGAATTAATTTGCCAAGTGCACTAAGTTAGCTTCAAAACGATTTAACAAACTTCGCCAAATAATTTGCAGCTGAATGTTAGTAAATGTGAAATCTTATATTTTCAGAGGAAAAACAATTGTCCCGTTTTTAATTTTGTTTATACCTTAAACTGCGCAGTGTTGACACTGCACCTGATTAGGTTATTCTTGTTAACGAAAGACTTAATTTTATGGCTTTCTATGAGCGTAAAGAACTGATCAAATATTGGTGAAGCATTTTCTGAAATAACTAAGAAAAAAATAACAGAAAATATGGTTTGAAGCTATAAGTCTGTTAAAACTAAAACAACTAATGTCACGATGCAAATATTTGTTAGAGATGATACACCATTTTACTATCCCCCAAGAAGACTACCTTTCAAGTAACAAGACATGGTTAAGACATAAATAAAAGAATGGCTAAGAGAAAAAATAATAGACCCTTCGAACTCCTAATATGCAAGTCAAGTAGTAGTTCTTCCTAAAAAATCTGGCTCTCATCTTGTGTGTATTGACTACCGACGTCTAAATAAAATAATAGTAAAAGATAGACAGTCGCTTCCGTTGATTGAAGAGCAATTGGACAACCTACAAGATGCTTTGATTTTTAGTACCATAGATTTAAAAAACGGATTTTTCCATCTGGATGTAGATCTGGATGTAGAAAGCCGCAAATACGTCGTTTTTGATACTAAAAATGGCCAATATTCTTTTTGTAAAGTACTATTTGGACTGTCAAATTCAGCTGTTTATCAAAAATGTATTAATTGTATTAATTATTTAGGCACAATTAATCTATGAAAGTATTGTATTTGTGTACTTAGAAGATCTTATTATTCCAGCTTCGGATGAAAAACAAGCAATTATTAGATTACAGAAAGTTTTAAAATTATCGTCTGATTATAATCTTCAAATAAATTTTAAAAACTTACATTTTTTAAAAAAACGCGTACATTTCCTAGGAGACATAGTCGAAAATGGCAAAACTTATCCATCAGAAGAAAAATAGCTGCTATAGTGATATTTCCTGAACCTACAAACATCAAGCAAGTAGAAAGTTTTTTAGGTTTATCTTGATATTTCCGCAAATTTGTATCCTACTATTCTTTGATCGCTAAATCATTGAGCGATTTACGAAAGAAAAACAGCTTATTTAAATTTCAAGATCAAAAAAAGCAAGCATTTAACACTTTAAAAAAAGTCTTGACAGACAAACTCTTGAATTCGGATTTACGTTTTGAATTTAGAAGCTTCCAAAAAGATTTAGGATCTGTACTAGAAATTTTACTAATATAAGCTTCATATTTAAGACACAGTAAGGAGTTGAATACGGTAAATAAATTTAAAAAATTTGAATAAGAAATATTATCCTTCTTTTTTAAATATGCATCCAACGCTTTATTTTTTTTATTTGTGAGAGTTCACCATCGTACCATGGTGGACTTGAATTGATATTTCTATCACGATCTCGAGGAACAAACAAGTCAAATCCATGGTAAATTACTTCGTAAAATTTATCAATCGCATTATTTAAATCACTTAAATCATTTATGTTTAGTAAAGACTTAAAATCAATTGAAAGAAAAAAATTGTTAAGCATATAAAAATTAGTTTTGCAAAAATTAAATTTATATGGGATATTTAATGACGATTTATTTAAACAATTACAATGATATTGCCGTCAATGTTCTAGTTACATTTACCCAGCCAGAAGTAAAAAGAGGGTCTAATTGTTTGTTTAATAGATTTTTATTAAACGACACTTGTTGAAGTCCACATGCAAGCAAACTATCTATAACTGTCGATTCGACATTACAGGTTAATTTAGTCGGAATGTAGCAACATTCCTCGTCATGAAGTGGCCAATTAATATTTGGCAAATTAAAATCCCCACATATTATGAGTTCGTCAAGGTCATTTAATTTATAATTCAAAGAATCAACAACTGAGCAGAAATCTTGCTAAATTTTTATATTACAATTTGGAGGAATGTAGCAACATAAAATATAAATATTTAAAGCATTTATATCAATGTTAACTGCTATTACATCGCAGTTTATTAAGTCAGGTATTTCTACCTGTGAAGAGTTAAAATTATTCTTAACTGATATAAGAACACCTTCACCATTAGGAATCAATGAATTATTTAAAATATCAATACCATTTTGATATCTATCTTTCCTCTGAATTCCAAGTAGGAATTGTCAAATAATTCCAGAGAATTGATAGAACGAGATAACCAAGTCTCAGTAAGCATAAATATATCCGAGTTTAATACTTTGGAGTTACTAAAAACTTGTGTTGTTTTAGTGCGTAATCCCCTTACATTTTGATAATATAATGAGAGATTACTTGTCCGATCTATATGCCTTATTGTTGATACAGTGATTAAGTTATTTTTAAGTTTTTGTAAGAAAAACCTTTAACTTTCTCTCGATCGCTGTAAGTGGTTATATTAGTTACTATTACAATAACTACGAAAGACTGTTAAATCTTCTTGCATCATTTTAATGGGCACCCCAATAAACTCATGATAGTTTACAAAGAGGTCATAAAAAGCTGTGTAATTCATTGGAAACCCTTCATTATGTAAAAGTACTAAAACGTTAGTCTTTGTTTTTATCTTGATAACACAATTATAGGAGTCGTCATGCAAGTAAGAGAGGTATAATCTCATAAGATAATATATTCTTTCATCTGTTAATCTTGAGAGGGCATATATTTTATCTTGTTCATTTAACGATTTTTAAGTCGTTCTAACTATTGGTGGCACTAAAGGTTGAATGAAAGTATTATCATTTGATTGGGGAGCCAACGGTTCAATAGGGGTTTTCGTAGCACCCAGCGTAAATTTTGAAATTTCTGTTGGCTGCTTAGTAAAATTAACTTACTTATGAATAGTAGTCGTTTTATTATTAATCACAGAATTAGTATTATTACCATTACTCAAGGAATTATCTGAATATGTATTAGAAGTATTAAGTTTTATATGAAACAAAGATGATCTTTTTTGTTTCAATTCTAATGTATTATTGTTATAATTGTCATTATTATTATTAACATTTTTATTATTATTATTATTAATGTTATCATTATTGGCATTATTATTGTTATTATTATTAACAACATTAATGCTATTAAGATCAATACTGTCATTATCATCATCATTATTATTATTATTATTAATGTTATCATTATTATCATTATTATTACTGTAATTATTACTAATACTATTAACAACATTAATACAATTATCAACGATATTATCATTATCATCATTATCTATAGTAATTGGTAATGTGAGAAATTGACATGAGAAATTAGTGAATTTATTAAATGTGGGAAGTAAACGGTGCTTTTTATAAAATTTTATACAATTTTTTTTATTATTTTTACATTATTATATTAATTCCATATAAAAATATTCATTGTTAATTTACTCGCGTTGAATTTCCTTCTTTTTGTAATTTGATGATTGTTCCTTTATTTCCATAGTATGAAGGGATAATTTCATGCGGGTTAAATCTGTTAATGTCATCACGAATGCCACCCAGCTCATTTGATGTTGCTGAGAGAAGTTCGCTTTTTAAGTTATTTAAAAGATTTGTAAAAGCTTCTTTTAAATGTTTTTCACGGCCAGACAGGAAACTGGAAAGCGTTTGAGTAAAATGATCATGGCTTTTACCCAAATCATTAAAACACAACGAGTTATTTTTTAACGCATCAATTGCTTTGGCCGAGGAACCTTTGCATTCATTCATGCATTCATTCATTACTACATCCTTTTATTTTATATCAAACATTTTGCACATATTATTATTATCAAAATCAAGTTAAACATTTGCTTTTATTTTTTTTTATTTTTCAAAAATATCCTTTTTAATTTTTAAAAAAAAATTATATGCGCATAATATGTACTATATTTATCTACCTACATTTTTCATTCTGTTTTACGGTTTTGCTTGAGTAAAGTCAAAACTGAGTTAAGTTCAAAATTTGATTTTCTTTTTTTTTTATTTTGCAAAAATATTCTTTTTAATTTTTATAAAAAAAAGTATGTTGTGCATAATATTTACTACATTTCTTCATTACTTTTTTGCTTCAGTAAACTCAAAACTGAGTCAAGTTCAATATTTGATTTTCTTTTTTTTTACCCTTACAAAAAATAATTTCCGTTTTCATTTTTATAAAAAAAAAAGTATGTCGCGCATAAAAGTCGTTGATCGTTCAAAGTCGTTGGTCGTTGAACTGTTAAGACGTATTTTTAATAAGAAGAAGAAAGTAAAAGTGAAATTCATAATATATATATATTAATAAAAAATTTTTCTTCTTTTCTTCAAAGTTTCAATAATTTTTTAAATAAAGTTTGATAAACAATAAAATTAAACTATTAATTACTTTCACTATTGAAAAAAAAATAAAACATAGTCAAAGCTAGGAAAAAAAAAAAAAAAAAAAACTCAAATAAAAATACAAAATAAAAAAATAACTCAAGAATATCAGTTTTCGTTTTTTTTCTATTTTAATTTTAATTTTAAATAATTAATTTAAAAACTATGTCCAAGCAGTGTTTTATATGTAAAATGAAAATTTATAAATCCAAAGGTGTGTTGTGTATGGGTGGTTGCAATAAATCTTTCCACACCAAATGCACTAATATTTCCGATGTATTACTTGGTGAAATTAAAAAAGGTGTACTTTTGAGATGTAGTGATTGTCTAAGTAACGTTGCTAATTCGTCAAACTTAATTGAGGGAGAAGATATTTTTTTCCGAGGAGGAGGATTGCCCTAATGAATTGCCAATTATCACTAAAAATAAAGCCTGTCCAATTGAAACTGACTTACAATCGTTTCAATCAACTAATTGCACGCTAGACAGTATGGCGAATTACCTTAAATCATTGGGAGCACTAGTCCTGGAAATTCGCAACTCACAAAATTTTATCACTCACCAATTTGAGGAAATTTTAAAAATAAATAAAGAATTAGTAAGTCAAAACAGCAACCTTAAGGTAACTATTAAAAATTTGAATTCAAAACTCGTCGATATGGAAGAAAAACATAATTTACTAGAAGAGAGCGTAGATAAACAACTTCAAAATGAGTATAAAAATGATATTGTGGCTACTGGTTTATCCAGAAATATTAATAATTTTAATGAAATTTTTCTTCAAATGGCACATAAAATTAGCGCAAATATTAGTCTTTCCGACATTTTGAATGTTAAAATAATTGATACAAAAAAACAAAATAATACTGAAACCGCTAATGAAAATACTAAATATTTATACACAGTAAAGCAAAATTCACAAACAACCAAAGATGATGTCCTAACAAAAAAGAAAAAACATCATCTTTTTTCCACGGAATTTGAAGTGAACGCGAAACACAATAGAGAGGTATTTTTTCTTAATCACCTATCTCCACTTCAGGCTAAACTTTATCACTTTGCTAAACAACTTAAAATTAATAACACAATTCAATTCTTATGGGTCAAAGATAATATCATCAAAATTAGGAAAGATGACAAGAGCAAAATATTCAACATTAAAAATTTCAATGATATTAACAAAATTAAAAAAGTATTCCAACTTGTATAATTTTTTAACTTTCTTATATTTAATTTTAATATTATTTATTTTCATTTTGACATCTTTTATTTTCACATGCACTGTTTTAACTCACTATTTATCTCTTTTCATTTATTTCTTGTTAATTTTTCTTGTGTGTTTAATTATAAGTAAAACTATTCGCTCAATGTATGTAAAAGCAAGAAAAAACACAGAATACTTTGTAATTTTAAAACTAATATATTTTATATTTTTTGCTATATCTATTTATCTACATATTTTTTCTTACATTATATTTTTATTCTTACTTAAATTCATAATTAATATACATGACTTTTTAAATTTATTTAAAATCGAAACAATCTTCATCTTAAATTACTTTTTTAAATTTATGTATGATATTTTAGTTTTTAATACACATAATATATATTCAAAACTATTATCTATATTTATTCAATTTTATTCTTACTTAAAATTTATTTTCTTTATATTTACTACATTTAAATTACACAATTTTTTAAACAGTATATTTAACACAATATTAATTTACAATAATAATTTTCTTAAAACTAAATATTATATCCTATTTATTAAAAATTTATTAACTAAAAATAAAAATAAAATCAACCGAACACGAGGAACTCTAACAGAGAAACTGCTTATTTACATGCAGTCTTCAAATTGTATCAATTTTTGGAAATCAATAACTGTAATTATTCTATTTTTTTTGTCTAACTTTTGCAGCATATGGCTCTGTTTATATTATTTCCTTTTCTTTTACACTTATGTCATATTTCAGCAATATTGCATTTATATAAGTAGTCTCTCATTACAGTATTACATTTACATATCTATTTCATCATGGAGACAACAAATAGCGAATTTATCGATCTTACCAATTTAAATAGTAACTTTAAAAGTTAACATTTTACAGACATGGTCAAATTATTTTATTATATTTATACCGTTTTTTTTTTCAAAAAAATTTTTATATTATTTTTTTGATATATATAATTTTTATATATATCAATTCTATTTTCATATCATTTTCCACTTAATTTTTGCTAATTCAAACAATACTATTAATTTATTATTAATAAATGGAAACCATAAATAGTAGTGATTATAATGATATCATCAATTTGAATGATGACATAAACGTGCAATATTTTACTGACGAGGAGAATTTGTTAAATAATTCATACAAGTATAATTTTAATATTATATATCTAAATATACAGAGTTTAAGAAAGAAACTTTATAATTTAGAAACCTTATTAAACTCTAATAATATAAATGTAGATGTGATTGTGTTGTCAGAAATTTGGTTAGATGAGAATAGAATAAGATTAGAACGAGAATAAGTTTTATAATTTGCCTGGTTATGTGGCGTATTTCGGGAATAGGAAAAATAGTTATGGGGGAGTTGCAATATATGTAAAAAAAAATATTAGTAGTAGTATAATTTATAAAGAAGAATTTCAAAATTCAACTATATTAGGTGTTAATTTACTAAAACACAATTTTAATATATTTGCAATATATAGATCACATAAAACAAATGCTAATATATATATCGACAAAATTGAAGAATTAATGCTTAGGAATAAAAGAACAATTTTTGTTGGTGATGTAAATTTAAATCTTTTACAAAGAGATAATCCTATTATTAAAAACTATTCTTAGTAACGGATTTATTATTTTGAACAAAAATAACTTAAAATTCGCAACAAGAATAGGCAATAATGCCAGAACGATCATTGATCATCTTATTTCTGACATGATTGAAATGAAATACAATTTTCACGTGCTAGACACATGTCTGTCTGATCATCAAATGTTTTTCATTAGTATTTTTTTCAAACCTACTAAAGAAAAAGTTGGTAATTATAAAATTATTTGGAACTATAAAAGTATTGCTAGAAATGAAATCTGGAATAGTATCGAATTTATAATTTCCTTTGATGAAATAGTTCTTAAACTTAGTATTCAAGCAAATACTCAAATTCTTCCTTTAAAATTTAAAAATAATAAAAACATTTGGATGACAGATGAAATACGACATAATATGAAAATCCGTGACTCTTACTTAAGATTCAAAAAGAAATACCCTAACGATATTCACATTGAAAATTTGTACAAGCGTTATAAAACTAAAGTGTTTAAATTAATTGCTCAGGCAAAAAAAAATTATTGTTCCAATGTAATATCACAAACCCCAAGTAACGGCAGAAAGTTGTGGTGCCTATATAAACAAATGTTGTATAACGATAACCAAATAAGTATAAATAATTGCATAAAAGCAATTGATCTTGAAAATAGTACCATCACTAATGAGCAGGAAATTGCCGACTCTATGAATGAGTTTTTCATAAATGTAACTAATGAGTTGAATATATCAAAAGAGCCTGTAGATTATGAATATTTCAACTTTTTTCACTATAATTTAATTTCAACAAATTTCAATCTGTGTCCAACTACAACGGAAGAAGTCAATTTAGCTATTAATTCCCTTAAATCCTCCGCTGCCACTGGGCATGATAATATATCATCAAAATTTATTAAAAAATTTGCGGACCGGTTGATTCCAGTATTAGTTAAATTTATAAATATATCTTTTAGGACTAATAAATTTCCAGATTGTTTAAAAACAGCAATAGTTGCCCCAATTTTTAAAAGTGGCAAGGCCACTAACAGATCCAATTATCGCCCAATTTCGATACTTAGCAGTTTTTTGAAAGTCTTTTTATAAAAAACCGTTTAAAAACGTTTTTGGAAAGCAATCAGATTCTGAGTGTCAATCAATTCGGCTTCGTGAAAAACTCGAATGCAGTGGCAGCCGGCTTGAATCTAACGGATTTTATTAGCAAAAACATGGATGCCGGAAAATATGTCGGATGTATCTTTCTAGACCTACAGAAAGCTTTCGACTGTGTGGATTACGACGTACTCATTCATAAACTTTTAAAACTTAGCTTCGATTCAGAACAGATTGCTTTTTTTAAAACATATTTGTTTGGTCGAAAACAAAAAGTACGTGTCAATAATAAATTAAGCTGTGATAAAACTGTGATAAAAGGAGTACCTCAAGGTTCAATTTTAGGACCCGATTTGTTTATAATTTATATTAATGATATTTGTAAATTAAATTTAAGGGACATTGCAATTGTATGCCGACGATACGGTATTAAAATACGCCACGGATAACGAAATACAGTTGAAGAGTGCAATAAATACAGACCTCCTATTAATTAATGAATGGTTAAAGAAGAACAAATTACTATTAAATATTAGCAAAACAAAAATTTTATTATTTGACAACAAAAAATTTAACAATATTAATTTTACTTTTAATAATACTAACATTGAAATTGTAAATTCATTTAATTACCTGGGTTTATTTATTGATAAAAATTTAAAGTGGAATGTACATGTAGATTACTTGGTCAGGAAAATTTCACCATATGTTTTCATTCTTGAACGATTACGGAATTTTTTCACACAAAATGCTTTATTTGTTATTTATTCCTATTATATCTTGTCGAATATAACGTATCTAAATCCACTATGGTGTACTTCGCCCCAATTATATTTAAATAAACTGGATATATTGAACAAAAAGGCAATAAAAATAATCCACAAACTTCCAATAAGATTTCCGACCGAATCGATTTATAATGATATATATTTAAGTTTTGAAAACATATGTAAAATAGAACTTTATCTTCCGCTTTTAAAATAATTAATAACACAATTAAGCAAAATTTCATTATTAATCGAATGGTTGACATTCACAATCACAATACAAGAAATAAATCTAACTACTATCTGTCACTATTTAGAACTGATAAGCAAAAAAAAAATTGCTTATACAATTGTCTAAAATTATTCAATAAATTAAAACCCTAAATAATATAAGTTTGTTTAAAAAGTTTATTGTCCAATCTATTACATTATCTAACAATTCCCAGCAGTTTTGATTTCCAAGAATTTTTGCCAATCATCTGCGTCCATTGTTTATCAAATATTTTAATATTTTAATACATAACTTGTTTTTCGTACATATGTATTATAGTGTTTGTTTTTTTTTTATAATGGTTTCTTTTTCTTGCTTATTTTTTTTATTTTTTTTTTATTATTTTTCTAAATGTTTTCTTTTTTTTTATTGTTTGTTGTTTTAAATTTTATTGAATTTTTAATTGAAAATTAAAATACTCTAAATTTTGTTACAAATAAATTATCAACACAAAATATTTATAATTCTATTAGACCAGACAGCGAAAGCTAGGGTCGTAAGCAATCTAAAATGTATATATATATAAATCTATTGTAAAATTTAAAGTTTTTGAAATAAAGAAAAAAAAAAAATAACAATATATACTACGTAGATATCTTCACAACTTTATTTTTACGTTTTGCTTTAGTAATTTTAAGTCAAGGTCAACTTTAAAATTTTGTAAATATAGTATATACCATACATTCTTTTTTTATTTTGGAAAGAATATCCTTTCTCATTTTTATAAAAAAACAACGCATATTATCTACCTCATAATTAACCTCTCTATTATATTCCCTAAATCACGCAAGCATGACACGCTACACACAAACTGATATTGACTGACTACACACAAACACCACTATTTATTATGCACCTCTCAAAACAAAAATAAAGTCACTACACCTACATATCTAGATCAGACAGTCAACTCACTCCCCTACACAAATAACTTAAATTATTAGTAACCAGGTCAAATGCCTCTTCCATAACAACTACACCCTAATAGTTACAGACTCTTTATTTATTTAATACTCAACCCCTATTTTTACCTATTAAATTTTCTCTATACTAAGAACTTCCTCCTTTCCTAATTAATATTCCCCCTCTTCTCTACACATTATTTTCTTTATATTAATATTAATAATTTCCCCCAACACTAATATTTCATCCCTATATAAATTTATTAAAATCGCTCAAGAGTGCCACACCTAGTCATCTCCCTACTTAGGTCTTACTTACTTTACCCCCATACAAATTCCTTTACGCAACCGGAATGATCTACTATTAATATTCAGACCTGACTCATTCCTTGCTCATCTTCATTATCGCTATTGCTCTCTCTTTCTCGCACGGAATTCCATATTGCCTCAATACCTACTCGCTCTGTCCGGAGTTTATGTTGTAACATTAGGGATGCCTCAAGGCTCCCAATTGGGTTCTTTTAACTTTATAACACCAACTTATGATGTTCCGTTGGCTATTTATGACTCTTTTATGAATTAATTTGCCAAGTGCACTAAGTTAGCTTCAAAACGATTTAACAAACTTCGCCAAATAATTTGCAGCTGAATGTTAGTAAATGTGAAATCTTATATTTTCAGAGGAAAAACAATTGTCCCGTTTTTAATTTTGTTTATACCTTAAACTGCGCAGTGTTGACACTGCACCTGATTAGGTTATTCTTGTTAACGAAAGACTTAATTTTATGGCTTTCTATGAGCGTAAAGAACTGATCAAATATTGGTGAAGCATTTTCTGAAATAACTAAGAAAAAAATAACAGAAAATATGGTTTGAAGCTATAAGTCTGTTAAAACTAAAACAACTAATGTCACGATGCAAATATTTGTTAGAGATGATACACCATTTTACTATCCCCCAAGAAGACTACCTTTCAAGTAACAAGACATCGTTAAGACATAAATAAAAGAATGGCTAAGAGAAAAAATAATAGACCCTTCGAACTCCTAATATGCAAGTCAAGTAGTAGTTCTTCCTAAAAAATCTGGCTCTCATCTTGTGTGTATTGACTACCGACGTCTAAATAAAATAATAGTAAAAGATAGACAGCCGCTTCCGTTGATTGAAGAGCAATTGGACAACCTACAAGATGCTTTGATTTTTAGTACGATAGATTTAGAAAACGGATTTTTCCATCTGGATGTAGATCTGGATGTAGAAAGCCGAAAATACGCCATTTTTAATACTAAAAATGGCCAATATTCTTTTTGTAAAGTACCATTTGGACTGTCAAATTCAGCTGTTTATCAAAAATGTATTAATTGTATTAATTATTTAGGCACAATCAATCAGTGAAGGTAATTTATTGGTGCACTTAGACGATCTCATTATTCCAGCTTCGGATGAAAAACAAGTAATTATTAGATTACAGAAAGTTTTAAAATTATCGTCTGATTATAATCTTGAAATAAATTTTAAAAATCACATTTTTTTAAAAAAAGCGCACATTTCTTAGGAGACATAGTCGAAAATTGCAAATCCATCAGAAGAAAAAATAGCTGCTGTAATAACATTTCCTGAAGCTACAAATATCAAGCAAGTAGAAAGTTTTTTAGGTTTATTCCGCAAATTTGTACCCTACTATTCTTTGATCGCTAAATCATTGAGCGATTTACGAAAGAAAAACAGCTTATTTAAATTTCAAAATGAAAAAAAGCAAGCATTTAACACGTTAAACAAAGTCTTAACAGACAAACTAGTTTTACAAATTTTCAATAGGAGAGCAGAAACCGAATTACATACAGATGCATCAAAATTCGGATTTGGTGCAATACTATTGCAAAAGTCGATGAATGATAATTTATTCCATCCAGTTTACTACATGAGTAAAAAAACTAATAGTGCAAAATTACAGCAGTTATGAACTTGAAGTTTTGGCCATTAAGAAACTTAGAGTTTATCTTTTGGAATTAAAATTCAAAATAATTACAGACTGTTAAATTTTTCAGAAAACTATTTGTAAAAAAGATTTATGTGCTAAAATAGCAAGATAGGCATTCATGTTGGAGGAGTACGATTACACTATCGAATATAGATTAGCGATGCGCCATGTAGATACTCTTAGTAGATATGTATATAGGTTTATGTATTTATAGGTTTCATAAACACAATTTTAGTGTATTCCTTAATGAATTCTCAAATATGTTAGATAATGAAAATGTAAAAAATCTTTTCGTGGTAGGAGACTTAAATTCAGATATATTAAAGGTAAATGTAACAAATCTTTTAACATTGCTAGCAACCCATGGGCTATTTTTCATAATAAACAACTCAACTAGGCCATCTTCGGGTAAGTGCATTGACCATTTTTATGTTCGATCTTCTAGACTTCAATTGATTCAAAAAATTAATTTAGATCTGAATATTATTGATCACTGTTTGACAGGTTTAATTACTAAAAAATTGAGTGAAGTTAAACATAATAAAAACAGTAACGACAAACAACTAAAAAAAATAGATTATGCAAAACTGAATTTAAGTTTACAATATGAGTTCTGGGAAGAAATTCTAGTAGAAAATGATATTTCTTAAGCTTATACCAATTTTTAGTGAAATTTTGCAGGAACATATTTGTAGGTGTAGTACAACTCTTACAGTGCGCTGCAAATATAAGAGGTTAAAATCGTGGATTAATAATAAGTTAATAAATGAAATAAATTTAAAAAATTAGTTAGGTAAAAAATGCAGCCGGTCTCCACATAGTCATAATCTTCGGAAAAAATATAAAAAAATTAGCAAAAAATTAAAAACTAGTATTAACTTACAAAGGAACAATAATTTTTTTTATAAAAATTAATTTGCAAAAAATTTAGGTAATCTTATTTTCTGGAACAATATAGTAGTAATACTAGTTTTGGTTTTGAACCAATTTCTTCTCTCGAAATTGTTAAAGCAATAAAAACACTAAAAAATTCGTATTTCTGTGGGCACGATGGTCTGTCAAATATTGTCTTAAAAAAAATACATTTAATGGTCTGTGATATTCTAGCGCATATTTTCAACAGGAGCGGAGAGCATATTTTCAACAGGTGCATATTTTCAACAGGAGATTCTTTCAGGTGTGTTTCCTGGTGCTCTTAAGTGTGCAATTGTAATTCCTTTGTTCAAAAAAGGGGATTGTAAGAATCTGAATAATTACAGACCCATTTCACTTCTCCCTTCAATAGCAAAAGTTTTTGAGAAAATCGTAAAAACTAGGATTTTAGCTTTTCTACATATAACAAAATTTTTAAGTCCGACTCAATTTGGATTTAAAAATGGCATTTCCACAGAAGATGCGTTATTACAATTTTGTTCCAAAATGTATGAAAATTTGGAGAAAGGTAAATGTATTGCTGGCGTTTTCGTAGGTGTTACAAAAGCCTTTGACATGATCAACCATAAACTTTTGCTTAAGAAAATTGAAAATGCTGGTTTCAGGGGCTTTATTTTGGAATGGTTTTCCAGCTATTTGATGTCACGATGCCAAAGAGTGAAAATTGGAAGTAAACTGACAGATACAAAGTACATTAAACAGGAGTTACCGCAGGGTTGTGTATTGGGGCCAATTATCTTTTTATTATATATTAAATCTATATTTGACTTAGAATTTAAATGTACTACAATTGCTTTTGCGGATGATCTTGGTTGTGTGTATGGATCTGACAGTTCTCTTAATTTGGTTTGTGATATTAACCATGATTTAAATATGCTAAGAAATTGGTTCGCGCACCGTAGGCTAGTAATTAGTAATAAAACAAAAATTCTGGTTTTAAATCTTCCATCTAATAAGCCCTTTGTAGGGCAAGTCATACCATGCCACCGAATGTGAAAAGCATAAATTAACTTTTGATTATTGTACATATAGCAATTATGTTTGTTCGTTCAATAGTAACGTGATTTGTATTAATAATTGTTTTGACTTAGAAATTGTGGAAAAGTTTAAATATTTAGGTATTGGCAATACTATTGGCAATAAAATGAGTTGGGATTCTCATATAGAATTGCTTAAAAATTATTTTCGTTCCACCCTATGTAGCTTTTTCCGTTTGCAGCAATTTTGTTCTTCAAAAGTTTTAAACACCTTCTATTATGGCTTATTCCAATCCAAGTTGCAATATGATATTACGTGCTGGGGAGGAGCTCATTGGTACAAGATGCAACCAATACTTATTCTACAGAAGAATGTAATAAGAAAAGTATATAAAAAAAAACGCTTACATCCTAGTTTTCATCTTTTCATAGACACTAAAATTTTGCCTGCACGTCATTTGTATTATTACAAAGTGTTAAAAATATTCTTTATCAGGTCAGGGTATTTAAATAATAGATTTTCCAGTAGTTATCGCTTGCGTAATAATAATATGTTCTTTGTGAATGTTCCAACTTTCCGTTTGTTTTCGTAAATTCTTGCATGTCGCTTGTTTAACATATTACCTTTGTACATAAGAAAATGTAGATTGTGTAGCAAATTTCTTAAAATTTTCAAACATTGGCTATTTGATTTTAATTTTGATCAGGTTGAAGATTTGCATGTTGTTTTGATTGAGCTTCTATTTTGCAGAAAAAAAATTTTTTTTTTTTACATTATTATATTTTATTTTGTTTTCTTTCTTTTGAAACTTTTTGTGTTTTATAATATCGTAAATGGTACACCCCACGACTTTTCAAGAATTTTGTGCTATTTTAAAGAATTAAAACATGGCTTTTAAAACTATTTTATTTAAAATACAAAATGTCTATATTCTTTTATTTATTCTTACTTAGTTTCTATTCTAATTAAGTACTTTTTTGTTTCATAAATTTTATTTTAATTACTATTGCATTTACTATAATATTGAACTATTGACTTATTGTCTTGTGTACTATTGAATTATTGATTTAACTACATATGTTATATGATTTGTTATTTAGTTATAAGAAAGAAAAGAGATTGAAGTAAAAAGAATAAATAAATAAATAAAATAATAAATAAAAAAAAATAAAATAAAAATATCCTGTTATGACTATTTCTACAAACTTAGGCTTAGGAATAAAAGCAGCCCAAGAAAAAGACGATTATATACAAACAATAAAATTCTTCGGATACTTGCCATTTGGATTATTTGGGACCATTTGAGTCAACAAACAAAAATTACAAATTTATTTTTAGTGTTGTGGACAGCTTCACGAAATTTATTTGATTATACCCAACCAAAACATCCAGCGCACAAGAAGTGAAAAGTGAACATCCAATCAATAAACTGAACATCCAAAAAGATTTATTCGTCAACCCGCCCCGCATAATCTTCGATTGTGGTAGTTGATTCATTTCAAAAGATTTCAAAATTGACTGTGAAGAAGAAAAAATAGAACATATAGTAACCTTTCCAGGGGAAACGGACAAATAGAACGAATGACTTCTTCAATAATTTCGGTTTTAAGCAAACTTTCAATAGAAAATCAGGCAAAATGGTTTCAATATTTTGGAAAAGTACAACAAACCTTGAATCATCATATAATCGAAGCATTGGAGTAACACCATTTGAATTGCTCTTCGATGTTAAAATGAAATCACAAGACGACTTCAAAATCAAGTCCTTGATAGAAAAAGAATTTTAGAACACGTTTGAAGAATCAAGAGATGAGTTTCGAATAACTGCAAAGTTACAAATTTAAAAAATCCCGAAGAACCAACAAAACAACCAACCAACAAAATACATAGTTTCAGACTTTGTTGCCATTAAAAAACACAATTTAAACCAGGCAATAAATTTAAAAATAAATTTTTTGGCTCATACAGAATCACAAAGGCCAAACCAAACGATACTTATGACATGGTTAAGGAAGGTTTCTAGGATGGTCTAAGGACGACTACAACTTACCGAGTACATGAAGCCTTGAAAAGAATTTTCACCGGCATCATCTGAGACAGATGAAGCGTAGGATGGACGAGTTGTGGGATTCAATTAATACCAACAATATATTAATTGGATAATCACTCCAAAAATTTCGAAAGACAATACACATGCTGGAAAAGATTTAAAAAAAAAAATAAAAATATGACAAACAACAACTAACCCGGTCCATAATCTAACAATTTCACCTTCTTCTTAAAAAAGACGAGCTAGCATCAAGACGTGTATCAAGACGAGGAATAATTAGCAAATTTTTATATTTTTTTTTTAGAAAATTATGTTTTGTTAAATTTAAATTAAATTTGTTAAAATTGTTAAATTACATTTTTTTTTTATAATTTTTTAAAATAATATTGAACTGATTATTTTATTGATAAATAATTTTTATACATAATTTTTATAACAATATTGAACTGATTTTTTTTTTCATAAATTATTTTTATAACAACATTGAATTGATTTTTTGTTTTAAATTGAATTTTTATACCAAATTTTAAAAACAAAAGAAAAGTGGAATTTATTTAATAAAGTAAGGCTAATTTATTATTATAAAACTTTTTTTCTATTATTTAAAATAAAATACCGCATTACTATAGTTTAAAAGTTCCAAATTAATATCTATAGTTCTTACATAATCTAAAAGTTTTAATTTAGCGTACTTATTATAGATTTGTATCATATTTGATTTGAGTTCATCTATTTTTTCTATAAAAATTTCAAATAAATCCCTACTATTTTTCGGTTTATAAATTTCTGGTTTTCTAACACCAAACTCATATAGTTCATTTTATTGTTAATTAATACTAATAAATTCGACGATCAATTCTCTGAAGTTACATACCTTAACAAATCTGCAATAATTGAATAGCTCAGAATAGTTTTGTGTGGTTGGAACTGTTGTTTCAGTTTCGATTTTACGTCCTCCCATTGTCATTTTATTTGATAACAACTGTTTTCTACAGATTTTATGAATGATGTTAAGCTGTGTTCGTTATTACCGGAAAATGTTTTTAAATGACGAAATTGATTAATGATATTATCAGTACTTAAATTAAATGGGTTTTGTTGACTTGATTGTGGTTGTTGTAGTTGTTGCTGTTGTTGATTGTAGAGATTAATCTGTCCCTCCATAACAACTCTGGTTAGTTCGTCAATTTGATTATTTAATTCTTCGATTGTAGTTATTTTTTCTTTGATATACTTTTTTTTCAGAATTATTAATGTTGTTATTAATGTTACCAATTTTTGTTATTAAGCTTGTTTATTTTATATAATTTATATTATAATTATTATTAATAATGGCAACACTATGACTAATCATAGTAGTAATAATAATAAAAAAAATATTAACCATAATAGTAATAATAAAAATAGTATCATTGTAATTAAAAATAGTAATAATAATAACAGTAGAAATAATAGAATTAATTCTACTAATAGCGGTAATAAAAACAATAATAACAGAATTAATCGTAGTAGTATTAATAATAATAATAATAATAATAACAATGTTGTTCCTCTACTTGAAGGTAATTGTCTTCCCTTCAAACTCAAAGTAGTCCCCAGTAATAAATTTATATTCATCTCACACTTGCATCCGAATACAGAACCTTGTGATATATATCACCACCTAACAAACATTGTTAACGTTGACTGTATTCGTAAATTTATATAAAAACTTACAAAGTTTCTTGCACAATGGCTTGGGAGGAGTTGATCATAAAATTCACAAACCAAAATCCACAAGATGAAATCTCCAAAAATAAAATCTTCAAAGACAAAATCCCCAAAGATAACATCCCCAAAGACAAAATCTTTATATTAAATCTAAAAGAAAATATATATATTTATATATATAAATATTCTGTAAAAGGCGTTTACTTCTAAGTGTGCAAATAACTGCAAAAATCCCTTCTAATTCAGAATCTCGCATATACATATATAATGCATATTATGTACATAAATATTCTGTAAAAAGCGTATTCCTATGATTTTGTAACGAAATAAAAATCTCTCCTAATCAGAAAACTACTTTTTTGTATTTCAATTGAAGTTTTTTATACCCGTACGATAGGATCGGGTATAATAAAATTACTCCTCCGTTTGTAACACCTCGAAATAAACGAGCTAGATATACCTTCAAAGGTATGGATCGGATCAGAAAAAAATTCTAAGACGATTGAGCCATGTTCGTCCGTCCGCCCGTCCGCCGTCAGCACGCTAACTCAAAAACTAAGAAAGCTAGAATCTTGAAATTTACACAAAATATTCTAGGAACAATTTGTAGGTTCCCTATTTTTTTTGGTTGAATTCCGACCAAAACTTCGGGTAGCTCTCGAACACCTAACTTTTAGATCCCCACATTTTTTTTGAAATAGAGCTATGAAATTTTAACTGCTGATAACTATGAAATTTTAACTGTTACAAATTTAAAAAATCCCGAAGAAAGTCGAAAGAATTAAAAAGTGAGAAGAAAACAACCAACAAAATACATAGTTTCAGACTTTGTTGCCATTAAAAAACACAATTTGAACCAGGCAATAAATTTAAAAATAAATTTTTTGGTTCATACAGAATTACAAAGGCCAAACCAAATGATACTTATGACATGGTTAAGGAAGGTTTCTAGGATGGTCTAAGGACGACTACAACTTACCGAGTACATGAAGCCTTGAAAAGAATTTTCACCGGCATCATCTGAGACAGATGAAGCATAGGATGGCCGAGTTGTGGGATTCAATTAATACCAACAATATATTAATTGGATAATCTGGTCACTCCAAAAATTTCAAAAGACAATACACATGATGGAAAAGATTTAAAAAAAAAAAATAAAAATATGACAAACAACAACTAACCCAGCCCATAATCTAACAATTTTACCTTCTTCTTAAAAAAGACGAGCTAGCATCAAGACGTGTATCAAGACGAGGAATAATTAGCAAATTTTTATATTTTTTTTTTAGAAAATTATGTTTTGTTAAATTTAAATTAAATTTGTTAAAATTGTTAAATTACATTTTTTTTTAATTGATAAATAATTTTTTTTTTTATAATTTTTTAAAATAATATTGAACTGATTATTTTATTGATAAATAATTTTTATACATAATTTTTATAACAATATTGAACTGATTTTTTTTTTCATAAATTATTTTTATAACAACATTGAATTGATTTTTTGTTTTAAATTGAATTTTTATACCAAATTTTAAAAACAAAAGAAAAAAAAAAAAAGAAAAGAAAAGTGGAATTTATTTAATAAAGTAAGGCTAATTTATTATTATAAAACTTTTTTTCTATTATTTAAAATAAAATACCGCATTACTATAGTTTAAAAGTTCCAAATTAATATCTATAGTTATTACATAATCTAAAAGTTTTAATTTAGCGTACTTATTATAGATTTGTATCATATTTGATTTGAGTTCATCTATTTTTTCTATAAAAATTTCAAATAAATCCCTACTATTTTTCGGTTTATAAATTTCTGGTTTTCTAACACCAAACTCATATAGTTCATTTTATTGTTAATTAATACTAATAAATTCGACGATCAATTCTCTGAAGTTACATACCTTAACAAATCTGCAATAATTGAATAGCTCAGAATAGTTTTGTGTGGTTGGAACTGTTGTTTCAGTTTTGATTTTACGTCCTCCCATTGTCATTTTATTTGATAACAACTGTTTTCTACAGATTTTATGAATGATGTTAAGCTGTGTTCGTTATTACCGGAAAATGTTTTTAAATGACGAAATTGATTAATGATATTATCAGTACTTAAATTAAATGGGTTTTGTTGACTTGATTGTGGTTGTTGTAGTTGTTGCTGTTGTTGATTGTAGAGATTAATCTGTCCCTCCATAACAACTCTGGTTAGTTCGTCAAATTGATTATTTAATTCTTCGATTGTAGTTATTTTTTCTTTAATATACTTTTTTTTCAGAATTATTAATGTTGTTATTAATGTTACCAATTTTTGTTATTAAGCTTGTTTATTTTATATAATTTATATTATAATTATTATTAATAATGGCAACACTATGACTAATCATAGTAGTAATAATAATAAAAAAAATATTAACCATAATAGTAATAATAAAAATAGTACCATTGTAATTAAAAATAGTAATAATAATTACAATAATAATAATAACAGTAGAAATAATAGAATTAATTCTACTAATAGCGGTAATAAAAACAATAATAACAGAATTAATCGTAGTAGTATTAATAATAATAATAATAATAACAATGTTGTTCCTCTACTTGAAGGTAATTGTCTTCCCTTCAAACTCAAAGTGGTCCCCAGTAATAAATTTATATTCATCTCACACTTGCATCCGAATACAGAACCTTGTGATATATATCACCACCTAACAAACATTGTTAACGTTGACTGTATTCGTAAATTTATATAAAAACTTACAAAGTTTCTTGCACAATGGCTTGGGAGGAGTTGATCATAAAATTCACAAACCAAAATCCACAAGATGAAATCTCCAAAAATAAAATCTTCAAAGACAAAATCCCCAAAGATAACATCCCCAAAGACAAAATCTTTATATTAAATCTAAAAGAAAATATATATATTTATATATATAAATATTCTGTAAAAGGCGTTTACTTCTAAGTGTGCAAATAACTGCAAAAATCCCTTCTAATTCAGAATCTCGCATATACATATATAATGCATATTATGTACATAAATACTCTGTAAAAAGCGTATTCCTATGATTTTGTAACGAAATAAAAATCTCTCCTAATCAGAAAACTACTTTTTTGTATTTCAATTGAAGTTTTTTATACCCGTACGATAGGATCGCGTATAATAAAATTACTCCTCCGTTTGTAACACCTCGAAATAAGCGAGCTAGATATACCTTCAAAGGTATGGATCGGATCAGAAAAAAATTCTAAGACGATTGAGCCATGTTCGTCCGTCCGCCCGTCCGCCGTCAGCACGCTACCTCAAAAACTAAGAAAGCTAGAATCTTGAAATTTACACAAAATATTCTAGGAACAATTTGTAGGTTCCCTATTTTTTTTGGTTGAATTCCGACCAAAACTTCGGGTAGCTCTCGAACACCTAACTTTTAGATCCCCACATTTTTTTTGAAATAGAGCTATGAAATTTTAACTGCTGATAGATGTCACAAAAATATTAATTTTATTTTAAGTAACTTTTTTTTGTAGCCCCACCCGTTACGGAGCAACAGCTCCCCAAAGCTTTAAAAAACTCTATATTTAAATTGTTATAGGACAAGTTGTATAAAGTATATCTTCATTTTGATAACGCCAAACAATTACTGCTTTTATTAGCTTTAAAAGTATATATAGAAAAAATATATAGTTGTGGTATACGGTGTCTTAATTTACCGTTATGCGAAACTAAAATTTTGCAAAATCCTTTAACCCTTCTATCTTCTAAACGGTTTAATTTGGAAACTTGCAATTTTGATAGAAGTTAAATCTTTGAAAATAAGTATGATTCAATGGTTTATATGAGTCATTTCAGAATTTTTTTTTGTATCACCACCCGTTTAGGGGCTGGAAGAGGTCAAAAACAGAAAATTTCCTATTTTTAAACACTTGTAACTTGAACACCTGTTAACATTTTTTTGAAGTAATACACAAAAATTAAAGCTTCAACATTATACTCTTATTTCTGTTAACAACTTTTTTTAATAATATAGGGTTACTTTATAATTGACGAAAGTGTTACTTGATTTTTTCAAATTTTCTAACAAATTTCTTTAATGCATTTTTTACATTTTGTTTTACTCGATAATTTGAAATTGTTGAGGATATAATGCGTAGTACAAAAAAATGTAAATAAATAAACAACATAACGGTTGCTTGAAGAATTTTTATTTATATGATATTGATATACATACATACTTATATAATATCATGTTTATTTACATATCGTATATGTCACTGATGACTGAATGATAAGAGTATAGATGTATATTATATAGCGCCGTATTTGCATACATACATATAAGTTAACAAATTATATTGATTAACGAATGATGTTTCTCAACAATGCATACAGTATTCCAGTTACAATGTTTATAATATTGCCCATTGAGTAAATCATATGTTAATTATCAATAAATTAAAACTTAAAATTATTTCTTTTTTATATTTTATACTATAAGTTGTAAAATTTATTTAATTGATAAAATTTCCTAAATAAACAAAATATTGTAAACAGTAATTGAAATACTATTATAGAATTTGTTAATGAACTGAAACTCGAATAAATTTTGTATTATTTAATTTGGTTATGAAAATAATTCTCCAATAAGCATATTATAATAAATAACGTTTTTTTTTGTAATTTTGAAAAGAAATGGTAACTTACAATTCTGCTTACAAACAGAATTGTAAATATTTTAATGTTTGTTACAAAAATTATTATAAGATTATTAATGAACAAAGCTGATTTAGTACTTAATAATAATTAAGAATAATAATTAAAAAATAAATTCTTTGTTTTGTCCAGTAAGCGGAAGTTTTAATTATTAAATATTCAAGCTTTACTTTGGAAATTTTGCTTACTGAATAAATATTGATGATTAAGTCAATAAATAAAGAAATTGGGAAAAGAAATGTTTAACTAACCCAAATAATAAAGAATCTAGTTTATAGAATTTAGTTTAATAAATTATAACATAAAATTGTAAAAATTAACAAAAATTGTAATTCCAATAATAAATTTTTAGTATAAATAGTTCTGTAATTCGTTTTAATAGTTAGTCTTATTTTGTTAATAAAATAGGATTGAAGTAGAAAAAAATAAAATAAAGTCTTTTATTTAACTGGCGCCCGAGCAGGGACCTTGCAAGTTGTTAAGAGAGTAACCAGTGTTTTTTAGTTAGTGAATAAATTTTTTTAGAAAAAATTTTTAATAAAAAATAATATACCGTGATCAAGCCTAAATCTTCGCAACCTAGAGTGAGGCTGCTCTAGGCATGGTACATTAGAAAATAAAATAGTAAAAAAGAAAATATAAAAGAATAAAAAAATATATAGAAAAATATAAAATAAAAAAAAAAAAAAAAGGGAAAACAAGAAAAAAAAAGAAGTGAATTAAAAATTTTCACGTTGAAATTCATTCAAACTGAAAAACCAAAAGGGGATCTTTAACAGCGACGCATCCGGTCTGGTCAACCCAAGTTTGGAAAGGGATAAGGAAAAAAGGCCCCCGAGTAGTTCCACATTTAATTTCCAGAACAAAAAGGAGCTCCCTGTTATAAAAGCATCGGAGCAGCCACTTATCCTGTTGGCCAGAAAGAGCAGAGCAAGTCCAGTTACTGAAATATTTTCCAAAATATGTTTTACATAGATTGGAAAATAATTTGCATGTAAGTAAAAAAAGTAAATAAATTTTTCAAATTTATAAAAAAAAAAGGGTTTTATCCTTAAAATTAAGGATAAAATAAAAATTATCCAATGTTGCAATCTGAATTAGAAAATTTAGAAACGCAAGACTTCACCTCTCATTTCATTAATTTAATGAAGAGGATTAAAACTGAAAAAAAAGGCAAATACGTTAATAAAAATCTTAAAATAAAAATAAAAAAATTAAAAATAAAAGGAACTGGCCAGTAGAGATATATGAAAATAATAATATCAAAGGAAAAAAAAACAAAAAGAAGCCTTTAAAAAATAAAAATAAATAAAAATAAAAATCAAAGTAGAGTTTAGAATTTCGTCAACATGTATCCTCATCAGTAAGGAGAAAAGAAAATCTAAATATCTACTTGATTTATGGAAAAAATCTATTTCAAAATAAAAATAAATAAAAAAGGAAAATAAAAAAATTAAAAAATTTTTTTTGTTGCAACAAACTTAAATCTTGAAAATTATATTCTTTCACTTATAATCATTAACGTTTCAAATTTTACTAATAATTAACCATATTAATTAAAAATTTGTAAGAATTTTTCTTTCATTTTAAAATTAAAAATAGAAAAATCAGAATTAAAGTTTATTTTAATTTAAAAATATTTAAAAAGAGCAAAAATTCTCTTAGTAAAGTAATAATAATCATAATATAAAGTTAGATTTTTATAAGGAAAAATAAATTTTTTTTATATTATATTTAAAAAAAATATACTAAAATATGAAATTGCAATTTTTATTGTTGCGGAAATTTAATAGTAAATATAAAAAAAAAATAAAATCTGGAATTGCTTATCAAAATCTATTATATTTAATTCAAATTTTTATTGATTAATGAAATAAAGGTAAGAGAACTCAATATAAAAAAAAATTTTATATAAAATTATAATTTGATGAAATATTAAAAATTAAATTATAGAGATTTTTTCTGAAAATTATATTACTCAAAATTTTTTTTATAGTATATAAATTTTTTAAATTATATTGGTATTTATAAAACCTCTGTAAAGAATAAGCAAGTTATAACAAATTACTATTGACTCAAATTTTTTGGTGTTATATTTTTTTTTATCTGAAAAATCACTTTTATCGTTTTATTGTTCTGCCCCTTTGTTTTGCGAATTTATTTTTCCCTTCTTGTCATACTTTACTTGTAAATTTTTAAAATGACTGATCCACTTCCTACCATTAGTGAAACAAACCCAACTGCCGCATCAACCCCAAAAGCACCGTCAGAACCGACTATTTTTTTCGATCCTAGAATTCTGAAAGATACTATACTGGAAATTATTCAATCAGAAAATAGGAAAAATACACCGCAAAATACTCTTTTAGATCCTGATGTTTTAAAAAATACTGTTTTAGGATTAGTGCAAACAGAAACCAGAAGAGTTCTAAGAGATAGGGGAGTGGATGAAACACCCGAAAGTAATGAAACAGATCAAGAAATTAATTTTGGCGTAGATGAATCTGTTTCTGGTATGAATGTATTACCAGATACAGTTAAGAATATTAAGGAATTCTCAGGATCTATAACAGAATACGGATCATGGAAGAAGAATGTTGAGAAGATTTTAAATATCTACAGCCCAATGAAGGGTACAGCAAAATATTACGGAATTTTAACAGCTATAAGAGGTAAAATTGTAAGGGAGGCGGATACTTGTTTAGAAAGCTTCGAAACACCACTTAATTGGGACAGCATTATAAAATGTCTAAATTTGAATTATTTAGATAATAGAGATATAACAAGTTTGGAATATCAGATGACAAGTACAATGCAAAAAGGAAATTCGGTTCAAGTATTTTATAAGGAAATTAGGGATCCTCTATCATTAATCTTAAGTAAATTATCGACTATGAATTATTGTAAGGAAGCCTTACAATCCATGACTATGGCATATAGACAGAAAGCTTTAAGTACTTTCATTAAAGGATTAAAAAGGGACACTCGTAGAATAGTTGCCAGCAGTTGCCCCTTAGATTTGAAACAAACAAATATGCTTGAAGATGGATGATGCTGATAATCAAAGTATAAATGAACTACAACAAAATAGACAACAACAAAATAATACACAACAAAATCAACAACAACTTTCTACATATTATCCACCAAGAAGAACCTCACATGGATATTCGAGAAATAGTAACTATAACAACAATTATAGAAATCCATTCAACAGAAATTTTCAACAATCACGAACATTTAAAGTGGAACCTGAATCAACAAATCAATTTCAATATAGGAGAAGTTATAACAATAATTATAACAATAACTAATGTGTTCTTTATTCAATATTACAAATATTACAATAGAAAAAACCGGTATCCATTTCTTATATTCAATAATTCTTTAATCAGACACAAAATTGTTCATTGTTCTAATAATTACAAACAACTGTCTTATCTTAACCTAAGATCTTAACATTAATATTTATTTTAGAGTTACCAGTTACATTAATATTTTATTCTAAATGAGTACATATTAATTCTTCCCCAATTAGATAAAAAACTACAATTCAATACAATTTCAATTCAATTTTATCTTACTAAGTATCAATCATATTTCTATATAATTAATTTAATTTTGATTTAATTCTTTCGGACTTTCTTACCGGTCCTTGATATAACTTTTTATTATAATTTCTTTTACTAATTTTTTCATTTTTGTATTTCATTTTTTTAAATTTATTATCACTTGTATCACTTTCCCCCTCCTCTGAATCTGGACTATAAAAAACTTCAGAGCTTGAATCTGATATCGAAGATTCTGATGAGGAATGTGGAAAATCATTTACATTATCTTTAGTATTTACAAATTTGGTAAAAGTATTAAATTTTACAGATTTATGACATTTCTTTATTTGATTTATATGAGCTACTCTAATACTTCCATTTACATTAACTTTATACAAATATTGAGTTAACTGTTTTACAATACGACCAGAAATCCATTTAATATGTGATTTAAAATTATTTTTATAATAAATTTCCTCATTTACTTCAAATTTAATTTTAAGATTATTTGTTTCATTTTTCAATATTGATAATCTATTTGGTTCGCATTCATCAGTTGTTATGTGAATACATCTTTTTTCTTTTTCTTTATTTTTAGCTACCATAATATCTAATAACGTTTTAGGTTTCGTTTTAAAAACTAGTTCTGCTGGAGTTTTACAAGTTACCGTGGAAGGCGTATTTCTATACTTCAATAAAAAATTATCAATTTTAAATTTTAAATTCTGTTTTAAAGAATTAGTTTCTAACAAAAAACTTTTAAATCCCTTTTTTACGGTTTGGACGTATCTTTCACACTGTCCGTTTGATTCCGGATGATAAGGTGGACTTTTCATAACTTTAATGCCGTTAGATTTACAAAATTCAATAAATTCATAAGACTGAAAGGGAGGCCCATTATCTGACACTAACTGTGTTGGAATACCGAATACCGAGAACCAATTACGTAATTTCTCAATAACTTTACATGCTGTCGTACTTTTCATCTCACTAAGTTCTATCCACTTGGAATAACTATCTACTAACAATAAAAAATTTAAACCTTCCATACTAAAAAAATCTATGTGTATTCGCTCATATGTGTAAGTAGCACAATTCCATTTTGATTCTTTAACTGTTTTTCTTAAATTTTGAGTTTGATTACAAATTTTGCAACTTCTAACAAATTCTTCTATATCCGCGTCTAAATTACGTCACCAAACATATGTTCTTGCCAACATTTTCATCCTAACCATTCCTATGTGAGTATCATGTAATATTTTCAAAACATTGTGTTTTAAACTATCGGGAATTACCACTCTATTTCCGTAAAAAATACAACCACTGTCACAAGAAAAACTTTCAGGTCTATCAAAATAATATTTCGTATCTAAATCCGCATTTTCTTTGAATTTATCATTCATAATCCCTTTGTATATTTTACATAATAATTTATCTTCCATTGTTTCCCTACTAATTTGTTCCAATTTTAGTAACTTAATTTTTTCTGACCCTATAGATAAAAAATTTAGAAAATCTTCCGGAACATCAGTGGTGTTATCTAATGGTAATCTAGATAACGCATCTGCGTGTCCTACTTTCGCAGCACTTTTATATTTAATTTCATAATCATACATTGATAAATGTACAGCCCATCTTTGAATACGAGCCGCTGCTACAGACCAATGACCTTTCTTTTCATTAAAAATTTCTCGCAAGGGCTGATGGTCTGTGTATATAATAAATTTCTGACCGTAAATATATTTATGGAATTTTTTAACCGCAAATATAATTGCCAACGCTTCACGATGTGTCTGTGAATAGTTTTGCTCCGCAGTACTCAGTGTACTGGATGCAAATAACACGGGTTTTTCCTTCCCGTTAATAATATGACACAATATCGCGCCTACTCCATAAGGACTCGCGTCACATGTTAGAGTTATAGGCTTATTTGGGTCAAAATGCTGTAGTAAACTATTATTTGAAATAAGCCTTTTCGCTTCCTCAAAAACTTTTTGCTGTTCGGAATTCCAACTGAATTTATTGTTTTTCTTTAACAAATCATATAATGGTTTTAAATGTGCTGCTAAATTAGGCACAAACCTATTATAAAAATTCAAAAGACCAAAAAAACTTTTTAGCTGTGTAACATTTTTAGGGCTTGGCGCGTTTAAAATAGCTTTAACTTTTTCTTGATTTGGTTTTATACCTGCACTACTAATAGTATGTCCTAAATATTGAACTTCATTCTGAAACCATTTACATTTAATAAAATTTACTCGAATATTATGTGCTTCTAATTTTTCTAAAACCCTATTTACATTTATTTCACATTCATCTAAATTATTTCCACCAATCAAAACATCATCTAAATAACAACCTACTTTTGGTAATGTTTTCAAAATTTCGTCCATAACCCTCTGAAATTCAGCCGGTGCTACCGAAACTCCAAATGGTAACCTAGTAAATTTGAAAAGACCTTTCTGAGTATTAACCGTTAATAAGTGTTGAGAGTTTTCATGAACCGCTAATTGAAGATACGCTCCTGATAAGTCTATAAGACAAAAAACAGAACAATTTGAAAATTTAGTGAACAAATCATCCATTCTCGGTAATGGATATATTCGGTTTTCAATTGATTTATTTATTGCAACTTTGCAATTTAAACATAATCTAAGGTCACCATTTTTTTTGGTACCACAACCATAGGCGAAGCCCACTCACTAAATTTAACAGGTACTAGAATATTTTCCTGAACAAGTCTGTCAATTTCTGCATCAACTTTTTCCCTTATTCCAAAGGGTACCGTATATGGCTTAGAAAAATGCGGCACTGATGAATCTTTTAATTTTAGTTGCACTCGATAACCTATAATCGACTCTTTACAATTATTCGAGAAAACCTTTGGATATTTTAATTTAAAATTTTCTATTTTACTAGTTGCAAAATTTTCATTAACTTTATTTATTAAAAAATTATTTCGCCACAATGGAAATAATATATCTAACAAGTCGCGCCCTAAAAGTGGTGTGAAATTCCTATCCGATTTTATAATAATTAACTCGGCATCATAAAATTTTGACTCACAACAAACATCACGTACTTTAACTATAATTTTTCCTATGACGTTAACTTCTTCACCCGTAACAACATTTAAACGTTTTTCAATAGAAAGGATTTTTAATTTTCCAAAATTTTTCTTATAAAAATCATAACTTATAACTGATGAACACGCCCCTGAATCTATTTCCATTTCTACAAATTTATCATTCACAAAAATTTTAACTTTTTGAGCAATATTATTTTTATCCAACATCGTATTAATATAACCAATATTTAATTCATTAATTTGTTCATAACTTTTTTTTCCATAATTTACATTATTAAATTTTTCTTTAAATTATGATTTTTGTTATTAAAATATAATTTAACATTACAATATTTTTTTATGTGACCACTTTTACCACATCTAAAACAAATAAAATCTCTTACATTTTTATTACCTTTATTATTAATTCTCGACTGCATACTTGAATTATCAACTCTTGATTGACTTCTTCCTTGGCGAATATTTCTGCAACTGCTTCTACTCTGGACTCTTCCAACATGATTAACGGTTGCTGGCCTAATTTCTTTTAGTTGAAATTTTGTCATTTCCATATTTTTTGCTAGTTCGCATGCTTTATCAAAATCAAGTTGAGTGTCATTTAACAATTTTTGCTGAATATTTTCATTGCAAAGACCACAAACTAATCTGTCCCTCAAAGCTTCTTCCAAGAAACTTTTAAAATCACAGGTTTGAGCTAATGTTTTTAACTCCACAATGCAATCACTTACTGTTTCGTGCAGTTTTTGATTCCTTTTATAAAACTTGAATCTTTCTGCGATGATGTTAATTTTGGGTTTGAAATATTTTTCAAAAATTTCAATTAATTCTTTGTATGTTTTTTTATCTGGTTTCACGGGATCAGTTATTGATTTTAGAATTTTATATGACTCTGGTCCGATCAAGGTTATGAGATATGAAACTTTCGTTTTATCTTCATCCACCTTATTAATTGTCAGCAAATGCTCCAATCTTTCCTTATAATCTTCAAAATCTTCTCCGGGTGTGAAATATTCAATTGTTCCAATAATTACCATGATAATGTTTGAGGTTATTTTCTCCACGTTTTACTTATTTTTTTATTTTTTATTTTTTTTTTGCAAAATTACAATTTTATTTCTTTTGCCTCGTCGCCAATTAATGTGTTCTTTATTCAATATTACAAATATTACAATAGAAAAAACCGGTATCCATTTCTTATATTCAATAATTCTTTAATCAGACACAAACATGTTCATTGTTCTAATAATTACAAACAACTGTCTTATCTTAACCTAAGATCTTAACATTAATATTTATTTTAGAGTTACCAGTTACATTAATATTTTATTCTAAATGAGTACATATTAATAACTACAAAAATAATCATAATAACAGCTATAATGGAAATATGCAATATAAAAAATCATATTCGCCAAATACTTCTACTACAAATAGAATGCAACAAATACAATATTCAGAACCATCCGCCACAACCACAGCACTACATGAAAAGAAAATTGAAAAGCTCAATTGTAAATGTACTACCAACGAAGAACAAGCTAAAAGTAACAATATCAATACTTTTTTAGATTAAATTCTTTCTCGCTCCCTTATATTGAGCATATGGCGGGGAACGGCGTAACATTAAAATTTTTAATAGATACAGGCTCAAACAAAAATTACATTAATGCAAGACTAGTAAAAAACCCAATTCCAAATATCGAAAAATTTCATGTAAACACGATAGGAGGAAATGTAGAAATCACACATCATGCCCTAATAAATCTATTTGGATCAGAATTTAAAAAATTAAAGTTTTTTATACTTGAGAAAATTACAACATTTGATGGAATTATTGGAAACGATAGTTTAAAAGAACTTAATGCAATTATTCATACAAATGGAAGCTATATTAATTTTAATGAAAACAGCAATATTCCATTAAAACAACATATTTCACAAAGTGTGAATAACATTCATATAAGAACAGACCATCTCAATAGAGAACAAAAAAATAAAATTAATCTGTTGGTTGGAAAATACTCAAATTTATTTTCTGAAGTTAATGAAAAGTTGACCTATACAACTGTGGTAAAAGGAGAAATTAGAACTACAACAAATGAACCAGTTTTTACAAAATCTTATCCATATCCAATATGCTTAAAGGAAGAAATAGATAAGCAAATTAAGGAATTATTGCATGATGGAATAATTAGGCCGTCCAGATCTCCATATAACTCTCCGGTTTGGGTTGTTCCTAAAAAAGAAGATGCTTCTGGCAAAAAGAAATTCAGAATGGTAATAGATTACAGGAAACTCAACACTATCACAATAGCGGACAAATATCCTATTCCTGAAATAAATGAGGTATTACCTAATTTAGGACAAAATAATTTTTTTTCAATAATAGACCTGAAGAGCGGATTCCATCAAATATTACTAAAAGAATCTGCTATAGAGAAAACGGCTTTTTCAGTAAATAACGGCAAATATGAATTTACAAGACTACCGTTTGGACTTAAAAATGCTCCAGCAATATTTCAAAGAACACTGGATGATATTTTGCGAGAAAGTATTGGAAAAAGATGCTATGTTTACATAGATGACGTCATTATCTTTGGAAAAACTTAAAGTCAACCCTTTGAGAATTTAGAAATCATCTTTAAAACATTAGAGCAAGCTAATATGAAAATACAGTTAGATAAATCTGAATTTCTAAAAAACGAAGTTGAGTTTCTTGAATTTATCGTTTCACCAGAAGGTATCAAAACTAATAAAAAGAAAGTGCAAGCAATTTCTGATTTAGAACCTCCAAAAACATTAAAAGATTTGAGATCATTTTTAGGAATGTCAGATTATTATAGAAGATTTATATCTGAATATGCAAGAGTAGCTAAACCCCTGACATCACTTTTAAGAGGGGAGGATGGACATGTGTCAAAAAATAAATCTAAAACTGCTAAAATTAATATGAATGAAGAAGCATTAAAGGCTTTTAATAAATTAAAAAATTTTTTAATATCCGAAGAAGTAATATTATCACATCCTGATTTCTCAAAAGAGTTTGAATTAACAACGGATGCATCAAATTATGCAATTGGTGGAGTTTTATCACAAAATAGAAGACCAATAATGTTTTTGTCACGTACACTTACGAAGACTGAAGAAGCGTATGCTACAAATGAGAAGGAGATATTAGCAATAGTTTGGGCTCTTGCATCATTGCGTAATTTTCTCTATAGTTCTAGAAAAATAGTAATATTTACAAATCATCAACCACTAACGTTTGCGCTTAGTACAAAGAATAACAACTCCAAGATGAAAAGATGGAAATCAATTGTAGAAGAATATAATTATGAATTGAAATACAAACTAGGTACAACTAATGTAGTAGCAGATGCATTATCAAGGTTAATACCTGAAACTGGAATTTACAATGCAAATACAATTCAACAAAACGATTTATCTAGTACAAGATATAGTAATAGCATGATACAATTTGTGGAAACACCAATTAATGCATTCAGGAATCAGATCATATTAACAGTTGGAGAAATAGATGATTACAAATTTTCAACTTTATTCAAAACTTATAATAGACATGAATTCACCAGAAGTAGTTTTAGAGACACAGATCTAATTAATATATTAAAAAATAATTTAAATCCAAATGTTGTAAATGGAATAAAAGCACAGAAAAATATACGAAGGCAAATTGCGGAAATCTATAACCAACATTTTCAAAACTATAAAATTAGATTCACAGAAAAAATAGTACAAGATATTACAAATGAAAGCGAACAATTTGAAATAATAGCACAAACGCATCGTAGAGCACATAGGAATGCTAAAGAAAATAAGCTTCATATATTAGAAATTTACTATTTTCCAAAAATGACTAGAAAGTTAAACGAATTTGTAAAAAATTATTCTATTTGTAAAGAAAACAAATATGACCGACATCCAAACAATCAATATATTGAAAGTACTCCAATTCCGACTTATGCTGGACATACAGTTCATATTGACATATTTTCAACGGAATCCAAATTAGCTTTAACAGCATTGGACAAATTAACAAAATTCGCTCAAGCCAGGATTATCAAAAGTAGATCAATTGAAGATGTCAGATTAGCTTTAAGAGATATACTTTTTTATTATGGAAAACCAGAATGGGTCATAATTGATAACGAAAAATCTCTAAATTCTGCTTCAATTAAATCTATGATGGAGGATGAATTGGGAATAAAAATTTTTACAACACCGCCATATAAGAGTGAGGTAAACGGACAAGTTGAAAGATTTCATTCAACATTGGCTAAAATAATGCGTTGTTTAAAAGCTGAAGGAATCAACCGTACTTTCGAGGAATTGATAGAAAGAGGAGTTAATGAATATAATTTCACAATTCATTCTACGACAGGGAGGAAACCTATTGAAGTATTTTTAGGTAGAACCCCAAATATTACTCCAGGAGAGTTTGAGAAAACTAGACATAATTTAATAGAGAAATTGAAAGACAAGCAGATCAAAGATTTAGAGTTTCAAAATAAAAGAAGAAAACCGATAAAACATTACAAAATAGCACAAGTGGTATATGCAAAGCACAATAAAAGATTAGGATCAAAGCTTACACATAGATATGTTAAAGAAATAGTTAAGGAAAATAGAAATTCAGCTATTCTAACAAAGTCCAATAAAATTGTTCATAAATCTAATATCCGCAATTAAAATCTTTTTAGGTACCTGATATGTTCATGCATGGGAAAGGTGCAAATACTGGATTATACAAACTCACAAATAATTACTGTTAATATTGGGCAAGCAAAGATAGAAGAAGCTAAATTCAAAATAATTCACATTATTTAAATAGGAGAGATACAAAAAATATTGGATGATATAAAATTTATCATAACCAAACATGTTGATACATCACATCCTTTATATAATTATCTGGATCATGAAAGAGAACAAATTCAAGAACTATTAGATGAATTTGAGATAAAACGAAAAAAACGATCCATCAATTTTCTTGGCACTGCTTGGAAATGGATTGCCGGAACTCCAGATCATACGGACCTCGTCATGATTAAAAAGAAATTAAACGGGTTATTAGAAAACAACAACGAACAAATAGTTATAAGCAAAATTTATACTGATAGAATAAATGAAATTACTAATATTACTAATCAAATTTTAGAAAATATGAAAAATAGAAGTATAATTGATGATCAATCAATTCTACAAATTCAATATAAATTAAAATTAATTAAAGAAGAAGTAATAAATATTAAGTATTCTGTACACTGGGCAAAAGTAGGTGTAATAAATTCAATTTTACTTTCTAAGTTTGAAATAAAATCTGTTACTGATTTGTTAGATAAAGAAAATATACCATATTCTACACCAGAAGAAGCATTAAATTTTTCTAATATTAAAATAATATCTAACGGGTCTTGCTTATTCTATATTGTTGAAATACCTATGACTAAATTTGAAATTTTTGATGAAATTTTAATTAAACCTGTAAAAAGAAATAATATTGTAACACAAATCAATTTTAATAAAATTCTAGTTAATCAGGAAAGAATATTTGGTATTATAAATGAATGTAAAAATATTCATTCTATAACTCTTTGTAATGAAAAAAATATTGTAAATTTAGAAAATTCAACTTGTATACCTAATTTGTTAAAAGGTGAAAACTCAATGTGCAATGTTACCAACAATCAACACATTCCAGCAATCGAAGAAATAACACCAGGAACTTTAATAATTAATCAATATAGCGGCATAATTAAAATCGATGGCAATAACCAAAACATTAATGGTACATTTTTATTAATATTCCATAATTCTACAATTGAAGTCGAGAAACAAAGATTCAGATCAGAAGAAATTGTTAAAGTGAAACCATTACCTGCCATTCTACAAACAAATTCAACTATTGACAAATTACAAGAACATTTATCTTTAGAATTGTTGAAAGAAATAAATATCAATAATACAAAAGCAATTGGTTTAGTGAATGATGACAGACAAATGGACCAATACATTAATATCAGTTTTACTACAATCATCATGACAGTACTATTTATTTTAATCACAATAACTTTAATCAAACGAAGAAATAAGTTAATTATTAATAACGCAACTAAGAAGGAAGTAGAAAATACGAATACAAACACTATCATACCAATTGATCAAAACCAACCTGCAGTTATATTTCATTTAAAACCAATGGAAAAGTCGGATGTGGACACCCGAACTTAAGAGGGGAGGAGTTAACAAATTATATTGATTAACGAATGATGTTTCTCAACAATGCATACAGTACTCCAGTTACAATGTTTATAATATTGCCCATTGAGTAAATCATATGTTAATTATCAATAAATTAAAACTTAAAATTATTTCTTTTTTATATTTTATACTATAAGTTGTAAAATTTATTTAATTGATAAAATTTCCTAAATAAACAAAATATTGTAAACAGTAATTGAAATACTATTATAGAATTTGTTAATGAACTGAAACTCGAATAAATTTTGTATTATTTAATTTGGTTATGAAAATAATTCTCCAATAAGCATATTATAATAAATAACGTTTTTTTTTGTAATTTTGAAAAGAAATGGTAACTTACAATTCTGCTTACAAACAGAATTGTAAATATTTTAATGTTTGTTACAAAAATTATTATAAGATTATTAATGAACAAAGCTGATTTAGTACTTAATAATAATTAAGAATAATAATTAAAAAATAAATTCTTTGTTTTGTCCAGTAAGCGGAAGTTTTAATTATTAAATATTCAAGCTTTACTTTGGAAATTTTGCTTACTGAATAAATATTGATGATTAAGTCAATAAATAAAGAAATTGGGAAAAGAAATGTTTAACTAACCCAAATAATAAAGAATCTAGTTTATAGAATTTAGTTTAATAAATTATAACATAAAATTGTAAAAATTAACAAAAATTGTAATTCCAATAATAAATTTTTAGTATAAATAGTTCTGTAATTCGTTTTAATAGTTAGTCTTATTTTGTTAATAAAATAGGATTGAATTAAAAATAAATAAAATAAAGTCTTTTATTTAACTTATATGTATTTTATTGTACTTATAAGAAATTATTCTATGAATGGAAATATTTTTAAAGAAATATTGCAATGTATGGCGATATACTTATAACAATATAAATATAGGTACTATGTACGCATTAATATAATATAATATTTAAATTATATACATTTACCACTTAGTATTAAATGGTACTATAGAATATTTGAAAAAGTTTTGGATTGATAATCGTTATGTGGAAGGTTAAAATCTGCTTTTGAAGAATGTATAAACATATAGTTTGAATATATGTACAACCCATAGTTCTAGAAATTATAAAATTCACCCAAATTATTTTAAAATACTAAAATATTAAAAAAATAATATTGTAAGCAGAGTGACAGGCTGTGAACATACTAACGGTTCGTACGGGTATCAAAGAGTTGACAAAGGCAGTATTCTTCCTCGTTTTTATGTAAAATTTTAAATTAATGTAATGTATGGAACTTTTATGAAAAGTATTGACAATATGTGTTTATGCGGGTTTAACTAAATGAAATGAAAAATAGCAACAAATTCCAACAATTGGAAAAAAATTATAATTTGTTCAACAAATTTTAACCAATGAAAAAAAATTAGAATTTTTAAATTTTAGAATTTTATTTTGTGAATAGTAAAGGCATATACACCATTTTTTACTTAAACATGTTAAAATGGTGACAATATACAGATGAGATTACAAACATAATTATAAACCTTACAATAGCTCAGGCTAACGTATTTAGTATATAGGGCGAATGTTTATTCCGATATGAGCAATATAAAGCCGTAACTATAATTCAGCGTCATCTAACTGGTTCAAAAAAAAAAAATAGTTGTGCATAAAACTTTTTTGTACACATATATTCTGAATAGGAGCAAATCGGACCATACATACAATTTATCGAAATATCTCGACGTTTGGATATATGTACAACCCATAGTACTAGAAAATATAAAATTCACCCAAAATATTTTAAAATACTAAAATATTAAAAAAATAATATTGTAAGCAGAGTGACAGACTGTGAACATACTAACGGTTCGTACTGGTATCTAAGAGTTGACAAAGTCAACTGTATTCTTCCTCGTTTTTTCTGTAGTTTTGCTTTTACTATTATTGTAAAATCGCATTTAAAAAATTATGGAAAACTTAAATTATTCTTAATTATACTTAAATACGTTCATACTATTTAATACACTATTTTATACAAGTAAACCATAATATGGACATTTAACTTTCCATATATTATATTTCTTTGCATATACGTATTACTCGTAGTAACTAGTGTGGTATTGCAAATTTTTCAGTTTTTTCCGATAATGTAATTTAATAATCCATCCATAAATTAATATGTTGATACCTATTGCCTGTACAAAATATATCTATGAGTAAATATGGAATAAAAGTATGGAATGGAACTGCAAATTTTCATTTAGTATACCTATTATGTAATAAAAACGAAATTAAGTGATAAAATGAACTGCGAAATGTTATTTCTCTTGTTTTTCATTTTTTGTTTTTATATTTCTATAGTCTATCTGTTTTAGAGAGACTTTAAATAATGTAGATGTAGATGAAAGCAAAGAATGAAGAACGAAAGATAAAATGAAATATGTATGTAGATGAAAGAAATAAACTAGGAAATTTTATTACAGTTTCTGTTTTAGAAAGGCTACTTAAAAATTTATTTGGTATGTTTTTTTTGTTTGAAATTTTTAATGAATTATTATGATTTATGTTGTGGATGGACAAGACAATTACTGCCATTGTTTTATTTTGTGTTAGTGATTCGCGACAAAAATTTAAAAACAAAACAAAAATATATTACTGTTGCTTTTTTTATGAATATGAAATGAACTACTAACATACCTAGAAGTTTTGAAAATATTGTAATAAAAAATTTAGTTAGAAGTAACAGTTAAAACTTTAAAATCAACCTTTTTTTTGTAATTTATTTTAACTAACTTTTTTTCTATATTTAAAAATATTTTAAAAGTTATCTTTTCCTGACATTTTTAATTATATTACACAAAAGAATACACTTAGTCTACGTTTTTTAAGAGCGGCCAGCAGCCTTACGTATGATTTCAATAGAAAAAGGTTTAAATCTCATAAAAAACAAATTTCAATGAAAAAGTAATTGAAACATTTTCTCACGAGAAATCCAGAAGAACGGATTTTATATTGAAATAAATATTTGAATTATTTTATTTCATTTAATGTTTGTTTGATTTAATGAGTATTAATCCGAAATCTTGAATAAATTTTTTTCAGCGCCCCCATTTGAAGAATTTACTGGCCGCCACTGATTAAACAATTTATTTAGAAATTCTAAATCTAGTTTAACATTTACAAAAAAAAGAATTGCTTTTTTTTGGGAAAATGTCAAAATCAAAATTGCTTGCAAAAAAATATTGACCGATAGATATATCAGAAAGAGTAACCGGACAGTAATTACATTTATTCAGAAGAGTTTTGAATTAAAGAATATCCCATCTTTAACGTTGATAATTTGTTCAGAACTTGTTTAAAACTATGAGATCCATCTTAAAAATTAGATTTTATATATCAGTATATTATAGGTTTTTTTTTAGTTTTTTTTTAGCTGTTTTATAGATGTTTTTTAAACAAAGTTTTGAACAATCTTAAGATACTAAATATAAAAGTAAACTTTTTCAAAATAATTATGTAAATACAAAAAAAAAAAAAAAATTAAAAAAGTCAAGAACTAAGCGTATACAAGATAGAAATATTTCTAATCTAATTATAAATTATTTTATTACTGAAAGTCTGACAATGCATGACTAAAAAGAATATTTATACTATTTTATTTATACAAAGAATCTTGAATAAAATTTGTTTTATTTTTATTTTCTGAAAACTTTTTAAAAACAAATATATATATATTTTTAATTATAGGGTGGTTCAATGCCAAATACTTCATGCAGTGTACCATATTTGTTATCTTCAAGTATGCAGTCCATCCGATCTAGACGCCCCTCAACTTGCTTGTCTTCAGGACCTTTAGGATCTGGATCAGGATTGTTACAACAGCTTGGTTCTGGAATGGTCAGACAATTATCGTCCATGTCCAACGCTGTTCCTATGCAATTTCAACCAAGCAGTGCTAATTATGCGAATGGCAATCGATCAAATAACGTCCGTAAATGTCCTTCACTAAATATTACATTTACTAATTAAAGTAAATAAAAAATTTTTATCCAAGGACTGTTAATCTAATTTTATGTATTTTATATATGTGCAAACAAATAATAATAAAAATAAGCTAAAAATATTTTATTACACTGTATGGGTACATCTTTGGGTAATGTAATGATTTTAAGTTTTAAATAACAAACAGAACAAACAAAATACATTGTTTGCAACTTTTTTTTATGAAATTCAAGAACTCCAACATTACTAAAAAATGTAAAATTAATTGCAATATATTACATAATATTGAACTGAAAGATAAGATTTTAGCAAAATATCTAAAATATTTAAAGATATATTAAAAAATTGTATAGTTAAAAAATATAAAAAAATTATGGCGACTTTTAAGAATATATACAAATAATATTAATATATAGGTACTATAAATAAACATTTAAGGGGAAACAGAAGTAAAAAGAAACATTATATTGAATGTGTATCTAAGTATCTTAGCTTCGTATGGACGAAAAAGTTTTTCAGACCAATGAAATTTGGCGATTTATATTTCTAAAATAAAATAAACAACCTCATAAATTAATATTCTTTAAATATATTCGAAGAATAGCAAATTAGAAATCACCATTACGTAATTACGTTTTATTATACTACGTTTTATTATTATGTTTGTTATTATAAACTTTCCTTAATGTTTCAAAATTATATTACGTATTTTATATGACCATAGTGAATACTAATTATAGTATATTAACTTATTTTTCTTACTTCCCGCTCCTATTGGGTGTATATTATTCTTCTTATTCGAGACTAAGCTTCAGTTTCTTGAATTATTATTTTCACTAAGACGTTGAATGCACGGATGTAGTTATGCAAGAGTATTACCTAAATATTAATTTTTACTTCATTAACGGCTTAAATTTTTTTCATTTTAATGTTATTTCTAAATACATATATATAGCTAAAAATATATACATATATATGTATATATAAATAAATATATCATAAGCTAAAAATATATACATACATATGCATATGTTATCTTAATAATTAAAAATTTAAAACTGAAATATTTATATAAACGTATAATGTATAATGTAATAATCCTATTTAATCAAAACAACGCTTTTTTATTGGATAGCTATGTATTTTGATTGTTGAAATGTGCTAATTCAGAGACAATCATTAAGTAGAAAATGTTTTAAAAAATTATATAATGAAGTTGTAATTTGACCTTGCCCTTTAAAACGTGTCGTAACATATTAAATGTAGTTTCAATTATTAAATTGTATTTTATTTTCGAAAATTAGAATTTTAAGTACGTAGTGGAAATTAAAAATACTAATTAATTAAATAACATTAATGTTAACATTAGTACACTTTTTGTAATATCTACTTATATGTATGTATGCATATATATATATGTATATATTTATATATAAATATGTATATACATCGCACATGCATTGAAAAATAAAATATAAAATATAATAATAAAAAATACATTTTTAACAACTTACATAATATAATCATAGTTTTTATTTACATTTTCTAAATCAATAATTTCTTTAAATACTACATTTTAGATTACAAATTGTTTAAAACACAAAAAAAAAAGTTATTATCACAAATTAAAACACAGCAGATATTTGTTAATTCAAAATACATATATTTAAACTTATCTTTCAGATATTGACAATTAAAATTGTTATTATTTTATTGATTAGAATTTTAATTACTAATTTTATAATTAACTCTAACGGCTTTTTCAAATAAATCCTCAATTGTGTAATTCATACATTTTGTCTTAGGCTCTTTAAAGGAAAAATATGCTACATTAGTTTACATTGCAATTAAATGATCGAAAATAATTATTTAAATAATTTTGTAAAGGTTCTCTGAGAAAAGAAAATTTAGTTAATAAGTAAAAATAAAATGCTTATTGAAAATTAGCTTATTGTTTTAGCTTATTGTTTATTAAATAAAATGAATTATTATTATACCTTACACATTAAGTATAGGGTATATTAACTTTGGTATGGTGTTTGTAACCACCAAAAGGAAGCGAGTTAGGTATAGACATGTATATAGATTCTGAATCAGGATCACCGCCGGGGTCGATTTAGCGATGTCCGTCCTTCCGTCCGTCCGTACGCACGATAACTCAAAAAATAATGATGCTATCTTGATGAAATTTATACTGTAGGTTAACAATGACTAAGGTAAGGTACAATGACCATACAACTTCCAAAACCTAATACGCATATTTTCGAAATTAATAAAGATAGAAACTTAAAATTTTGTACGAGGGTGTGTTTTTCTGAATCCCTGATATCCCCAAAATTTGAGATGAAGTGGAGTGGTTGTTCGGGTACCTCCCATACAACTCCCAAAACCGAACATGCATATCTTCGAAATTAATAAAGATAGGAACTTCAAATTTGATAGGAGGGTGCTGTTTCCTAAATCCCTGATTTGTCTAAAATTTGAGAGGAATTGGAGTGGTCGTTCGGGTACCTCCCATACAACTCCCAAAACCGAACATGCATATCTTCGAAATTAATAAAGATAGGAACTTCAAATTTGATACGAGGGTGCTGTTTCCTAAATCCCTGATTTGCCTAAAATTTGAGATGAATTGGAGTGGTCGTTCGGGTACCTCCCATACAACTCCCAAAACCGAACAAGCATATTTTCGAAATTAATAAAGACAGAAACTTCAAATTTGGTACAAGGGTGTTGTTTCCTGAATCCCTGATTTGTCCAAAATTTAAGATGAATTAGAATGGTTGTTCGGGTATCTGCCACACAACTCCTAAGACCAAACAAGCATATCTTCGAAATTAATAAATATATAAACTTGAAATTTGATATAAGAATGTTCTACCCTGTCGATGTCTCTAAAATTTGAGATGAATTGGGGTGGTGGTCCGCGTGCCTTCAAACACTTCCCAAGACCTAACAATCATATTTTCGAATTTAATAAAGATAGAAACCTGAAATTTTGTACAAAGGTTGTAACAGCATTTATTTTTTTTAGCTTGTATTAAGGTGTAGGGTATAAATAAGTCGGTTGCATCGACTTAATGTTATTTTTACTTGTTTTTATTTTAGTAACAATAAAAAAATGTAATTTGAGGATACAATTAAAAATGTAATTTAATTGAACTTTGCAGTTTTAACATTGAAATTCTTTATTATTTTTCAAAGTTTCGCTTCAGATACTTTATTTACGTACGTAATAAAAAAGTAGTCTTCAGTAAAGAAAAACATTTTTTTCTAATCTAAAAGTTAAGTACTTTAGCAAAAGTAATAATTCAATGCAGCAGGATTCGATATTATACAAAACTACTGTATTAAAAACGTGTATGGAAGAATTAGCAAATAACATATGTGATTTAATTAATGCTTCGATTGACCATAGCAGTTACCAAATATGTTAAAAGCAGCAAGGTAATTCCCATTTACAAAAAGAAGGAGATAAGAACGATGTGTCAAACTTCAGGCCCATATCAATTGCGTCAATTATAAGTAAAATAATTGAAACATATATGCAAATCAACAATAAACAGAGTACTTAAAAGTAAATAATATTTCAGATACAAACCAGTATGGATTCCGTAAAGGCCCCAACACCATTGCAGCCCTATTTGATTTAATTATCTACATACAACAATAAATAAGTTTCATAATTAAAATTATACAGCAAACCATTTATTTATGCTGATGATTTAGTAATAGTTGCCGAAGAAGATAGTTACGAAAAACTCGAATTTAATATAAATAAAGACTTGGAAAAAATTCTTGGATTCCAAAAACAGTTAGATGATTAATTATAACTTCGCAGTGAATATAAAATAAATATATGTTAATAAAAACCAGTAACAATAAACAAACCTTATCTACTAATAATCTAAAAATAATAATAAACAATATAGAAATAGAAGAAGTTCAAATATTCAATAATATCTTCAAGTTTATATAGATTCAAAACTAAAATGGAACTATCAATCGAATCAAATAGCAAATAAAATAAATAAAAAAAATTTTTTTAAAAATAGCTTTTTTGAACAAAAAAGTAGAAAATAAATTTTTAATAGCAAATTTTTCTGTAATTTTCTAAACTATATTGTTACAATCGAGATTTCTTTGAAAAAGTTTATTTCAATATGTCAAATATATATATAAATATAAGTATACATAACTTTTAAAATCTGTGAAATTAATATAAAAGCTGGAGGCAAAATTTAAAAATATAAATTTATAGTTATGTGTTTGTTGCCTCCAGCTTTTATTTAAAAACTTTGATTCATACACTGCCTTGTTTTTTCTTTCTTTTCATAACATAACATTTTAATATTTTTTTTTTATCTGTTATGTACGGAAATATCAAACCTATGTTTCTTTCTATTAAAATCATAACATTTTAATAGTTCTTTTTTTCTATCTGTTATGTGGGTAAATATCAGATGTGCACAATATATACATAAGAAATGGACTTTAAAAATATTTAAAAACATTCAAAGTAACATATTTTGTTCTCTTTTTTTTCTATTCGTTTTTATTTTTCTTCCAGTATTACATTATCTTTTTTTTTTGTTCTCTGTTATTTAGGTGCGCTAAGTATTTCTTTTTTTTTTTTTTTAATGTTTAATTTATACATGCATTCTATTTAAAAAATATAAATTATAACCTATAAAATATTCTGAATTTTTATACCCGTACGATAGGATCGGGTATAATAAAATTACTCCTCCGTTTGTAACACCTCGAAATAAGCGAGCTAGATATACCTTCAAAGGTATGGATCGGATCAGAAAAAAATTCTAAGACGATTGAGCCATGTTCGTCCGTCAGCACGCTAACTCAAAAACTAAGAAAGGTAGAATCTTGAAATTTACACAAAATATTATGGGAGTAATTTGCAGGTTCCCTATTTTTTTTGGTTGAGTTTGCACCAAAACTTAGGGTAGCTCTCGAACACCTAACTTTTAGATCCCCACATTTTTTTCGAAATAGAGCTATGAAATTTTAACTGCTGATAGATCTCACAAAAATATTAATTTTATATTTAATAACTTTTTTTTGTTGCCCCACCCGTTATGGAGCTACAACTCCCCAAAGGTTCAAAAAAGCTCTATATTTAAATTGTAATAGCACAAGTTGTATAAAGTATATCTTCATTTTGAAAACGCCAAACGATTACTACTTTTATTAGCTTTAAAAGTATATATACAAAAAATATATATTTGTGGCATACGGTGTCTTAATTTACCGTTATGCGAAACTCAAATTTTGCAAAATACTTTAACCCTTCTATCTTCTAAACGGTTTAAGTTTGAAACTTGAAATTTTGCCAGAACTTAGATCTTTGAAAATAAGTATGAGTAATTACAGAAATTTTTTTTGTATCACCCCCCGTTTAGGAGCTGTAAGGAGTCAAAAACTGAAAATTTCCTATTCTTAAACACATGTAACTTGAACACCTGTTAAAAGTTTTTTGAAGTAATACACAAAAATTACAGCTTCAACATTATACTCTTATTTCTGTTAACAACTTTTTTTAATAATATACGGTTACTTTATAATTGACGAAAGTATTACTTGATTTTTCAAATTTTCTAACAAATTTCTTTACCCAATTTTTTGCATTTTGTTTTACTCGATAATTTGAAATTGTTGAGGATACGTAGTACAAAAAAATGTAAATAAATAAACAACATAACGGTTGCTTGAAGAATTTTTATTCATATGATATTGATATACACACATACTTATATAATATCATGTTTATTTACATATCGTATATGTCTCTGATGAATGAATGATAAAAGTATAGATGTATATTATATAGCGCCGTATTTACATACATACATATATGTATTTTATTGTACTTATAAGAAATTATTCTATGAATGGAAATATTTTTAAAGAAATATTTCAATGTATAGCGATCTACTTATAACAATATAAATATACTATGTACGCATTAATATAATATAATATTTAAAATTATATTTACTATTTTGTAATTTAATATACATTTACCGCTTAGTATTAAATGGTACTACAGAATATTTGAAAAAGTTTCGGATTGATAATCGATATGTGGTTAGCATCTGCTTTTGAAGAATGTATAAACATATAGTTTGAATATACGTACAACCCATAGTTCTAAAAATTATAAAATTCACCCAAATTATTTTAAAATACTAAAATATTAAAAAAATAATATTGTAAGCAGAGTGACAGGCTGTGAGCATACTAACGGTTCGTACGGGTATCTAAGAGTTGACAAAGTCAACTGTATTCTTTCTCCTTTTTGTTCGTTTATATTTACCGTCCATTCATATGCATACATAAAATTTTTTTTTTTTCGTTTATGTTTACCGTCCATTCTATAAATATAACTGTTGCCTACATATTAAAAAATAATAAATCTATAACTACATACATAAATAGCCATATATTCATTCATATACATATGTGTCTATATTATGAGCTGATGTTTAATTTATACATGCATTCTATTTAAAAAATATAAATTATAACCTATAGAACATTCTGAATTTTTTTTTGTTCGTTTATATTTACCGTCCATTCATATGCATACATAAAATTTTTTTTTGTTCGTTTATGTTTACCGTCCATTCATATAAATATAACTGTTGCCTACATATTAAAAAATAATAAATCTATAACTACATACATAAATAGCCATATATTCATTCATATACATTATGTATCTATATTATGAGCTGAACTTCTCAGTGTTGCATTATATCATAAAAAAATCGAAAAATGTAATACTGGAAGAAAAATAAAAACGAATAGAAAAAAAAGAGAACAAAAAATGTTACTTTGATTGTTTTTAAATATTTTTAAAGTCTATTTCTTATGTATATATTGTGCACATCTGATATTTACCCACGTACCAGATAGAAAAAAAGAACTATTAAAATATTATGATTTTAAAAGACTGAAACATACGTTTGATATTTCCGTACAGATATGGTTAAACATATATGGTTAAACAGATAAAAAAAAAAAATATTTAAATGTTATGTTATGAAAAGAAAGAAAAAACAAGGCAGTGTATGAATCAAAGTTTTTAAAGGGTCGCATTTGAAGAACATTATAAAATTGCAATATTTTTATTTAAATTTTGAATTTAGCTATGCAACGTTTTCTTAATTTTTTAAAAATTTTGCCACAATAAATTAATAATAAAAAAATTCAATATATTCCATATAATAACAGGTAATAATATAATTATAGACTGTAAGGGCAACTGTAAAAATTCAAAATTAAACAAGGAAAAAAAAAAATATCAATTTAATACTTATATTTGTCGTTACTAAAAAGAATAAAATAAAATAAATAAAACAAATTTTAAAAAAAACAGCTTTTTTGAACTAAAAAGTAGAAAATAAATTTTTAATAGCAAATTTTTCTGTAATTTTCTAAACTATATTGTTATAATGGAGATTTCTTTGAAAAAGTTTATTTCAATATGTCAAATATATATATAAATATAAGTATATATAAGTTTTAAAGTCTGTGAAATTAAAATAAAAGCTGGAGGCAACAAACGCATAACTATAAACTTATATTTTTAAATTTTGCCTCGAAATTCTCGGCCGAAATTCTGGATTTAAATAGCAAAACTAACAATTTTTCAAAAATGCCGCAAAAAAATGTCAGCCTCTTGGTCCTTTATTTTTTGAGTTATCGTGCGGACGGCCACTGAGTTATTTTCATTCAAAAAGAGAAGTTGTATGGCAGCTACCCGAACTTGTTGCACCAGCAGAACTAAATTTTACAGAAGTTGTTGCCATAAAACTGGATCATCGTTTGTAAGATTTCAGTCGCCTAGCTTCATTACGTTCCAAAAGGTGCATGAAGCCTGGACCGGCTGCTTTAGACTAACCAAATTTTACAAAAGTTGTTGGCATGTAACAAGAGGCCTCTTTCCTAAATTTCAGGTTCCTAGCTTCAGTAGATACTGAGTTATTCTCATTTAAAAGGAGAAGTTGTATAGCAGCTACCCGAACTTGTTCCACCAGCAGAACCAAATTTGACAAAAGTTGCTGCCATAAAACTTGATCATCATTTGCAAAATTGCAGATACCTAGCTTGAATAGATACTGAGTTATTTCCAAACAAAGAAAGAAGTTGTATGGCAGCTAATCGAACCCGGAGGCCAAAAATGCTGAATTTAAATAGCAAAACTAACAATTTTGCAAAAGTGCCGTAAAAAACACTCAGTAGCTTCCTTATTTTTTGAGTTATCGTGCGGACGGAGGGACGGATGTACATGGGTTAATCGACTCAGAACTCGATTCTGAGCAGATCCATACCTTTGACACTATATCTAGCTCGACTCCTTTAAGGTGTCACAAACGTAATGGCAAATTTGTTATACCTTTGAACATAGTTCATACGGGTATAATTATCTAATCTATAAACTGTCAAAATCAGCTGAATATTTCGAAGAAATCGGCACGGAACGAAAATTATTTCTGCGTTTAGCTGAAAATATTTTTTCCCGTTGGAGCGTGACTGTGGCTTATTTACTTCGCCGTATAATGGAAAAGGCATGACTATACTCGCTCACAAACAAATTCATTTGGGTATCCAGCATAATTAGTACCCATAGTAAAATTGCGTAAAACTACATATTATAAGGTCCCTTCACGAGACAAAATTAAATTTTAATCAGTTGACTTATTATTTTTGACAGTTTCATTCCGTTCGTTTATATCAGAAAACAACCAATCGTTTATCAACTGTTATATCAACAATTATTATATCAACCAATCAGAGAACTATTACAATTACTAAACTAATAAAAAGTTTGCTATACTTTTGGAACAAATGATATAAACGAACGGGTTAAAAATAACTCGATCATTATAAAATAATTAGCCTCAAGGCTAGTTTTTCATTTGGCAACTACAAAAGTCAAAAATAAAAAAGGTGTTAACATTTGAATTTTTTTTAATTTACTATTTGAAAAAATTATTTAACATAGTTTTAAGGATTAAAAAAAAAATTAAAAATGTTAAATAAGGAAAAAATAGTTAATAATTTAATTGAAGTGACTGCAGGGAAAATTGAATGTTTAGACTCATCAGGTAACTATTGTAAAATTTTGTTTATAAAAATACAAAGTTAAACAATGTCAAAATCAGTATTATTTGTCAAATAATCAAATAATAATTTTTTCTGCTAAAAAGTCGGTCACAAGACAAGGCTTATTATTAGATAATAAGTTAACTGATTAAAATTTTATTTTGTCTCGTGAAGGGATCTATAGTGTTTTTTTTTCTTTAATATGTTTTTCCTATACGTAGTAGATAAAATATATATTTAGCTACTTTAGCAAACGAACTTTTTTGTTGTAGAAAATAAAACAACTTAATAATATATTACCTTTTATAAATTTTAACTTTACATTCATACGTTAGGTTTAGGATCGAAATCTCTCCTTTTTATATATGGTGTCTTAATTTCAAATTTTCTTTATATTTCTATTAAATGTGGTCCACTCTATTTTTTTTAATAATATATTTAATAAGCTCTATATAGCTCCCATAACAGCTTTACCAAAAGCCGCTATAGTTTCTTAACAAAATGGTTGATTGAATAAAAAGTAATAAAATTTTAAATATTAAAATGTTCTGTATCTTTAATTTACTTAATGAAAATGGTTAAAAAGTTGTATTTTTTGGCCAAAATGTGTGTAGAATTCTGTTAAACTTAACTTCTTTTCAATTCAAAACAAATTTTAGGTTAAAAAAAAATCTGTATTTTCGAATTATTTTTTAATAAATATTAAAAATTGACCAATTTCTAAGCGCGTTGTAATTTTTGGCTCTAATTTAGGGTCATCATTAGATTACAACGTGCAGTAGTATATAACACCTTTCTGCATGATATAACAAGAGATAGCTCCACTGTAGCTATGTAGATTATTATTATTACAATCACAAAAGGCCTCTCCAGCCATACTTGGTAGTGGGGACGCTCACGTTTCTTCCTGCATGAACGATGCAACGACATGGGCAAAGAATTCAGCTGGACGGTTGAGATGAACGTCTGCTTGTGAGATTCGGGATTCAACATGCCTCTTTGCTAAATTGGGACTCCAGTGAACTGCTCTTTAGAAAGTAGCACGCTCTAAAACCAGGAGAGACACTTGTGTTGATAATTATAAGTCATCCAGGAGTTTGTGAAGGGAACCTCCCTTTTTGAAGGTCTAAGGAACCCTCAGCGACAGACTACTGGGGATTCGGTGGTGTGCTTAAAGGGGAGAGGGGAAGGGTGGCTGAATGGAAGAGCTTCCCTATGGAGTGCAGGGGAATGGGAGGCGAATACTGGCTGTTGCCTCGGCTGTGGTCCGAGAATGCAACACTATACCTTAATAGGAGAAAGTACACATTAAAATATTCAACAGGATAAAAAAATGAATCGAAGAGTGGTGGTAATGGTATAGAATGTATGGAGCCATTCAGGAGAAATGTGAAGGTAATGAGGACCCCGCGGCAGATTTGTAAAGGTGCCTCGCTGAGCGTAATGCGCGGGAGGGGCGAATTGCAGAGAATGAAATAATGGCAAATCTGCTGCCTCTAGCGGTGGAACGAGTTCTTCAAAACAGAGAACGAAGAAAGGAGGGAGCAGATGCTACGCAAATGGCAAACCATAATCGGTTACTTGCGGGCTGCATCTTGTGGGCAAAAAAACATATCGATGAATGTAAAGAACGGGCTGGCCGAACTAGATGAGCTTGTTGATGCAATAATGGCTAGTGGTTGCCAAAATACGAAGCGGCGACCACCGACAGTCGCTGCCAATCTTGAACGATATGTGTGTGAAGACGGTGAGAATTCGCAGCCAGAAGCGGTCAGTCAACAGCCCGATATTGAGGGAAAAATGGAAAATAAGAAAAGAGAGAGAGCATAAGGAGCTGGAGAAGTACCAGAAGAAGGAATTGGAAAAAGGCCAGGAAACGCTCAGAACTTAGGTCAAAAAAGAAGAGGAAGAGGAAGGAAAAAGCCAGGAGTAAAGTCCAGGAGTCTGTCATCGCTGGAGTAGGGGAGAAAGCTAGTACTAATAAAGGAGCACGAAGGAGAAGACGTCGTCGGGCGGCAATCCTGATAAAACCAGCCCCAGGGAAATCTTATGCTGAAGTACTACGCATTATCAGGATAAAAGCTAACCCTGAGAGCACGGGGACAGAGGTAAGAGCTTTTTGTAAGACGCGGGTCGGAAAAGTCCTAGGGGAATTAGGAACTGGAACAGGAAATAAAGCTGCATTCGACGAGTCCCACAAATCTATATTGGGGGAGAATGCAAGCGTGTGCAGTTTAGAACCAAAGCAGACGGTGGAGATTAGAGATCTTAATGACCTCACCACCTCGAAGAAGGTGAGTAATGCAACAAAAAACTTTGGACGATTGAAGCGCGAGTTTCAATATCTCGGTAACCGGTTTTAACGGAAGGGCACAAAAAATGGCTATAGAGATTATCGGGACAAAAGGCGCGCAACAACTTATAAAAACCCAAACCCATAAAAATGGAACACTTATTAGATGATCCGGATCATGCGATCATTAAGTGCTCGCTATTGCTGTTATAATCGCCGGACTCCCGGCGTTGGAAAGGAATATACAGGAGAATGACGGAGATCAGGCGAGAGAGCGCGGCCACGGAGGAGAGAAGGCAGACCATGATCAAATGGCAGAAGCTTTGGGACTTCGAGCCTAAGACACGATGGACCTCTCGGCCGCAGACAAAGAAGTGGTTTAGTGCTAAGCATGGAGAGTTAAATTACTAGTTCACGCACTTCCTAAACGGACACGGATACTTTAGGTCGTACCTTCATAAGATGCGACAGGTCGAGACCCCTGAATGTTTCTATTGTGGAAGAGGCGGAGATGATACAGAACACGTTATCTTCTACTGCGGTCGGTGTACGGATGGCAGAGCTGCAATTGAACAGATATTCGGACCGTTGTCACCAGGCAATGTAGTTAAGTACGTGCTTGATCCGTAGAAGTAAACTGGAGTCTTTTTTAATTATATAATCAATATGGTCACACCATCTCAGTTTGTTATTTAATATGAGACCTAGATAGTTAAAATTTTGAACTGTTTCAATTTTTTCACCATTGAAATAAAAGTTTACGTTTGAGAAATCCTTATTTTCATAAAGTAAAATTTTTTTTATGTTGAATAAAAGTTTATGTTTGTTTAGCCATTCTTCAATAATTACGAAATCGTGATTTATATTATTTTTCATTTCATCTTCGTCCTTTAAAGCATATTTCAAGATAGCATAAAAAAAAAATTAATAAATAAATAAATATGGAAAATAAATATATAATAAAAATATAGATAAATAAAAAATTTTGGAAAAATGTGCCTATTAGTTTCACTCTGTCCGTCCGTCCGTCTGTCCGTCTGTTTGCAAAACTTCTACACCGTCAAAGATAGAGAAAAAAATTTGGATCATGGGTATGGTTCATAAAAATATTAATTTTGTGGCAACTTTTTCATGTAGCCCCATCCATCAGGGAACTACAGCTCTTCTAACTTTGAAATAGCCTATTTTTAAACGCGTATATTTCAGGTTTCGCTTAATATTTTTTTAATCTGAAAATGCCATTCGACGGGAATTTTTTTTACCTTTATAAATAATTATCAAAATTATATATAGTTTTTAAATTTAATATTTAAATTTACCGTTATGTGAAAATCAAATTTTGCATGATTTTTCTTTTTTCATAACTCCGGTACGCTTTAAGATAGAAACTTGAAATTTTGAGACAAAAAAGAACTTTTAGAATTAGTATAAGTTTGCTCAGAATTTTTTGGTAGCACCCCCTGTTTAATTGTTATTACGCCTCAAAAATTCAAAATTTGCTATTTTTAGATACCTGTAGCTTAGGGCACCTGTAAAACTTTTTCTTCTTTTCTTCTTTCACATGAAAATGAAAGGTTTAATAATATATTTTTACATGTGTTAACGCTTTTTTTAGTTATATAGGGTTTCGGACTTACAGCTCCTCAAAATTCCAGAAAAGTCCTATTTTCACGTTTTTTCTTATTACATGAAATTTTCAAATTTTTGTGGAAGTCACAATTCTAAGTCTTTTGGAAATGTGCGTAAATAAATAATATTTATATTTTCCCTTCTACTGGAACTCTCTGGCTTTTTATTACGCCATCTTACTGTGCATATAAATTATTATTTACCTGATTTTCCACAAAAACAACATCTCGGCTTGTGATAATTTTGTTTTCTACTGGATTAAAAGGACGATAAGCTTTTGATTCATTGCTATATCCAAGTAGAAAACATTCCATTGACTTCGAATCTAGTTTGATTCCGAAAATGACTCCGATTTGGCCTTTTTTGAGCCCAAATTTGCTGAGGCCTAACAATATTTTTTCTCTATGGTACAGCAGCTCAGCCCAAAATGTTTTGTCTAAACCGGAATCCAACAACATACAACGAACTCTTTCGATTATGGTGCGGTTAATCCGCTCAGCAACACCATTCTGTTCAGGTGTGTAAGGTGATGTTTTTTGATGGATATTCCCATGTTTTTGTAAATAGCTTTCAAAAATTTTGTTGCAATATACCAATACCATTAATATCATCAATATACCATCAATACCATTTTCGGTACGAAATATTTTTATTTTTCTTGAACATTGATTTTCAACCTTAAAAACTTGGTAAATTTTTTAAATTAAAAATTTAAAAAAAAACTTTTTAAATTTAAAAAAAACATTTGACTTTTGTTTGATTGGGACTGCAAAAACTTTTCTTGAGAAATCGTCAAGGAAAATCAATAAATATTGAGAGCCAGAAAATGATTTTATGTTTATTAGACCTAAAATATCAGAATGTACCAAGTCGAGCAAATTTCCTGTGTCTTTAATCCCGATTTCCTGTGTCTTTAAAATCCTGTGTCTTTGTCTTGTTTTCCTTTAATGCATACTTCACATTTCGTATTATTATTTTTGAGAAAATATACACCTGTATAACTGTTTTTTACTTTATTCAGGTTTTCATAGCAAATATGGCCCATTCTTCAATGCCATAAGTCGGCATTTATTTAGGACAGCCATAACAGTTTTGCTGTTTTTAATTTGTGGAAATGGGCTACAATCTAATTTATATAAATCGTTGACAATACTTGCTGTTGCAATTAAGTAGTTTTGTTTGTCGAAAATATTACAGGATTCGTTTTTAAAAATTACATTCTTACCGTTTTTAGTTAGTTGTCTTACAGACAGTAAATTTGCACATAAGCCCGGAACATATTCTACATTTTTTATAACAGCATTAGTTATGTCATGTTCAGTTTTTTAATAATAACTTTACTTCCTCTTAACTTTCCACTGCCACTTTGTCTTTATTATCAACAATTACTTCTTTTTTTTATAAACCTTATTTAATAAAAATTCGTCATTTATGGTCATGTGAGCTGTCGCTCCGGAATTAACAAACTATTCTGAACAATGACTATTATTAGCCATTAATGCAGTAAATAAAACTTTTTCCACCATTATTTTTTTTTATTTTTATTTTGACAGAATTTGCTAATATGTCCAAACTGTTTGCATGAATGGCATCGAAATTTTCTTGGTTTCTGTTTTGTTTTTGAATACAAAACATTTTCAGCAAACTTGGTATCTTGCAATAATAAATTATTTACGTCATCTACAGTTAATTTTGATTTTGCATTTTCTACAGCCAACACTAAGGAGCGATATTCATCCGGTAATCCGGCCAGCATTAAAGATGCAATCAATTCGTCTTCAATATTTCCAGTATTTAAAAAGTAATCCAGTATTTTGATCTTTTGATAACGTCATCACCATTGTATTTATATAATCTTGTATTGAACTAAAATCAGAGAGTTTTAATTGAACTAGTTGTTTTAACAAATCAACTTTCCTGGTTAAGCCTGCATCTTCATATGCCTTTATTAGTGCATTCGTCAACGTCCAAACGTCTTTTGAAATCTTTGTTTTTGCAATGTGTGCAAAATTATTTTTTAATGTTATTTCAGCCAAAGCACGTTCATTAGCGTCCATTTCTTTCTCCGTTGCATTAATTGATAATCCAGATTCTATTATTTTCCAGCAACTCTTGATTACCAAATATGATTTAGCATTCTGTTTCCAAAGCTTTCTTTTCAAAGTTTCTGTTTCTTTAAGCTTTTTTTTTGGTAATCTTTTGAAAGAAATTAAAAAAATCTATAACACTTTCCAACGATCAAGCAATAATCCTATAATTTTTTACAATTAGAGCAACCAAATATTAATTATTTAATTATATTTTTAGCTTATATAGGCCTATAACCTATTAAAATTGTGTGCGTATAAAAAAAGAAACACATGCACAACTTCTGGTTATTTTAATAAAAACTAAAAGTAATCCAATTTTATTTACAGTTAAGTTATAACATTTACATGTGTCTGTCGTTGACAAAGTAGTAGCTAACCTAAGACTATGTACAATATTTACATATACTGTGTTTATATTATAATAACTGTTCATATTTAACAAAAATGTTTAATTATTTAGGAGTTCACTTACACCAAAACCTAAATTATACCGAACACATAAATAATGCATTAGATAAAGCAAGCAAAACATTCATGACTGCAAAAATTTATTTTATAATCAAGCGATAACTAATAAAGTCAAGATCATATGTTATAAAACACTCATAAGACAAAATATCACCTATGCATCTCCAATCTGGTACAATATTAGTGTACATATATTATCATAACGAGGAATACATAAATAAAACATTAATATCGGGTTACATTGCACCCGAACATTTTATTTATTTGGATAAAGAAGCGTATGTGCAAAACAACAACCATGTCCCCCTATTATTTCATTATTGATATAAAAGACTAAGATTGATAGAAATATTTTTGCAAAAAAAAAAAAAATAACACTAATTAATAAGTGTCATATTCTTTTAAATTTTATGTGAATTTCCGCATGGAAAACATAAAGTTTCAGCTCGAGTTAGAAAGTAAAAACACATTCAGGGCGGTGACCGATGGCGGTGAACGAATTTCGGGACGAAAAGTTCGCGGCGAAAACAGCTGTTTTTTATTAGCATAAAAATTGTTTTTTAAAACTAAAGAAAAATAGAGAGAAAAATTTTAAAAATTAAAATTATTTCGATTATTGGGATTATTTTAAATGTAACAAAAAAAATGTCGTAGCGGTTGGTAAGTGAATTCGAATTTCATAGCAAATGGAAAACAAGATGATTTCTTCCTAAAATATTGTATGGAAATAAAAGAAAAGGATGATGAACATTTTTTGAAACTAACAAGAATGAGAATGTGTCTTCATTTAATTTATTATTTTCCTTATTACTTCCTCGATTAATTTTTCTCCAAATGACATATTATTATATTAACCTATCTACAAATCGAATGTTAAAAAAAAAGTTGTTTATGAATTTTAATGTCATAATATAACCAGAAATTATATATATATAGATAATGCCAGCAGAACAAAAAAAGTCAATAACAATTCTCGAAATTTTTCCAGATTTCAAGTGCCCCATTTGCTCTCTAAATTTTTCCTATGCTTTTTTTCTCTTTCTCAATAGTTCTTTTAAAAAAATATCCTCGTGAATATTTGATTCTATACATGATAAATATTTTTTAAGTAGGTACATACATGATAAATATTTTTTTTTATTTTGTTTTTTTTTTTTCTTTTTTTCTTCAAAAACTTTAAAACTTCTTTTTAGAAGAATGGATTTGAATAAAAGACAATATTGCCATATCATTTGTATGATTCACGAAATTTTTTTTTGAAACTAAAGTTTTAAAATTTTGTTAAGTATTTATTTTTACCTATAATTTGTACAACTCAAAACCATTATTAGATTATTTACCATTATAAAACAATTTTTAAAACTATTTAGGTAGTACTCGAATTTAGCAAAAATACACGACAACAAATCTTAAATACATGTATTCTTCGTTTCACACAACTTTAGTCTAAAGTCGTAAGCAATTAAAATATTTCAAAAATTACTTTGTAATTTATAATTATAATTAGAAATAAAGAAAAAAAAGAATTCACTTTGAAAATACCCTATTATTAAAAATGGTATAATAAAATCTATTTATAATTTTTTTTTTTTTAATGCATTTCTCTGCCACATAAATGTGGACAGAAAATTACACATCCTTTCCTGTTCAGGCGTGGCTGTAAATGTCGTAAGGAGGGATAACTCTTATGACGTGTGTGGGATTCGAACCCACACTCCCTCGGTGTTTACAGCGTATTTTGTACGCTCTTACCCATCTATTTATAATGTTTGTGTTTTTATATTTCAAAACTGGTTAGAAGAGTTGTCTATCAATAATTTTGGTTGTATTTCTTTGTTTTTAATTTTAAATATTTTATTTATTTAAAAAATAATGCAAAAAACATATATTAACATTTTTCTTTCAATCTAACAATTTCGCATAAAGAGTTTTTAATATCTTTTGTATTTAAAAATTGAAGTAAATCAAATAATTATATATTTATAACATGGCAACGTTATATAAATAATTTACGTCATTTTGTTTAAATATGTATGCGTTAGAATTTAATTTTTTTTTATATTCAATAGAAATGCATCAGTAGTTATTTATTTAAAATGAAAAAAAAAATATGTGACTATTAACCCTAGTTGACTTGCGCTTTGTTTTGTGAAATTACCTTTTAGGATAAAGTTTTTGGTGATTATGGGTTAAAAGAATTTTAACGTACAAAATTTATAAAGAAAATTCAAATTTAAGTTTCGAGCGGTAAGATCCAATGCGTATAATTGAATTTTTATATTAAAATAAGTTAATTTTTTTAATAGATAGAAGTGGATAATTATGTAAAATTGTGAAAATAAATTAAATTTTTTAAATTTTCAAAAAATTGAATAAGAAGTAAAACAAAATATAGGATTTTTAAAAGTAAGTATTAATGTTCATATACATATGCGAAATATGTATATATTTTACTATTAGTGCACAACTTCTTTTGTTCTAATATATACATTTTTTTTTACAATCGTCAACTTATCATCGGAGCCTTACATCCTTCAAGTTGGAACAACTAAGTGCTAGTTGGAATTTTTTAATTTTTTATTTTATTATATATTTAATTTATCATTTTATAATTTAATTTTATTAATTAATTTTAAAATTTAATTAATTAAATTCTATCATTTATTATATTAATTTATCGTTGGAGAATTTATCATTTATTAATTTTGTTTTAAAATTTTTTGTTAAGTTTTACTTTTATTATTATTATAGAATTTTTTAATTTGCTTGTTTGTAATATTTGTCAAAAGTTTTAAAAATCTATTAATCTTATAATTTTGCTTTACAAGGATTTTTTATGCCGAATTGAACGTTTAACTGAATTCAATACATTTTTTTTTATCTTAAAACTTCAATTCGGCTTTTTCCCTTTTTTAAAAATATTACATGAATAAAAATTAAATTTTGAATTCAATTATGCATTTTTAATTAGGTCAAACTTTTCTGGTAAAATTATAATTTTTTCATCCAGTATAAAATTTTATGCAGCACACGAGTTTTTAATCTTACATACTTTATTTATAATCTGTTTGCAAAATTCCTAAATTGATAAAAAAGAAATAAAAAATTTATGCTCAGAGGTTAACATTTCAATATTTATAAAATGAAAAAATTTTCTAAGCAAAGAAAAAATTAATATGCATATACATATACATATATACATATCTATATATATATGGCTGGCTATACTACTCCTTTCTCTCCATTCATTAATAATTTTTTTAGCTACTTCTTTTTATAAATAGTAAAGTGACTGAAAATAAAAAAAATACAAACTATTCATAAAATATATGAAATGAAAAGAAAAAAAAATAAAATAAAAAAAAATTTTTTAAAAAACAGCTTTTTTGAACTAAAACGTAGAAAATAAATTTGTAATAGCAAATTTTTCTGTAATATTCTAAACTATATTGTTACAATCGAGATTTCTTTGAAAAAGTTTATTTCAATATGTCACATATATATATAAATATAAGTATATATAAGTTTTACAGCCTGTGAAATTAAAATAAAAGCTGGAGGCAACAAACGCATAACTATACACTTATATTTTTAAATTTTGCCTCCAGCTTTTATATTAATTTCACAGACTTTAAAACTTATATATACTTTATATTTATATATATATTTGACATATTCAAATAAACTTTTTCAAAGAAATCTCCATTGTAACAATATAGTTTAGAAAATACAGAAAAATTTGCTATTAAAAATTTATTTTCTACGTTTTAGTTCAAAAAAGCTGTTTTTTAAAAAAATTTTTTTTATTTTATTTTATTCTTTTTAGTAACGACAAATATAAGTATTAAATTGATATTTTTTTTTTTCCTTGTTTAATTTTGAATTTTTACAGTTGCCCTCACAGACTATTATTATCTTATTACCTGTTATAATATAGAATATATTGAATTTTTTTATTATTAATTTATTGTGGCAAAATTTTTAAAAATTAAGCATAGCTAAATTTAAAATTTAAATAAAAATATTGCAATTTTATAATGTTCTTTATTTCCACTTAAAAATGCGACCCTTTGAAAACTTTGATTTATATACTGCCTTGTTTTTTCTTTATTTTATAGCATGACATTTTAATATTTCTTTTTTTCTATCTGTTATGTACGGAAATATCAAACGTACGTTTCTTTCTTTTAAAATCATAACATTTTAATAGTTCTTTTTTTCTATCTGTTATGTGGGTAAATATCAGATCTGCACGTATACATAAGAAATAGCCTTTAAAAAATATTTAAAAACAATCAAAGTAACATTTTTTGTTCTCTTTTTTTTCTATTCGTTTTTATTTTTCTTCCATTATTACATTTTACTTTTTTTTCTGTTATTTACGTACGCTAAGAACTTATTTTTTTTTCTTTAATATTAAATTTATGCATACAGTCTATTTCAAAAATAGAAATTATTAGCTATAGATCATTCTGAATTTTTTTTTTGTTCGTTTATGGTAACCGTCCATTCATATGCATACATAACATTTTTTTTTCGTTTATATTTACCGTCCATTCATATAAATATAACTGTTGCCTACATATTAAAAAATAATAAATCGATAAATCAACTAAATAATAATAGTTGGGAATTTGGGAATTTGGTGTGACTGTGTTAGCAGATTTTTAATAGTACAGCACACATAAAAAGATGCATACCATTTTTGTACATGTTTGTACCTACATACATATGTAGTAAAAAAATTTGGTTTTAAAAGTATGTAATTGAGAATATATTAAATTGCTTACTTCTAAATGCTAATGTTTTTGAAATAAAAAAAATGATTTTGCTTTTTCTAGACGATGTATACTAAAAATCAATTGATGTGATGAAAAAAAACTTAAATTTAACACTTGCTAACTAAATTTTAAGTAAATGCATATTAGGTTTTACACTGTGTTCTCATGTGCGGCACAATAATTTGTTCACACATTCATATCTTTCAAATTCATCGCTTATACATATATGTATGTATGTACATAAAATATATTTTATGATTAATTCATAATTATTGTTATTGAAAAGAAAAATATTGTTGTTATTTACTATTTTTAAAAAAGACTGGATTTCTTATTTTTAATATATTCTTTTTGTTGTTTAATGTTTGTACATAATTGGAAATATATTCTTAGTTTTTATACTTCAGAAAAAGGCATTAGTGGTGCAGATCATCATTCCCTAATAGATCTTAATTTAAAGGCAGCTCCCAATTTAGATATCAATGTTAGGGCCATAATACGCGATTTTAATATGTTAAGAGTTTCGAAAGAAAAGCCCTATTTTAATTATAATTAAGAAAGGAAAAACACATATCTATATAAATATTATAAATAAACACATTGCTTTTATAAATAAAAATGTATACTAAAAATCAATTGATGTGATGAAAAAAAACTTAAATTTAACACTTGCTAACTAAATTTTAAGTATGTAAATGCATATTAGGTTATACACTGTGTTCTCATGTGCGGCACAATAATTTGTTTACACATTCATATCTTTCAAATTCATCGCTTTCAAACCAAAAATATTTTCGAAGCACATTTATTACATATTTTGAAGTGTGTACCTATGCATATGTACACATACAATACAATTGCTACATAAAAAACAATAGTCTTTTATAGAAAAAAAAAAACATTTATGTATTACGTATACGTATTGGAATTGGTATTGGTGAGTTTAGTAATTTTAGATAAAATGTTTTTATTTGGTTCTGTAATAATTCTGTTAAAAATTCTGTTATATCTTTGTATGAAAATTTAATTTTGAAATTAAGCTAATTTCTCTAATGTTTTTGGATATTATTATTTTAAAATCATGTATTGTCATCGCGATCTGATCTAATAAAGAAAATTTCAAGTCTCTAGCTCAACGGGAAGTGTGTTTAAAATGGCTACTAAGATTCCATCCTTTACCCAACCAAGTTAATAAAAAGCTGTTAATAAAAAGACTGGATTTCTTATTTTTAATATATTCTTTTTGTTGTTTAATGTTTTTACATAATTGGAAATATATTCTTAGTTTTTATACTTCAGAAAAAGTTATTAGTGGTGCAGATAACCATTCCCTAATAGATCTTAATTTAAAGGCAGCTCCCAATTTAGATATCAATGTTAGGGCCATAATATGCGATTTTAATATGTTAAGACTTTCGAAAGAAAAGCCCTGTATTAATTATAATTAAGAAAGGAAAAACACATATCTATATAAATATTATAAATAAACACATTGCTTTTGTATACTAAAAATCAATTGATTTGGTGAAAAAAAACTTAAATTTAACACTTGCTATCTAAATTTTAAGTAAATGCATATTAGGTTTTACACTGTGTTCTCCAGTGCGACACATTAATTTGTTTACACATTCATATCTTTCAAATTCATCGCTTTCAAACCAAAAATATTTTCGAAGCACATATTATTGCATATTTTTAAGTATGTTCCTATGTATATGTACATATACAATGCAATTGCTACATAAAAAACAATAGTCTTTTATAGAAAAAAAAAACATTAATGTATTACGTATACGTATTGGAATTGGTATTGGTGAGTTTAGTAATTTTAGATAAAATGTTTTTATTTGGTTCTGTAATAATTCTGTTAAAAATTCTGTTATATCTTTGTATGAAAATTTAATTTTGAAATTAAGCTAATTTCTCTAATGTTTTTGGATATTATTATTTTAAAATCATGTATTGTCATCGGGATCTGATCTAATGAAGAAAATTTCAAGTCTCTAGCTCAACGGGAAGTGTGTTTAAAATGGCTTCTAAGATTCCATCCTTTACCCAACCAAGTTAGTAAAAAGCTGTTAAAAAAATAAATCTAACAGCCTAACACAACACCAGACAACACATACCAATAAAATCTAAAAAATAAAAATAAACCTTTACATTGTGACTTGTTTGATTTTTCGTTAGAAAAATAAAATAAATAAATTTGAAGAATATATAATGAGAAAGAACAAGCAAAAATAATATGTTCATTTTTTTAATTCAATGTTTTTCTCTTTCTTTGGGGCACTACAAATTAAAAAAAATTGTGAGAGATTTTTTGTTCTACTTGCGTTATCATATATATAGAAAAATCTCTCACAATTTTTTTATCTCTAATTATTCTCTCATAATTTCTCATATAACTATGTTGATTTCGCCGCTACAAAATTGTAAAATATAAATTTTTCAGCCGGGCAAAAAAATCGCATTTTTTCACTGATTTTTATTGTGCATTTTTATACATATGTTTCAAACAATTTTTGATATATCGCCACGAACTTTTACGCTGAGTGTGTTTTTAGCTTGAACCTTTTTTTCTCAATGGTTAAAAAACTGTCTAAAATTACCGCCACGAAAAAACAGTTAGAAAAAATTAATTGTAAATTAAATTAACTGTACATAGCTTTTTTTAATTTATGTGTTTAGATATGTTTTATGATTTTTTTATATTACATCAAGTAAGTGATCCCAACGTTCTTTTAATGGTGCTGACTGCTGATAAAAATAATAAAATACAATAGTAAAAATCAAATTTTTATGAAGTTTATTTAGGGAGTCAGTATGATGACGTAAATATTTTAGCATCTACAGAAATTGTAGCACAGGGGATTTTCTAATCTAAATGTAAAAATAAAAAAACATTTAAATGTTACTTTATTTACTAAACTAAATTAATGCTTATAAACTTTTTGGTTTCATTACTAAATTATGTATTGTTATTCAAAAACAAACTTATTATTTTTGAGAAGCTTATAGTTAAATTAATATTACTAAATATGTATTCAGATAAATTTAATTGGTTCAATATGAAAAATTTGTTTGGATTACCCGTACGATAGGATCGGGTATAATAAAATTACTCCTCCGTTTGTAACACCTCGAAATAAGCGAGCTAGATATATCTTCAAAGGTATGGATCGGATCAGAAAAAAATTCTAAGACGTTAGGGCCATGTTCGTCCGTTCGTCCGTCCGTCAGTCAGCACGCTAACTCAAAAACTAAGAAAGGTAGAATCTTGAAATTTACATAAAATATTCTGGGAGTAATTTGTAGGTTCCCTATTTTTTTTGGTTGAGTTTGGATCAAAACTTAGGGTAGTTCTCGAACACCTAACTTTTAGATCCCCACACTTTTTGAAATAAAGCTATGAAATTTTAACTGCTGATAGATCTCAGAAAAATATTAATTTTATTTTTAATAACTTTTTTTTGTAGCCCCACCCGTTACGGAGCTACAGCTCCCCAAAGGTTCAAAAAAGCTCTATATTTAAATTGTTATAGCACAACTTGTATAAAGTATATCTTCATTTTGAAAACGCCAAACGATTACTACTTTTATTAGCTTTAAAAGTATATATACAATAAATATATATTTGTGGCATACGGTGTCTTAATTTACGGTTATGCGAAATTAAAATTTTCCAAAATCCTTTAACCCTTCTATCTTCTATACGGTTTAAGTTGGAAACTTGAAATTTTGACAAAAATTAGATTTTTAAAAATAAGTATGAGTCTTTTCAGAAATTTTTTTTGTATCATCTCCCGTTTAGGAGCTGTAAGGGGTCTAAAACTGAAAATTTTCTATTTTTAAACACCTGTAACTGAACACCTGTTAAAATTTTTTTGAAGTAATACACAAAAATTAAAGCTTCAACATTATACTCTTATTTCTGTTAACAACTTTTTTTAATAATATAGGGTTACTTTATAATTGAAGAAAGTGTTACTTGATTTTTTCGAATTTTCTAACAAATTTCTTCAACAAATTTTTTACATTTTGTTTTACTCGATAATTTGAAATTGTTGAGGATATAATGCGTAGTACAAAAAAATGTAAATAAATAAACAACATAACGGTTGCTTGAAGAATTTTTATTTATATGATATTGATATATATACATACTTATATAATATCATGTTTATTTACATATTGTATATGTCACTAGTGAATGAATGATAAGAGTATATATGTATATTATATAGCGCCGTATTTACATACATATATGTATTTTGTTGTACTTATAAGAAATTTTTCTGTCAATGGAATATTTAAATATAATATAATATAATATTTAAAATTATATTTATTAATTTGTACTAAGTAAATTTAATATACATTTACAATTTAATAATACACCGCTTAGCATTAAATGGTACTATAGAATATTTGAAAAAGTTTTGGATTGATAATAGTTATGTGGAAGGATAGAATCCGCTTTTGAAGAATGTACATATAAACATATAGTTTGAATATATGTACAACCCATAGTTCTAGAAATTATAAAATTCACCCAAATTATTTTAAAATACTAAAATATTAAAAAAATAATATTGTAAGCAGAGTGACAGGCTGTGAACATACTAACGGTTCGTACGGGTATCTAAGAGTTGACAAAGGCAACTGTATTCTTCCTCGTTTTTTCTTTATTATTAGTTAATTTAGTTGCATAATTTACAAGTAATAATAATCTTTTTTTTCTTTTGATTAAATTGTTTAAGGTCTTAGCAAAAGCTGTATGGCCATATGTTTAATAATTGATTAAAATTAAATTTTAAGTGCACAAAGTGTTTTTTTTTTTTTATAAAGAACAAAATAAATTATAAATTAAATAATTATCAACAATGGAAAAATTTAAACATTATCAATATTTACATATTATATTTACATTATCCATATAAATTTTATTTTCTTTTTAATTCTTGTTTTAATCTTAAAGAGTATCTGATTTTCAAAATTTAAAATACAAAGTTTTCTGCTTAAGTTTCATTTGATTTAATTAATTAGTTGACGTTAAGCTATGATCTACTCAAAAAATGGTTAGATGGTTATAAGTAGTTTGATATTAGTTGTTAAGTAATATAAATTTTTTTATTTCTTTTTTGAAAATTCCAAAAAAGTGTTATTGATTTTAGCTCGCTTGGAAACTCATTGAAGGCTTTAAACTATTATATAAACAATTGTTTCTTTGTTTATCTGTTCTGAAAAGTGAAAGGTATACGTAGAATATACGTTTCCTGTTTAGACATTTTGTAAGACTTAGATACCTTTCTGAGTATAACATATGAGTTGTATGAAGCAAAACGTATCTTTTTCCAATCCATACAGGATTTAAATAAGTTAAATGTGACTAAATGTATGACGAATAAATTGTATCTAAAACGTTATTTAGAAAGTAGTTTCGTATCCGTTTTAAGATGAAGATATGTGGGGTAATTTTTTTTATGATGTACTCAATATGTTTAGTCTATTTTAGGTTACTAGACGTAAGAAATTAAATTATCTTACGACCTCAATAGGGATATTATTATAAGATATTAATGAAATTAGAAATTTTTTTATTATTAAATAGAAATTTTTTAGTCTTCTTAGCATTCAAAGGTAGTCGGTTTTTCTCAAGACAAATTTTAATTTTCTTAAATTTTCGGTTATTGAGTTTTTTAAGTCATCCTGATTTTGATCACTATATTTAAGCACCGCATCATCTGCGTAGAGTTGAAGAGTTTCTTTTAAACTCAAAAGGCAGATATCATTAATATATTAATAGACTTTAAAAAGATCAGGACCTAATATGGATCCTTGTAGAACACCTTTAGAAATAGTTTTCGCTTAACTTTGCACACAATTTATTCTAACAACCTGTTGTCTTTTAGAAAGGTAACATTTAAAAAAATTTAATTGGTGATTGTTAAAATTTAATTTTGATAATTTTAAGAGTAAAATTTCATGATCCACACAATCAAAAGCTTTTTGCAGATCAAGGAATAGAGAAGCAATACATTTTTTAGAATCTATTCCTCTTGAAGTAAAATCAGTTAGATTAACACACGAAGCAGTTGTATTTGAGTTTTTTTTAAAGTCACATTGTTCTTAACTTAAAATTGAATTGTTATATAGGAAAATTTGAAGTCTGTTTTTAATTATTATATTTTCATTTTTTTATTACATTTTCATAGAAATTGTTTCAAGAATTTCTTGATTATTGGTTTGATATAAATTAAATTTTTCATGCAGAATATATTGAAAGTTATTGAAGTAGATTTGATCTAGTTGTGAATTATCAATATAGAGTTCTTGTGTCATATTAATAAAATAATTATTTACAATTTCAGCGATTTCAGTTCGTTATTGATAGTGCTATTATTATAAGAAAGAGATTTTATTTGCGAATTGGAACTCAAATCATCTTTATTGTACAAACATTTTTATATAATTTTCATAACCGTTTATTATCATTTGGACTACGAGCAATCTCATCCGAATAAAAAAATTTTTTGGCTCGTGTAATCATGCGTTTGACTTCTTTTTTACTTTTGTAATATAATCCGGTGATATGTGAGTCATGTGGATATTTTTTTTGTATTTAAAATACGAATCTCGAATTTTAATTTTATTTATGATATGGTTCCAACAACATTTTCCTTTTTTATTACGCAATGGAATTCTTTGTGTATTTTGTAGAATTAGAGAGCTTAAATCAGAAACGATTTAATCAAAATTAGTATAAGAATTAAGTTTTGACCAAATTGAATTCCTAGCTACATTTTCATAGTTGAAAATAGTTTTAAAATTGGTTTTAGGTTTTTGGATGGGTTTTTTGTTTAGACAAACTAGAAGGAATTGATGGTCTGAAAGATATGTATCCAAGACATTAAAGAAATATGTATTTACATAAATAAGTCTGTTATCAAATGATCTATAACAGTATTAGATGTTATTCCTTTTCTGGTTGCAAATCTCTATGATTTATGATTACATATTGTAAATCCGTGTAGTATATTGTAGTACATAATGTACAGCAACCCTCATATACATGTCAAGTGTCAATAGAGGTACTGACGTAAGTGAGGATATAACATATATATAGGGGTGCAAACCGAATGTTCCTCATTCTAAGAGAAACCTCATTAAAAGGCAAGTGAACAGAACAAGTAAGGCAAATAAATATAGAATGCGACATCACAATGGCGACGACGATAAAAAAAATCACAAAAATATTTATTTATACAGAAAAATTTTAAGGAAATAATTAATAATAATAATAAGAAAAAATTTGTTACAAAAACAGTAACATCTAGTAAAGAAAATATAAAAAAAAAAAATATATAATACAATTCATGTCTGCACATACCTCTAGCAAAATAATAATAAAAAAAAAAAACCTAAAATAAATTCATAAGTTATTGAAATAAATCTTAAATAAAAACTCATTGTGCTTGAAAACATCTTTATAAAAACTCATAATGGGGAAAGCCGCAAAGTACAAACAGAATTCAACAATGTTCGAAGAACCGATAAGATCAATGCAGGATCGGTCGGTCTTAGCAAACTTTGTGCTTGGCACAAAACAATTAGATGCAAGCGCGGATAATTTGGCAAATTTACTAGGAGAAGCTTATGCATTTACCTGAAGATTACTGGGGTTGGATCAGATGACAAGGTTATTGTCCTAATTGCAATCTTATTATCTGATGCCTACAAGCTTATGAGGGATTTATGTACACCCCATAAGCCGGAAGAAAAAAATTGAAGTTCTAGTTGAAATTTTAGACCAGCATTACTTAAAAATAAAAAATGTCTGGAGTGAGAGAAGGGAGTTCATGAACGCCACTCAAAATTATGATTAGATGATGTCGCAGTGGTATGCTCGAGTAATGGAGTTGGCTGCAACTTCCCATTTTCATCCCATCCGAGAATAGATGTATTCATAAAAAAAAAAGTTATATGTGGAGCAAAAGAACACATTTATCAGCGACTATCGGAAGAGCCAGCAACAGTCGACATTCAACATCTGTTAAAAATAGCCCAGTCTAGAGAGCTGACTGCAAACAACAAATATAACAACAACACAATTGCTTTTGTAAGTAACAAAAATACTAGAGGCCTCGCTGGCCTAGTGGATAAGAGCGTATAAAATACGTTGTAAACGCCGAGGGAGTGTGGGTTCGAATCCCACTCACGTCGTAAGAGTTATTCCGCCTTACGACATTTACAGCCACTCCTGAACAGGAAAGGCTGTGAAATTTTCTATCCACATTTATGTGGCAGAGAAATGCAATAAAAAAAATAAAAAAAATGCTAAACAAAATCATCAAGTCAAGTGCTACAGATGTGACAGAACTGGCCACAGTCCACACACGTGTCCATACAAAACATACAAATGTATGAATTGTGGAAAAATTGGCCATTTAAAAACTGCCTGCAAAAATAAAAGAAACATAAAAAATGTAGAGGAATATTAATCATCAACATCATCGTCATCATTAGTTTCATCAACATATCCTGTAAGACATCAAAAAGAAAACAACAACAATTATTATATAAAAACAATTAAAACTTCAAAAAAGGAAAAAGTTTCCATAAAATCAAATAATATTAATAATAATGAAAATAACTTTAAAGAAATATTTAATGAATCTTTTTGAATTTTAGTAAAAGTAAATAAATTAAATTCCAAATTTGAACTGGATAGTGGGGCAGCAATACCAGCAATTCCCAACAAAGTATACCAAGAAAAATTTAAAAATTTGGAAATCCAACCATCCAGTAGCAAGGTAACAACATATGGAGATGAAAATCTACACTGCCAGGGATATTTTATTGCAGACATAGAATTTAACGGTGCAAGTGACAAAATACAAATATATGTAATTCCAAAAACCACGGCAAATATTCTAGGAAAATATTTTTTTTTAAATTTAATGTAGGCTTTACAATAAAAAATTTAAATAAAAGTGTTGAAATCAGTAAATTAGTTGATTCATATAGTGATTTATTCGAGGAAAAATTAGGTGAATATAGGTACAAAAAAATTTCATTAAATATAGAGAACAACATTAAACCAATCTTTACAAAACCTAGACAGATAGCCTTCTCAAAAAAGAAAATAGTTGAGAAGGAACTAACGAATTGGTGTAATGAAGGGTTAATAACCAAAGTTGATAATGTCGAATGTTGTACACCTATTGTAGTAGTAACAAAAACAAATAACATAAGGATATGTGGTGACTCTAAGGTTACTATCAATCCGCATTTAAAAGAACACAATCATCCTTTACCTAAGACTGAAGAAATATTTGCGTCACTTTCATGTAGTATCAGGGTGTCAGTTTCAGTTTCAGGGTGTTCGCAAAGTTAGATGTACGAACTGCATTTTTACAATTCGTCCTAAACGAACATTCTCAAATGTTATGTGCTCTAAGCACACATTTGGGGATTTTCAAAATGGACAGAATGCCATATGGCATAAAACTGGCAACCGCTATTTACCAACATGAAATGGAAAAGGTATTAGCTGGGTTAAACCATGTTGCTGCATATGTAGACGACATATTAGCATCTGGTAGAGATGAGAATGATTTGGCAGAAGTGCTAAAAACAGTTTTTGATAGATTAAGAGCAGCTAGTATAATGTTAAATAAAATAAATGCTTTTTTGGTACAAATTAAATACAATACCTAGGTCACACAATAAGCAGGTAGGGCATTTCGAAAAATAAGGATAGAATTGAAAGATTTTTGAAAATAAAAGAACGTGAAAATGTAGATGAAGTTAGAGCATTTTGTGGTATCGTAAATTACTATGGAAAATTTGTTCGTAACTTAGCGGGAATTATGACTCCTATTTATGAATGTTTAAAAGGGTCAAACACTAAGTTTAATTTTAATAACGAATGTAAAGAAGCATTCGTGTTAATAAAAACGAAAATAGCTGAGGATATAACCTTAGTGCATTATGATTTAGATGCATCTTTGCATCACAATACAACAGATTCATCTCATCATAGTGTTGCAGCCGTATTATTCACAGTCGCGGAAAATGTTGAAAGACCCATTGCCTTCATTTCAAGAAAGTTAAATAAAGCAGAACTGAATTATTCTAGCATAGGCAAAGAAGCCTTAGCGATAGTGTATGCTCTAAAAAAGCTTAGGCAATATTTACTAGGCAGACATTTCGAACTCAGAACGGATCAAAAACCACTCTTAAGAATATTTACTCCAAGCAAAAAAGACACCTGCAGGGGCCTCTGAAAAAATAAAAAGGTGAACCTCTTTTGTAGGGAGCCATGATTATAGTATAAAACATGTTGTTCGTAATAAAAACATTGCAGACCCACTATCTAGAGTAGGCAATGTAGAAGAAAATGAATACGACACGTCAGCGGTGGTAAATTATTTAGGAGAAAATGTAGAGTTACCCATCACAGTTTAGGAAATGAAATCTGAAACAATGATAGACCCAGTCATATCGGAGGTTTTTCACAGTGTCAAAAGGAGAACTACTCACAAATTACATGGCAAAGAATTCTTAGCATTCGTAAGAAAATGCAGGGAACTAAGCACAGGAAACAACCTTCTTTTATGGGGCGGAAGGGTGTTAGTACCAGAAAAATTCAGAACAATCATATTAAGAGAATGGCACACTCTTCTTATGGGAATAGCTAAAACAAAATCGGTAGCCAGGAGTTATTTCTGGTGGCCCAATATAGACGAAGAAATAGAACGTCACACAAAAGACTATGACACTTGTCTGGTCAATTCAAGGCCCATTCCAGATAGAGCATGGTCAAGAATACACATTGACTATGCAGGCTCTAAGTGGGAGCACTGGTTTCTAGTAATTGTAGATGCCAAGAGCAAATGGATAGAAGTATTCAAAACGAAAAATGCATCAGCAGAGTTTACAAGAGACAAACTCAAACTCATTTGCCAGGTTGGGTATATGTGATACAGTAGTTTCTGACAATGGTACAGTCTTTCTCTCAGTAGTGTTTCAAGAACTTCTAAAATCGAATGGCGTAATGCACAAGACAACACCGACCTACTTTGCGCAGACTAACGGACAGGCAGAAAACGCGGTGAAAACTATAAAACTAGCTCTCATGAAAATGCTAGACAAAAAGCCCAAAACTCCATATGAAATAGAAGTGAAACTGCAAAACTTCTTGTTAAGTTATTGAGTCACCAATCACAGTTCAACGAACAGAGCACCGTGTGAACTGTTACTAAATCGAAAACTCCAGCTTAGACTTACTAGCACCCAAAATTAGTTTTTCGAAAAACAAAGATGGCAAAAGCGAAGACCATGCTAAGGTTAGTAAAGAGAGACAAGTACACCACTATAGAGGCAAAAATATTTTAATATTTTTTAATATTTTATAATATTTTTTAATAGTTTTTTTTTAATATTTTAAATATAGTATTCAAAATTACAAAAGCAAAATTAGATAAAAAGGTCGTAAAGTCAAAAAAAAGTTTTTCTATAAAATCTACTCTTTTTGTTTCGTGTGATCTATTTATTTCTATTATATTCAAGGTTTCTTTCAATAATTTTACGATTAGAATGTTAAATTTGCCATATCCTTCTTGAAAAACTAGAGAGCTATCGATACTGTTGTGTATGTATATTGCAAGAGCACCATAAGAGTCCTCCCGATTTGAAAAATAGCAATTATAATCAGGGAGATTAAAAAATTTGTTTTCATTATCATTTAATGAGGTTTCAGTTAAAACAATTATGTGCAACTTCTATTTATAGGAAGCTATTAATTGTTCTATATCATATAATTTTGTCGTATACTTTGAGTAATCAAATAGTTGATATTCAAATTATTAATGTACTTGAAATTTATTTGAGAAATGTTCACCTCAGTATTGCAATTGATTTTTATAATATAATCATCTACATTTATCCGTTCATTGAAATGCACCATTAAAAATAATAACTAGCAATACTGTAATATAAATGAAATTATATAGGTAAAGATTTGAGTCTGCGCTAAAGTAGATGTTTTAGTTGGTTGAACAACTGACAACTGGATAATATGTATTGTAATATCTGTGTATGTTAATAATATGTAAGATAAATTGAGGACAAAAATAGCTATATATATATATTTTAGTAGTTTAGAAATTATTAATGTTATTATTGGAACTAAATATCAAATTTTTTTTGTATATATACTTAATGTATTTGTATTTATATTTAATATTGCATTGTACAAAATAAAGAAACGAAATTAACCTAATACCCAAACCAATAATTTTTGATCATTTGAATAATTGGTCAGCTTCTTTGAATTTCTTTCTGTAATCGTAAATAAAAACAACGTGTATAATAAATAATAAAATAATAAAATAAAAACAAGGAAGAGTGCAGTAGAGTACTTGACTCTGGGACACCCGTATGAACAGATACCCGTAGTGTGTCGACTCTGGGATACCCGTATGAACGTAATATAATCTGTTTCTATATAACTGATCATCTTTTAAACAATTTCAGATGTTTTAGTACCGATGTTATAACTGCCGAGATATATTTATGTAAATTGTGAAGTTGTATGACAGCTACCCAAAACTATTGCACCAGCAGAACCAAATTTTATAGAAGTTGTTACCATAAAACTTGATCTTCATTCGTAAGATTGTAAACGCCTAGCTTTATTAAGTTCCACGAAGTGCTTGAACCGGCTGCTCTAGACCAACCAAATTTTATAAAAATTGTTGGTATGTACCGACACCTCTACACCAAATTTCAGATACCTAGTTCAAAAGACACTGAGTTATTTTCATTTGAAAAGAGAAGTTGTATGGTAGCTATCCGAACCTGTCGCACCGGCACAACAAAATTTTATAGATGTTGAAGGTGCCGAAAAAGATGGATTTAAATAGCAAAACTAAGAATTTTGCATAAGTGACGTAAACAAAATTGCAGCTTCCTGGCTCCTTTATTTTTTGAGTTATCGTGCGGGTGGATGGACTAACGGACAGGCGTACATGGCTTAATCGACTCAGAATTCGATTCTGAGCCGATCCATACCTTTAATACTATATATAGCTCGACTCCTTTAAGGTGTCACAATCGTAATGGCAAATTTATTATACCCTTGAACATAAGCACACGAGCAAATATCTAAGACTTTGTTGGTTTTTAAGTATAAATAGACTATAGTAACAAAAAAAATATTAAAAAATAGTGAAAATACATAAGTAGTGAAATCGTAAAATTTGATTTAAATTTATAAAATATTTTTGTTATCAAGATTAAAATTAAAGTATAGATTGAATTTGTAAGTGTTATAATGTCAAAAAATTTATTTACTATTTCGGAGTGAGAATTAATTAAAATTTTGACAGGTTGGGTCAAGATTTATATTGAAAATAATAAGAAATTAATGAAACGTAAAACTTTAAATACAAAAACAAGACTGCCTGGGTCAAGATTTATATAGAAATATAACAAGAAATTAATGAAAGGAAAAATGAAAGAAATGAATGAAAACTTTAAATTCAAAAACAAAACAGGCTGGGTCAAGATTTATATAGAAAAATAACAAGAAATTAATGAAAGGTAAAACTTCAAATTCAAAAACAAAATTATGTGAAAATTGAGTTAAGAAAAAAATTATGATTCGTAAATAACTAATAATAAAATATAACTTTAATAAATAATTAAATGAAGTGGCAAATAAGTTCGTACATAAAATAAATAATATAATAAAAATCAGAAAATTTATTCTTGAGATAATTCTAATTTTAGCGCTGGTTACATGTATTACCTTTTGTACAAAATTAATGAAACAAGGTTTAGCAAAGGTGTTAATCATAATTATATAGAACAATTACTAGATAAAAATAACTCGAGATTGCTATAGATTAGTAATGTTAAGTGAAAAAAATTATATTTAATAAAAAAACAAGGAATATGTGTTAATATCGTTGATAACAACTTTTGTTAAGAAATTAATGCAAATAGTAGAATAAAAATTATGTTAATTTGCCGTGCTTTGTGATACAGCTTATGTTACAGCTTCGCGAGGTGCTCTCGAAAGAAGATTTTGTGGTTGCTGCTTACCTCCAAATCTAGTTCGTAAGTAAAGAAGGGTTTGAAGTTTCTTTTTTTAGACATCATCTTCGCTTTAGTTGAATCCGTTTTCAAATTTAACAGGTATAACGTTGTATTATTTCTAGAATTTGTATCATTTTTTATTAAGGGTTGCAGTTCGTTTACACTTCCTATTTCTTCCAGGATGATGCTTGCCTCTAGGTGACTACCCATTTTCATTATTGCTTCTGTTGTATTATTTGTGAAGGAAGTCCAGCGATTACGATGTCATTTCTATTTCAAATCGCTTTTTTTCATCCAAAATGTACTCCATATGGTAAATTTTGTTCTCCATTAAATTTGACTTATTTTAGAATTCTTTAATTTTATTATGCAAAAATAAGTTTTCACCTAAAATTTTTTTAATTTATTTTAGAAGATAGTCGATCTGATTACTTAGAAATGCCTGTAATTTATGTAGCTCGGGCAAGACTGATACGACTGATACGAGTTGGTTTACGCATATGGCCAAGGAATCTTCCGTACATTCGCCAGGAATAAATTTGCACAGCTCTGGGTTGCTTTCTTTCTCATTAGAAAAAAAATACATAGATGAGCCAATTGTAGGCTCATCATCACCAACGAAAATGAAGGATTCATTGGACTGCGCCGTACAGTTGTGACATTTCCAAGATGCCGACCCAGCTTCAACAGCTCTAAACACTTCTTCCGCCACAGATGTACACTTAATGTGGAAGAAATACCGACATTCGCCGCTACATTGTTTGTCTTTCGTTTTACCATAGAAATTTCTTTTACATTTCCAACATTGTTTGCTTTTCCAACATATCGTATGATTTATTAATTTTAATTTTGTTAAATATTTTTATTTATATACTTCTCGTACTTATAATTTTCTCTTTAATTTTTAGTTTCAAGAAAAGAAGAAACATTTTTTTAATACTTCTGTATAGTAGTGAAGCTGGTCTCCCTCATTGCTATTGCTCAAGATTTATTTATTTTATAATTTTGTTTCTTTTGTTTGATATTAAAATGTTTATTATTAATATAGTCTTGATTGTGCTATATACTGTTAATTTCAATGCACTTTTCAAGTATGTAATTACTGTTATTAGTTTTAGATTATTGCAAAAAATTTAAATATATTGATTATTATTATATTAAACGAGGAAGAATACAGTTGACTTTGTCAACTCTTAGATACCCGTACGAACCGTTAGTATGTTCACAGCCTGTCACTTCGCTTACAATATTATTTTTTTAATATTTTAGTATTTTAAAATAATTTGGGTGAATTTTATAATTTCTAGAATTATGGGTTGTACATATATTCAAACTATATGTTTATACATTCTTCAAAAGCAGATTTTAACCTTCCACATAACGATTATCAATAAATGTATATTAAATTTATTTAGTACAAAATAGTAAATATAATTTTAAAAAATATTATATTATTATATTTAAATATTCCATTGACAGAAAAATTTCTTATAAGTACAACAAAATACATATATGTATGTAAATACGGCGCTATATAATATACATATATACTCTTATCATTCATTCACTAGTGACATATACAATATGTAAATAAACATGATATTATATAAGTATGTATATATATCAATATCATATAAATAAAAATTCTTCAAGCAACCGTTATGTTGTTTATTTAATTACATTTTTTTGTACTACGCATTATATCTTCAACAATTTCAAATTATCGAGTAAAACAAAATGGAAAAAAATCGTTAAAGAAATTTGTTAGAAAATTTGAAAAAATCAAGTAACACTTTCATCAATTATAAAGTAACCCTGTATTATTAAAAAAAGTTGTTAACAGAATTAAAAGTATAATGTTGAAGCTTTAATTTTTGTGTATTACTTCAAAAAAATTTTAACAGGTGTTCAAGTTACAGGTGTTTAAAAATAGGAAATTTTCAGTTTTTGACCCCTTACACCTCCTAAACGGGGGGTGATACAAAAAAAATTTCTAAAATGACTGATACTAATTTTCCAAGATCTAACTTCTGTCAAAATTTCAAGATTCCAACTTTAACCGTTTATAAGATAGAAGGGTTAAAGAATTTTGCAAAATTTGAGTTTCGCATAACGGTAAATTAAGACACCGTATGCCACAAATCTACCTTAAGGTTTGGTCCAAACTCAACCAAAAAAAATAGGGAATCTACAAATTACTCCCAGAATATTTTGTGTAAAATTCAAGATTCTAGCTTTCTTAGTTTTTGAGTTAGCGTGCTGACAGACGGCGGACGGACGGACGGACGGACGGACATGGCTTAAAAGTCTTAGAATTTTTTTCTGATCCGATCCATACCTTTGAAGGTATATCTAGCTCGCTTATATCAAGGTGTTACAAACGGAGGAGTAATTTTATTATACCCGATCCTATCGTACGGGTATAAAAATGACCAGTATTAAGTATTATTATGATAGTAGTTAAGTAGTGTGAATTAATGTTATTCGGTATTTGTTTAACTTAAACTTCATGTACTAGTTATTAAATAATTAGTTTGCAATTATTTATTACTTTATGATTCTAATTATACTTAAAAACTGTCTGGTATTTAACTTATATGTTAATTTAATTTTAGGCAATAAGCTACAATTACAGTAATTATTTTAAAAAAATAAAGAAATAATTATCATAATATTTAATCTGTAAACGGCAGACATTTAAAACCCTTTTACTCAATGATTTACCGACCAACTTTCATTTTTTTCTTTTTAAATGATAAATATTAAATTAATATTTTTCCAAAATTTTCTGATTTTCATTAATAATTTTCCATTTTTATAAAAAACCCATGTAAAGTATATATATAGGTATCATATAATATGTATAATCTATACCTATAATATACATATTGAAAAACGATGCTCTTTTATTCCGTTGAATTTTAAATTTTGTTTTGTTGTTTTTGCTTTTTGTTTTTTTTCTAAAAACATAAAAAACATTTTAAAATATAGTTTGCATGGTGGGAAATAGAAATTTCCGAATATAATTGAATATAAACGTCGAAATTTCAGTGGGGAGTTTGGTGCAGTGGTAGAGTGGCCGCATCTTAAACTTTAAAAGTCTTTAGTTTGCAAGTTCGATTTTTTTTTTTTTTTTTTTTTTTTTTTTTTTATTTCTAATATTTTATACGAAATAAACTCTTACATATCATAATATTTAATCTGTAAATGACAGACATTTAAAACCCTTTTACTCAATGATTTACCAAGCAACTTTCATTTTTTTCTTTTTAAATGATAAATATTCAGTACAGCCATCTTACAAAATTAATATTTTTCCAAAATTTTCTGATTTTCATTAATAATTTTCCATTTTTATAAAAAACCCATGTAAAGTATATACATATGTATCATATAATATGTATAATCTACACCTATAATATACATATTCAAAAACGACGCTCTTTATTCCGTTGAATTTTAAATTTTGTTTTCTTGTGTTTGCTTTTTGTTTTTTTTTCTAAAAACATAAAAAGAATTTTAAATTATAGTTTGCATGGTGGGAAATAGAAATTTCACAATATAATTGAATATAAACGTCGAAACTTCAGTGGGGAGTTTGGTGCAGTGGTACAGTGGCCGCTTCTTAAACTTTAGAAGTCTTTAGTTTGCAAGTTCGATTCTATTCTATTTTTTTTTTTTTTTTTTTTTCTAATATTTTATACGAAATAAATTCTTACATACCATAATATTTAATCTGTAAATGACAGACATTTAAAACCCTTTTACTCAATGATTTACCAACCAACTTTAATTTTTTTCTTTTTAAATGATAAATATTCAGTACAGCCATCTTACAAAATTAATATTTTTCCAAAATTTTCTGATTTTCATTCATAATTTTTCATTTTTATAAAAAACCCATGTAAAGTATATACATATGTATCATTTAATATGTATAATCTATACCTATAATATACATATTCAAAAACGACGCTCTTTTATTCCGTTGAATTTTAAATTTTGTTTTGTTGTTTTTGCTTTTTGTTTTTTTTTTGTAAAAACATAAAAAAAATTTTAAAATATAGTTTGCATGGTGGGAAATAGAAATTTCACAATATAATTGAATATAAACGTCGAAACTTCAGTGGGGAGTTTGGTGCAGTGGTAGAGTGGCCGCTTCTTAAACTTTAGAAGTCTTTAGTTTGCAAGTTCGATTCTATTTTTTTTTTTTTTTTATTTCTAATATTTTATACGAAATAAATTCTTACATATCATAATATTTAATCTGTAAATGACAGACATTTAAAACCCTTTTACTCAATGATTTACCAACCAACTTTCATTTTTTTCTTTTTAAATGATAAATATTCAGTACAGCCATCTTACAAAATTAATATTTTTCCAAAATTTTCTGATTTTCATTAATAATTTTCCATTTTTATAAAAAACCCATGTAAAGTATATACATAGTACATATGTATCATATAATATGTATAATCTATACCTATAATATACATATTCAAAAATGACGCTCTTTTATTCCGTTGAATTTTAAATTTTGTTTTGTTGTTTTTGCTTTTTGTTTTTTTTCTAAAAACATAAAAAAAATTTTAAAATATAGTTTGCATGGTGGGAAATAGAAATTTCACAATATAATTGAATATAAACGTCGAAACTTCAGTGGGGAGTTTGGCGCAGTGGTAGAGTGGCCGCTTCTTAAACTTTAGAAGTCTTTATTTTACAAGTTCGATTCTATTCTATTTTTTTTTTTTTTTTATTTCCAATATTTTATACGAAATAAATTCTTACATATCATAATATTTAATCTGTAAATGACAAACATTTAAAACCCTTTTACTCAATGATTTACCAACCAACTTTCATTTTTTTCTTTTTAAATGATAAATATTCAGTACAGCCATCTTACAAAATTAATATTTTTCCAAAATTTTCTGATTTTCATTAATAATTTTCCATTTTTATAAAAAACCCATGTAAAGTATATGCATATGTATCATAGAATATGTATAATCTATACCTATAATATACATATTCAAAAACGACGCTCTTTTATTCCGTTGAATTTTAAATTTTGTTTTGTTGTTTTTCTAAAAACATAAAAAAAATTTTAAAATATAGTTTGCATGGTGGGAAATAGAAATTTCACAATATAATTGAATATAAACGTCGTATCTTCAGTGGGGAGTTTGGTGCAGTGGTAGAGTGGCCGCTTCTTAAACTTTAGAAGTCTTTAGTTTGCAAGTTCCATTCTATTCAATTTTTTTTATTTTTTTCATTTCTAATATTTTATACGAAATAAATTCTTACATATCATAATATTTAATCTGTAAATGACAGACATTTAAAACCCTTTTACTCAATGATTTACCAACCAACTTTCATTTTTTTCTTTTTAAATGATAAATATACAGTACAGCCATCTTACAAAATTAATAGTTTTCCAAAATTTTCTGATTTTCATTAATAATTTTCCATTTTTATAAAAAAACCCATGTAAAGTCTATACATATGTATCATATAATATGTATAATCTATACCTATAATATACATATTCAAAAACGACGCTCTTTTATTCCGTTGAATTTCAAATTTTGTGTTGTTGTTTTTTTTTTTGCTTTTTTTTCTAAAAACATAAAAAAAATTTTAAAATATAGTTTGCATGGTGGGAAATAGAAATTTCACTATATAATTGAATATAAACGTCGAAACGTCAGTGGCGAGTTTGGTGCAGTGGTGGAGTGGTCGCTTCTTAAACTGTAGAATTCTTAAGTTTGCAAGTTCGATTCTATTCTATTTTTTTTTTTTTTTTTTTTATTTCTAATATTTTATACGAAATAAATTCTTACATATCATAATATTTAATCTGTAAATGACAGACATTTAAAACCCTTTTACTCAATGATTTACCAACCAACCTTCATTTTTTTCTTTTTAAATGATAAATATTTAGTAGAGCCATCTTACAAAATTAATATTTTTCCAAAATTTTCTGATTTTGATTAATAATTTTCCATTTTTATAAAAAACCCATGTAAAGTATATGCATATGTATCATATAATATGTATAATCTATACCTATAATATACATATTCAAAAACGACGCTCTTTTATTCCGTTGAATTTTAAATTTTGTTTGTTGTTTTTGCTTTTGTTTTTTTTCTAAAAACATAAAAAAAATTTTAAAATATAGTTTGCATGGTGGGAAATAGAAATTTCACAATATAATTGAATATAAACGTCGAAACTTCAGTGGGGAGTTTGGTGCAGTGGTAGAGTGGCCGCTTCTTAAACTTTAGAAGTCTTTAGTTTGCAAGTTCGATTCTATTCTATATATTTTTTTTATTTTATTTCTAATATTTTATACGAAATAAATTCTTACATATCATAATATTTAATCTGTAAATGACAAACATTTAAAACCCTTTTACTCAATGATTTACCAACCAACTTTCATTTTTTTCTTTTCAAATGATAAATATTCAGTACAGCCATCTTACAAAATTAATATTTTTCCAAAATTTTCTGATTTTCATTAATAATTTTTCATTTTTATAAAAAACCCATGTAAAGTATATACATATGTATCATTTAATATGTATAATCTATACGTATAATATACATATTCAAAAACGACGCTCTTTTATTCCGTTGAATTTTAAATTTTGTTTTGTTGTGTTTGCTTTTTGTTTTTTTTTTGTAAAAACATAAAAAAAATTTTAAAATATAGTTTGCATGGTGGGAAATAGAAATTTCACAATATAATTGAATATAAACGTCGAAACTTCAGTGGGGAGTTTGGTGCGGTGGTAGAGTGGCCGCTTCTTAAACTTTAGAAGTCTTTAGTTTGCAAGTTCGATTCTATTCTATTTTTTATTTTTTTTTATTTCTAATATTTTATACGAAATAAATTCTTACATATCATAATATTTAATCTGTAAATGACAGACATTTAAAACCCTTTCACTCAGTGATTTACCAACCAACTTCCATTTTTTTCTTTTTAAATGATAAATATTCAGTACAGCCATCTTACAAAATTAATAGTTTTCCAAAATTTTCTGATTTTCATTAATAATTTTCCATTTTTATAAAAAACCCATGTAAAGTATATGCATATGTATCATACAATATGTATAATCTATACCTATAATATACATATTCAAAAACGACACTCTTTTATTCCGTTGAATTTTAAATTTTGTTTTGTTGTTTTTCTAAAAACATAAAAAAAATTTTAAAATATAGTTTGCATGGTGGGAAATAGAAATTTCACAATATAATTGAATATAAACGTCGAAACTTCAGTGGGGAGTTTGGTGCAGTGGTACAGTGGCCGCTTCTTAAACTTTAGAAGTCTTTAGTTTGCAAGTTCGATTCTATTCTATTTTTTTTTTTTTTTTATTTCCAATATTTTATACGAAATAAATTCTTACATATCATAATATTTAATCTGTAAATGACCGACATTTAAAACCCTTTTACTCAATGATTTACCAACCAACTTTCATTTTTTTCTTTTTAAATGAAAAATATTCAGTACAGCCATCTTACAAAATTAATATTTTTCCAAAATTTTCTGATTTTCATTAATAATTTTCCATTTTTATAAAAAACCCATGTAAAGTATATGCATATGTATCATATAATATGTATAATCTATACCTATAATATACATATTCAAAAACGACGCTCTTTTATTCCGTTGAATTTTAAATTTTGTTTTGTTGTTTTTGCTTTTTGTTTTTTTTCTAAAAACATAAAAAAAATTTTAAAATATAGTTTGCATGGTGGGAAATAGAAATTTCACAATATAATTGAATAGAAACGTCGTACCTTCAGTGGGGAGTTTGGTGCAGTGGTAGAGTGGCCGCTTCTTAAACTTTAGAAGTCTTTAGTTTGCAAGTTCCATTCTATTCAATTTTTTTTATTTTTTTTATTTCTAATATTTTATACGAAATAAATTCTTACATATCATAATATTTAATCTGTAAATGACAGACATTTAAAACCCTTTTACTCAATTATTTACCAACCAACTTTCATTTTTTTCTTTTTAAATGATAAATATTCAGTACAGCCATCTTACAAAATTAATAGTTTTCCAAAATTTTCTGATTTTCATTAATAATTTTCCATTTTTATAAAAAAACCCATGTAAAGTCTATACATATGTATCATATAATATGTATAATCTATACCTATAATATACATATTCAAAAACGACGCTCTTTTATTCCGTTGAATTTTAAATTTTGTTTTGTTGTTTTTGCTTTTTGGTTTTTTGTAAAAACATAAAAAAAATTTTAAAATATAGTTTGCATGGTGGGAAATAGAAATTTCACAATATAATTGAATATAAACGTCGAAACTTCAGTGGGGAGTTTGGTGCGGTGGTACAGTGGCCGCTTCTTAAACTTTAGAATTCTTTAGTTTGCAAGTTCGATTCCATTCTATTTTTTTTTTTTTTTATTTCTAATATTTTATACGAAATAAATTCTTAGATATCATAATATTTAATCTGTAAATGACAGACATTTAAAACCCTTTCACTCAATGATTTACCAACCAACTTTCATTTTTTTGTTTTTAAATGATAAATATTCAGTACAGCCATCTTACAAAATTAATAGTTTTCCAAAATTTTCTGATTTTCATTAATAATTTTCCATTTTTATAAAAAAACCCATGTAAAGTCTATACATATGTATCATATAATATGTATAATCTATACCTATAATATACATATTCAAAAACGACGCTCTTTTATTCCGTTGAATTTTAAATTTTGTTTTGTTGTTTTTGCTTTTTGCTTTTTTTTCTAAAAACATAAAAAAAATTTTAAAATATAGTTTGCATGGTGGGAAATAGAAATTTCACAATATAATTGAATATAAACGTCGAAACTTCAGTGGCGAGTTTGGTGCAGTGGTAGAGTGGTCGCTTCTTAAGCTGTAGAAGTCTTAAGTTTGCAAGTTCGATTCTATTCTATTTTTTTTTTTTTTTTTTTTATTTCTAATATTTTATACGAAATAAATTCTTACATATCATAATATTTAATCTGTAAATGACAGACATGTAAAACCCTTTTACTCAATGATTTACCAACCAACTTTCATTTTTTTCTTTTTAAATGATAAATATTTAGTACAGCCATCTTACAAAATTAATATTTTTCCAAAATTTTCTGATTTTCATTAATAATTTTCCATTTTTATAAAAAAACCCATGTAAAGTATATGCATATGTATCATATAATATGTATAATCTATACCTATAATATACATATTCAAAAACGACGCTCTTTTATTCCGTTGAATTTTAAATTTTGTTTGGTGTTTTTGCTTTTGTTTTTTTTCTAAAAACATAAAAATAATTTTAAAATATAGTTTGCATGGTGGGAAATAGAAATTTCACAATATAATTGAATAAAAACGTCGAAACTTCAGTGGGGAGTTTGGTGCAGTGGTAGAGTGGCCGCTTCTTAAACTTTAGAAGTCTTTAGTTTGCAAGTTCGATTCTATTCTATATATTTTTTTTTTTTTATTTCTAATATATTATACGAAATAAATTCTTACATATCATAATATTTAATCTGTAAATGCCAAACATTTAAAACCCTTTTACTCAATGATTTACCAACCAACTTTCAATTTTTTCTTTTTAAATGATAAATATTCAGTACAGCCATCTTACAAAATTAATATTTTTCCAAAATTTTCTGATTTTCATTAATAATTTTTCATTTTTATAAAAAACACATGTAAAGTATAAACATATGTATCATTTAATATGTATAATCTATACCTATAATATACATATTCAAAAACGACGCTCTTTTATTCCGTTGCATTTTAAATTTTGTTTTGTTGTTTTTGCTTTTTGTTTTTTTTTGTAAAAACATAAAAAAAATTTTAAAATATAGTTTGCATGGTGGGAAATAGATATTTCACAATATAATTGAATATAAACGTCAAAACTTCAGTGGGGAGTTTGGTGCAGTGGTAGAGTGGCCGCTTCTGAAACTTTAGAAGTCTTTAGTTTGCAAGATCGATTCTATTCTATTTTTTTTTTTTATTTCTAATATTTTATACGAAATAAATTCTTACATATCATAATATTTAATCTGTAAATGACAGACATTTAAAACCCTTTTACTCAGTGATTTACCAACCAACTTCCATTTTTTTCTTTTTAAATGATAAATATTCAGTACAGCCATCTTACAAAATTAATATTTTTCCAAAATTTTCTGATTTTCATTAATAATTTTCCATTTTTATAAAAAACCCATGTAAAGTATATGCATATGTATCATATAATATGTATAATCTATACCTATAATATACATATTCAAAAACGACGCTCTTTTATTCCGTTGAATTTTAAATTTTGTTTTGTTGTTTTTGCTTTTTGTTTTTTTTCTAAAAACATAAAAAAAATTTTAAAATGTAGTTTGCATGTTGGGAAATAGAAATTTCACTATATAATTGAATATAAACGTCGAAACTTCAGTGGGGAGTTTGGTGCAGTGGTAGAGTGGCCGCTTCTTAAACTTTAGAAGTCTTTAGTTTGCAAGTTCGATTCTATTCTATTTTTTTTTTTTTTTTTATTTCTAATATTTTATACGAAATAAATTCTTACATATCATAATATTTAATCTGTAAATGACAGACATTTAAAACCCTTTTACTCAATGATTTACCAACCAACTTTCATTTTTTTCTTTTTAAATGATAAATATTCAGTACAGCCATCTTACAAAATTAAAATTTTTCCAAAATTTTCTGATTTTCATTAATAATTTTCCATTTTTATAAAAGACCCATGTAAAGTATATACATATGTATCATATAATATGTATAATCTATACCTATAATATACATATTCAAAGACGACGCTCTTTTATTCCGTTGAATTTTAAATTTTGTTTTTTTTCTAAAAACATAAAAAAAATTTTAAAATATAGTTTGCATGGTGGGAAATAGAAATTTCACTATATAATTGAATATAAACGTCGAAACTTCAGTGGGGAGTTTGGTGCAGTGGTAGAGTGGCCGCTTCTTAAACTTTAGAAGTCTTTAGTTTGCAAGTTCGATTCTATTCAATTTTTTTTTTTTTTTTTATTTCTAATATTTTATACGAAATAAATTCTTACATATCATAATATTTAATCTGTAAATGACAGACATTTAAAACCCTTTTACTCAATGATTTACCAACCAACTTTCATTTTTTTCTTTTTAAATGATAAATATTCAGTACAGCCATCTTACAAAATTAATATTTTTCCAAAATTTTCTGATTTTCATCAATAATTTTCCATTTTTATAAAAAACCCATGTAAAGTATATGCATATGTATCATATAATATGTATTATCTATACCTATAATATACATATTCAAAAACGACGCTCTTTTATTCCGTAGAATTTTAAATTTTGTTTTGTTGTTTTTGCTTTTTGTTTTTTTTCTAAAAACATAAAAAGAATTTTAAAATATAGTTTGCATGGTGGGAAATAGAAATTTCAAAATATAATTGAATATAAACGTCGAAACTTCAGTGGGGAGTTTGGTGCAGTGGTAGAGTGGCCGCTTCTTAAACTTTAGAAGTCTTTAGTTTGCAAGTTCGCTTCTATTCTATTTTTTTTTTTTTTTTTATTTCTAATATTTTATACGAAATAAATTCTTACATATCATAATATTTAATCTGTAAATGACAGACATTTAAAACCCTTTTACTCAATGATTTACCAACCAACTTTCATTTTTTTCTTTTTAAATGATAAATATTCAGTACAGCCATCTTACAAAATTAATATTTTTCCAAAATTTTCTGATTTTCATTAATAATTTTCCATTATTATAAAAAACCCATGTAAAGTATATACATATGTATCATATAATATGTATAATCTATACCTATAATATACATATTCAAAAACGACGCTCTTCCATTCCGTTGAATTTTAAATTTTGTTTTGTTGTTTTTGGTTTTTGTTTTTTTTCTAAAAACATAAAAAGAATTTTAAAATATAGTTTGCATGGTGGGAAATAGAAATTTCACAATATAATTGAATATAAACGTCGAAACTTCAGTGGGGAGTTTGGTGCAGTGGTAGAGTGGTTGCTTCTTAAACTGTAGAAGTCTTTAGTTTGCAAGTTCGATTCTATTCTATTTTTTTTTTAATTCTAATATTTTTTACGAAATAAATTCTTACATATCATAATATTTAATCTGTAAATGACAGACATTTAAAACCCTTTTGCGCAATGATTTACCAACCAACTTTAATTTTTTTCTTTTTAAATGATAAATATTGAGTACAGCCATCTTACAAAATTAATATTTTTCCAAAATTTTCTGATTTTCATTAATAATTTTCCATTTTTATATAAAACCCATGTAAAGTATATGCATATGTATCATATAAAATGTATAATCTATACCTATAATATACATATTCAAAAACGACGCTCTTTTATTCCGTTGAATTTTAAATTTTGTTTTGTTCTTTTTGCTTTTGTTTTTTTTCTAAAAACATAAAAAAAATTTTAAAATATAGTTTGCATGGTGGGAAATAGAAATTTCACAATATAATTGAATATAAACGTCGAAACTTCAGTGGGGAGTTTGAAGCAGTGGTAGAATGGCCGCTTCTTAAACTTTAGAAGTCTTTAGTTTGCAAGTTCGATTGTATTCTATTTTTTTTTTTTTTTTTGTTTCTAATATTTTATACGAAATAAATTCTTACATATCATAATATTTAATCTGTAAATGACAGACATTTAAAACCCTTTTACTCAATGATTTACCAACCAACTTTCATTTTTTTCTTTTTAAATGATAAATATTCAGTACAGCCATCTTACAAAATTAATATTTTTCCAAAATTTTCTGATTTTCATTAATAATTTTCCATTTTTATAAAAAACCCATGTAAAGTATATACATATGTATCATATAATATGTATAATCTATACCTATAATATACATATTCAAAAACGACGCTCTTTTATTCCCTTCAATTTTAACTTTTGTTTTGTTGTTTTTGCTTTTTGTTTTTTTTTTAAAAACATAAAAAAAATTTTAAAATATATTTTGCATGGTGGGAAATAGAAATTTCACAATATAATTGAATATAAACGTCGAAACTTCAGTGGGGAGTTTGAAGCAGTGGTAGAGTGGCCGCTTCTTAAACTTTAGAAGTTTTTAGTTTGCAAGTTCGATTGTATTCTATTTTTTTTTTTTTTTTTGTTTCTAATATTTTATACGAAATAAATTCTTACATATCATAATATTTAATCTGTAAATGACAGACATTTAAAACCCTTTTACTCAATGATTTACCAACCAACTTTCATTTTTTTCTTTTTAAATGATAAATATTCAGTACAGCCATCTTACAAAATTAATATTTTTCCAAAATTTTCTGATTTTCATCAATCATTTTCCTTTTTTATAAAAAAACCCATGTGAAGTATATACATATGTATAATATAATATGTATTATCTATACCTATAATATACATATTCAAAAACGACGCTCTTTTATTCCGTAGAATTTTAAATTTTTTTTTGTTGTTTTTGGTTTTTGTTTTTTTTCTAAAAACATAAAAAGAACTTTAAAATATAGTTTGCATGGTGGGAAATAGAAATTTCACAATATAATTGAATATAAACGTCGAAACTTCAGTGGGGAGTTTGGTGCAGTGGTAGAGTGGCCGCTTCTTAAACTTTAGAAGTCTTTAGTTTGCAGGTTCGATTCTATTCTATCTTTTTTTTTTTTTTATTTCTAATATTTTATACGAAATAAATTCTTACATATCATAATATTTAATCTGCAAATGACAGACATTTAAAACCCTTTTACTCAATGATTTACCAACCAACTTTCATTTTTTTCTTTTTAAATGATAAATATTCAGTACAGCCATCTTACAAAATTAATATTTTTCCAAAATTTTCTGATTTTCATTAATAATTTTCCATTTTTATAAAAAACCCATGTAAAGTATATGCATATGTATCATATAATATGTATAATCTATACCTATAATATACATATTCAAAAACGACGCTCTTTTATTCCGTTGAATTTTAAATTTTGTTTTGTTGTTTTTGCTTTTTGTTTTTTTTCTAAAAACATAAAAAGAATTTTAAAATATAGTTTGCATGGTGGGAAATAGAAATTTCACAATATAATTGAATATAAACGTCGAAACTTCAGTGGGGAGTTTGGTGCAGTAGTGGAGTGGCCGCTTCTTAAACTTTAGAAGTCTTTAGTTTGCAAGTTCGATTCTATTCTATTTTTTTTATTTCTAATATTTTATACGAAATAAATTCCTACATATCATAATATTTAATCTGTAAATGACAGACATTTAAAACCCTTTTACTCAATGATTTACCAAACAACAAATGACAGACATTTAAAACCCTTTTACTCAATGATTTACCAACCAACTTTCATTTTTTCTTTTTAAATGATAAATATTCAGTACAGCCATCTTACAAAATTAATATTTTGAAAAAATTTTCTGATTTTCATTAATAATTTTCCATTTTTATAAAAAACCCATGTAAAGTATATGCATATGTATCATATAATATGTATAATCTATACCTATAATATATATTCAATATATATAATACATATAATACATATTCAAAAACGACGCTCTTTTATTCCGTTGAATTTTAAATTTTGTTTTGTTGTTTTTGCTTTTTGTTTTTTTTCTTAAAACATAAAAAAAATTTTAAAATATAGTTTGCATGGTGGGAAATAGAAATTTCACAATATAATTGAATATAAACGTCGAGGGTTCAGTGGGAAGTTTGGTGCAGTGGTAGAGTGGCCGTTTCTTAAACTTTAGAAGTCTTTAGTTTGCAAGTTCGATTGTATTCTATTTTTTTTTTTTTTTTTGTTTCTAATATTTTATACGAAATAAATTCTTACATATCATAATATTTAATCTTCAGTGGGGAGTTTGGTGCAGTGGTAGAGTGGTTGCTTCTTAAACTGTAGAAGTCTTTAGTTTGCAAGTTCGATTCTATTCTATTTTTTTTTTAATTCTAATATTTTTTACGAAATAAATTCTTACATATCATAATATTTAATCTGTAAATGACAGACATTTAAAACCCTTTTGCGCAATGATTTACCAACCAACTTTAATTTTTTTCTTTTTAAATGATAAATATTGAGTACAGCCATCTTACAAAATTAATATTTTTCCAAAATTTTCTGATTTTCATTAATAATTTTCCATTTTTATATAAAACCCATGTAAAGTATATGCATATGTATCATATAAAATGTATAATCTATACCTATAATATACATATTCAAAAACGACGCTCTTTTATTCCGTTGAATTTTAAATTTTGTTTTGTTCTTTTTGCTTTTGTTTTTTTTCTAAAAACATAAAAAAAATTTTAAAATATAGTTTGCATGGTGGGAAATAGAAATTTCACAATATAATTGAATATAAACGTCGAAACTTCAGTGGGGAGTTTGAAGCAGTGGTAGAATGGCCGCTTCTTAAACTTTAGAAGTCTTTAGTTTGCAAGTTCGATTGTATTCTATTTTTTTTTTTTTTTTTGTTTCTAATATTTTATACGAAATAAATTCTTACATATCATAATATTTAATCTGTAAATGACAGACATTTAAAACCCTTTTACTCAATGATTTACCAACCAACTTTCATTTTTTTCTTTTTAAATGATAAATATTCAGTACAGCCATCTTACAAAATTAATATTTTTCCAAAATTTTCTGATTTTCATTAATAATTTTCCATTTTTATAAAAAACCCATGTAAAGTATATACATATGTATCATATAATATGTATAATCTATACCTATAATATACATATTCAAAAACGACGCTCTTTTATTCCCTTCAATTTTAACTTTTGTTTTGTTGTTTTTGCTTTTTGTTTTTTTTTTAAAAACATAAAAAAAATTTTAAAATATATTTTGCATGGTGGGAAATAGAAATTTCACAATATAATTGAATATAAACGTCGAAACTTCAGTGGGGAGTTTGAAGCAGTGGTAGAGTGGCCGCTTCTTAAACTTTAGAAGTTTTTAGTTTGCAAGTTCGATTGTATTCTATTTTTTTTTTTTTTTTTGTTTCTAATATTTTATACGAAATAAATTCTTACATATCATAATATTTAATCTGTAAATGACAGACATTTAAAACCCTTTTACTCAATGATTTACCAACCAACTTTCATTTTTTTCTTTTTAAATGATAAATATTCAGTACAGCCATCTTACAAAATTAATATTTTTCCAAAATTTTCTGATTTTCATCAATCATTTTCCTTTTTTATAAAAAAACCCATGTGAAGTATATACATATGTATAATATAATATGTATTATCTATACCTATAATATACATATTCAAAAACGACGCTCTTTTATTCCGTAGAATTTTAAATTTTGTTTTGTTGTTTTTGGTTTTTGTTTTTTTTCTAAAAACATAAAAAGAACTTTAAAATATAGTTTGCATGGTGGGAAATAGAAATTTCACAATATAATTGAATATAAACGTCGAAACTTCAGTGGGGAGTTTGGTGCAGTGGTAGAGTGGCCGCTTCTTAAACTTTAGAAGTCTTTAGTTTGCAGGTTCGATTCTATTCCATCTTTTTTTTTTTTTTATTTCTAATATTTTATACGAAATAAATTCTTACATATCATAATATTTAATCTGCAAATGACAGACATTTAAAACCCTTTTACTCAATGATTTACCAACCAACTTTCATTTTTTTCTTTTTAAATGATAAATATTCAGTACAGCCATCTTACAAAATTAATATTTTTCCAAAATTTTCTGATTTTCATTAATAATTTTCCATTTTTATAAAAAACCCATGTAAAGTATATGCATATGTATCATATAATATGTATAATCTATACCTATAATATACATATTCAAAAACGACGCTCTTTTATTCCGTTGAATTTTAAATTTTGTTTTGTTGTTTTTGCTTTTTGTTTTTTTTCTAAAAACATAAAAAGAATTTTAAAATATAGTTTGCATGGTGGGAAATAGAAATTTCACAATATAATTGAATATAAACGTCGAAACTTCAGTGGGGAGTTTGGTGCAGTAGTGGAGTGGCCGCTTCTTAAACTTTAGAAGTCTTTAGTTTGCAAGTTCGATTCTATTCTATTTTTTTTATTTCTAATATTTTATACGAAATAAATTCCTACATATCATAATATTTAATCTGTAAATGACAGACATTTAAAACCCTTTTACTCAATGATTTACCAAACAACAAATGACAGACATTTAAAACCCTTTTACTCAATGATTTACCAACCAACTTTCATTTTTTCTTTTTAAATGATAAATATTCAGTACAGCCATCTTACAAAATTAATATTTTGAAAAAATTTTCTGATTTTCATTAATAATTTTCCATTTTTATAAAAAACCCATGTAAAGTATATGCATATGTATCATATAATATGTATAATCTATACCTATAATATATATTCAATATATATAATACATATAATACATATTCAAAAACGACGCTCTTTTATTCCGTTGAATTTTAAATTTTGTTTTGTTGTTTTTGCTTTTTGTTTTTTTTCTTAAAACATAAAAAAAATTTTAAAATATAGTTTGCATGGTGGGAAATAGAAATTTCACAATATAATTGAATATAAACGTCGAGGGTTCAGTGGGAAGTTTGGTGCAGTGGTAGAGTGGCCGTTTCTTAAACTTTAGAAGTCTTTAGTTTGCAAGTTCGATTGTATTCTATTTTTTTTTTTTTTTTTGTTTCTAATATTTTATACGAAATAAATTCTTACATATCATAATATTTAATCTGTAAATGACAGACATTTAAAACCCTTTTACTCAATGATTTACCAACCAACTTTCATTTTTATCTTTTTAAATGATAAATATTCAGTACAGCCATCTTACAAAATTAATATTTTTCCAAAATTTTCTGATTTTCATCAATCATTTTCCTTTTTTATAAAAAAACCCATGTGAAGTATATACATATGTATAATATAATATGTATTATCTATACCTATAATATACATATTCAAAAACGACGCTCTTTTATTCCGTAGAATTTTATATTTTGTTTTGTTGTTTTTGCTTTTTGTTTTTTTTCTAAAAACATAAAAAAAATTTTAAAATATATTTTGCATGGTCGGAAATAGAAATTTCACAATATAATTGAATAGAAACGTCGAAACTTCAGTGGGGAGTTTGAAGCAGTGGTAGAGTGGCCGCTTCTTAAACTTTAGAAGTCTTAAGTTTGCAAGTTCGATTCTATTCTATTTTTTTTTTTTTTTTTTTATTTCCAATATTTTATACGAAATAAATTTTTACATATCATAATATTTAATCTGTAAATGACAGACATTTAAAACCCTTTTACTCAATGATTTACCAACCAACTTTAATTTTTTTCTTTTTAAATGATAAATATTCAGTACAGCCATCTTACAAAATTAATATTTTTCCAAAATTTTCTGATTTTCATTAATAATTTTCCATTTTTATAAAAAACCCATGTAAAGTATATACATATGTATCATATAATATGTATAATCTATATCTATAATATACATATTCAAAAACGACGCTCTTTTATTCCGTTGAATTTTAAATTTTGTTTTGTTGGTTTTGCTTTTTGTTTTTTTTCTAAAAACATAAAAAGAATTTTAAAAATATAGTGTGCATGGTGGGAAATAGAAATTTCACAATATAATTGAATATAAACGTCGAAGCATCAGTGGGGAATTTGGTGCAGTGATAGAGTGGCCGCTTCTTAAACTTTAGAAGTCTTTAGTTTGCAAGTTCGATTCTTTTCTATTTTTTTTTTTTTTATTTCTAATATTTTATACGAAATAAAGTCTTACATATCATAATATTTAATCTGTAAATGACAGACATTTAAAACCCTTTTACTCAATGATTTACCAACCAACTTTCATATTTTTCTTTTTAAATGACAAATATTCAGTACAGCCATCTTACAAAATTAATATTTTTCCAAAATTTTCTGATTTTCATTAATAATTTTCCATTTTTATAAAAAAACCCATGTAAAGTATATGCATATGTATCATATAATATGTATAATCTATACCTATAATATACATATTCAAAAACGACGCTCTTTTATTCCGTTGAATTTTAAATTTTGTTTTGTTGTTTTTGCTTTTTGTTTTTTTTCTAAAATCATAAAAAAAATTTTAAAATATAGTTTGCATGGTGGGAAATAGAAATTTCACAATATAATTGAATATAAACGTCGAAACTTCAGTGGGGAGTTTGGTGCAGTGGTAGAGTGGCCGCTTCTTACACTTTAGAAATCTTTAGTTTGCAAGTGCAATTCTATTCTATTTATTTATTTTTTTTATTTCTAATATTTTATACGAAATAAATTCTTACATATCATAATATTTAATCTGTAAATGACAGACATTTAAAACCCTTTTACTCAATGATTTACCAACCAACTTTCATTTTTTTCTTTTTAAATGATAAATATTCAGTACAGCCATCTTACAAAATTAATATTTTTCCAAAATTTTCTGATTTTCATTAATAATTTTTCATTTTTATAAAAAACCCATGTAAAGTATATACATATGTATCATATAATATGTATAATCTATACCTATAATATACATATTCGAAAACGACGCTCTTTTATTCCGTTGAATTTTAAATTTTGTTATGTTGTTTTTGCTTTGCTTTGCTTTGCTTTCTAAAAACATAAAAAAAATTTTTGGGAAATAGAAATTTCACAATATAATTGAATATAAACGTCGAAACTTCAGTGGGGAGTTTGGTGCAGTGGTAGAGTGGCCGCTTCTTAAACTTTAGAGGTCTTTAGCTTGCAAGTTCGATTCTATTCTATTTTTCTTATTTCTAATATTTTATACGAAATAAATTCTTACATATCATAATATTTAATCTGTAAATGACAGACATTTAAAACCCTTTTACTCAATGATTTACCAACCAACTTTCATTTTTTTCTTTTTAAATGATAAATATTCAGTACAGCCATCTTACAAAATTAATATTTTTCCAAAATTTTCTGATTTTCATTAATAATTTTCCAATTTTATAAAAAACCCATGTAAAGTATATACATATGTATCATATAATATGTATAATCTATACCTATAATATACATATTCAAAAATGACGCTCTTTTATTCCGTTAAATTTTAAATTTTGTTTTTTTTCTAAAAACATAAAAAACTTTTAAAATATAGTTTGCATGGCGGGAAAAAGAAATTTCACAATATAATTGAATATAAACGTCGAAACTTCAGTGGAAAGTTTGGTGCAGTGGTAGAGTGGCCGCTTCTTAAACTTTAGAAGTCTTTAGTTTGCAAGTTCGATTCTATTCTATTTTTTTTTTTTTTTTACTTCTAATATTTCATACTAAATAAATTCTTACATATCATAATATTTAATCTGTAAATGACAGACATTTAAAACCCTTTTACTCAATGATTTACCAACCAACTTTCATTTTTTTCCTTTTAAATGATAAATATTCAGTACAGCCATCTTACAAAATTAATATTTTTCCAAAATTTTCTGATTTTCATTAATCATTTTCCATTTTTATAAAAAACCCATGTAAAATATATACATATGTATCATATAATATGTATAATCTATACCTATAATATACATATTCAAAAACGACGCTCTTTTATTCCGTTGAATTTTTAATTTTGTTTTGTTGTTTTTGCTTTTTGTTTTTTTTCTAAAAACATAAAAAAAATTTTAAAATATAGTTTGCATGGTGGGAAATAAAAATTTCACAATATAATTGAATATAAACGTCGAAACTTCAGTGGGCTGTTTGGTGCAGTGGTAGAGTGGCCGCTTCTTAAACTTTAGAAGTCTTTAGTTTGCAAGTTCGATTCTATTCTATTTTTTTTATTTCTAATATTTTATACGAAATAAATTCTTACATATCATAACATTTAATCTGTAAATGACAGACATTTAAAACCCTTTTACTCAATGATTTACCAACCAACTTTCTTTTAAATGATACATATTCAGTACAGCATCTTACAAAATTAATATTTTTCCAAAATTTTCTGATTTTCATTAATAATTTTCCATTTTTATAAAAAACCCATGTAAAGTATATGCATATGTATCATATAATATGTATAACCTATACCTATAATGTACATATTCAAAAACGACGCTCTTTTATTCCGTTGAATTTTAAATTTTGTTTTGTTGTTTTTGCTTTTTCTTTTTTTTCTAGAAACATAAAAAAAATTTTAAAATATAGTTTGCATGGTGGGAAATAGAAATTTCACAATATAATTGAATATAAACGTCGAAACTTCAGTGGGGAGTTTGGTGCAGTGGCAGAGTGGCCGCTTCTTAAATTTTAGAAGTCTTTAGTTTGCAAGTTCGATTCTATTCTATTTTTGTTTTTTTTTTTATTTGTAATATTTTAGACGAAAATAAATTCTTACATATAATATTTAATCTGTAAATGACAGACATTTAAAACCCTTTTACTCAATGATTTACCAACCAACTTTCATTTTTTTCTTTTTAAATGATAAATGTTCAGTACAGCCATCTTACAGTACAGCCATGAATTTTAAATTTTGTTTTGTTGTTTGTTGTTTTTGTTCTAAAAACATAAAAAAAAATTTAAAATATAGTTTGTATGGTGGGAAATAGAAATCGTGGCCGCTTCTTAAACTTTAGAAGTCTTTAGTTTACAAGTTCGATTCTATTCTATTTTTTTTTTTTTTTTATTTCTAATATATATTTTATACGAAATAACTTCTTACATATCATAATATTTAATCTGTAAATGACAGACATTTAAAACCTTTTTACTCAATGATTTACCAACCAACTTTCATTTTTTTCTTTTTAAATGATAAATATTCAGTACAGCCATCTAACAAAATTAATATTTTTCCAAAATTTTCTGATTTTCATTAATAATTTTCCATTTTTATAAAAAACCCATGTAAAGTATATACATACGTATAATATAATATGTATAATCTATACCTATAATATACATATTCAAAAACGACGCTCTTTTATTCCGTTGAATTTTAAATTTTGTTTTGTTGTTTTTGCTTTTTGTTTTTTTTTGAAAAACATAAAAAAAATTTTAAAATATAGTTTGCATGGTGGGAAATAGAAATTTCACAATATAATTGGATATAAACGTCGAAACTTCAGTGGGGAGTTTGGTGCAGTGGTAGAGTGGTCGCTTCTTAAACTTTTGAAGTCTTTAGTTTGCAAGTTCGATTCTATTCTATTTTTTTTTTTTTTTATTTCTAATATTTTATACGAAATAAATTCTTACATATCATAATATTTAATCTGTAAATGACAGACATTTAAAACCCTTTTACTCAATGATTTACCAACCAACTTTCATTTTTTTCTTTTTAAATGATAAATATTCAGTACAGCCATCTTACAAAATTAATATTTTTCCAAAATTTACATATATAATATACATATTCAAAAACGACGCTCTTTTATTCCGTTGAATTTTAAATTTTGTTTTGTTGTTTTTGCTTTTTGTTTTTTTTCTAAAAACATTAAAAAAATTTTAAAATATAGTTTGCATGGTGGGAAATAGAAATTTCATAATATAATTGAATATAAACGTCGAAACTTCAGTGGTGAGTTTGGTGCAGTGGTAGAGTGGTCGCTTCTTAAACTTTAGAAGTCTTTAGTTTGCAATTTCGATTCTATTATATATATTTTTTTTTTTTTTATTTCTAATATTTTATACAAAATAAATTCTTAGATATCATAATATTTAATCTGTAAATGACAGACATTTAAAACCCTTTTACTCAATGATTTACCAACCAACTTTAATTTTTTTCTTTTTAAATGATAAATATTCAGTACAGCCATCTTACAAAATTAATATTTTTCCAAAATTTTCTGATTTTCATTAATAATTTTCCATTTTTATAAAAAACCCATGTAAAGTGTATACATATGTATCATATAATATGTATGATCTACACCTATAATGTACATATTCAAAAACGACGCTCTTTTATTCCGTTGAATTTTAAATTTTGTTTTGTTGTTTTTGCTTTTTGTTTTTTTTTCTAAAAACATAAAAAGAATTTTAAAATATAGTGTGCATGGTGGGAAATAGAAATTTCACAATATAATTGAATATAAACGTCGAAACTTCAGTTGGGAGTTTGGTGCAGTGGTAGAGTGGCCGCTTCTTAAACTTTAGAAGTCTTTAGTTTGCAAGTTCGATTCTATTATCTTTTTTTTTTTTTTTTTTTTTAAATTTTTATACGAAATGAATTCTTACATATCATAATATTAAATCTGTAAATGACAGACATTTAAAACCCTTTTACTCAATGATTTACCAACCAACTTTCATTTTTTTCTTTTTAAATGATAAATATTCAGTACAGCCATCCTACAAAATTAATATTTTTCCAAAATTTTCTGATTTTCATTAATAATTTTCCATATTTAATTAATTTAAATTATGACATCATATTTTTTTTTATGATGTCAAAAGTAAAGCAGGATGAAAGCATTTGCCTGCGTGAAGATAAGGTTAACATATTCAATGATTTAAGTCTTGTAGAGTAGTTTGGAAGAGTAGAATAGTCTATAGGATTATATTGGTTTCTCAAGGCAAACAAAAGGAATTGTTTCTGAACGGATTCTATCCTATTGGAATGTAATTGAAACACTGGATCCCATACGATATTACCGTATTCTAGAATAGATCGAACTAACGAGCAGTAAAGAGCTTTTGTCACTGCTGGGTTATTAAATTCCTTAGCCCTTCTCTTAATAAAACCTAACATTTTATTTGCTTTGGAAATCATATGATCATAGTGAAGATGGAAGTTAAGTTTATCGTCCAGAAGAATGCCAAGATCGTTCATACAGGACACCCTTTCAAGAACTATGTTATCTATTGTATAGTCGAAAAGCATTGTAGATCTTTTTCGTGTAAAACTTATGACCTTGCATTTCGCTATGTTAAGTTCTAATTTGTTGTAGAAGCACCATTCTTGTAAAGAATGTAAATTTGATTGAAGTAATTCAAAATTGGAACTATTTTTGATAACGTGGTAAATTTTAAGATCGTCAGCAAATGCAATATGTGGTACACCTTCTAGTTTATTAGAAAGATCTGAAATAAAAATATTAAATAGAAGTGGGCCTAAATGGCTTCCTTGTGGCACTCCCGAGGTGACATTAATTGTGTTCGATAGATAACCTTGGAATTTAATATTTTGAGTTCTTTCAGTAAGATAAGAGCAAAGCCAAGTAAGGAAAGAACCTGAAATGCCTAAAGTTTCAAGTTTTTTAAACAAAATATTGTGATCAACACGATCGAAAGCTTTGCTAAAATCCGTGTAAATAGCATCAACTTGATAACCATTTTCCATTTCAGTTAGTATTTCCGATGTGTAAACCGTAAGATTGGTTGTAGTAGAACGACCTTTTCTAAATCCATGTTGTTGTTCGTTTAATTTTGAATTTATGACGGGTGTTATTTTACTGACTACAATTTTTTCGAACAATTTTGGAATAGTTGATAGGATAGCTATACCACGGTAATTTTCGACGGAAGCTTTGTCACCCTTTTTATGAATGGGGGTTAAAAAAGAAGATTTCCACGCATTCGGAAAAATGCCTGTCGAAAGCGATTGATTAAAAATAAAATGAAGCGGTTGCGTCAAATAATTGGCACAGTTATATAAAAAAGAAGGTGGGATCAAGTTGGGTCCTACACCTTTTTTTGTATCAAGGTTGGTAATTGCTTCAAATATTTTGTTTTCCGAAAGATATAGATCTGTAATAATTGAATTACATCTATTATGGGAGTTAGAAAATGTAAAATTGGTAGGCGAATCTAATGGCCTATAAACTTTTTGAAAACAATCTGCAAAGAAATTGCAGATTACATTAAAAACATTATCTTTAGACATTGAACTTGGATATCCATAGGTTTTCCGTTCTGTATTAATGAAGTCAAAAAACTTTTTTGGATCTATAATTAATTTATTTCCAATTTCATTGACATAATTATCGTATGCTAGATTTGATTTCTGTTTAAATTCTAAAGCAAGATCCTTGTACATGTTCAGTAAATTAACATCAGGATCCTTTGTAACTTTAATTTTTTTGTAAAGTTTGTTGCGTTGATTACGCAATGTCCTAATTTCTCTATTAAGCCAAGGTTCTGTTGTTTTATCTTTTTTACGAATTTTTGGCACAAAATAGTTAATTATGTCGAAAATTTTAGAGTAAAAGATAGAAATTGAAGAGTTAATATCCTGTTGTATTAACAGATCGTCCCAATTTAAAATTGATAAAGCATTATTAATGCTTTGATAATCAGCGTTGAAAAAGTCATATACAATATTATTATTGTAAGATTTCGCGAAGAGTGGCAAAGAAGTAGAAAATTCGAAGGTGACTGCGTTATGATGAGGAGTGTTAGTGAACAGGTTGACTGCATCATCAGCGAGTTTAACCACCACTCTGTCATATGCATTTGAAAATGCAAGATCTAACCACTTATTGTTTTTATTTGGGTAATTAATAATTTGTTGTAAATCATTACCATAGAACTCCGTAATAATGTCAAAATCTATTTCATCATGAAAGTTAATTGGTAATAACAAATTATCTGAATCATCTTCTATAAAAGATAATGAAGGACGATTGAAATCTCCAAAAATAAAAATTGAATCATCCTCATTCATTTTAGATATAATATAGTGATAAATATCGAAAAATTCAGAATATGTGGAATTGTCAGAATTAGGTGGAAAGTAAACAATTCCTAGGTAAATAAAATTATTACCTAAGTTTACTCTAATAAATTGGTGATCAAAAGTGTGGGACGTCCTAGTGATTAGTGGAACACTAGAAAGGTTATTATTTACTGCAAGTAAGACACCGCCTCCACGGGAACAGTTCATAGAGAAAAAGTCCCTATCCTTTCTATAAATCGACCAATTATTGTCAAGTATTTCTTCATTTATCAAGGAATCGTTTAGCCATGTTTCGGTAATAGCAAGCACACTGAAGTCACAAGACTTGGCATCAACATATAATTTCTTTAGCTTACCTCTCATACCACTACAGTTGTGGTAGAAGATTTTGAGATTTTCACTAAAAGTGCTTTTATTATCTGTTGATTTTAACTCCTTAAAACTAGTTGTTGTATTTATTAAAATAAGGTGTTAATGTTATTTTCTGCCGCTAAGGGAACGAAAAAAATCATTACTACTTTTTCTTATTTTTTGCAAATACTCTTACTTTTAAGGTGATTCTCTTACTTTTAAGGTGACTACAATAAGCTTGTAAATCTTTTTCAACCGATTTAGATGAAGCTCCGAAACCTTCATGATATTTTACATATAATTTCATTAATTCCTTTGGGTTAGAAGGCAAACCTTCTTGATCAATAAAAATTTTAATATTGAGTTTGGTTTTACCATCTACACAAAGGTCGTCATCTTCCTTATGCAAATAAGCTAAATAGAGTCTTACATTTTCATATATTTTTTGATCTCTAAAACGTGATAAGACATACGTATGATCGTCATTAGCTACAGCATTTTTCGTTAATCTGACTATAGGAGGTAGTATAGGATTAACAAAACTTGCATTAGGTTTGGATGAAACAGATGCAATTGGCTTATCGTTAATTGATGTCGTGTTGCAGTTAACGTTTAAGCTCTGAGTACACGGAATGCCAGCATTAAAGGTTTGTCCCTGTATGAAGTTAGGATATTTGCTAGCATTTGGTAGTGAAATATTCATTATATCATTTGGAGAATATTGTTTAGACGTTATTGACACTTTTGGAACTGAACTAATTACTGAATTAGTAGAATTTATTGAACTGTACTCTACATTAGTAATTTTATTTGAAATGTTATTCGGCACCTCTATGGTGGAAGTAGTATTAGAAATAATGTGAGAAGAAGGCAAAATAGTCTGAAATTTAATTGGTGATTGAGTTAAATTTATGTTTTGTTTGTGTAAAATAGGTTGTGTTTTGTTTTTGCTTATATTATTGTTTTTATTTGTGGATTTAGTGTTATTGCGTGTATTTCTGTTCTTTTTTTTTTGTGTGATTGTTTTACTTTTAGCGTTATTAATACTAATATTAGGTTTTGTTTTATTTTTATTTTTTATTAAATCTAATTTACTATTATTTGATTGTTTACCTAAATGTTTAAAGATGGATATTTTTGTCCCTTTATTCCACAATTTAATATTATTTATTTCCTGCATTTATTTTTAAAACATAAAAAAAAATTTAAAATATAGTTTGCATGGTGGGAAATAAAAATTTCATAATATAATTGAATATAAACGTCGAAACTTCAGTGGGGAGTTTGGTGCAGTGGTAGAGTGGCCGCTTCTTAAACTTTAGAAGTCTTTAGTTTGCAAGTTCGATTCTATTCAATTTTTTTTTTTTTTTTTTTTATTTCTAATATTTTATACGAAATAAATTCTTACATATCATAATATTTAATCTGTAAATGACAGACATTTAAAACCCTTTTACTCAATGATTTACCAACCAACTTTCATTTTTTTCTTTTTAAATGATAAATATTCAGTACAGCCATCTTACAAAATTAATATTTTTCCAAAATTTTCTGATTTTCATTAATAATTTTCCATTTTTATAAAAAAACCCATGCAAAGTATATGCATATGTATCATATAATATGTGAAATCTATACCTATAATATACATATTCAAAAAGGACGCTAGTTTAATCCGTTGAATTTTAAAATATAGTGTGCATGGTGGGAAATAGAAATTTCACAATATAATTGAATATAAACGTCGAAACTTCAGTGGGGAGTTTGGTGCAGTAGTAGAGTGGCAGCTTCTTAAACTTTAGAAGTCTTTAGTTTGCAAGTTCGATTCTATTCTATTTTTTTTTTTTTTATTTCTAATATTTTATACGAAATAAATACTTACATATCATAATATTTAATCTGTAAATGACAGACATTTAAAACCCTTTTACTCAATGATTTACCAACCAACTTTCATTTTTTTCTTTTTAAATGATAAATATTCAGTACAGCCATCTTACAAAATTAATATTTTTCCAAAATTTTCTGATTTTCATTAATAATTTTCCATTTTTATAAAAAACCCATGTAAAGTATATACATATGTATCATATAATATGTATAATCTATACCTATAATATACATATTCCAAAACGACGCTCTTTTATTCCGTTGAATTTTAAATTTTGTTTTGTTGTTTTTGCTTTTTGTTTTTATTTTGAAAACATAAAAAAAATTTAGAAGTTTAGAAGTCTTTAGTTTGCAAGTTCGATTCTATTCTATTTTTTTTTTTTTCTTTCTAATATTTTATACGAAATAAATTCTTACATATCATAATATTTAATCTGTAAATGACAGACATTTAAAACCCTTTTACTCAATGATTTACCAACCAACTTTCATGTTTTTCCTTTTAAATGATAAATATTCAGTACAGCCATCTTACAAAATTAATATTTTTCCAAAATTTTCTGATTTTCATTAATAATTTTCCATTTTTATAAAAAACCCATGTAAAGTATATGCATATGTATCATATAATATGTATAATCTATACCTATAATATAGATATTCAAAAACGACGCTCTTTTATTCCGTTGAATTTTAAATTTTGTTTTGTTCTTTTTGCTTTTGTTTTTTTTCTAAAAACATAAAAAAAATTTTAAAATATAGTTTGCATGGTGGGAAATAGAAATTTCACAATATAATTGAATATAAACGTCGAAACTTCAGTGGGGAGTTTGGTGCAGTGGTAGAGTGGCCGCTTGTTAAACGTTAGAAGTCTTCAGTTTGCAAGTTCGATTCTATTCTATTTTTTTTTTTTTTTATTTCTAATATTTTATACGAAATAAATTCTTACATATCATAATATTTAATCTGTAAATGACAGACATTTAAAACCCTTTTATTCAATGATTTACCAACCAACTTTCATTTTTTTCTTTTTAAATGATAAATATTCAGTACAGCCATCTTACAAAATTAATATTTTTCCAAAATTTTCTGATGTTCATTAATAATTTTCCATTTTTATAAAAAACCCAAGTACAGTATATGCATATGTATCATGTAATATGTATAATCTATACCTATAATATACATATTCAAAAACGACGCTCTTTTATTCCGTTGAATTTTAAATTTTGTTTTGTTGTTTTTGCTTTTTGTTTTTTTTCTAAAAACATAAAAAAATTTTAAAATATAGTTTGCATGGTGGGAAATAGAAATTTCACAATATAATTGAATATAAACGTCGAAACTTCAGTGGGGAGTTTGGTGCAGTGGTAGAGTGGCCGCTTCTTAAACTTTAGAAGTCTTTGGTTTGCAAATTCGATTCTATTCTAATTTTTTTTTTTTTTTATTTCTAATATTTTATACGAAATAAATTCTTACATATCATAATATTTAATCTGTAAATGACAGACATTTAAAACCCTTTTACTCAATGATTTACCAACCAACTTTCATGTTTTTCCTTTTAAATGATAAATATTCAGTACAGCCATCTTACAAAATTAATATTTTTCCAAAATTTTCTGATTTTCATTAATAATTTTCCATTTTTATAAAAAACCCATGTACAGTATATGCATATGTATTATATAATATGTATAATCTATACCTATAATATACATATTCAAAAACGACGCTCTTTTATTCCGTTGAATTTTAAATTTTGTTTTTTTTTCTAAAAACATAAAAAAATATTTAAAATATAGTTTGCATGGTGGGAAATAGAAATTTCACAATATAATTGAATATAAACGTCGAAACTTTAGTGGGGAGTTTGGTGCAGTGGTAGAGTGGCCGCTTCTTAAACTTTAGAAGTCTTTAGTTTGCAAATTCGATTCTATTCTAATTTTTTTTTTTTTTCTTTCTAATATTTTATACGAAATAAATTCTTATATATCATAATATTTAATCTGTAAATGGCAGACATTTAAAACCGTTTTACTCAATGATTTACGAACCAACTTCCATTTTTTTCTTTTTAAATGATAAATATTCAGTACAGCCATCTTACAAAATTAATATTTTTCCAAAATTTTCTGATTTTCATTAATAATTTTCCATTTTGATAAAAAACCCATGTACAGTATATGCATATGTATTATATAATATGTATAATCTATACCTATAATATACATATTCAAAAACGACGCTCTTTTATTCCGTTGAATTTTAAATTTTGTTTTGTTGTTTTTGCTTTTTGTTTTTTTTCTAAAAACATAAAAAAAATTTTAAAATATAGTTTGCATGGTGGGAAATAGAAATTTCACAATATAATTGAATATAAAGGTCGAAACTTCAGTGGGGAGTTTGGTGCAGTGGTAGAGTGGCCGCTTCTTAAACTTTAGAAGTCTTTAGTTTGCAAGTTCGATTCTATTCAATTTTTTTTTTTTTTATTTCTAATATTTTATACGAAATAAATTCTTACATATCATAATATTTAATCTGTAAATGACAGACATTTAAAACCCTTTTACTCAATGATTTACCAACCAACTTTCATTTTTTTCTTTTTAAATGATAAATATTCAGTACAGCCATCTTACAAAATTAATATTTTTCCAAAATTTTCTGATTTTCATTAATAATTTTCCATTTTTATAAAAAAACCCATGCAAAGTATATGCATATGTATCATATAATATGTGAAATCTATACCTATAATATACATATTCAAAAAGGACGCTAGTTTAATCCGTTGAATTTTAAAATATAGTGTGCATGGTGGGAAATAGAAATTTCACAATATAATTGAATATAAACGTTGAAACTTCAGTGGGGAGTTTGGTGCAGTAGTAGAGTGGCAGCTTCTTAAACTTTAGAAGTCTTTAGTTTGCAAGTTCGATTCTATTCTATTTTTTTTTTTTTTATTTCTAATATTTTATACGAAATAAATACTTACATATCATAATATTTAATCTGTAAATGACAGACATTTAAAACCCTTTTACTCAATGATTTACCAACCAACTTTCATTTTTTTCTTTTTAAATGATAAATATTCAGTACAGCCATCTTACAAAATTAATATTTTTCCAAAATTTTCTGATTTTCATTAATAATTTTCCATTTTTATAAAAAACCCATGTAAAGTATATACATATGTATCATATAATATGTATAATCTATACCTATAATATACATATTCCAAAACGACGCTCTTTTATTCCGTTGAATTTTAAATTTTGTTTTGTTGTTTTTGCTTTTTGTTTTTATTTTGAAAACATAAAAAAAATTTTAAAATATAGTTTGCATGGTGGGAAATAGAAATTTCACAATATAATTGAATATAAGCGTCGAAACTTCAGTGGGGAGTTTGGTGCAGTGGTAGAGTGGCCGCTTCTTAAACTTAAGAAGTCTTTAGTTTGCAAGTTCGATTCTATTCTATTTTATTTTTTTTTTTATTTCTAATATTTTATACGAAATAAATTCTTACATATCATAATATTTAATCTGTAAATGACAGACATTTAAAACCCTTTTACTCAATGATTTACCAACCAACTTTCATTTTTTTCTTTTTAAATGATAAATATTCAGTACAGCCATCTTACAAAATTAATATTTTTCCAAAATTTTCTGATTTTCATTAATAATTTTCCATTTTTATAAAAAACCCAAGTACAGTATATGCATATGTATCATGTAATATGTATAATCTATACCTATATTATACATATTCAAAAACGACGCTCTTTTATTCCGTTGAATTTTAAATTTTGTTTTGTTGTTTTTGCTTTTTGTTTTTTTTCTAAAAACATAAAAAAATTTTAAAATATAGTTTGCATGGTGGGAAATAGAAATTTCACAATATAATTGAATATAAACGTCGAAACTTCAGTGGGGAGTTTGGTGCAGTGGTAGAGTGGCCGCTTCTTAAACTTTAGAAGTCTTTGGTTTGCAAATTCGATTCTATTCTAATTTTTTTTTTTTTTTATTTCTAATATTTTATACGAAATAAATTCTTACATATCATAATATTTAATCTGTAAATGACAGACATTTAAAACCCTTTTACTCAATGATTTACCAACCAACTTTCATGTTTTTCCTTTTAAATGATAAATATTCAGTACAGCCATCTTACAAAATTAATATTTTTCCAAAATTTTCTGATTTTCATTAATAATTTTCCATTTTTATAAAAAACCCATGTACAGTATATGCATATGTATTATATAATATGTATAATCTATACCTATAATATACATATTCAAAAACGACGCTCTTTTATTCCGTTGAATTTTAAATTTTGTTTTTTTTTCTAAAAACATAAAAAAATATTTAAAATATAGTTTGCATGGTGGGAAATAGAAATTTCACAATATAATTGAATATAAACGTCGAAACTTTAGTGGGGAGTTTGGTGCAGTGGTAGAGTGGCCGCTTCTTAAACTTTAGAAGTCTTTAGTTTGCAAATTCGATTCTATTCTAATTTTTTTTTTTTTTTCTTTCTAATATTTTATACGAAATAAATTCTTATATATCATAATATTTAATCTGTAAATGGCAGACATTTAAAACCGTTTTACTCAATGATTTACGAACCAACTTCCATTTTTTTCTTTTTAAATGATAAATATTCAGTACAGCCATCTTACAAAATTAATATTTTTCCAAAATTTTCTGATTTTCATTAATAATTTTCCATTTTGATAAAAAACCCATGTACAGTATATGCATATGTATTATATAATATGTATAATCTATACCTATAATATACATATTCAAAAACGACGCTCTTTTATTCCGTTGAATTTTAAATTTTGTTTTGTTGTTTTTGCTTTTTGTTTTTTTTCTAAAAACATAAAAAAAATTTTAAAATATAGTTTGCATGGTGGGAAATAGAAATTTCACAATATAATTGAATATAAAGGTCGAAACTTCAGTGGGGAGTTTGGTGCAGTGGTAGAGTGGCCGCTTCTTAAACTTTAGAAGTCTTTAGTTTGCAAATTCGATTCTATTCTAATTTTTTTTTTTTTTTATTTCTAATATTTTATACGAAATAAATTCTTACATATCATAATATTTAATCTGTAAATGACAGACATTTAAAACCCTTTTACTCAATGATTTACCAACCAACTTTCATGTTTTTCCTTTTAAATGATAAATATTCAGTACAGCCATCTTACAAAATTAATATTTTTCCAAAATTTTCTGATTTTCATTAATAATTTTCCATTTTTATAAAAAACCCATGTACAGTATATGCATATGTATTATATAATATGTATAATCTATACCTATAATATACATATTCAAAAACGACGCTCTTTTATTCCGTTGAATTTTAAATTTTGTTTTTTTTTCTAAAAACATAAAAAAATATTTAAAATATAGTTTGCATGGTGGGAAATAGAAATTTCACAATATAATTGAATATAAACGTCGAAACTTTAGTGGGGAGTTTGGTGCAGTGGTAGAATCGCCGCTTCTTAAACTTTAGAAGTCTTTAGTTTGCAAATTCGATTCTATTCTAATTTTTTTTTTTTTTCTTTCTAATATTTTATACGAAATAAATTCTTACATATCATAATATTTAATCTGTAAATGGCAGACATTTAAAACCGTTTTACTCAATGATTTACGAACCAACTTTCATTTTTTTCTTTTTAAATGATAAATATTCAGTACAGCCATCTTACAAAATTAATATTTTTCCAAAATTTTCTGATTTTCATTAATAATTTTCCATTTTTATAAAAAACCCATGTAAAGTATATACATATGTATCATATAATATGTATAATCTATACATATAATATACATATTCCAAAACGACGCTCTTTTATTCCGTTGAATTTTAAATTTTGTTTTGTTGTTTTTGCTTTTTGTTTTTTTTCCAAAAACATGAAAAAAATTTTAAAATATAGTTTGCATGGTGAGAAATAGAAATTTCAAAATATAATTGAATATAAACGTCGAAACTTCAGTGCGGAGTTTGGTGCAGTGGTAGAGTGGTCGCTTTTTTAACTGTAGAAGTCTTTAGTTTGCAAGTTCGATTCTATTCTATTTTTTTTTTTTTATTTCTAATATTTTATACGAAATAAATTCTTACATATCATAATATTTAATCTGTAAATGACAGACATTTAAAACCCTTTTACTCAATGATTTACCAACCAACTTTCAAGTTTTTCCTTTTAAATGATAAATATTCAGTACAGCCATCTTACAAAATTAATATTTTTCCAAAATTTTCTGATTTTCATTAATAATTTTCCATTTTTATAAAAAACCCATGTAAAGTATATGCATATGTATCATATAATATGTATAATCTATACCTATAATATAGATATTCAAAAACGACGCTCTTTTATTCCGTTGAATTTTAAATTTTGTTTTGTTGTTTTTGCTTTTGTTTTTTTTCTAAAAACATAAAAAAAATTTTAAAATATAGTTTGCATGGTGGGAAATAGAAATTTCACAATATAATTGAATATAAACGTCGAAACTTCAGTGGGGAGTTTGGTGCAGTGGTAGAGTGGCCGCTTCTTCAACCTTAGAATTCTTTAGTTTGCAAGTTCGATTCTATTCTATTTTTTTTTTTTTTTTATTTCTAATATTTTATACGAAATAAATTCTTACATATCATAATATTTAATCTGTAAATGACAGACATTTAAAACCCTTTTACTCAATGATTTACCAACCAACTTTCATTTTTTTCTTTTTAAATGATAAATATTCAGTACAGCCATCTTACAAAATTAATATTTTTCCAAAATTTTCTGATTTTCATTAATAATTTTCCATTTTTATAAAAAATTCATGTAAAGTATATGCATATATATCATATAATATGTATAATCTATACCTATAATATACATATTCAAAAACGACGCTCTTTTATTCCGTTGAATTTTAAATTTTGTTTTTTTTTCTAAAAACATAAAAAGAAATTTAAAATATAGTTTGCATGGTAGGAAATAGAAATTTCACAATATAATTGAATATAAACGTCGAAACTTTAGTGGGGAGTTTGGTGCAGTGGTAGAGTGGCCGCTTCTTAAACTTTAGAAGTCTTTAGTTTGCAAATTCGATTCTATTCTAATTTTTTTTTTTTTTATTTCTAATATTTTATACGAAATAAATTCTTACATATCATAATATTTAATCAGTAAATGACAGACATTTAAAAACGTTTTACTCAATGATTTACCAACCAACTTAAATTTTTTTCTTTTTAAATGATAAATATTCAGTACAGCCATCTTACAAAATTAATATTTTTCCAAAATTTTCTGATTTTCATTAATAATTTTCCATTTTTATAAAAAACCCATGTAAAGTATATACATATGTATCATATAATATGTATAATCTATATCTATAATATACATATTCCAAAACGACGCTCTTTTATTCCGTTGAATTTTAAATTTTGTTTTGTTGTTTTTGCTTTTTTTTTTTTTTCTAAAAACATAAAAAAAATTTTAAAATATAGTTTGCATGGTGGGAAATAGAAATTTCACAATATAATTGAATATTAACGTCGAAACTTCAGTGGGGAGTTTGGTGCAGTGGTAGAGTGGCCACTTCTTAAACTTTAGAAGTCTTTAGTTTGCAAGTTCGATTCTATTCTATATTTTTTTTTTTTTATTTCTAATATTTTATACGAAATAAATTCTTACATATCATAATATTTAATCTGTAAATGACAGACATTTAAAACCCTTTTACTCAATGATTTACCAACCAACTTTCATTTTTTTCTTTTTAAATGATAAATACTCAGTACAGCCATCTTACAAAATTAATATTTTTCCAAAATTTTCTGATTTTCATTAATAATTTTCCATTTTCATAAAAAACCCATGTAAAGTATATATTTATGTATCATATAATATGTATAATCTATTCCTATAATATACATATTCAAAAACGACGCTCTTTTATTCCGTTGAATTTTAAATTTTGTTTTGTTGTTTTTGCTTTTTGTTTTTTTCCTAAAAACATAAAAAAAATTTTAAAATATAGTTTGCATGGTGGGAAATAGAAATTTCACAATATAATTGAATATAAACGTCGAAACTTCAGTGGGGAGTTTGGTGCAGTGGTAGAACGGCCGCTTCTTAAACTTTAGAAGTCTTTAGTTTGGAAGTTCGATTCTTTTCTATTTTTTTTTTTTTTTATTTCTAATATTTTATACGAAATAAATTCTTACATATCATAATATTTAATCTGTAAATGACAGACATTTAAAACCCTTTTACTCAATGATTTACCAACCAACTTTCATGTTTTTCCTTTTAAATGATAAATATTCAGTACAGCCATCTTACAAAATTAATATTTTTCCAAAATTTTCTGATTTTCATTAATAATTTTCCATTTTTATAAAAAACCCATGTAAAGTATATACATATGTATCATATAATATGTATAATCTATATCTATAATATACATATTCCAAAACGACGCTCTTTTATTCCGTTGAATTTTAAATTTTGTTTTGTTGTTTTTGCTTTTTTTTTTTTTTCTAAAAACATAAAAAAAATTTTAAAATATAGTTTGCATGGTGGGAAATAGAAATTTCACAATATAATTGAATATTAACGTCGAAACTTCAGTGGGGAGTTTGGTGCAGTGGTAGAGTGGCCACTTCTTAAACTTTAGAAGTCTTTAGTTTGCAAGTTCGATTCTATTCTATATTTTTTTTTTTTTATTTCTAATATTTTATACGAAATAAATTCTTACATATCATAATATTTAATCTGTAAATGACAGACATTTAAAACCCTTTTACTCAATGATTTACCAACCAACTTTCATTTTTTTCTTTTTAAATGATAAATACTCAGTACAGCCATCTTACAAAATTAATATTTTTCCAAAATTTTCTGATTTTCATTAATAATTTTCCATTTTCATAAAAAACCCATGTAAAGTATATATTTATGTATCATATAATATGTATAATCTATTCCTATAATATACATATTCAAAAACGACGCTCTTTTATTCCGTTGAATTTTAAATTTTGTTTTGTTGTTTTTGCTTTTTGTTTTTTTCCTAAAAACATAAAAAAAATTTTAAAATATAGTTTGCATGGTGGGAAATAGAAATTTCACAATATAATTGAATATAAACGTCGAAACTTCAGTGGGGAATTTGGTGCAGTGGTAGAGTGGTCGCTTCTTAAACTGTAGAAGTCTTTAGTTTGCAAGTTCGATTCTATTCTATTTTTTTTTTTTTATTTCTAATATTTTATACGAAATAAATTCTTACATATCATAATATTTAATCTGTAAATGACAGACATTTAAAACCCTTTTACTCAATGATTTACCAACCAACTTTCATGTTTTTCCTTTTAAATGATAAATATTCAGTACAGCCATCTTACAAAATTAATATTTTTCCAAAATTTTCTGATTTTCATTAATAATTTTCCATTTTTATAAAAAACCCATGTACAGTATATGCATATGTATTATATAATATGTATAATCTATACCTATAATATACATATTCAAAAACGACGCTCTTTTATTCCGTTGAATTTTAAATTTTGTTTTTTTTTCTAAAAACATAAAAAAATATTTAAAATATAGTTTGCATGGTGGGAAATAGAAATTTCACAATATAATTGAATATAAACGTCGAAACTTTAGTGGGGAGTTTGGTGCAGTGGCAGAGTGGCCGCTTCTTAAACTTTAGAAGTCTTTAGTTTGCAAATTCGATTCTATTCTAATTTTTTTTTTTTTTCTTTCTAATATTTTATACGAAATAAATTCTTATATATCATAATATTTAATCTGTAAATGGCAGACATTTAAAACCGTTTTACTCAATGATTTACGAACCAACTTCAATTTTTTTCTTTTTAAATGATAAATATTCAGTACAGCCATCTTACAAAATTAATATTTTTCCAAAATTTTCTGATTTTCATTAATAATTTTCCATTTTTATAAAAAACCCATGTACAGTATATGCAGATGTATTATATAATATGTATAATCTATACCTATAATATACATATTCAAAAACGACGCTCTTTTATTCCGTTGAATTTTAAATTTTGTTTTGTTGTTTTTGCTTTTTGTTTTTTTTCTAAAAACATAAAAAAAATTTTAAAATATAGTTTGCATGGTGGGAAATAGAAATTTCACAATATAATTGAATATAAACGTCGAAACTTCAGTGGGGAGTTTGGTGCAGTGGTAGAGTGGCCGCTTCTTAAACTTTAGAAGTCTTTAGTTTGCAAATTCGATTCTATTCTAATTTTTTTTTTTTTTTATTTCTAATATTTTATACGAAATAAATTCTTACATATCATAATATTTAATCTGTAAATGACAGACATTTAAAACCCTTTTACTCAATGATTTACCAACCAACTTTCATGTTTTTCCTTTTAAATGATAAATATTCAGTACAGCCATCTTACAAAATTAATATTTTTCCAAAATTTTCTGATTTTCATTAATAATTTTCCATTTTTATAAAAAACCCATGTACAGTATATGCATATGTATTATATAATATGTATAATCTATATCTATAATATACATATTCAAAAACGACGCTCTTTTATTCCGTTGAATTTTAAATTTTGTTTTTTTTTCTAAAAACATAAAAAAATATTTAAAATATAGTTTGCATGGTGGGAAATAGAAATTTCACAATATAATTGAATATAAAAGTCGAAACTTCAGTGGGGAGTTTGGTGCAGTGGTAGAGTGGCCGCTTGTTAAACGTTAGAAGTCTTTAGTTTGCAAGTTCGATTCTATTCTATTTTTTTTTTTTTTTATTTCTAATATTTTATACGAAATAAATTCTTACATATCATAATATTTAATCTGTAAATGACAGACATTTAAAACCCTTTTATTCAATGATTTACCAACCAACTTTCATTTTTTTCTTTTTAAATGATAAATATTCAGTACAGCCATCTTACAAAATTAATATTTTTCCAAAATTTTCTGATTTTCATTAATAATTTTCCATTTTTATAAAAAACCCAAGTACAGTATATGCATATGTATCATGTAATATGTATAATCTATACCTATAATATACATATTCAAAAACGACGCTCTTTTATTCCGTTGAATTTTAAATTTTGTTTTGTTGTTTTTGCTTTTTGTTTTTTTTCTAAAAACATAAAAAAAATTTTAAAATATAGTTTGCATGGTGGGAAATAGAAATTTCACAATATAATTGAATATAAACGTCGAAACTTCAGTGGGGAGTTTGGTGCAGTGGTAGAGTGGCCGCTTCTTAAACTTTAGAAGTCTTTAGTTTGCAAATTCGATTCTATTCTAATTTTTTTTTTTTTTTATTTCTAATATTTTATACGAAATAAATTCTTACATATCATAATATTTAATCTGTAAATGACAGACATTTAAAACCCTTTTACTCAATGATTTACCAATCAACTTTCATTTTTTTCTTTTTAAATGATAAATATTCAGTACAGCCATCTTACAAAATTAATATTTTTCCAAAATTTTCTGATTTTCATTAATAATTTTCCATTTTTATAAAAAACCCATGTACAGTATATGCATATGTATTATATAATATGTATAATCTATACCTATAATATACATATTCAAAAACGACGCTCTTTTATTCCGTTGAATTTTAAATTTTGTTTTTTTTTCTAAAAACATAAAAAAATATTTAAAATATAGTTTGCATGGTGGGAAATAGAAATTTCACAATATAATTGAATATAAACGTCGAAACTTTAGTGGGGAGTTTGGTGCAGTGGCAGAGTGGCCGCTTCTTAAACTTTAGAAGTCTTTAGTTTGCAAATTCGATTCTATTCTAATTTTTTTTTTTTTTCTTTCTAATATTTTATACGAAATAAATTCTTATATATCATAATATTTAATCTGTAAATGGCAGACATTTAAAACCGTTTTACTCAATGATTTACGAACCAACTTCCATTTTTTTCTTTTTAAATGATAAATATTCAGTACAGCCATCTTACAAAATTAATATTTTTCCAAAATTTTCTGATTTTCATTAATAATTTTCCATTTTTATAAAAAACCCATGTACAGTATATGCATGTGTATTATATAATATGTATAATCTATACCTATAATATACATATTCAAAAACGACGCTCTTTTATTCCGTTGAATTTTAAATTTTGTTTTGTTGTTTTTGCTTTTTGTTTTTTTTCTAAAAACATAAAAAAAATTTTAAAATATAGTTTGCATGGTGGGAAATAGAAATTTCACAATATAATTGAATATAAACGTCGAAACTTCAGTGGGGAGTTTGGTGCAGTGGTAGAGTGGCCGCTTCTTAAACTTTAGAAGTCTTTAGTTTGCAAATTCGATTCTATTCTAATTTTTTTTTTTTTTTATTTCTAATATTTTATACGAAATAAATTCTTACATATCATAATATTTAATCTGTAAATGACAGACATTTAAAACCCTTTTACTCAATGATTTACCAACCAACTTTCATGTTTTTCCTTTTAAATGATAAATATTCAGTACAGCCATCTTACAAAATTAATATTTTTCCAAAATTTTCTGATTTTCATTAATAATTTTCCATTTTTATAAAAAACCCATGTACAGTATATGCATATGTATTATATAATATGTATAATCTATACCTATAATATACATATTCAAAAACGACGCTCTTTTATTCCGTTGAATTTTAAATTTTGTTTTTTTTTCTAAAAACATAAAAAAATATTTAGAATATAGTTTGCATGGTGGGAAATAGAAATTTCACAATATAATTGAATATAAACGTCGAAACTTTAGTGGGGAGTTTGGTGCAGTGGCAGAGTGGCCGCTTCTTAAACTTTAGAAGTCTTTAGTTTGCAAATTCGATTCTATTCTAATTTTTTTTTTTTTCTTTCTAATATTTTATACGAAATAAATTCTTATATATCATAATATTTAATCTGTAAATGGCAGACATTTAAAACCGTTTTACTCAATGATTTACGAACCAACTTCCATTTTTTTCTTTTTAAATGATAAATATTCAGTACAGCCATCTTACAAAATTAATATTTTTCCAAAATTTTCTGATTTTCATTAATAATTTTCCATTTTTATAAAAAACCCATGTACAGTATATGCATGTGTATTATATAATATGTATAATCTATACCTATAATATACATATTCAAAAACGACGCTCTTTTATTCCGTTGAATTTTAAATTTTGTTTTGTTGTTTTTGCTTTTTGTTTTTTTTCTAAAAACATAAAAAAAATTTTAAAATATAGTTTGCATGGTGGGAAATAGAAATTTCACAATATAATTGAATATAAACGTCGAAACTTCAGTGGGGAGTTTGGTGCAGTGGTAGAGTGGCCGCTTCTTAAACTTTAGAAGTCTTTAGTTTGCAAATTCGATTCTATTCTAATTTTTTTTTTTTTTATTTCTAATATTTTATACGAAATAAATTCTTACATATCATAATATTTAATCTGTAAATGACAGACATTTAAAACCCTTTTACTCAATGATTTACCAACCAACTTTCATGTTTTTCCTTTTAAATGATAAATATTCAGTACAGCCATCTTACAAAATTAATATTTTTCCAAAATTTTCTGATTTTCATTAATAATTTTCCATTTTTATAAAAAACCCATGTACAGTATATGCATATGTATTATATAATATGTATAATCTATACCTATAATATACATATTCAAAAACGACGCTCTTTTATTCCGTTGAATTTTAAATTTTGTTTTTTTTTCTAAAAACATAAAAAAATATTTAAAATATAGTTTGCATGGTGGGAAATAGAAATTTCACAATATAATTGAATATAAACGTCGAAACTTTAGTGGGGAGTTTGGTGCAGTGGTAGAGTGGCCGCTTCTTAAACTTTAGAAGTCTTTAGTTTGCAAATTCGATTCTATTCTAATTTTTTTTTTTTTTCTTTCTAATATTTTATACGAAATAAATTCTTATATATCATAATATTTAATCTGTAAATGGCAGACATTTAAAACCGTTTTACTCAATGATTTACGAACCAACTTTCATTTTTTTCTTTTTAAATGATAGATATTCAGTACAGCCATCTTACAAAATTAATATTTTTCCAAAATTTTCTGATTTTCATTAATAATTTTCCATTTTTATAAAAAACCCATGTAAAGTATATACATATGTATCATATAATATGTATAATCTATACATATAATATACATATTCCAAAACGACGCTCTTTTATTCCGTTGAATTTTAAATTTTGTTTTGTTGTTTTTGCTTTTTGTTTTTTTTCCAAAAACATGAAAAAAATTTTAAAATATAGTTTGCATGGTGGAAATAGAAATTTCAAAATATAATTGAATATAAACGTCGAAACTTCAGTGCGGAGTTTGGTGCAGTGGTAGAGTGGTCGCTTTTTTAACTGTAGAAGTCTTTAGTTTGCAAGTTCGATTCTATTCTATTTTTTTTTTTTTTATTTCTAATATTTTATACGAAATAAATTCTTACATATCATAATATTTAATCTGTAAATGACAGACATTTAAAACCCTTTTACTCAATGATTTACCAACCAACTTTCAAGTTTTTCCTTTTAAATGATAAATATTCAGTACAGCCATCTTACAAAATTAATATTTTTCCAAAATTTTCTGATTTTCATTAATAATTTTCCATTTTTATAAAAAACCCATGTAAAGTATATGCATATGTATCATATAAAATGTATAATCTATACCTATAATATAGATATTCAAAAACGACGCTCTTTTATTCCGTTGAATTTTAAATTTTGTTTTGTTGTTTTTGCTTTTGTTTTTTTTCTAAAAACATAAAAAAAATTTTAAAATATAGTTTGCATGGTGGGAAATAGAAATTTCACAATATAATTGAATATAAACGTCGAAACTTCCGTGGGGAGTTTGGTGCAGTGGTAGAGTGGCCGCTTCTTCAACCTTAGAATTCTTTAGTTTGCAAGTTCGATTCTATTCTATTTTTTTTTTTTTTTTATTTCTAATATTTTATACGAAATAAATTCTTACATATCATAATATTTAATCTGTAAATGACAGACATTTAAAACCCTTTTACTCAATGATTTACCAACCAACTTTCATTTTTTTCTTTTTAAATGATAAATATTCAGTACAGCCATCTTACAAAATTAATATTTTTCCAAAATTTTCTGATTTTCATTAATAATTTTCCATTTTTATAAAAAATTCATGTAAAGTATATGCATATATATCATATAATATGTATAATCTATACCTATAATATACATATTCAAAAACGACGCTCTTTTATTCCGTTGAATTTTAAATTTTGTTTTTTTTTCTAAAAACATAAAAAGAAATTTAAAATATAGTTTGCATGGTGGGAAATAGAAATTTCACAATATAATTGAATATAAACGTCGAAACTTTAGTGGGGAGTTTGGTGCAGTGGTAGAGTGGCCGCTTCTTAAACTTTAGAAGTCTTTAGTTTGCAAATTCGATTCTATTCTAATTTTTTTTTTTTTTATTTCTAATATTTTATACGAAATAAATTCTTACATATCATAATATTTAATCTGTAAATGACAGACATTTAAAAACGTTTTACTCAATGATTTACCAACCAACTTAAATTTTTTTCTTTTTAAATGATAAATATTCAGTACAGCCATCTTACAAAATTAATATTTTTCCAAAATTTTCTGATTTTCATTAATAATTTTCCATTTTTATAAAAAACCCATGTAAAGTATGTACATATGTATCATATAATATGTATAATCTATATCTATAATATACATATTCCAAAACGACGCTCTTTTATTCCGTTGAATTTTAAATTTGGTTTGTTGTTTTTGCTTTTTTTTTTTTTTCTAAAAACATAAAAAAAATTTTAAAATATAGTTTGCATGGTGGGAAATAGAAATTTCACAATATAATTGAATATTAACGTCGAAACTTCAGTGGGGAGTTTGGTGCAGTGGTAGAGTGGCCACTTCTTAAACTTTAGAAGTCTTTAGTTTGCAAGTTCGATTCTATTCTATTTTTTTTTTTTTATTTCTAATATTTTATACGAAATAAATTCTTACATATCATAATATTTAATCTGTAAATGACAGACATTTAAAACCCTTTTACTCAATGATTTACCAACCAACTTTAATTTTTTTCTTTTAAAATGATAAATATTCAGTACAGCCATCTTACAAAATTAATATTTTTCCAAAATTTTCTGATTTTCATTAATAATTTTCCATTTTCATAAAAAACCCATGTAAAGTATATATTTATGTATCATATAATATGTATAATCTATTCCTATAATATACATATTCAAAAACGACGCTCTTTTATTCCGTTGAATTTTAAATTTTGTTTTGTTGTTTTTGCTTTTTGTTTTTTTCCTAAAAACATAAAAAAAATTTTAAAATATAGTTTGCATGGTGGGAAATAGAAATTTCACAATATAATTGAATATAAACGTCGAAACTTCAGTGGGGAGTTTGGTGCAGTGGTAGAGCGGCCGCTTCTTAAACTTTAGAAGTCTTTAGTTTGGAAGTTCGATTCTTTTCTATTTTTTTTTTTTTTTTTATTTCTAATATTTTATACGAAATAAATTCTTACATATCATAATATTTAATCTGTAAATGACAGACATTTAAAACCCTTTTACTCAATGATTTACCAACCAACTTTAATTTTTTTCTTTTAAAATGATAAATATTCAGTACAGCCATCTTACAAAATTAATATTTTTCCAAAATTTTCTGATTTTCATTAATAATTTTCCATTTTCATAAAAAACTCATATAAAGTATATACATATGTATCATATAATATGTATAATCTATTCCTATAATATACATATTCAAAAACGACACTCTTTTATTCCGTTGAATTTTAAATTTTGTTTTGTTGTTTTTGCTTTTTGTTTTTTTCCTAAAAACATAAAAAAAATTTTAAAATATAGTTTGCATGGTGGGAAATAGAAATTTCGCAATATAATTGAATATAAACGTCGAAACTTCAGTGGGTTGTTTGGTGCAGTGGTAGAGTGGCCGCTTCTAAAACTTTAGAAATCTTTAGTTTGCAAGTTCGATTCTATTCTATTTTATTTTATTTTATTTCTTATATTTTATACGAAATAAATTCTTACATATCATAATATTTAATCTGTAAATGACAGACATTTAAAACCCTTTTACTCAATGATTTACCAACCAACTTTCATTTTTTTCTTTTTAAATGATAAATATTCAGTACAGCCATCTTACAAAATTAATATTTTTCGAAAATTTTCTGATTTTCATTAATAATTTTCCATTTTTATAAAAAACCCATGTAAAGTATATGCATATGTATCATATAATATGTATAATCTATTCCTATAATATAGATATTCAAAAACGACGCTCTTTTATTCCGTTTAATTTTAAATTTTGTTTTGTTGTTTTTGCTTTTTGTTTTTTTCCTAAAAACATAAAAAAAATTTTAAAATATAGTTTGCATGGTGGGAAATAGAAATTTCGCAATATAATTGAACATAAACCTCGAAACTTCAGTGGGAAGTTTGGTGCAGTGGTAGAGTGGCCGCTTCTAAAACTTTAGAAATCTTTAGTTTGCAAGTTCGATTCTATTCTATTTTATTTTATTTTTTTTTATTTCTTATATTTTATACGAAATAAATTCTTACATATCATAGTATTTAATCTGTAAATGACAGACATTTAAAACCCTTTTACTCAATGATTTACCAACCAACTTTCATTTTTTTCTTTTTAAATGATAAATATTCAGTACAGCCATCTTACAAAATTAATATTTTTCCAAAATTTTCTGATTTTCATTAATAATTTTCCATTTTTATAAAAAACCCATGTAAAGTATATGCATATGTATCATATAATATGTATAATCTATACCTATAATATAGATATTCAAAAACGACGCTCTTTTATTCCGTTGAATTTTAAATTTTGTTTTGTTGTTTTTGCTTTTGTTTTTTTTCTAAAAACATAAAAAAAATTTTAAAATATAGTTTGCATGGTGAGAAATAGAAATTTCACAATATAATTGAATATAAACGTCGAAACTTCAGTGGGGAGTTTGGTGCAGTGGTAGAGTGGCCGCTTCTTCAACCTTAGAATTCTTTAGTTTGCAAGTTCGATTCTATTCTATTTTTTTATTTTTTTATTTCTAATATTTTATACGAAATAAATTCTTACATATCATAATATTTAATCTGTAAATGACAGACATTTAAAACCCTTTTACTCAATGATTTACCAACCAACTTTCATTTTTTTCTTTTTAAATGATAAATATTCAGTACAGCCATCTTACAAAATTAATATTTTTCCAAAATTTTCGTATTTTCATTAATAATTTTCCATTTTTATAAAAAATTCATGTAAAGTATATGCATATATATCATATAATATGTATAATCTATACCTATAAGATACATATTCAAAAACGACGCTCTTTTATTCCGTTGAATTTTAAATTTTGTTTTTTTTTCTAAAAACATAAAAAAAATTTAAAATATAGTTTGCGTGGTGGGAAATAGAAATTTCACAATATAATTGAATATAAACGTCGAAACTTCAGTGGGGAGTTTGGTGCAGTGGTAGAGTGGCCGCTTCTTAAACTTTAGAGGTCTTTAGCTTGCAAGTTCGATTCTATTCTATTTTTCTTATTTCTAATATTTTATACGAAATAAATTCTTACATATCATAATATTTAATCTGTAAATGACAGACATTTAAAACCCTTTTACTCAATGATTTACCAACCAACTTTCATTTTTTTCTTTTTAAATGATAAATATTCAGTACAGCCATCTTACAAAATTAATATTTTTCCAAAATTTTCTGATTTTCATTAATAATTTTCCATTTTTATAAAAAACCCATGTAAAGTATATACATATGTATCATATAATATGTATAATCTATACCTATAATATACATATTCAAAAACAACGCTCTTTTATTTTATTCCGTTGAATTTTAAATTTGGTTTGTTGTTTTTGCTTTTTGTTTTTTTTCTAAAAACATAAAAAAAATTTTAAAATATAGTTTGCATGGTGAGAAATAGAAATTTCACAATATAATTGAATATAAACGTCGAAACTTCAGTGGGGAGTTTGGTGCAGTGGTAGAGTGGCCGCTTCTTAAACTTTAGAAGTCTTTAGTTTGGAAGTTCGATTCTTTTCTATTTTTTTTTTTTTTTATTTCTAATATTTTATACGAAATAAATTCTTACATATCATAATATTTAATCTGTAAATGACAGACATTTAAAACCCTTTTACTCAATGATTTACCAACCAACTTTAATTTTTTTCTTTTTAAATGATAAATATTCAGTACAGCCATCTTACAAAATTAATATTTTTCCAAAATATTCTGATTTTCATTAATAATTTTCCATTTTCATAAAAAACCCATGTATATACATATGTATCATATAATATGTATAATCTATTCCTATAATATACATATTCAAAAACGACGCTCTTTTATTCCGTTGAATTTTAAATTTTGTTTTGTTGGTTTTGCTTTTTGTTTTTTTCCTAAAAACATAAAAAAAATTTTAAAATATAGTTTGCATGGTGGGAAATAGAAATTTCGCAATATAATTGAATATAAACGTCAAAATTTCAGTGGGGAGTTTGGTGCAGTGGTAGAGTGGCCGCTTCTAAAACTTTAGAAATCTTTAGTTTGCAAGTTCGATTCTATTCTATTTTATTTTATTTTTTTTTATTTCTTATATTTTATACGAAATAAATTCTTACATATCATAATATTTAATCTGTAAATGACAGACATTTAAAACCCTTTTACTCAATGATTTACCAACCATCTTTAATTTTTTTCTTTTTAAATGATAAATATTCAGTACAGCCATCTTACAAAATTAATATTTTTCGAAAATTTTCTGATTTTCATTAATAATTTTCCATTTTTATAAAAAACCCATGTAAAGTATATGCATATGTATCATATAATATGTATAATCTATACCTATAATATACATATTCAAAAACGACGCTCTTTTATTCCGTTGAATTTTAAATTTTGTTTTGTTGTTTTTGCTTTTTGTTTTTTTTCTAAAAACATAAAAAGAATTTTAAAATATAGTGTGCATGGTGGGAAATAGAAATTTCACAATATAATTGAATATAAACGTCGAAACCTCAGTGGGGAGTTTGGTGCGGTGGTAGAGTGGCCGCTTCTTAAACTTTAGAAGTCTTTAATTTGCAAGTTCGATTCTATTCTATTTTTTTTTTTTTTTTGTTTCTAATATTTTATACGAAATAAATTCTTACATATCATAATGTTTAATCTGTAACTGACAGACATTTAAAACCCTTTTACTCAATGATTTACCAACCAACTTTCATTTTTTTCTTTTTAAATGATAAATATTCAGTACAGCCATCTTACAAAATTAATATTTTTCCAAAATTTTCTGATTTTCATTAATAATTTTCCATTTTTATAAAAAACCCATGTAAAGTATATACATATGTATCATATAATATGTATAATCTATACCTATAATATACATATTCAAAAATGACACTCTTTTATTCCGTTGAATTTTAAATTTTGTTTTGTTGCTTTTGCTTTTTGTTTTTTTTTTAAAAACATAAAAAAAATTTTAAAATATAGTTTGCATGGTGGGAAATAGAAATTTCGCAATATAATTGAATATAAACGTCGAAACTTCAGTGGGGAGTTTGGTGCAGTGGTAGAGTGGCCGCTTCTAAAACTTTAGAAATCTTTAGTTTGCAAGTTCGATTCTATTCTATTTTATTTTATTTTTTTTTATTTCTTATATTTTATACGAAATAAATTCTTACATATCATAATATTTAATTTGTAAATGACAGACATTTAAAACCCTTTTACTCAATGATTTACCAACCAACTTTCATTTTTTTCTTTTTAAATGATAAATATTCAGTACAGCCATCTTACAAAATTAATATTTTTCGAAAATTTTCTGATTTTCATTAATAATTTTCCATTTTTATAAAAAACCCATGTAAAGTATATGCATATGTATCATATAATATGTATAATCTATACCTATAATATACATATTCAAAAACGACGCTCTTTTATTCCGTTGAATTTTAAATTTTGTTTTGTTGATTTTGCTTTTTGTTTTTTTTCTAAAAACATAAAAAGAATTTTAAAATATAGTGTGCATGGTGGGAAATAGAAATTTCACAATATAATTGAATATAAACGTCGAAACCTCAGTGGGGAGTTTGGTGCGGTGGTAGAGTGGCCGCTTCTTAAACTTTAGAAGTCTATAGTTTGCAAGTTCGATTCTATTCTATTTTTTTTTTTTTTTATTTCTAATATTTTATACGAAATAAATTCTTACATATCATAATGTTTAATCTGTAACTGACAGACATTTAAAACCCTTTTACTCAATGATTTACCAACCAACTTTATTTTTTTTCTTTTTAAATGATAAATATTCAGTACAGCCATCTTACAAAATTAATATTTTTCCAAAATTTTCTGATTTTCATTAATAATTTTCCATTTTTATAAAAAACCCATGTAAAGTATATACATATGTATCATATAATATGTATAATCTATACCTATAATATACATATTCAAAAATGACACTGTTTTATTCCGTTGAATTTTAAATTTTGTTTTGTTGCTTTTGCTTTTTGTTTTTTTTTTAAAAACATAAAAAAAATTTTTAAATATAGTTTGCATGGTGGGAAATAGAAATTTCACAATATAATTGAATATAAACGTCGAAACTTCAGTGGGGAGTTTGGTGCAGTGGTAGAGTGGCCACTTCTTAAACTTTAGAAGTCTTTAGTTTGCAAGTTCGATTCTATTCTATTTTTTTTTTTTTTTATTTCTAATATTTTATACGAAATAAATTCTTACATATCATAATGATGACAGACATTTAAAACCCTTTTACTCAATGATTTACCAACCAACTTTCATTTTTTTCTTTTTAAATGATAAATATTCAGTACAGCCATTTTACAAAATTAATATTTTTCCAAAATTTTCTGATTTTCATTAATAATTTTCCATTTTTATAAAAAACCCATGTAAAGTATATACATATGTATCATATAATATGTATAATCTATACCTATAATATACATATTCAAAAACAACGCTCTTTTATTTTATTCCGTTGAATTTTAAATTTGGTTTGTTGTTTTTGCTTTTCGTTTTTTTTCTAAAAACATAAAAAAAATTTTAAAATATAGTTTGCATGGTGGGAAATAGAAATTTCACAATATAATTGAATATAAACGTCGAAACTTCAGTGGGGAGTTTGGTGCAGTGGTAGAGTGGCCGCTTCTTAAACTTTAGAAGTCTTTAGTTTGGAAGTTCGATTCTTTTCTATTTTTTTTTTTTTTATTTCTAATATTTTATACGAAATAAATTCTTACATATCATAATATTTAATCTGTAAATGACAGACATTTAAAACCCTTTTACTCAATGATTTACCAACCAACTTTAATTTTTTTCTTTTTAAATGATAAATATTCAGTACAGCCATCTTACAAAATTAATATTTTTCCAAAATATTCTGATTTTCATTAATAATTTTCCATTTTCGTAAAAAACCCATTTATATACATATGTATCATATAATATGTATAATCTATTCCTATAATATACATATTCAAAAACGACGCTCTTTTATTCCGTTGAATTTTAAATTTTGTTTTGTTGTTTTTGCTTTTTGTTTTTTTCCTAAAAACATAAAAAAAATTTTAAAATATAGTTTGCATGGTGGGAAATAGAAATTTCGCAATATAAATGAATATAAACGTCGAAACTTCAGTGGGGAGTTTGGTGCAGTGGTAGAGTGGCCGCTTCTAAAACTTTAGAAATCTTTAGTTTGCAAGTTCGATTCTATTATATTTTATTTTATTTTTTTTTATTTCTTATATTTTATACGAAATAAATTCTTACATATCATAATATTTAATCTGTAAATGACAGACATTTAAAACCCTTTTACTCAATGATTTACCAACCATCTTTAATTTTTTTCTTTTTAAATGATAAATATTCAGTACAGCCATCTTACAAAATTAATATTTTTCGAAAATTTTCTGATTTTCATTAATAATTTTCCATTTTTATAAAAAACCCATGTAAAGTATATGCATATGTATCATATAATATGTATAATCTATACCTATAATATACATATTCAAAAACGACGCTCTTTTATTCCGTTGAATTTTAAATTTTGTTTTGTTGTTTTTGCTTTTTGTTTTTTTTCTAAAAACATAAAAAAAATTTTAAAATATAGTGTGCATGGTGGGAAATAGAAATTTCACAATATCATTGAATATAAACGTCGAAACCTCAGTGGGGAGTTTGGTGCGGTGGTAGAGTGGCCGCTTCTTAAACTTTAGAAGTCTTTAGTTTGCAAGTTCGATTCTATTCTATTTTTTTTTTTTTTTATTTCTAATATTTTATACGAAATAAATTCTTACATATCATAATGTTTAATCTGTAACTGACAGACATTTAAAACCCTTTTACTCAATGATTTACCAACCAACTTTAATTTTTTTCTTTTTAAATGATAAATATTCAGTACAGCCATCTTACAAAATTAATATTTTTCCAAAATTTTCTGATTTTCATTAATAATTTTCCATTTTTATAAAAAACCCATGTAAAGTATATACATATGTATCATATAATATGTATAATCTATACCTATAATATACATATTCAAAAATGACACTCTTTTATTCCGTTGAATTTTAAATTTTGTTTTGTTGCTTTTGCTTTTTGTTTTTTTTTTAAAAACATAAAAAAAATTTTAAAATATAGTTTGCATGGTGGGAAATAGAAATTTCGCAATATAATTGAATATAAACGTCGAAACTTCAGTGGGGAGTTTGGTGCAGTGGTAGAGTGGCCGCTTCTAAAACTTTAGAAATCTTTAGTTTGCAAGTTCGATTCTATTCTATTTTATTTTATTTTTTTTTATTTCTAATATTTTATACGAAATAAATTCTTACATATCATAATATTTAATCTGTAAATGACAGACATTTAAAACCCTTTTACTCAATGATTTACCGTTCGAGTAAACGGTAACGAGTTCGATTCTATTCTATTCTATTTTTTTTTTGTTTTATTTCTAATATTTTATACGAAATAAATTCTTACATATCATAATGTTTAATCTGTAACTGACAGACATTTAAAACCCTTTTACTCAATGATTTACCAACCAACTTTAATTTTTTTCTTTTTAAATGATAAATATTCAGTACAGCCATCTTACAAAATTAATATTTTTCCAAAATTTTCTGATTTTCATTAATAATTTTCCATTTTTATAAAAAACCCATGTAAAGTATATACATATGTATCATATAATATGTATAATCTATACCTATAATATACATATTCAAAAATGACACTCTTTTATTCCGTTGAATTTTAAATTTTGTTTTGTTGCTTTTGCTTTTTGTTTTTTTTTTAAAAACATAAAAAAAATTTTAAAATATAGTTTGCATGGTGGGAAATAGAAATTTCGCAATATAATTGAATATAAACGTCGAAACTTCAGTGGGGAGTTTGGTGCAGTGGTAGAGTGGCCGCTTCTAAAACTTTAGAAATCTTTAGTTTGCAAGTTCGATTCTATTCTATTTTATTTTATTTTTTTTTATTTCTAATATTTTATACGAAATAAATTCTTACATATCATAATATTTAATCTGTAAATGACAGACATTTAAAACCCTTTTACTCAATGATTTACCGTTCGAGTAAACGGTAACGAGTTCGATTCTATTCTATTTTATTTTATTTTTTTTTATTTCTTATATTTTATACGAAATAAATTCTTACATATCATAATATTTAATCTGTAAATGACAGACATTTAAAACCTTTTTACTCAATGATTTACCAACCAACTTTAATTTTTTTCTTTTTAAATGATAAATATTCAGTACAGCCATCTTACAAAATTGACATTTTTCTAAAATTTTCTGATTTTCATTAATAATTTTCCATTTTTATAAAAAACCCATGTAAAGTATATACATATGTATCATATAATATGTATAATCTATACCTATAATATACATATTCAAAAACGACGCTCTTTTATTCCGTTGAATTTAAATTTGGTTTGTTGTTTTTGCTTTTTGTTTTTTTTCTAAAAACATAAAAAGAATTTTAAAATATAGTTTGCATGGTGGGAAATAGAAATTTCACAATATAATTGAATATAAACGTCGAAACCTCAGTGGGGAGTTTGGTACAGTGGTAGAGTGGTCGCTTCTTAAACTTTAGAAGGATTTACTTTGTAAGTTCGATTCTATTCTATTTTTTTTTTTTTTTTATTTCTAATATTTTATACGAAATAAATTTTTACATATCATAATATTTAATCTGTAAATGACAGACATTTAAAACCCTTTTACTGAATGATTTACCAACCAACTTTCATTTTTTTTTTTTTAAATGATAAATATTCAGTACAGCCATCTTACAAAATTAATATTTTTCCAAAATTTTCTGATTTTCATTAATAATTTTCCATTTTTATAAAAAACCCATGTAAAGTATATGCATATGTATAATATAATATGTATAATCTATACCTATAATATACATATTCAAAAACGACGCTCTGCTATTCCGTTGAATTTTAAATTTTGTTTTATTGTTTTTGCTTTTTGTTTTTTTTCTAAAAACATAAAAAGAATTTTAAAATATAGTTTGCATGGTGGGAAATAGAAATTTCACAATATAATTGAATATAAACGTCGAAACTTCAGTGGGGAGTTTGGTGCAGTGGTAGAGTGGCCGCCTCTCAAACTTTAGAAGTCCTTAGTTTGCAAGTTCGATTCTATTCTATTTTTTGCTTTTTTTTTATTTGTAATATTTTATACGAAATAAATTCTTACATATCATAATATTTAATCTGTAAATGACAGACATTTAAAACCCTTTTACTCAATGATTCACCAACCAACTTTCATTTTTTTCTTTTTAAATGATAAATATTCAGTACAGCCATCTTACAAAATTAAAATTTTTCCAAAATTTTCTGATTTTCATTAATAATTTTCCATTTTTATAAAAAAGCCATGTAAAGTATATACATATGTATCATATAATATGTATAATCTATACCTATAATATACATATTCAAAAACGACGCCCTTTTATTCCGTTGAATTTTAAATTTGGTTTTTTTTTTTGTTTTTTTTCTAAAAACATAAAAAGAATTTTAAAATATAGTTTGCATGGTGGGAAATAGAAATTTCACAATATAAAACTTTAGTGGGGAGTTTGGTGCAGTGGTAGAGTGGCCGCTTGTTAAACGTTAGAAGTCTTTAGTTTGCAAGTTCGATTCTATTATATTTTTTTATTTTTTTTATTTCTAATATTTTATACGAAATAAATTCTTACATATCATAATATTTATTCTGTAAATGACAGACATTTAAAACCCTTTTACTCAATGATTTACCAACCAACTATAATTTTTTTCTTTTTAAATGATAAATATTCAGTACAGCCATCTTATAAAATTAATATTTTTCCAAAATTTTCTGATTTTCATTAATAATTTTCCATTTTTATAAAAAACCCATGTAAAGTATATACATATGTATCATATGATATGTATAATCTATACCTATAATATACATATTCAAAAACGACACTCTTTTATTCCGTTGAATTTTAAATTTTGTTTTGTTGTTTTTGCTTTTTCTTTTTTTTCTAAAAACATAAAAAAAATTTTAAAATATAGTTTGCATGGTGGGAAATAGAAATTTCGCAATATAATTGAATATAAAGGTCAAAACTTCAGTGGGAAGTTTGGTGCATTGGTAGAGTGGCCGCTTCTTAAACTTTAGAAGTCTTTAGTTTGCAAGTTCGATTCTATTCTATTTTTTTTTTGTTTTTTATTTCTAATATTTTATACGAAATAAATTCTTACTTATCATAATATTTAATCTGTAAATGACAGACATTTAAAACCCTTTTACTCAATGATTTACAAACCAACTTTCATTTTTTTCTTTTTAAATGATAAATATTCAGTACAGCCATCTTACAAAATTAATATTTTTCCAAAATTTTCTGCATTTCATTAATAATTTCCCATTTTTATAAAAAACCCATATAAAGTATATACATATGTATCATATAATACGCATAATCTATTCCTATAATATACATAGTCAAAAACGACGCTCTTTTATTCCGTTTAATTTTAAATTTTGTTTTGTTGTTTTTGCTTTTTGTTTTTTTTTTTTAAAATATAAATATCATAATATTTAATCTGTAAATGACAGACATTTAAAACCGTTTTACTCAATGATTTACCAACCAACTTTCATTTTCTTCTTTTTAAATGATAAATATTCAGTACAGCCATCTTACAAAATTAATATTTTTCCAAAATTTTCTGATTTTCATTAATAATTTTCCATTTTTATAAAAAACCCATGCAAAGTATATACATATGTATCATATAATATGTATAATCTATACCAATAATATACATATTCAAAAACGACGCTCTTTTATTCCGTTGAATTTTAAATTTTGTTTTGTTGTTTTTGATTTTTGTTTTTCTTTTAAAAACATAAAAAAAATTTTAAAATATAGTTTGCATGGTGGGAAATAGAAATTTCACAATATAATTGAATATAAACGTCGAAACTTCAGTGGGGAGTTTGGTGCAGTGGTAGAGTGGCCACTTCTTAAACTTTAGAAGTCTTTAGTTGGCAAGTTCGATTCTATTCTATTTTTTTTTTTTTTTTATTTCTAATATTTTATACGAAATAAATTCTTACATATCATAATATTTAATCTGTAAATGACAGACATTTAAAACCCTTTTACTCAATGATTTACCAACCAACTTTCATTTTTTTCTTTTTAAATGATAAATATTTAGTACAGCTATCTTACAAAATTAATATTTTTCCAAAATTTTCTGCATTTCATTTATAATTTCCCATTTTTATAAAAAACCCATATAAAGTATATGCATATGTATCATATAATATGCATAATCTATACCTATAATATACATATTCAAAAACGACGCTCTTTTATTCCGTTGAATTTTAAATTTTGTTTTGTTGTTTTTGCTTTTTGTTTGTTTTTTTAAAAACATAAAAAAAAAATTAAAATATAGTTTGCATGGTGGGAAATAGAAATTTCACAATATAATTGAATATAAACGTCGAAACTTCAGTGGGGAGTTTGGTGCAGTGGTAGAGTGGCCGCTTCTAAAACTTTAGAAATCTTTAGTTTGCAAGTTCGATTCTATTCTGTTTTATTTTATTTTTTTTTATTTCTTATATTTTATACGAAATAAATTCTTACATATCATAATATTTAATCTGTAAATGACAGACATTTAAAACCCTTTTACTCAATGATTTACCAACCAACTTTCATTTTTTTCTTTTTAAATGATAAATATTCAGTACAGCCATCTTACAAAATCAACATTTTTCCAAAATTTTCTGATTTTCACTAATAATTTTCCATTTTTATAAAAAACCCATGTAAAATATATGCATATACATCATATAATATGTAAAATCTATACCTATAATATACATATTCAAAAACGACGCTCTTTTATTCCGTTGAATTTTAAATTTTGTTTTGTTGTTTTCGCTTTTTGTTTTTTTTTTGTAAAAACATAAAAAAAATTTTAAAATATAGTTTGCATGGTGGGAAATAGAAATTTCACAATATAATTGAATATAAACGTCGAAACTTCAGTGGGGAGTTTGGTGCAGTGGTAGAGTGGTCGCTTCTTAAACTGTAGAAGTCTTTAGTGTGCAAGTTCGATTCTATTCTATTTTTTTTTTTTTTTAATTCTAATATTTTATACGAAATAAATTCTTACATATCATAATATTTAATCTGTAAATGACAGACATTTAAAACCCTTTTACTCAATGATTTACCAACCAACTTTCATTTTTTTCTTTTTAAATGATAAATATTCAGTACAGCCATCTTAAAAAATTAATATTTTTCCAAAATTTTCTGATTTTCATTAATAATTTTCCATTTTTATAAAAAACCCATGTAAAGTATATACATATGTATCATATAATATGTATAATCTATACCTATAATATACATATTCAAAAACGACGCTCTTTTATTCCGTTGAATTTTAAAATTTGTTTTGTTGTTTTTGCTTTTTGTTTTTTTTCTAAAAACATAAAAAAAATTTTAAAATATAGTTTGCGTGGTGGGAAATAGAAATTTCACAATATAATTGAATATAAACGTCAAAACTTCAGTGGGGAGTATGGTGAAGTGGTAGAGTTTTCGCTTCTTAAACGTTAGAAGTCTTTAGTTTGCAAGTTCGATTCTATTCTATTCTATTTTATTTTTTTTTTTTTATTTCTAATATTTTATACGAAATAAATTCTTACATATCATAATATTTAATCTGTAAATGACAGACATTTAAAACCCTTTTACTCAATGACTTACCAACCAACTTTCATTTTTTTCTTTTTAAATGATAAATATTCAGTACAGCCATCTTAAAAAATTAATATTTTTCCAAAATTTTCTGATTTTCATTAATAATTTTCCATTTTTATAAAAAACCCATGTAAAGTATATACATATGTATCATATAATATGCACAATCTATACCTATAATATACATATTCAAAAACGACGCTCTTTTATTCCGTTGAATTTTAAATTTTGTTTTGTTGTTTTTGCTTTTTGGTTTTTTTCTAAAAACATAAAAAAAATTTTAAAATATAGTTTGCATGGTGGGAAATAGAAATTTCACAATATAATTGAATATAAACGTCGAAACTTCAGCGGGGAGTTTGGTGCAGTGGTAGAGTGGTCGCTTCTTAAACTTTAGAAGTCTTTAGTTTGCAAGTTCGATTCTATTCTATTTTTTTTCTTTTTTTTATTTCTAATATTTTATACGAAATAAATTCTTACATATCATAATAATTAATCTGTAAATGACAGACATTTAAAACCCTTTTACTCAATGATTTACCAACCAACTTTCATTTTTTTCTTTTTAAATGATAAATATTCAGTACAGCCATCTTACAAAATTAGTATTTTTCCAAAATTTTCGTATTTTCATTAATAATTTTCCATTTTTATAAAAAATTCATGTAAAGTATATGCATATGTATCATATAATTTGTATAATCTATACCTATAATATACATATTCAAAAACGACGCTCTTTTATTTCGTTGAATTTTAAATTTTGTTTTGTTGTTTTTGCTTTTTTTTTTTTTTTATAAACATAAAAAAAATTTTAAAATATAGTTTGCATGGTGGGAAATAGAAATTTCACAATATAATTGAATATAAACGTCGAAACTTGAGTGGGGAGTTTGGTGCAGTGGTAGAGTGGCCGCTTCTTAAACTTTAGAAGTCTTTAGTTTGCAAGTTCGATTCTATTCTATTTTATTTTTTTTTTTTTTATTTCTTATATTTTATACGAAATAAATTCTTACATATCATAATATTTAATCTGTAAATGACAGACATTTAAAACCCTTTTACTCAATGATTTACCAACCAACTTTCATTTTTTTCTTTTTAAATGATAAATATTCAGTACAGCCATCTTACAAAATTAATATTTTTCCAAAATTTTCTGATTTTCATTAATAATTTTCCATTTTTATAAAAAACCCATGTAAAGTATATACATATGTATCATATAATATGTATAATCTATACCTATAATATACATATTCAAAAACGACGCTCTTTTATTCCGTTGAATTTAAATTTGGTTTGTTGTTTTTGCTTTTTGTTTTTTTTCTAAAAACATAAAAAGAATTTTAAAATATAGTTTGTATGGTGGGAAATAGAAATTTCACAATATAATTGAATATAAACGTCGAAACTTCAGTGGGGAGTTTGGTGCTGTGGTAGAGTGGTCGCTTCTTAAACTTTAGAAGGCTTTACTTTGCAAGTTTGATTCTATTCTACTTTTTTTTTTTTTTTTATTTCTAATATTTTATACGAAATAAATTCTTACATATCATAATATTTAATCTGTAAATGACAGACATTTAAAAGCCTTTTACTCAATGATTTACCAATTAACTTTAATTTTTTTCTTTTTAAATGATAAATATTCAGTACAGGCATCTTACAAAATTAATATTTTTCCAATATTTTCTGATTTTCATTAATAATTTTCCATTTTTATAAAAAACCCATGTAAAGTATATGCATATGTATCATATAATATGTATAATATGTACCTATAATATACATATTTAAAAACGACGCTCTTTTATTCCGTTGAATTTTAAATTTTGTTTTGTTTTTTTTCTAAAAACATGAAAAAAATTTTAAAATATAGTTTGCATGGTGGGAAATAGAAATTTCACAATATAATAGAATATAAAGGTCAAAAGTTCAGTGGGGAGTTTGGTGCAGTGGTAGAGTGGCCGCTTCTTAAACTTTAGAAGTCTTTAGTTTGCAAGTTCGATTCTATTGTATTTTTTTTTTTTTTTTTATTTCTAATATTTTATACGAAATAAATTCTTACTTATCATAATATTTAATCTGTAAATGACAGACATTTAAAACCCTTTTACTCAATGATTTACCAACCAACTTTCATTTTTTTCTTTTTAAATGATAAATATTCAGTACAGCCATCTTACAAAATTAATATTTTTCCAAAATTTTCTGATTTTCATTAATAATTTTCTATTTTTATAAAAAACCCATGTAAAGTATATGCATATGTATCATATAATATGTATAATCTATACCTATAATATACATAGTCAAAAACGACGCTCTTTTATTCCGTTTAATTTTAAATTTTGTTTTGTTGTTTTTGCTTTTTGTTTTTTTTTTTAAAAACATAAATAAAATTTTAAAATATAGTTTGCATGGTGGGAAATAGAAATTTCACAATATAATTGAATATAAACGTCGAAACTTCAGTGGGGAGTTTGGTGCAGTGGTAGAGTGGTCGCTTCTTAATCTTTAGAAGTCTTCAGTTTGCAAGTTCGATTCTATTCTTTTTTTTTTTTTTTTTTTTATTTCTAATATTTTATACGAAATAAATTCTTACATATCATAATATTTAATCTGTAAATGACAGACATTTAAAACCCTTTTACTCGATGATTTACCAACCAACTTTCATTTTTTTCTATTTAAATGATAAATATTTAATACAGCTATCTTACAAAATTAATATTTTTCCAAAATTTTCTGATTTTCATTAATAATTTTCCATTTTTATAAAAAACCCATATAAAGTATATACATATGTATCATATAATATGTATAATCTATACCTATAATATACATATTCAAAAACGACGCTCTTTTATTCCGTTGAATTTTAAATTTTGTTTTGTTGTTTTTGCTTTTTGTTTGTTTTTTTAAAAACATAAAAAAAATTTTAAAATATAGTTTGCATGGTGGGAAATAGAAATTTCACAATATAATTGAATATAAACGTCGAAACTTCAGTGGGGAGTTTGGTGAAGTGGTAGAGTTTTCGCTTCTTAAACTTTAGAAGTCTTTAGTTTGCAAGTTCGATTCTATTCTATTCTATTCTTTTTTTTTTTTTTTTTATTTCTAATATTTTATACGAAATAAATTCTTACATATCATAATATTTAATCTGTAAATGACAGACATTTAAAACCCTTTTTCTCAATGACTTACCAACCAACTTTCATTTTTTTCTTTTTAAATGATAAATATTCAGTACAGCCATCTTACAAAATTAATATTTTTCCAAAATTTTCTGATTTTCATTAATAATTTTCCATTTTTATAAAAAACCCATGTAAAGTATATACATATGTATCATTTAATATGTATAATCTATACCTATAATATACATATTCAAAAACGACGCTCTTTTATTCCGTTGAATTTTAAATTTTGTTTTGTTGTTTTCGCTTTTTGTCTTTTTTTTGTAAAAACATAAAAAAAATTTTAAAATATAGTTTGCATGGTGGGAAATAGAAATTTCACAATATAATTGAATATAAACGTCGAAACTTCAGTGGGGAGTTTGGTGCAGTGGTAGAGTGGTCGCTTCTTAAACTTTAGAAGTCTTTAGTGTGCAAGTTCGATTCTATTCTATTTTTTTTTTTTTTTTAATTCTAATATTTTATACGAAATAAATTCTTACATATCATAATATTTAATCTGTAAATGACAGACATTTAAAACCCTTTTACTCAATGATTTCCCAACCAACTTTCATTTTTTTCTTTTTAAATGATAAATATTCAGTACAGCCATCTTACAAAATTAATATTTTTCCAAAATTTTCTGATTTTCATTAATAATTTTCCATTTTTATAAAAAACCCATGTAAAGTATATACATATGTATCATATAATATGTATAATCTATACCTATAATATACATATTCAAAAACGACGCTCTTTTATTCCGTTGAATTTTAAAATTTGTTTTGTTGTTTTTGCTTTTTGTTTTTTTTCTAAAAACATAAAAAAAATTTTAAAATATAGTTTGCATGGTGGGAAATAGAAATTTCACAATATAATTGAATATAAAGGTCGAAACTTCAGTGGGGAGTTTGGTGAAGTGGTAGAGTTTTCGCTACTTTAGAAGTCTTTAGTTTGCAAGTTCGATTCTATTCTATTCTATTTTTTTTTTTTTTTTTATTTCTAATATTTTATACGAAATAAATTATTACATATCATAATATTTAATCTGTAAAAGACAGACATTTAAAACCCTTTTACTCAATGACTTACCAACGAACTTTCATTTTTTTCTTTTTAAATGATAAATATTCAGTACAGCCATCTTACAAAATTAATATTTTTCCAAAATTTTCTGATTTTCATTAATAATTTTCCATTTTTATAAAAAACCCATGTAAAGTATATACATATGTATCATATAATATGCACAATCTATACCTATAATATACATATTCAAAAACGACGCTCTTTTATTCCGTTGAATTTTAAATTTTGTTTTGTTGTTTTCGCTTTTTGTTTTTTTTTTGTAAAAACATAAAAAAAATTTTAAAATATAGTTTGCATGGTGGGAAATAGAAATTTCACAATATAATTGAATATAAACGTCGAAACTTCAGTGGGGAGTTTGGTGCAGTGGTAGAGTGGTCGCTTCTTAAACTTTAGAAGTCTTTAGTGTGCAAGTTCGATTCTATTCTATTTTTTTTTTTTTTTAATTCTAATATTTTATACGGAATAAATTCTTACATATCATAATATTTAATCTGTAAATGACAGACATTTAAAACCCTTTTACTCAATGATTTACCAACCAACTTTCATTTTTTTCTTTTTAAATGATAAATATTCAGTACAGCCATCTTACAAAATTAATATTTTTCCAATATTTTCTGATTTTCATTAATAATTTTCCATTTTTATAAAAAACCCATGTAAAGTATATACATATGTATCATATAATATGTATAATCTATACCTATAATATACATATTCAAAAACGACGCTCTTTTATTCCGTTGAATTTTAAAATTAGTTTTGTTGTTTTTGCTTTTTGTTTTTTTTCTAAAAACATAAAAAAAATTTTAAAATATAGTTTGCATGGTGGGAAATAGAAATTTCACAATATAATTGAATATAAACGTCGAAACTTCAGTGGGGAGTTTGGTGAAGTGGTAGAGTTTTCGCTTCTTAAACTTTAGAAGTCTTTAGTTTGCAAGTTCGATTCTATTCTATTCTATTTTTTTTTTTTTTTTTTTATTTCTAATATTTTATACGAAATAAATTCTTACATATCATAATATTTAATCTGTAAATGACAGACATTTAAAACCCTTTTACTCAATGACTTACCAACCAACTTTCATTTTTTTCTTTTTAAATGATAAATATTCAGTACAGCCATCTTACAAAATTAATATTTTTCCAAAATTTTCTGATTTTCATTAATAATTTTCCATTTTTATAAAAAACCCATGTAAAGTATATACATATGTATCATATAATATGCACAATCTATACCTATAATATACATATTCAAAAACGACGCTCTTTTATTCCGTTGAATTTTAAATTTTGTTTTGTTGTTTTTGCTTTTTCTTTTTTTACTAAAAACATAAAAAAAATTTTAAAATATAGTTTGCATGGTGGGAAATAGAAATTTCACAATATAATTGAATATAAACGTCGAAACTTCAGTTGGGAGTTTGGTGCAGTGGTAGAGTGGCCACTTCTTAAACTTTAGAAGTCTTTAGTTTGCAAGTTCGATTCTATTCTATTCTATTTTTTTTTTTTTTTTTATTTCTAATATTTTATACGAAATAAATTCTTACATATCATAATATTTAATCTGTAAATGACAGACATTTAAAACCCTTTTATTCAATGATTTACCAACCAACTTTCTTTTTTTTTCTTTTTAAATGATAAATATTCAGAACAGCCATCTTACTAAATTAATATTTTTCCAAAATTTTCTGATTTTCATTAATAATTTTCCATTTTTATAAAAAACCCTTGTAAAGTATATACATATGTATCATATACTGTGTATAATCTATACCTATAATATACATATTCAAAAACGACGCTCTTTTATTCCGTTGAATTTCAAATTTTGTTTTGTTGTTTTTGCTTTTTGGTTTTTTTCTAAAAACATAAAAAAAATTTTAAAATATAGTTTGCATGGTGGGAAATAGAAATTTCACAATATAATTGAATATAAACGTCGAAACTTCAGCGGGGAGTTTGGTGCAGTGGTAGAGTGGTCGCTTCTTAAACTTTAGAAGTCTTTAGTTTGCAAGTTCGATTCTATTCTATTTTTTTTTTTTTTATTTCTAATATTTTATACGAAATAAATTCTTACATATCATAATAATTAATCTGTAAATGACAGACATTTAAAACCCTTTTACTCAATGATTTACCAACCAACTTTCATTTTTTTCTTTTTAAATGATAAATATTCAGTACAGCCATCTTACAAAATTAATATTTTTCCAAAATTTTCGTATTTTCATTAATAATTTTCCATTTTTATAAAAAATTCATATAAAGTATATGCATATGTATCATATAATTTGTATAATCTACACCTATAATATACATATTCAAAAACGACGCTCTTTTATTTCGTTGAATTTTAAATTTTGTTTTGTTGTTTTTGCTTTTTTTTTTTTTTTTATAAACTTAAAAAAAATTTTAAAATATAGTTTGCATTGTGGGAAATAGAAATTTCACAATATAATTGAATATAAACGTCGAAACTTGAGTGGGGAGTTTGGTGCAGTGGTAGAGTGGCCGCTTCTTAAACTTTAGAAGTCTTTGGTTTGCAAGTTCGATTCTATTCTATTTTTTTTTTTTTTATTTCTAATATTTTATACGAAATAAATTCTTACATATCATAATATTTAATCTGTAAATGACAGACATTTAAAACCCTTTTACTCAATGATTTACCAACCAACTTTCATTTTTTTCTTTTTAAATGATAAATATTCAGTACAGCCATCTTACAAAATTAATATTTTTCCAAAATTTTCTGATTTTCATTAATAATTTTCCATTTTTATAAAAAACCCATGTAAAGTATATGCATATGTATCATATAATATGTATAATCTATACCTATAATATACATATTCAAAAACGACGCTCTTTTATTCAGTTGAATTTTAAATTTTGTTTGTTGTTTTTGCTTTTGTTTTTTTTCTAAAAACATAAAAAAAATTTTAAAATATAGTTTGCATGGTGGGAAATAGAAATTTCACTATATAATTGAATATAAACGTCAAAACTTCAGTTGGGAGTTTGGTGCAGTGGTAGAGTGGCGGCTTCTTAAACTTTAGAAGTCTTTAGTTTGCAAGTTCGATTCTATTCTATATATTTTTTTTTTTTTTATTTCTAATAGTTTATACGAAATAAATTCTTACATATCATAATATTTAATCTGTAAATGACAAACATTTAAAACCCTTTTACTCAATGATTTACCAACCAACTTTGATTTTTTTCTTTTTAAATGATAAATATTCAGTACAGCCATCTTACAAAATTAATATTTTTGCAAAATTTTCTGATTTTCATTAATAATTTTTCATTTTTATAAAAAACCCATGTAAAGTATATACATATGTATCATTTAATATGTATAATCTATACCTATACTATACATATTCAAAAACGACGCTCTTTTATTCCGTTGAATTTTAAATTTTGTTTGTTGTTTTTGCTTTTGTTTTTTTTCTAAAAACATAAAAAAAATTTTAAAATATAGTTTGCATGGTGGGAAATAGAAATTTCACTATATAATTGAATATAAACGTCGAAACTTCAGTGGGGAGTTTGGTGGAGTGGTAGAGTGGCCGCTTCTTAAACTTTAGAAGTCTTTAGTTTGCAAGTTCGATTCTATTTTATTTTTATACCCGTATGAACTATGTTCAAGGGTATAATAAATTTGCCATTACGTTTGTGACACCTTAAAGGAGTCGAGCTAGATATAGTGTCAAAGTTATGGATCGGCTCAGAATCGAATTCTGAGTCGATTAAGCCGTGTACGTCCGTCCGTCCGTCCGCACGATAACTCAAAAAATAAAGGAGCTAGGAGGCTGAAATTTTTTTTACGGCACTTTTGTAAAATTGTTAGTTTTGCTATTTAAATCCAACATTTTCGGTCGGCGGGTTCGAGTAGCTGCCATACAACTTCTATCTTTATATAGAAATAACTCAGTATCTATTCAAGCTAGGTTTCTGAAATTTTGCAAATGATGATTAAGTTTTATGGCAACAACTTCTGCAAAATTTGGTTGTGGTGGTGCGACGGGTTCGGATAGCTGCCATACAACTTCTCTTTTTAAATGAAAATAACTCAGTGTTCGTCCGCACGATAACTGGAAAAATAAAGGAGTCAGGAGGCTGACATTTTTTTTACGTCACTTTTACAAAATTGTTAGTTTTGCTATTTAACTCCAGTATTTTCGGCCGCCGGGTTCGAGTAGCTGCCATACAACTTCTTTCTTTAAATGGAAATAACCCAGTGTCTATCCAATCTAGGTATCTGAAGTTTTGCAGATGATGATCGAGTTTTATGGCAACAACTTCCGTAAAATTTGGTTGTGATGATATGACAGGTTCGGATAGTTGCCATACAACTTCTCTTTTTAAATGAAAATAACTCAGTGTCTATTGAAGCTAGCTATCTGAAATTTAGTGAAAAAGTATACGAGTATATACTTTTGTAAAATTTTATTGGTCTAAAGCAGCCGGTTCAGACTTTTTGCATTTCTTGGAACTTAATGAAGCTAGGCGCAATACATTCGGGTAGCTATCATACAACTCCACAATTTACATAAATATATCTCTGTAGTTCGGTACTAAAACATCTGAATATTTTTAAAAGATGATCAAGTTTTATAGAAACAGGATATATTACGTTCATACGGGTATCCCAGAGTTGACACAGTCTACTCTACTGCACTCTTCCTCGTTTTTTTTTATTTCTAATATTTTATACGAAATATCATATCATAATATTTAATCTGTAAATGCCAGACATTTGCCAGACAACCCTTTTACTCAGTGATTTACCAACCAACTTCCATTTTTTTCTTTTTAAATGATAAATATTCAGTACAGCCATCTTACAAAATTAATATTTTTCCAAAATTTTCTGATTTTCATTAATAATTTTCCATTTTTATAAAAAACCCATGTAAAGTATATGCATATGTATCATATAATATGTATAATCTATACCTATAATATACATATTCAAAAACGACACTCTTTTATTCCGTTGAATTTTAAATTTTGTTTTGTTGTTTTTGCTTTTTGTTTTTTTTCTAAAAACATAAAAAAAATTTTAAAATATAGTTTGCATGGTGCGAAATAGAAATTTCACAATATAATTGAATATAAACGTCGAAACTTCAGTGGGGAGTTTGGTGCAGTGGTAGAGTGGCCGCTTCTTAAACTTTAGAAGTCTTTAGTTTGCAAGTTCGATTCTATTCTGTTTTTTTTTTCTTTTTTATTTGTAATATTTTATACGAAATAAATTCTTACATATCATAATATTTAATCTGTAAATGACAGACATACAGACATTTAAAACCCTTTTACTCAATGATTTACCAACCAACTTTCATTTTTTTCTTTTTAAATGATAAATATTCAGTACAGCCATCTTACAAAATTAATATTTTTCCAAAATTTTCTGATTTTCATTAATAATTTTCCATTTTTATAAAAAACCCATGTAAAGTATATGCATATGTATCATATAATATGTATAATCTATACCTATAATATACATAATTAAAACCGACGCTCTTTTATTCCGTTGAATTTTAAATTTTGTTTTGTTGTTTTTGCTTTTTGTTTTTCTTTCTAAAAACATAAAAAGTATTTTAAAATATAGTTTGCATGGTGGGAAATACAAATTTCACAATATAAAACTTCAGTGGGGAATTTGGTGCAGTGGTAGAGTGGCCGCTTCTTAAACTTTAGAAGTCTTTAGTTTGCATGTTCGATTCTATTATATTTTTTTTTTTTTTATTTCTAATATTTTATACAAAATAAATTCTTACATATCATAATATTTAATCTGTAAATGACATTCATTCAAAACCCTTTTACTCAATGATTTACCAACCAACTTTCATTTTTTTCTTTTTAAATGATAAATATTCAGTACAGCCATTTTACAAAATTAATATTTTTCCAAAATTTTCTGATTTTCATTAATAATTTTCCATTTTTATAAAAAACCCATGTAAAGTATATACATATGTATCATATAATATGTATAATCTATACCTATAATATACATATTCAAAAACGACGCTCTTTTATTCCGTTGAATTTTAAATTTTGTTTTGTTGTTTTTGCTTTTTGTTTTTTTTTTAAAAACATAAAAAAAATTTTAAAATATAGTTTGCATGGTGGGAAATAGAAATTTCACAATATAATTGAATATAAACGTTGAAACTTCAGTGGGGAGTTTGGTGCAGTGGTAGAGTGGTCGCTTCTTAAACTGTAGAAGCCTTTAGTTTGCAAGTTCGATTCTATTCTATTTTTTTTTTTTTTTTATTTCTAATATTTTATACGAAATAAATTCTTACATATCATAATATTTAATCTGTAAATGACAGACATTTAAAACCCTTTTACTCAATGATTTACCAACCAACTTTCATTTTTTTCTTTTTAAATGATAAATATTCAGTACAGTAATCTTACAAAATTAATATTTTTCCAAAATTTTCTGATTTTCATTAATAATTTTCCATTTTTATAAAAAACCCATGTAAACTATATGCATATGTATCATATAATATGTATAATCTATACCTTTAATATACATATTCAAAAACGACACTCTTTTATTCCGTTGAATTTTAAATTTTGTTTTGTTGTTTTTGCTTTTGTTTTTTTTCTAAAAACATAAAAAAAATTTTAAAATATAGTTTGCATGGTGGGAAATAGAAATTTCACAATATAATTGAATATAAACGTCGAAACTTCAGTGGGGAGTTTGGTGCAGTGGTAGAGTGGCCACTTCTTAAACTTTAGAAGTCTTTAGTTTGCAAGTTCGATTCTACTCTATTTTTTTTTTTTTTTATTTCTAATATTTTATACGAAATAAATTCTTACATATCATAATATTTAATCTGTAAATGACAGACATTTAAAACCCTTTTACTCAATGATTTACCAACCAACTTTCATTTTTTTCTTTTTAAATGATAAATATTCAGTACAGCCATCTTACAAAATTAATATTTTTCCAAAATTTTCTGATTTTCATCAATCATTTTCCATTTTTATGAGAAAACCATGTAAAGTATATACATATGTATCATATAATATGTATAATCTATTCCTATAATATACATATTCAAAAACGACGCTCTTTTATTGCGTTGAATTTTAAATTTTATTTTGTTCTTTTTGCTTTTTGTTTTTTTTCTAAAAACATAAAAAGAATTTTAAAATATAGTTTGCATGGTGGGAAATAGAAATTTCACAATATAATTGAATATAAACGTCGAAACTTCAGTGGGGAGTTTGGTGCAGTGGTAGAGTGGCCGCTTCTTAAACTTTAGAAGTCTTTAGTTTGCAAGTTCGATTCTATTCTATTTTTTTTAATTCTAATATTTTATACGAAATAAATTCTTACATATCATAATATTTAATCTGTAAATGACAGACATTTAAAACCCTTTTACTCAATGATTTACCAACCAACTTTCATTTTTTTCTTTTTAAATGATAAATATTCAGTACAGCCATCTTACAAAATTAATATTTTTCCAAAATTTTCTGATTTTCATTAATAATTTTCCATTTTTATAAAAAACCCATGTAAAGTATATATATATGTATCATATAATATGTTTAATCTATACCTATAATATACATATTCAAAAACGACGCTCTTTTATTCCGTTGAATTTTAAATTTTGTTTTGTTGTTTTTGCTTTTTGTTTTTTTTTTAAAAACATAAAAAAAATTTTGAAAATATAGTTTGCATGGTGGGAAATAGAAATTTCACAATATAATTGAATATAAACGTCGGAACTTCAGTGGGGAGTTTGGTGCAGTGGTGGAGTGGCCGCTTCTTAAACTTTAGAAGTCTTTAGTTTGCAAGTTCGATTCTATTCTATTTTTTTTTATTTTTTTATTTCTAATATTTTATACGAAATAATTTCTTACATATCATAATATTTAATCTGTAATTGACAGACATTTAAAACCCTTTTACTCAATGATTTACCAACCAACTTTCATTTTTTTCTTTTTAAATGATAAATATTCAGTACAGCCATCTTACAAATTTAATATTTTTCCAAAATTTTCTGATTTTCATCAATCATTTTCCATTTTTATAAAAAACCCTTGTAAAGTATATACATATGTATCATATAATATGTATAATCTATACCTATAATATACCTATTCAAAAACGACGCTCTTTTATTGCGTTGCATTTTAAATTTTATTTTGTTCTTTTTGCTTTTTGTTTTTTTTCTAAAAACATAAAAAGAATTTTAAAATATAGTTTGCATGGTGGGAAATAGAAATTTCACAATATAATTGAATATAAACGTCGAAACCTCAGTGGGGAGTTTGGTGCAGTGGTAGAGTGGCCGCTTCTTAAACTTTAGAAGTCTTTAGTTTGCAAGTTCGATTCTATTCTATTTTTTTTATTTCTAATATTTTATACGAAATAAATTCTTACATATCATAATATTTAATCTGTAAATGACGGACATTTAAAACCCTTTTTCTCAAAGATTTACCAACCAACTTTCATTTTTTTCTTTTTAAATGATAAATTTTCAGTACAGCCATCTTACAAAATTAATATTTTTCCAAAATTTTCTGATTTTCATTAATAATTTTCCATTTTTATAAAAAACCCATATAAAGTATATACATATGTATCATATAATATGTATAATCTATACCTATAATATACATATTCAAAAACGACGCTCTTTTATTGCGTTGATTTTTAAATTTTGTTTTGTTTTTTTTGCTTTTTGTTTTTTTTCTGAAAACATAAAAAAAATTTTAAAATATTGTTTGCATGGTGGGAAATAGATATTTCACAATATAATTGAATATAAACGTCGAAACTTCAGTGGGGAGTTTGAATCAGTGGTAAAGTGGCCCCTTTTTAAACTTTAGAAGTCTTTGGTTTGCAAGTTCGATTCTATTCTATTTTTTTTTTTATTTCTAGTATTTTATACGAAATAAATTCTTACATATCATAATATTTAATCTGTAAATGACAGACATTTAAAACCCTTTTACTCAATGATTTACCAATCGACTTTCATTTTTTTCTTTTTAAATGATAAATATTCAGTACACCCATCTTACAAAATTAATATTTTTCCAAAATTTTCTGATTTTCATTAATAATTTTCCATTTTTATAAAAAACCCATGTAAAGTATATGCATATGTATCATATGATATGTATAATCTATACCTATAATATACATGTTCAAAAACGACGCTCTTTTATTCCGTTGAATTTTAAATTTTGTTTTGTTGTTTTTGGTTTTTGTTTTTTTTCTAAAAACATAAAAAAAATTTTAAAATATAGTTTGCATGGTGGGAAATAGAAATTTCACAATATAAAACTTCAGTTGGGAGTTTGGTGCAGCGGTAGAGTGGTCGCTTCTAAAACCTTAGAAGTCTTTAGTTTGCAAGTTCGATTCTATTCTATTTTTTTTTTTTTTAATTCTAATATTTTATACGAAATAAATTCTTACATATCATAATATTTAATCTGTAAATGACAGACATTTAAAACCCTTTTACTCAATGATTTACCAACCAATTTTCATTTTTTTCTTTTTAAATGATAAATATTCAGTACAGCCATCTTACAAAATTAAAATTTTTCCAAAATTTTCTGATTTTCATTAATAATTTTCCATTTTTAAAAAAGACCCATTTAAAGTATATACATATGTATCATATAATATGTATAATCTATACCTATAATATACATATTCAAAGACGACGCTCTTTTATTCCGTTGAATTTTAAATTTTGTTTTGTTGTTTTTTGTTTTTTTTCTAAAAACATAAAAAAAATTTTAAAATATAGTTTGCATGGTGGGAAATAGAAATTTCACTATATAATTGAATATAAACGTCGAAACTTCAGTGGGGAGTTTGGTGCAGTGGTAGAGTGGCCGCTTCTTAAACTTTAGAAGTCTTTAGTTTGCAAGTTCGATTCTATTCAATTTTTTTTTTTTTTTTTATTTCTAATATTTTGTACGAAATAAATTCTTACATATCATAATATTTAATCTGTAAATGACAGACATTTAAAACCCTTTTACTCAATTATTTACCAACTAACATTCATTTTTTTCTTTTTAAATGATAAATATTCAGTACAGCCATCTTACAAAATTAATATTTTTCCAAAATTTTCTGATTTTCATTAATAATTTTCCATTTTTATAAAAAACCCATGTAAAGTATATGCATATGTATAATATAATATGTATAATCTATACCTATAATATACATATTCAAAAACGACGCTCTTTTATTCCGTTGAATTTTAAATTTTGTTTTGTTGTTTTTGCTTTTGTTTTTTTTCTAAAAACATAAAAAAAATTTTAAAATATAGTTTGCATGGTGGGAAATAGAAATTTCACAATATAATTGAATATAAACGTCGAAACTTCAGTGGGGAGTTTGGTGCAGTGGTAGAGTGGTCGCTTCTTAAACTGTAGAAGTCTTTAGTTTGCAAGTTCAATTCTATTCTATTTTTTTTTTTTTTTTTTTATTTCTAATATTTTATACGAAATAAATTCTTACATATCATAATATTTAATCTGTAAATGACAGACATTTAAAACCCTTTTATTCAATGATTTACCAACCAACTTTCATTTTTTTCTTTTTAAATGATAAATATTCAGTACAGCCATCTTACAAAATTAATATTTTTCCAAAATTTTCTAATTTTCATTAATAATTTACAATTTTTATAAAAAACCCATGTAAAGTATATGCATATGTATCATATAATATGTATAATCTATACCTATAATATACATATTCAAAAACGACGCTCTTTTATTCCGTTGAATTTTAAATTTTGTTTTGTTGTTTTTGCTTTTTGTTTTTTTTCTAAAAACATAAAAAAAATTTTAAAATATACTTTGCATGGTGGGAAATAGAAATTTCACAATATAATTGAATAAAAACGTCGAAACTTCAGTGGGGAGTTTGGTGCAGTGGTAGAGTGGCCGCTTCTTAAACTTTAGAAGTTTTTAGTTTGCAAGTTCGATTCTATTCTATTTTATTTTTTTTTTTATTTCTAATATTTTATATGAAATAAATTCTTACATATTATAATATTTAATCTGTAAATGACAGACATTTAAAACCCTTTCACTCAATGATTTACCAACCAACTTTCATTTTTTTCTTTTTAAATGATAAATATTCAGTACAGCCATCTAACAATATTAATATTTTTCCAAAATTTTCTGGTTTTCATTAATAATTTTCCATTTTTATAAAAAACCCATGTAAAGTATATACATATGTATCATATAATTTGTATAATCTATACCTATAATATACATATTCAAAAACGACGCTCTTTTATTCCGTTGAATTTTAAATTTTGTTTTGTTGTTTTTGCTTTTTGTTTTTTTTTGAAAAACATAAAAAAAATTTTAAAATATAGTTTGCATGGTGGGAAATAGAAATTTCACAATATAATTGGATATAAACGTCGAAACTTCAGTGGGGAGTTTGGTGCAGTGGTAGAGTGGTCGCTTCTTAAACTTTAGAAGTCTCTAGTTTGCAAGTTCGATTCTATTCTATTTTTTTTTTTTTTTTTATTTCTAATATTTTATACGAAATAAATTCTTACATATCATAATATTTAATCTGTAAATGACAGACATTTAAAACCCTTTTACTCAATGATTTACCAACCAACTTTCATTTTTTTCTTTTTAAATGATAAATATTCAGTACAGCCATCTTACAAGATTAATATTCTTCCAAAATTTACATATATACATATTCAAAAACGACGCTCTTTTATTCCGTTGAATTTTAAATTTTGTTTTGTTGTTTTTGCTTTTTGTTTTTTTTCTAATAAATTTTAAAAAAAACTTTTAAAATATAGTTTGCTAGGTGGGAAATAGAAATTTCACAATATAATTGAATATAAACGTCGAAACTTCAGTGGGGAGTTTGGTGCAGTGGTAGAGTGGTCGCTTCTTAAACTTTAGAAGTCTTTAGTTTGCAAGTTCGATTCTATTATATATTTTTTTTTTTTTTATTTCTAATATTTTATACAAAATAAATTCTTACATATCATAATATTTAATCTGTAAATGACAGACATTTAAAACCCTTTTACTCAATGATTTACCAACCAACTTTCATTTTTTTCTTTTTAAATGACAAATATTCAGTACAGCCATCTTACAAAATTAATATTTTTCCAAAATTTTCTGATTTTCATTAATAATTTTCCATTTTTATAAAAAACCCATGTAAAGTGTATACATATGTATCATATAATATGTATGATCTACACCATATTCAAAAACGACGCTCTTTTATTCCGTTGAATTTTAAATTTTGTTTTGTTGTTTTTGCTTTTTGTTTTTTTTCTAAAAACATAAAAGGAATTTTAAAATATATTGTGCATGGTGGGAAATAGAAATTTCTCAATATAATTGAATATAAACGTCGAAACTCCAGTTGGGAGTTTGGTGCAGTGGTAGAGTGGCCGCTTCTTAAACTTTAGAAGTCTTTAGTTTGCAAGTTCGATTCTATTCTCTTATTTTTTTTTTATTTCTAATATTTTATACGAAATAAATTCTTACATATCATAATATTTAATCTGTAAATGACAGACATTTAAAACCCTTTTACTCAATGATTTACCAACCAACTTTCATTTTTTCTTTTTAAATGATAAATATTCAGTACAGCCATCTTACAAAATTAATATTTTTCCAAAATTTTCTGATTTTCATTAATAATTTTCCATTTTTATAAAAAACGCATGTAAAGTATATAAATATGTATCATATAATATGTATAATCTATACCTATAATATACATATTCAAAAACGACGCTCTTTTATTCCGTTGAATTTTAAATTTTGTTTTGTTGTTTCTGCTTTTTTTTTTTTTTTTAAAACATAAAAAAAATTTTAAAATATAGTTTGCATGGTGGGAAATAGAAATTTCATAATATAATTGAATATAAACGTCGAAACTTCAGTGGGGAGTTTGGTGCAGTGGTAGAGTGGCCGCTTCTTAAACTTTAGAAGTCTTTAGTTTGCAAGTTCCATTCTATTCAATTTTTTTTTTTTTTTTTTATTTCTAATATTTTATACGAAATAAATTCTTACATATCATAATATTTAATCTGTAAATCACAGACATTTAAAACCCTTTTACTCAATGATTTACCAACCAACTTTCATGTTTTTCTTTTAAATGATAAATATTCAATACAGCCATCTTACAAAATTAATATTTTTCCAAAATTTTCTGATTTTCATTAATAATTTTCCATTTTTATAAAAAAACCCATGTAAAGTATATGCATATGTATCATATAATATGTATAATCTATACCTATAATATACATATTCAAAAACGACGCTCTTTTATTCCGTTGAATTTTAAATTTTGTTTTGTTGTTTTTGCTTTTTGTTTTTTTCTGAAAACATAAAAAAAATTTTAAAATATAGTTTGCATGGTGGGAAATAGAAATTTCACAATATAATTGAATATAAACGTCTAAACTTCAGTGGGGAGTTTGGTGCAGTGGTAGAGTGGCCGCTTCTTAAACATTAGAAGTCTTTAGTTTGCAAGTTCGATTCTATTCTATTTTTTTTTTTTTTTATTTCTAATATTTTATACGAAATAAATTCTTACATATCATAATATTTAATCTGTAAATGACAGACATTTAAAACCCTTTTACTCAATGATTTACCAACCAACTTTCATTTTTTTCTTTTCAAATGATAAATATTCAGTACAGCCATCTTACAAAATTAATATTTTTCCAAAAATTTTCTGATTTTCATTAATAATTTTCCATTTTTATAAAAAACCCATGTAAAGTATATGCATATGTATCATATAATATGTGTAATCTATACCTATAATATACATATTCAAAAAGGACGCTCTTTTAATCCGTTGAATTTTATATTTTGTTTTGTTGTTTTTGCTTTTTGTTTTTTTTCTATAAACATAAAAAGAATTTTAAAATATAGTTTGCATGGTGGGAAATAGAAATTTCACAATATAATTGAATATAAACGTCGAAACTTCAGTGGGGAGTTTGGTGCAGTAGTAGAGTGGCAGCTTCTTAAACTATAGAAGTCTTTAGTTTGCAAGTTCGATTCTATTCTATTTTTTTTTTTTTTTATTTCTAATATTTTATACGAAATAAATTCTTACATATCATAATATTTAATCTGTAAATGACAGACATTTAAAACCCTTTTACTCAATGATTTACCAACCAACTTTCATTTTTTTCTTTTTAAATGATAAATATTCAGTACAGCCATCTTACAAAATTAATATTTATCCAAAATTTTCTGATTTTCATTAATAATTTTCCATTTTTATAAAAAACCCATGTAAAGTATATACATATGTGTCATATAATATGTATAATCTATACCTATAATATACATATTCAAAAACGCGCTCTTGTATTCTGTTGAATTTTAAATTTTGTTTTGTTGTTTTTGCTTTTTGTTTTTATTTTGAAAACATAAAAAAAATTTTAAAATATAGTTTGCATGGTGGGAAATAGAAATTTCACAATATAATTGAATATAAACGTCTAAACTTCAGTGGGGAGTTTGGTGCAGTGGTAGAGTGGCCGCTTCTTAAACTTTAGAAGCCTTTAGTTCGCAAGTTCGATTCTATTCTATTTTTTTTTTTTTTTTATTTCTAATATTTTATACGAAATAAATTCTTACATATCATAATATTTAATCTGTAAATGACAGACATTTAAAACCCTTTTACTCAATGATTTACCAACCAACTTTCATTTTTTTCTTTTTAAATGATAAATATTCAGTACAGCCATCTTACAAAATTAATATTTTTCCAAAATTTTCTGATTTTCATTAATAATTTTCCATTTTTATAAAAAACCCATGTAAAGTATATGCATATGTATCATATAATATGTGTAATCTATACCTATAATATACATATTCAAAAAGGACGCTCTTTTAATCCGTTGAATTTTAAATTTTGTTTTGTTGTTTTTGCTTTTGTTTTTTTTCTAAAAACATAAAAAAAATTTTAAAATATAGTTTGCATGATGGGAAATAGAAATTTCACAATATAATAGAATATAAACGTCGAAGCTTTAGTGGGGAGTTTGGTGCAGTGATTTACCAACCAACTTTCATTTTTTTCTTTTTAAATGATAAATATTCAGTACAGCCATCTTACAAAATTAATATTTTTCCAAAATTTTCTGATTTTCATTAATAATTTTCCATTTTTATAAAAAACCCATGTAAAGTATATACATATGTATCATATAATATGTATAATCTATACCTATAATATACATATTCAAAAACAACGCTCTTTTATTTTATTCCGTTGAATTTTAAATTTGGTTTGTTGTTTTTGCTTTTTGTTTTTTTTCTAAAAACATAAAAAAAATTTTAAAATATAGTTTGCATGGTGGGAAATAGAAATTTCGCAATATAATTGAATATAAACGTCGAAACTTCAGTGGGGAGTTTGGTGCAGTGGTAGAGTGGCCGCTTCTTAAACTTTAGAAGTCTTTAGTTTGCAAGTTCGATTCTATTCTATTTTATTTTTTTTTTTTATTTCTAATTTTTTATACGAAAAAAATTCTTACATATCATAATATTTAATCTGTAAATGACAGACATTTAAAACCCTTTTACTCAATGATTTATCAACCAACTTTCATTTTTTTCTTTTTAAATGATAAATATTCAGTACAGCCATCTTACAAAATTAATATTTTTCCAAAATTTTCTGATTTTCATTAATAATTTTCCATTTTCATAAAAAACCAATGTAAAGTATATACATATGTATCATATAATATGTATAATCTGTTCCTATAATATACATATTCAAAAACGACGCTCTTTTATTCCGTTGAATTTTAAATTTTGTTTTGTTGTTTTTGCTTTTTGTTTTTTTTCTAAAAACATAAAAAAAATTTTAAAATATAGTTTGCATGGTGGGAAATAGAAATTTCGCAATATAATTGAATATAAACGTCGAAACTTCAGTGGGGAGTTTGGTGCAGTGGTAGAGTGGCCGCTTCTAAAACTTTAGAAGTCTTTAGTTTGCAAGTTCGATTCTATTCTATTTTATTTTATTTTTTTTTATTTCTTATATTTTATACGAAATAAATTCTTACATATCATAATATTTAATCTGTAAATGACAGACATTTAAAACCCTTTTACTCAATGATTTACCAACCAACTTTCATTTTTGTCTTTTTAAATGATAAATATTCAGTACAGCCATCTTACAAAATTAATATTTTTCGAAAATTTTCTGATTTTCATTAATAATTTTCCATTTTTATAAAAAACCCATGTAAAGTATATGCATATGTATCATATAATATGTGTAATCTATACCTATGATATACATATTCAAAAACGACGCTCTTTTATTCCGTTGAATTTTAAATTTTGTTTTGTTGTTTTTGCTTTTTGTTTTTTTTCTAAAAACATAAAAAGAATTTTAAAATATAGTGTGCATGGTGGGAAACAGAAATTTCACAATATAATTGAATATAAACGTCGAAACCTCAGTGGGGAGTTTGGTGCAGTGGTAGAGTGGCCGTTTCTTAAACTTTAGAAGTCTTTAGTTTGCAAGCTCGATTCTATTCTATTATTTTTTTTTTTTTATTTCTAATTTTTTATACAAAAAAAATTCTTATATATCATAATATTTAATCTGTAAATGACAGAGCTTTAAAACCCTTTTACTCAATGATTTATCAACCAACTTTCATTTTTTTCTTTTTAAATGATAAATATTCAGTACAGCCATCTTACAAAATTAATATTTTTCCAAAATTTTCTGATTTTCATTAATAATTTTCCATTTTTATAAAAAACCCATATAAAGTATATAAATATGTACCATATAATATGTATAATCTATACCTATAATATACATATTCAAAAACGACGCTCTTTTATTCCGTTGAATTTTAAATTTTGTTTTGTGGTTTTTTTTCTAAAAACATAAAAAAAAAATTAAAATATAGTTTGCATGGTGGGAAATAGAAATGTCACAATATAATTGAATATAAACGTCGAAACTTCAGTGGGGAGTTTGGTGCAGTGGTAGAGTGGCCGCTTCTAAAACTTTAGAAATCTTTAGTTTGCAAGTTCTATTCTATTCTATTTTATTTTATTTTTTTTTATTTCTTATATTTTATACGAAATAAATTCTTACATATCATAATATTTAATCTGTAAATGACAGACATTTAAAACCCTTTTACTCAATGATTTATCAACCAACTTTCATTTTTTTCTTTTTAAATGATAAATATTCAGTACAGCCATCTTACAAAATTAATATTTTTCCAAAATTTTCTGATTTTCATTAATAATTTTCCATTTTTATAAAAAACCCATGTAAAGTATATAAATATGTATCATATAATATGTATAATCTATACCTATAATATACATATTCAAAAACGACGCTCTTTTATTCCGTTGAATTTTAAATTTTGTTTTGTTGTTTTTGCTTTTTGTTTTTTTCCTAAAAACATAAAAAAAATTTTAAAACATAGTTTGCATGGTGGGAAATAGAAATTTCGCAATATAATTGAATATAAACGTCGAAACTTCAGTGGGGAGTTTGGTGCAGTGGTAGAGTGGCCGCTTCTAAAACTTTAGAAGTCTTTAGTTTGCAAGTTCGATTCTATTCTATTTTATTTTATTTTTTTTTATTTCTTATATTTTATACGAAATAAATTCTTACATATCATAATATTTAATCTGTAAATGACAGACATTTAAAACCCTTTTACTCAATGATTTACCAACCAACTTTCATTTTTTTCTTTTTAAATGATAAATATTCAGTACAGCCATCTTACAAAATTAATATTTTTCGAAAATTTTCTGATTTTCATTAATAATTTTCCATTTTTATAAAAAACCCATGTAAAGTATATGCATATGTATCATATAATATGTGTAATCTATACCTATAATATACATATTCAAAAACGACGCTCTTTTATTCCTTTGAATTTTAAATTTTGTTTTGTTGTTTTTGCTTTTTGTTTTTTTTCTAAAAACATAAAAAGAATTTTAAAATATAGTGTGCATGGTGGGAAACAGAAATTTCACAATATAATTGAATATAAACGTCGAAACCTCAGTGGGGAGTTTGGTGCAGTGGTAGAGTGGCCGCTTCTTAAACTTTAGAAGTCTTTACTTTGCAAGTTCGATTCTATTCCATTATTTTTTTTTTTTTATTTCTAATTTTTTATACGAAAAAAATTCTTACATATCATAATATTTAATCTGTAAATGACAGACATTTAAAACCCTTTTACTCAATGATTTATCAACCAACTTTCATTTTTTTCTTTTTAAATGATAAATATTCAGTACAGCCATCTTACAAAATTAATATTTTTCCAAAATTTTCTGATTTTCATTAATAATTTTCCATTTTTATAAAAAACCCATGTAAAGTATATAAATATGTACCATATAATATGTATAATCTATACCTATAATATACATCTTCAAAAACGACGCTCTTTTATTCCGTTGAATTTTAAATTTTGTTTTGTGGTTTTTTTTCTAAAAACATAAAAAAAAAATTAAAATATAGTTTGCATGGTGGGAAATAGAAATGTCACAATATAATTGAATATAAACGTCGAAACTTCAGTGGGGAGTTTGGTGCAGTGGTAGAGTGGCCGCTTGTAAAACTTTAGAAGTCTTTAGTTTGCAAGTTCGATTCTATTCTATTTTATTTTTTTTTTTTTATTTCTTATACTTTATACGAAATAAATTCTTACATATCATAATATTTAATCTGTAAATGGCAGACATTTAAAACCTTTTCACTCAATGATTTACCAACCAACTTTCATTTTTTTCTTTTTAAATGATAAATATTCAGTACAGCCATCTTACAAAATTAATATTTTTCCAAAATTTGCTGATTTTCATTAATAATTTTCCATTTTTATAAAAAACCCATGTAAAGTATATAAATATGTATCATATAATATGTATAATCTATACCTATAATATACATATTCAAAAACGACGCTCTTTTATTCCGTTGAATTTTAAATTTTGTTTTGTGGTTTTTGCTTTTGTTTTTTTTCTAAAAACATAAAAAAAAAATTAAAATATAGTTTGCATGGTGGGAAATAGAAATTTCACAATATAATTGAATATAAACGTCGAAACTTCAGTGGGGAGTTTGGTGCAGTGGTAGAGTGGCCGCTTCTTAAACTTTAGAAGTCTTTAGTTTGCAAGTTCGATTCCTTTCTATTATTTTTTTTTTTTTATTTCTAATATTTTATACGAAATAAATTCTTACATATCATAATATTTAATATGTAAATGACAGACATTTAAAACCCTTTTACTCAATGATTTACCAACCAACTATCATTTTTTTCTTTTTAAAAGATAAATATTCAGTACAGCCATCTTACAAAATTAATATTTTTCCAAAATTTTCTGATTTTCATTAATAATTTTCCATTTTTATAAAAAACCCATGTAAAGTATATACATATGTATCATATAATATGTATAATCTATACCTATAATATACATATTCAAAAACGACGCTCTTTTATTCCGTTGAATTTAAATTTGGTTTGTTGTTTTTGCTTTTTGTTTTTTTTCTAAAAACATAAAAAGAATTTGAAAATATAGTTTGTATGGTGGGAAATAGAAATTTCACAATATAATTAAATATAAACGTCGAAACTTCAATGGGGAGTTTGGTGCAGTGGTACAGTGGTCGCTTCTTAAACTTTAAAAGGCTTTACTTTGCAAGTTCGATTTTATTCTAATTTTTTTTATTTCCAATATTTTATACGAAATAAATTCTTACATATCATAATATTTAATCTGTAAATGACAGACATTTAAAACCCTTTTACTCAATGATTTACCAACCAACTTTCATTTTTTTCTTTTTAAATGATAAATATTCAGTACAGCCATCTTACAAAATTAATATTTTGCCAAAATTTTCTGATTTTCATTAATAATTTTCCATTTTTATAAAAAACCCATGTAAAGTATACAGATATGTATCATATAATATGTATAATCTATACCTATAATATACATATTCAAAAACGAAGCTCTTTTATTCCGTTGAATTTAAATTTGGTTTGTTGTTTTTGCTTTTTGTTTTTTTTCTAAAAACATAAAAAGAATTTTAAAATATAGTTTGCATGGTGGGAAATAGAAATTTCACAATATAATTGAATATAAACGTCGAAACTTCTATGGGGAGTTTGGTGCAGTGGTCGCTTCTAAAACCTTAGAAGTCTTTAGTTTGCAAGTTCGATTCTATTCTATTTTTTTTTTTTTTTTTATTGCTAATATTTTATACGAAATAAATTCTTACATATCATAATATTTAATCTGTAAATGACAGACATTTAAAACCCTTTTACTCAATGATTTACCAACCAACTTTCATTTTTTTGTTTTTAAATGATAAATATTCAGTACAGCCATCTTACAAAATTAATATTTTTCCAAAATTTTCTGATTTTCATTAATAATTTTCCATTTTTATAAAAAACCCATGTAAAGTATATGCATATGTATCATATAATATGTATAATCTATACCTATAATATACATATTCAAAAACGACGCTCTTTTATTCAGTTGAATTTTAAATTTTGTTTGTTGTTTTTGCTTTTGTTTTTTTTCTAAAAACATAAAAAAAATTTTAAAATATAGTTTGCATGGTGGGAAATAGAAATTTCACTATATAATTGAATATAAACGTCAAAACTTCAGTTGGGAGTTTGGTGCAGTGGTAGAGTGGCGGCTTCTTAAACTTTAGAAGTCTTTAGTTTGCAAGTTCGATTCTATTCTATATATTTTTTTTTTTTTATTTCTAATAGTTTATACGAAATAAATTCTTACATATCATAATATTTAATCTGTAAATGACAAACATTTAAAACCCTTTTACTCAATGATTTACCAACCAACTTTGATTTTTTTCTTTTTAAATGATAAATATTCAGTACAGCCATCTTACAAAATTAATATTTTTCCAAAATTTTCTGATTCTCATTAATAATTTTTCATTTTTATAAAAAACCCATGTAAAGTATATACATATGTATCATTTAATATGTATAATCTATACCTATACTATACATATTCAAAAACGACGCTCTTTTATTCCGTTGAATTTTAAATTTTGTTTTGTTGTTTTTGCTTTTTGTTTTTTGTTTTGTAAAAACATATAAAATATTTTAAAATATAGTTTGCATGGTGGGAAATAGAAATTTCACAATATAATTGAATATAAACGTCGAAACTTCAGTGGGGAGTTTGGTGGAGTGGTAGAGTGGCCGCTTCTTAAACTTTAGAAGTCTTTAGTTTGCAAGTTCGATTCTATTTTATTTTTATACCCGTATGAACTATGTTCAAGGGTATAATAAATTTGCCATTACGTTTGTGACACCTTAAAGGAGTCGAGCTAGATATAGTGTCAAAGTTATGGATCGGCTCAGAATCGAATTCTGAGTCGATTAAGCCATGTACGTCCGTTAGTTAATTGTTAGTTTTGCTATTTAAATCCAACATTTTCGGTCGGCGGGTTCGAGTAGCTGCCATACAACTTCTATCTTTATATAGAAATAACTCAGTATCTATTCAAGCTAGGTTTCTGAAATTTTGCAAATGATGATTAAGTTTTATGGCAACAACTAATGTAAAATTTGGTTGTGGTGGTGCGGCGGGTTCGGGTAGCTGCCATACAACTTCTCCGTTTAAATGAGAATAACTCAGTGTCTATTGAAGCTAGGAACCTGAAATTTAGTAAAGAGGTGTCGAGTTATAGGCCAACAACTTTTATAAAATTTGGTTGGTCTAGTTGGTCTTGCACCTCTTCGAACTTAATAAAGCTAGGCGTCTGAAATCTTGCAAATGATGATCAAATTTTATGGCAACCACTTTTGAAAAATTTGGTTGTGGTGGTGCGACGGGTTCAGGTAGCTGCCATACAACTTATCCGTTTAAATGAGAATAACTCAGTGTCTATTGAAGTTAGGAACCTGAAATTTAGTAAAGAGGTGTCGAGTTATAGGCCAACAACTTTTGTAAAATTTGGTTGGTCCTATTTAACTCCAGCATTTTCGGTCGCCGGGTTCGACTAGCTGCCATACAACTTCTTTCTTTAAATGGAAATAACCCAGTGTCTATCCAATCTAGGTATCTGTAATTTTGCGAATGATGATCAAGTATTATGGCAACAACTTCTGCAAAATTTGGTTGTGGTGATACGACGGCTTCGGATAGCTGCCATACAACTTCTCTTTTTAAATGAAAATAACTCAGTGTCCGTCCGCACGATAACTGAAAAAATAAAGGAGTTAGGAGGCTGAAATTTTTTTTACGTCACTTTTACAAAATTGTTAGTTTTGCTATTTAACTCCAGCATTTTCGGCGGCCGGGTTCGAGTAGCTGCCATACAACTTCTTTCTTTAAATGGAAATAACCCAGTGTCTATTCAATCTAGGTATCTGAAATTTTGCGAATGATGATCAAGTTTTATGGCAACAACTTCTGCAAAATTTGGTTGTGGTGGTGCGACGGGTTCGGATAGCTGCCATACAACTTCTCTTTTTAAATGAAAATAACTCAGTGTTCGTCCGCACGATAACTGGAAAAATAAAGGAGTCAGGAGGCTGACATTTTTTTTACGTCACTTTTACAAAATTGTTAGTTTTGCTATTTAACTCCAGTATTTTCGGCCGCCGGGTTCGAGTAGCTGCCATACAACTTCTTTCTTTAAATGGAAATAACCCAGTGTCTATCCAATCTAGGTATCTGAAGTTTTGCAGATGATGATCGAGTTTTATGGCAACAACTTCCGTAAAATTTGGTTGTGATGATATGACAGGTTCGGATAGTTGCCATACAACTTCTCTTTTTAAATGAAAATAACTCAGTGTCTATTGAAGCTAGCTATCTGAAATTTAGTGAAAAAGTATACGAGTATATACTTTTGTAAAATTTTATTGGTCTAAAGCAGCCGGTTCAGACTTTTTGCATTTCTTGGAACTTAATGAAGCTAGGCGCAATACATTCGGGTAGCTATCATACAACTCCACAATTTACATAAATATATCTCTGTAGTTCGGTACTAAAACATCTGAATATTTTTAAAAGATGATCAAGTTTTATAGAAACAGGATATATTACGTTCATACGGGTATCCCAGAGTTGACACAGTCTACTCTACTGCACTCTTCCTCGTTTTTTTTTATTTCTAATATTTTATACGAAATATCATATCATAATATTTAATCTGTAAATGCCAGACATTTAAAACCCTTTTACTCAGTGATTTACCAACCAACTTCCATTTTTTTCTTTTTAAATGATAAATATTCAGTACAGCCATCTTACAAAATTAATATTTTTCCAAAATTTTCTGATTTTCATTAATAATTTTCCATTTTTATAAAAAACCCATGTAAAGTATATGCATATGTATCATATAATATGTATAATCTATACCTATAATATACATATTCAAAAACGACACTCTTTTATTCCGTTGAATTTTAAATTTTGTTTTGTTGTTTTTGCTTTTTGTTTTTTTTCTAAAAACATAAAAAAAATTTTAAAATATAGTTTGCATGGTGCGAAATAGAAATTTCACAATATAATTGAATATAAACGTCGAAACTTCAGTGGGGAGTTTGGTGCAGTGGTAGAGTGGCCGCTTCTTAAACTTTAGAAGTCTTTAGTTTGCAAGTTCGATTCTATTCTGTTTTTTTTTTCTTTTTTATTTGTAATATTTTATACGAAATAAATTCTTACATATCATAATATTTAATCTGTAAATGACAGACATACAGACATTTAAAACCCTTTTACTCAATGATTTACCAACCAACTTTCATTTTTTTCTTTTTAAATGATAAATATTCAGTACAGCCATCTTACAAAATTAATATTTTTCCAAAATTTTCTGATTTTCATTAATAATTTTCCATTTTTATAAAGAACCCATGTAAAGTATATGCATATGTATCATATAATATGTATAATCTATACCTATAATATACATAATTAAAACCGACGCTCTTTTATTCCGTTGAATTTTAAATTTTGTTTTGTTGTTTTTGCTTTTTGTTTTTCTTTCTAAAAACATAAAAAGAATTTTAAAATATAGTTTGCATGGTGGGAAATACAAATTTCACAATATAAAACTTCAGTGGGGAATTTGGTGCAGTGGTAGAGTGGCCGCTTCTTAAACTTTAGAAGTCTTTAGTTTGCATGTTCGATTCTATTCTATTTTTTTTTTTTTTTATTTCTAATATTTTATACAAAATAAATTCTTACATATCATAATATTTAATCTGTAAATGACATTCATTCAAAACCCTTTTACTCAATGATTTACCAACCAACTTTCATTTTTTTCTTTTTAAATGATAAATATTCAGTACAGCCATTTTACAAAATTAATATTTTTCCAAAATTTTCTGATTTTCATTAATAATTTTCCATTTTTATAAAAAACCCATGTAAAGTATATACATATGTATCATATAATATGTATAATCTATACCTATAATATACATATTCAAAAACGACGCTCTTTTATTCCGTTGAATTTTAAATTTTGTTTTGTTGTTTTTGCTTTTTGTTTTTTTTTTAAAAACATAAAAAAAATTTTAAAATATAGTTTGCATGGTGGGAAATAGAAATTTCACAATATAATTGAATATAAACGTTGAAACTTCAGTGGGAGTTTGGTGCAGTGGTAGAGTGGTCGCTTCTTAAACTGTAGAAGCCTTTAGTTTGCAAGTTCGATTCTATTCTATTTTTTTTTTTTTTTATTTCTAATATTTTATACGAAATAAATTCTTACATATCATAATATTTAATCTGTAAATGACAGACATTTAAAACCCTTTTACTCAATGATTTACCAACCAACTTTCATTTTTTTCTTTTTAAATGATAAATATTCAGTACAGCCATCTTACAAAATTAATATTTTTCCAAAATTTTCTGATTTTCATTAATAATTTTCCATTTTTATAAAAAACCCATGTAAACTATATGCATATGTATCATATAATATGTATAATCTATACCTTTAATATACATATTCAAAAACGACGCTCTTTTATTCCGTTGAATTTTAAATTTTGTTTTGTTGTTTTTGCTTTTGTTTTTTTTCTAAAAACATAAAAAAAATTTTAAAATATAGTTTGCATGGTGGGAAATAGAAATTTCACAATATAATTGAATATAAACGTCGAAACTTCAGTGGGGAGTTTGGTGCAGTGGTAGAGTGGCCACTTCTTAAACTTTAGAAGTCTTTAGTTTGCAAGTTCGATTCTACTCTATTTTTTTTTTTTTTTATTTCTAATATTTTATACGAAATAAATTCTTACATATCATAATATTTAATATGTAAATGACAGACATTTAGAACCCTTTTACTCAATGATTTACCAACCAACTTTCATTTTTTTCTTTTTAAATGATAAATATTCAGTACAGCCATCTTACAAAATTAATATTTTTCCAAAATTTTCTGATTTTCATTAATAATTTTCCATTTTTATAAAAAACCCATGTAAAGTATATATATATGTATCATATAAAATGTTTAATCTATACCTATAATATACATATTCAAAAACGACGCTCTTTTATTCCGTTGAATTTTAAATTTTGTTTTGTTGTTTTTGCTTTTTGTTTTTTTTTTAAAAACATAAAAAAAATTTTGAAAATATAGTTTGCATGGTGGGAAATAGAAATTTCACAATATAATTGAATATAAACGTCGGAACTTCAGTGGGGAGTTTGGTGCAGTGGTAGAGTGGCCGCTTCTTAAACTTTAGAAGTCTTTAGTTTGCAAGTTCGATTCTATTCTATTTTTTTTTATTTTTTTATTTCTAATATTTTATACGAAATAAATTCTTACATATCATAATATTTAATCTTTAATTGACAGACATTTAAAACCCTTTTACTCAATGATTTACCAACCAACTTTCATTTTTTTCTTTTTAAATGATAAATATTCAGTACAGCCATCTTACAAAATTAATATTTTTCCAAAATTTTCTGATTTTCATCAATCATTTTCCATTTTTATGAGAAACCCATGTAAAGTATATACATATGTATCATATAATATGTATAATCTATTCCTATAATATACATATTCAAAAACGACGCTCTTTTATTGCGTTGAATTTTAAATTTTATTTTGTTCTTTTTGCTTTTTGTTTTTTTTCTAAAAACATAAAAAGAATTTTAAAATATAGTTTGCATGGTGGGAAATATAAATTTCACAATATAATTGAATATAAACGTCAAAACTTCAGTGGGGAGTTTGGTGCAGTGGTAGAGTGGCCGCTTCTTAAACTTTAGAAGTCTTTAGTTTGCAAGTTCGATTCTATTCTATTTTTTTCATTTCTAATATTTTATACGAAATAAATTCTTACATATCATAATATTTAATCTGTAAATGACAGACATTTAAAACCCTTTTACTCAATGATTTATCAACCAACTTTCATTTTTTTCTTTTTAAATGATAAATATTCAGTACAGCCATCTTACAAAATTAATATTTTTCCAAAATTTTCTGATTTTCATTAATAATTTTCCATTTTTATAAAAAACCCATGTAAAGTATATATATATGTATCATATAATATGTTTAATCTATACCTATAATATACATATTCAAAAACGACGCTCTTTTATTCCGTTGAATTTTAAATTTTGTTTTGTTGTTTTTGCTTTTTGTTTTTTTTTTAAAAACATAAAAAAAATTTTGAAAATATAGTTTGCATGGTGGGAAATAGAAATTTCACAATATAATTGAATATAAACGTCGGAACTTCAGTGGGGAGTTTGGTGCAGTGGTAGAGTGGCCGCTTCTTAAACTTTAGAAGTCTTTAGTTTGCAAGTTCGATTCTATTCTATTTTTTTTTATTTTTTTATTTCTAATATTTTATACGAAATAATTTCTTACATATCATAATATTTAATCTGTAATTGACAGACATTTAAAACCCTTTTACTCAATGATTTACCAACCAACTTTCATTTTTTTCTTTTTAAATGATAAATATTCAGTACAGCCATCTTACAAAATTAATATTTTTCCAAAATTTTCTGATTTTCGTCAATCATTTTCCATTTTTATAAAAAACCCTTGTAAAGTATATACATATGTATCATATAATATGTATAATCTATACCTATAATATACCTATTCAAAAACGACGCTCTTTTATTGCGTTGCATTTTAAATTTTATTTTGTTCTTTTTGCTTTTTGTTTTTTTTCTAAAAACATAAAAAGAATTTTAAAATATAGTTTGCATGGTGGGAAATAGAAATTTCACAATATAATTGAATATAAACGTCGAAACCTCAGTGGGGAGTTTGGTGCAGTGGTAGGGTGGCCGCTTCTTAAACTTTAGAAGTCTTTAGTTTGCAAGTTCGATTCTATTCTATTTTTTTTATTTCTAATATTTTATACGAAATAAATTCTTACATATCATAATATTTAATCTGTAAATGACAGACATTTAAAACCCTTTTTCTCAAAGATTTACCAACCAACTTTCATTTTTTTCTTTTTAAATGATAAATTTTCAGTACAGCCATCTTACAAAATTAATATTTTTCCAAAATTTTCTGATTTTCATTAATAATTTTCCATTTTTATAAAAAACCCATATAAAGTATATGCATATGTATCATATAATATGTATAATCTATACCTATAATATACATATTCAAAAACGACGCTCTTTTATTCGGTTGAATTTTAAATTTTGTTTTGTTGTTTTTGCTTTTTGTTTTTTTTCTAAAAACATAAAAAAAATTTTAAAATATAGTTTGCATGGTGGGAAATAGAAATTTCACAATATAATTGAATATAAACGTCGAAACTTCAGTGGGGAATTTGGTGCAGTGGTACAGTGGCTGCTTCTTAAACTTTAGAAGTCTTTAGTTTGCAAGTTCGATTCTATTCTATTTTTTTTTTTTTTTATTTCTAATATTTTATACGAAATAAATTCTTACATATTATAATATTTAATCTGTAAATGACAGACATTTAAAGCCCTTTCACTAAATGATTTACCAACCAACTTTCATTTTTTTCTTTTTAAATGATAAATATTCAGTACAGCCATCTTACAAAATTAATATTTTTCCAAAATTTTCTGATTTTCATTAATAATTTTCCATTTTTATAAAAAACCCATGTAAAGTATATACATATGTATCATATAATATGTATAATCTATACCTATAATATACATATTCAAAAACGACGCTCTTTTATTGCGTTGATTTTTAAATTTTGTTTTGTTATTTTTGCTTTTTGTTTTTTTTCTGAAAACATAAAAAAAATTTTAAAATATTGTTTGCATGGTGGGAAATAGATATTTCACAATATAATTGAATATAAACGTCGAAACTTCAGTGGGGAGTTTGAATCAGTGGTAAAGTGGCCCCTTTTTAAACTTTAGAAGTCTTTGGTTTGCAAGTTCGATTCTATTCTATTTTTTTTTTTATTTCTAGTATTTTATACGAAATAAATTCTTACATATCATAATATTTAATCTGTAAATGACAGACATTTAAAACCCTTTTACTCAATGATTTACCAATCAACTTTCATTTTTTTCTTTTTAAATGATAAATATTCAGTACACCCATCTTACAAAATTAATATTTTTCCAAAATTTTCTGATTTTCATTAATAATTTTCCATTTTTATAAAAAACCCATGTAAAGTATATGCATATGTATCATATAATATGTATAATCTATACCTATAATATACATATTCAAAAACGACGCTCTTTTATTCCGTTGAATTTTAAATTTTGTTTTGTTGTTTTTGGTTTTTGTTTTTTTTCTAAAAACATAAAAAAAATTTTAAAATATAGTTTGCATGGTGGGAAATAGAAATTTCACAATATAAAACTTCAGTTGGGAGTTTGGTGCAGTGGTAGAGTGGTCGCTTCTAAAACCTTAGAAGTCTTTAGTTTGCAAGTTCGATTCTATTCTATTTTTTTTTTTTTAATTCTAATATTTTATACGAAATAAATTCTTACATATCATAATATTTAATCTGTAAATGACAGACATTTAAAACCCTTTTACTCAATGATTTACCAACCAATTTTCATTTTTTTCTTTTTAAATGATAAATATTCAGTACAGCCATCTTACAAAATTAAAATTTTTCCAAAATTTTCTGATTTTCATTAATAATTTTCCATTTTTAAAAAAGACCCATGTAAAGTATATACATATGTATCATATAATATGTATAATCTATACCTATAATATACATATTCAAAGACGACGCTCTTTTATTCCGTTGAATTTTAAATTTTGTTTTGTTGTTTTTTGTTTTTTGTTTTTTTTCTAAAAACATAAAAAAAATTTTAAAATATAGTTTGCATGGTGGGAAATAGAAATTTCACTATATAATTGAATATAAACGTCGAAACTTCAGTGGGGAGTTTGGTGCAGTGGTAGAGTGGCCGCTTCTTAAACTTTAGAAGTCTTTAGTTTGCAAGTTCGATTCTATTAAATTTTTTTTTTTTTTTTTATTTCTAATATTTTGTACGAAATAAATTCTTACATATCATAATATTTAATCTGTAAATGACAGACATTTAAAACCCTTTTACTCAATTATTTACCAACTAACATTCATTTTTTTCTTTTTAAATGATAAATATTCAGTACAGCCATCTTACAAAATTAATATTTTTCCAAAATTTTCTGATTTTCATTAATAATTTTCCATTTTTATAAAAAACCCATGTAAAGTATATGCATATGTATAATATAATATGTATAATCTATACCTATAATATACATATTTAAAAACGACGCTCTTTTATTCCGTTGAATTTTAAATTTTGTTTTGTTGTTTTTGCTTTTGTTTTTTTTCTAAAAACATAAAAAAAATTTTAAAATATAGTTTGCATGGTGGGAAATAGAAATTTCACAATATAATTGAATATAAACGTCGAAACTTCAGTGGGGAGTTTGGTGCAGTGGTAGAGTGGTCGCTTCTTAAACTGTAGAAGTCTTTAGTTTGCAAGTTCAATTCTATTCTATTTTTTTTTTTTTTTTTTTATTTCTAATATTTTATACGAAATAAATTCTTACATATCATAATATTTAATCTGTAAATGACAGACATTTAAAACCCTTTTATTCAATGATTTACCAACCAACTTTCATTTTTTTCTTTTTAAATGATAAATATTCAGTACAGCCATCTTACAAAATTAATATTTTTCCAAAATTTTCTAATTTTCATTAATAATTTACAATTTTTATAAAAAACCCATGTAAAGTATATGCATATGTATCATATAATATGTATAATCTATACCTATAATATACATATTCAAAAACGACGCTCTTTTATTCCGTTGAATTTTAAATTTTGTTTTCTTGTTTTTGCTTTTTGTTTTTTTTCTAAAAACATAAAAAAAATTTTAAAATATACTTTGCATGGTGGGAAATAGAAATTTCACAATATAATTGAATAAAAACGTCGAAACTTCAGTGGGGAGTTTGGTGCAGTGGTAGAGTGGCCGCTTCTTAAACTTTAGAAGTTTTTAGTTTGCAAGTTCGATTCTATTCTATTTTATTTTTTTTTTTATTTCTAATATTTTATATGAAATAAATTCTTACATATTATAATAATTAATCTGTAAATGACAGACATTTAAAACCCTTTCACTCAATGATTTACCAACCAACTTTCATTTTTTTCTTTTTAAATGATAAATATTCAGTACAGCCATCTAACAATATTAATATTTTTCCAAAATTTTCTGGTTTTCATTAATAATTTTCCATTTTTATAAAAAACCCATGTAAAGTATATACATATGTATCATATAATATGTATAATCTATACCTATAATATACATATTCAAAAACGACGCTCTTTTATTCCGTTGAATTTTAAATTTTGTTTTGTTGTTTTTGCTTTTTGTTTTTTTTTGAAAAACATAAAAAAAATTTTAAAATATAGTTTGCATGGTGGGAAATAGAAATTTCACAATATAATTGGATATAAACGTCGAAACTTCAGTGGGGAGTTTGGTGCAGTGGTAGAGTGGTCGCTTCTTAAACTTTAGAAGTCTTTAGTTTGCAAGTTCGATTCTATTATATATATTTTTTTTTTTATTTCTAATATTTTATACAAAATAAATTCTTACATATCATAATATTTAATCTGTAAATGACAGACATTTAAAACCCTTTTACTCAATGATTTACCAACCAACTTTCATTTTTTTCTTTTTAAATGATAAATATTCAGTACAGCCATCTTACAAAATTAATATTTTTCCAAAATTTTCTGATTTTCATTAATAATTTTCCATTTTTATAAAAAACCCATGTAAAGTGTATACATACGTATCATATAATATGTATGATCTACACCATATTCAAAAACGACGCTCTTTTATTCCGTTGAATTTTAAATTTTGTTTTGTTGTTTTTGCTTTTTGTTTTTTTTCTAAAAACATAAAAGGAATTTTAAAATATATTGTGCATGGTGGGAAATAGAAATTTCTCAATATAATTGAATATAAACGTCGAAACTTCAGTTGGGGGTTTGGTGCAGTGGTAGAGTGGCCGCTTCTTAAACTTTAGAAGTCTTTAGTTTGCAAGTTCGATTCTATTCTCTTATTTTTTTTTTTATTTCTAATATTTTATACGAAATAAATTCTTACATATCATAATATTTAATCTGTAAATGACAGACATTTAAAACCCTTTTACTCAATGATTTACCAACCAACTTTCATTTTTTCTTTTTAAATGATAAATATTCAGTACAGCCATCTTACAAAATTAATATTTTTCCAAAATTTTCTGATTTTCATTAATAATTTTCCATTTTTATAAAAAACGCATGTAAAATATATAAATATGTATCATATAATATGTATAATCTATACCTATAATATACATATTCAAAAACGACGCTCTTTTATTCCGTTGAATTTTAAATTTTGTTTTGTTGTTTCTGCTTTTTGTTTTTTTTTTAAAACATAAAAAAAATTTTAAAATATAGTTTGCATGGTGGGAAATAGAAATTTCATAATATAATTGAATATAAACGTCGAAACTTCAGTGGGGAGTTTGGTGCAGTGGTAGAGTGGCCGCTTCTTAAACTTTAGAAGTCTTTAGTTTGCAAGTTCCATTCTATTCAATTTTTTTTTTATTTTTTATTTCTAATATTTTATACGAAATAAATTCTTACATATCATAATATTTAATCTGTAAATCACAGACATTTAAAACCCTTTTACTCAATGATTTACCAACCAACTTTCATGTTTTTCTTTTAAATGATAAATATTCAGTACAGCCATCTTACAAAATTAATATTTTTCCAAAATTTTCTGATTTTCATTAATAATTTTCCATTTTTATAAAAAAACCCATGTAAAGTATATGCATATGTATCATATAATATGTATAATCTATACCTATAATATACATATTCAAAAACGACGCTCTTTTATTCCGTTGAATTTTAAATTTTGTTTTGTTGTTTTTGCTTTTTGTTTTTTTCTAAAAACATAAAAAAAATTTTAAAATATAGTTTGCATGGTGGGAAATAGAAATTTCACAATATAATTGAATATAAACGTCTAAACTTCAGTGGGGAGTTTGGTGCAGTGGTAGAGTGGCCGCTTCTTAAACATTAGAAGTCTTTAGTTTGCAAGTTCGATTCTATTCTATTTTTTTTTTTTTTTATTTCTAATATTTTATACGAAATAAATTCTTACATATCATAATATTTAATCTGTAAATGACAGACATTTAAAACCCTTTTACTCAATGATTTACCAACCAACTTTCATTTTTTTCTTTTTAAATGATAAATATTCAGTACAGCCATCTTACAAAATTAATATTTTTCCAAAAATTTTCTGATTTTCATTAATAATTTTCCATTTTTATAAAAAACCCATGTAAAGTATATGCATATGTATCATATAATATGTGTAATCTATACCTATAATATACATATTCAAAAAGGACGCTCTTTTATTCCGTTGAATTTTATATTTTGTTTTGTTGTTTTTGCTTTTTGTTTTTTTTCTAAAAACATAAAAAGAATTTTAAAATATAGTTTGCATGGTGGGAAATAGAAATTTCACAATATAATTGAATATAAACGTCGAAACTTCAGTGGGGAGTTTGGTGCAGTAGTAGAGTGGCAGCTTCTTAAACTTTAGAAGTCTTTAGTTTGCAAGTTCGATTCTATTCTATTTTTTTTTTTTTTTATTTCTAATATTTTATACGAAATAAATTCTTACATATCATAATATTTAATCTGTAAATGACAGACATTTAAAACCCTTTTACTCAATGATTTACCAACCAACTTTCATTTTTTTCTTTTTAAATGATAAATATTCAGTACAGCCATCTTACAAAATTAATATTTTTCCAAAATTTTCTGATTTTCATTAATACTTTTCCATTTTTATAAAAAACCCATGTAAAGTATATACATATGTGTCATATAATATGTATAATCTATACCTATAATATACATATTCAAAAACGCGCTCTTTTATTCTGTTGAATTTTAAATTTTGTTTTGTTGTTTTTGCTTTTTGTTTTTATTTTGAAAACATAAAAAAAATTTTAAAATATAGTTTGCATGGTGGGAAATAGAAATTTCACAATATAATTGAATATAAACGTCGAAACTTCAGTGGGGAGTTTGGTGCAGTGGTAGAGTGGCCGCTTCTTAAACTTTAGAAGCCTTTAGTTTGCAAGTTCGATTCTATTCTATTTTTTTTTTTTTTTTATTTCTAATATTTTATACGAAATAAATTCTTACATATCATAATATTTAATCTGTAAATGACAGACATTTAAAACCCTTTTACTCAATGATTTACCAACCAACTTTCATTTTTTTCTTTTTAAATGATAAATATTCAGTACAGCCATCTTACAAAATTAATATTTTTCCAAAATTTTCTGGTTTTCATTAATAATTTTCCATTTTTCTAAAAAACCCATGTAAAGTATATGCATATGTATCATATAATATGTGTAATCTATACCTATAATATACATATTCAAAAAGGACGCTCTTTTAATCCGTTGAATTTTAAATTTTGTTTTGTTGTTTTTGCTTTTGTTTTTTTTCTAAAAACATAAAAAAAATTTTAAAATATAGTTTGCATGATGGGAAATAGAAATTTCACAATATCATAGAATATAAACGTCGAAGCTTTAGTGGGGAGTTTGGTGCAGTGATTTACCAACCAACTTTCATTTTTTTCTTTTTAAATGATAAATATTCAGTACAGCCATCTTACAAAATTAATATTTTTCCAAAATTTTCTGACTTTCATTAATAATTTTCCATTTTTATAAAAAACCCATGTAAAGTATATACATATGTATCATATAATATGTATAATCTATACCTATAATATACATATTCAAAAACAACGCTCTTTTATTTTATTCCGTTGAATTTTAAATTTGGTTTGTTGTTTTTGCTTTTAGTTTTTTTTCTAAAAACATAAAAAAAATTTTAAAATATAGTTTGCATGGTGGGAAATAGAAATTTCGCAATATAATTGAATATAAACGTCGAAACTTCAGTGGGGAGTTTGGTGCAGTGGTAGAGTGGCCGCTTCTAAAACTTTAGAAGTCTTTAGTTTGCAAGTTCGATTCTATTCTATTTTATTTTATTTTTTTTTATTTCTTATATTTTATACGAAATAAATTCTTACATATCATAATATTTAATCTGTAAATGACAGACATTTAAAACCCTTTTACTCAATGATTTACCAACCAACTTTCATTTTTTTCTTTTTAAATGATAAATATTCAGTACAGCCATCTTACAAAATTAATATTTTTCCAAAATATTCTGATTTTCATTAATAATTTTCCATTTTTATAAAAAACCCATGTAAAGTATATGCATATGTATCATATAATATGTGTAATCTATACCTATAATATACATATTCAAAAACGACGCTCTTTTATTCCGTTGAATTTTAAATTTTGTTTTGTTGTTTTTGCTTTTTGTTTTTTTTCTAAAAACATAAAAAGAATTTTAAAATATAGTGTGCATGGTGGGAAACAGAAATTTCACAATATAATTGAATATAAACGTCGAAACCTCAGTGGGGAGTTTGGTGCAGTGGTAGAGTGGCCGCTTCTTAAACTTTAGAAGTCTTTAGTTTGCAAGTTCGATTCTATTCTATTATTTTTTTTTTTTTATTTCTAATTTTTTATACGAAAAAAATTCTTACATATCATAATATTTAATCTGTAAATGACAGACATTTAAAACCCTTTTACTCAATGATTTATCAACCAACTTTCATTTTTTTCTTTTTAAATGATAAATATTCAGTACAGCCATCTTACAAAATTAATATTTTTCCAAAATTTTCTGATTTTCATTAATAATTTTCCATTTTCATAAAAAACCCATGTAAAGTATATACATATGTATCATATAATATGTATAATCTGTTCCTATAATATACATATTCAAAAACGACGCTCTTTTATTCCGTTGAATTTTAAATTTTGTTTTGTTGTTTTTGCTTTTTGTTTTTTTCCTAAAAACATAAAAAAAATTTTAAAATATAGTTTGCATGGTGGGAAATAGAAATTTCGCAATATAATTGAATATAAACGTCGAAACTTCAGTGGGGAGTTTGGTGCAGTGGTAGAGTGGCCGCTTCTAAAACTTTAGAAGTCTTTAGTTTGCAAGTTCGATTCTATTCTATTTTATTTTATTTTTTTTTATTTCTTATATTTTATACGAAATAAATTCTTACATATCATAATATTTAATCTGTAAATGACAGACATTTAAAACCCTTTTATTCAATGATTTACCAACCAACTTTCATTTTTGTCTTTTTAAATGATAAATATTCAGTACAGCCATCTTACAAAATTAATATTTTTCCAAAATTTTCTGATTTTCATTAATAATTTTCCATTTTTATAAAAAACCCATGTAAAGTATATGCATATGTATCATATAATATGTGTAATCTATACCTATAATATACATATTCAAAAACGACGCTCTTTTATTCCGTTGAATTTTAAATTTTGTTTTGTTGTTTTTGCTTTTTGTTTATTTTCTAAAAACATAAAAAGAATTTTAAAATATAGTGTGCATGGTGGGAAACAGAAATTTCACAATATAATTGAATATAAACGTCGAAACTTCAGTGGGGAGTTTGGTGCAGTGGTAGAGTGGCCGTTTCTTAAACTTTAGAAGTCTTTAGTTTGCAAGCTCGATTCTATTCTATTATTTTTTTTTTTTTATTTCTAATTTTTTATACAAAAAAAATTCTTACATATCATAATATTTAATCTGTAAATGACAGACCTTTAAAACCCTTTTACTCAATGATTTATCAACCAACATTCATTTTTTTCTTTTTAAATGATAAATATTCAGTACAGCCATCTTACAAAATTAATATTTTTCCAAAATTTTCTGATTTTCATTAATAATTTTCCATTTTTATAAAAAACCCATATAAAGTATATAAATATGTACCATATAATATGTATAATCTATACCTATAATATACATATTCAAAAACGACGCTCTTTTATTCCGTTGAATTTTAAATTTTGTTTTGTGGTTTTTTTTCTAACAACATAAAAAAAAAATTAAAATATAGTTTGCATGGTGGGAAATAGAAATGTCACAATATAATTGAATATAAACGTCGAAACTTCAGTGGGGAGTTTGGTGCAGTGGTAGAGTGGCCGCTTCTAAAACTTTAGAAATCTTTAGTTTGCAAGTTCTATTCTATTCTATTTTATTTTATTTTTTTTTATTTCTTATATTTTATACGAAATAAATTCTTACATATCATAATATTTAATCTGTAAATGACAGACATTTAAAACCCTTTTACTCAATGATTTATCAACCAACTTTCATTTTTTTCTTTTTAAATGATAAATATTCAGTACAGCCATCTTACAAAATTAATATTTTTCCAAAATTTTCTGATTTTCATTAATAATTTTCCATTTTCATAAAAAACCCATGTAAAGTATATACATATGTATCATATAATATGTATAATCTGTTCCTATAATATACATATTCAAAAACGACGCTCTTTTATTCCGTTGAATTTTAAATTTTGTTTTGTTGTTTTTGCTTTTTGTTTTTTTCCTAAAAACATAAAAAAAATTTTAAAATATAGTTTGCATGGTGGGAAATAGAAATTTCGCAATATAATTGAATATAAACGTCGAAACTTCAGTGGGGAGTTTGGTGCAGTGGTAGAGTGGCCGCTTCTAAAACTTTAGAAGTCTTTAGTTTGCAAGTTCGATTCTATTCTATTTTATTTTATTTTTTTTTATTTCTTATATTTTATACGAAATAAATTCTTACATATCATAATATTTAATCTGTAAATGACAGACATTTAAAACCCTTTTACTCAATGATTTACCAACCAACTTTCATTTTTGTCTTTTTAAATGATAAATATTCAGTACAGCCATCTTACAAAATTAATATTTTTCCAAAATTTTCTGATTTTCATTAATAATTTTCCATTTTTATAAAAAACCCATGTAAAGTATATGCATATGTATCATATAATATGTGTAATCTATACCTATAATATACATATTCAAAAACGACGCTCTTTTATTCCGTTGAATTTTAAATTTTGTTTTGTTGTTTTTGCTTTTTGTTTTTTTTCTAAAAACATAAAAAGAATTTTAAAATATAGTGTGCATGGTGGGAAACAGAAATTTCACAATATAATTGAATATAAACGTCGAAACCTCAGTGGGGAGTTTGGTGCAGTGGTAGAGTGGCCGTTTCTTAAACTTTAGAAGTCTTTAGTTTGCAAGCTCGATTCTATTCTATTATTTTTTTTTTTTTATTTCTAATTTTTTATACAAAAAAAATTCTTACATATCATAATATTTAATCTGTAAATGACAGACCTTTAAAACCCTTTTACTCAATGATTTATCAACCAACTTTCATTTTTTTCTTTTTAAATGATAAATATTCAGTACAGCCATCTTACAAAATTAATATTTTTCCAAAATTTTCTGATTTTCATTAATAATTTTCCATTTTTATAAAAAACCCATATAAAGTATATAAATATGTACCATATAATATGTATAATCTATACCTATAATATACATATTCAAAAACGACGCTCTTTTATTCCGTTGAATTTTAAATTTTGTTTTGTGGTTTTTTTTCTAACAACATAAAAAAAAAATTAAAATATAGGTTGCATGGTGGGAAATAGAAATGTCACAATATAATTGAATATAAACGTCGAAACTTCAGTGGGGAGTTTGGTGCAGTGGTAGAGTGGCCGCTTCTAAAACTTTAGAAATCTTTAGTTTGCAAGTTCTATTCTATTCTATTTTATTTTATTTTTTTTTATTTCTTATATTTTATACGAAATAAATTCTTACATATCATAATATTTAATCTGTAAATGACAGACATTTAAAACCCTTTTACTCAATGATTTATCAACCAACTTTCATTTTTTTCTTTTTAAATGATAAATATTCAGTACAGCCATCTTACAAAATTAATATTTTTCCAAAATTTTCTGATTTTCATTAATAATTTTCCATTTTCATAAAAAACCCATGTAAAGTATATACATATGTATCATATAATATTTATAATCTGTTCCTATAATATACATATTCAAAAACGACGCTCTTTTATTCCGTTGAATTTTAAATTTTGTTTTGTTGTTTTTGCTTTTTGTTTTTTTCCTAAAAACATAAAAAAAATTTTAAAATATAGTTTGCATGGTGGGAAATAGAAATTTCGCAATATAATTGAATATAAACGTCGAAACTTCAGTGGGGAGTTTGGTGCAGTGGTAAAGTGGCCGCTTCTAAAACTTTAGAAGTCTTTAGTTTGCAAGTTCGATTCTATTCTATTTTATTTTATTTTTTTTTATTTCTTATATTTTATACGAAATAAATTCTTACATATCATAATATTTAATCTGTAAATGACAGACATTTAAAACCCTTTTACTCAATGATTTACCAACCAACTTTCATTTTTGTCTTTTTAAATGATAAATATTCAGTACAGCCATCTTACAAAATTAATATTTTTCCAAAATTTTCTGATTTTCATTAATAATTTTCCATTTTTATAAAAAACCCATGTAAAGTATATTCATAAAGTATATCATATAATATGTGTAATCTATACCTATAATATACATATTCAAAAACGACGCTCTTTTATTCCGTTGAATTTTAAATTTTGTTTTGTGGTTTTTTTTCTAAAAACATAAAAAAAAAATTAAAATATAGTTTGCATGGTGGGAAATAGAAATGTCACAATATAATTGAATATAAACGTCGAAACTTCAGTGGGGAGTTTGGTGCAGTGGTAGAGTGGCCGCTTCTAAAACTTTAGAAATCTTTAGTTTGCAAGTTCTATTCTATTCTATTTTATTTTATTTTTTTTTATTTCTTATATTTTATACGAAATAAATTCTTACATATCATAATATTTAATCTGTAAATGACAGACATTTAAAACCCTTTTACTCAATGATTTATCAACCAACTTTCATTTTTTTCTTTTTAAATGATAAATATTCAGTACAGCCATCTTACAAAATTAATATTTTTCCAAAATTTTCTGATTTTCATTAATACTTTTCCATTTTTATAAAAAACCCATGTAAAGTATATAAATATGTATCATATAATATGTATAATCTATACCTATAATATACATATTCAAAAACGACGCTCTTTTATTCCGTTGAATTTTAAATTTTGTTTTGTTGTTTTTGCTTTTTGTTTTTTTCCTAAAAACATAAAAAAAATTTTAAAACATAGTTTGCATGGTGGGAAATAGAAATTTCACAATATAATTGAATATAAACGTCGAAACTTCAGTGGGGAGTTTGGTGCAGTGGTAGAGTGGCCGCTTCTAAAACTTTAGAAGTCTTTAGTTTGCAAGTTCGATTCTATTCTATTTTATTTTATTTTTTTTTATTTCTTATATTTTATACGAAATAAATTCTTACATATCATAATATTTAATCTGTAAATGACAGACATTTAAAACCCTTTTACTCAATGATTTACCAACCAACTTTCATTTTTTTCTTTTTAAATGATAAATATTCAGTACAGCCATCTTACAAAATTAATATTTTTCGAAAATTTTCTGATTTTCATTAATAATTTTCCATTTTTATAAAAAACCCATGTAAAGTATATGCATATGTATCATATAATATGTGTAATCTATACCTATAATATACATATTCAAAAACGACGCTCTTTTATTCCGTTGAATTTTAAATTTTGTTTTGTTGTTTTTGCTTTTTGTTTTTTTTCTAAAAACATAAAAAGAATTTTAAAATATAGTGTGCATGGTGGGAAACAGAAATTTCACAATATAATTGAATATAAACGTCGAAACCTCAGTGGGGAGTTTGGTGCAGTGGTAGAGTGGCCGCTTCTTAAACTTTAGAAGTCTTTACTTTGCAAGTTCGATTCTATTCCATTATTTTTTTTTTTTTATTTCTAATTTTTTATACGAAAAAAATTCTTACATATCATAATATTTAATCTGTAAATGACAGACATTTAAAACCCTTTTACTCAATGATTTATCAACCAACTTTCATTTTTTTCTTTTTAAATGATAAATATTCAGTACAGCCATCTTACAAAATTAATATTTTTCCAAAATTTTCTGATTTTCATTAATAATTTTCCATTTTTATAAAAAACCCATGTAAAGTATATAAATATGTACCATATAATATGTATAATATATACCTATAATATACATATTCAAAAACGACGCTCTTTTATTCCGTTGAATTTTAAATTTTGTTTTGTGGTTTTTTTTCTAAAAACATAAAAAAAAAATTAAAATATAGTTTGCATGGTGGGAAATAGAAATGTCACAATATAATTGAATATAAACGTCAAAACTTCAGTGGGGAGTTTGGTGCAGTGGTAGAGTGGCCGCTTCTAAAACTTTAGAAGTCTTTAGTTTGCAAGTTCGATTCTATTCTATTTTATTTTTTTTTTTTTATTTCTTATACTTTATACGAAATAAATTCTTACATATCATAATATTTAATCTGTAAATGGCAGACATTTAAAACCTTTTCACTCAATGATTTACCAACCAACTTTCATTTTTTTCTTTTTAAATGATAAATATTCAGTACAGCCATCTTACAAAATTAATATTTTTCCAAAATTTGCTGATTTTCATTAATAATTTTCCATTTTTATAAAAAACCCATGTAAAGTATATAAATATGTATCATATAATATGTATAATCTATACCTATAATATACATATTCAAAAACGACGCTCTTTTATTCCGTTGAATTTTAAATTTTGTTTTGTGGTTTTTGCTTTTGTTTTTTTTCTAAAAACATAAAAAAAAAATTAAAATATAGTTTGCATGGTGGGAAATAGAAATTTCACAATATAATTGAATATAAACGTCGAAACTTCAGTGGGGAGTTTGGTGCAGTGGTAGAGTGGCCGCTTCTTAAACTTTAGAAGTCTTTAGTTTGCAAGTTCGATTCCTTTCTATTATTTTTTTTTTTTTATTTCTAATATTTTATACGAAATAAATTCTTACATATCATAATATTTAATATGTAAATGACAGACATTTAAAACCCTTTTACTCAATGATTTACCAACCAACTATCATTTTTTTCTTTTTAAAAGATAAATATTCAGTACAGCCATCTTACAAAATTAATATTTTTCCAAAATTTTCTGATTTTCATTAATAATTTTCCATTTTTATAAAAAACCCATGTAAAGTATATACATATGTATCATATAATATGTATAATCTATACCTATAATATACATATTCAAAAACGACGCTCTTTTATTCCGTTGAATTTAAATTTGGTTTGTTGTTTTTGCTTTTTGTTTTTTTTCTAAAAACATAAAAAGAATTTGAAAATATAGTTTGTATGGTGGGAAATAGAAATTTCACAATATAATTAAATATAAACGTCGAAACTTCAATGGGGAGTTTGGTGCAGTGGTACAGTGGTCGCTTCTTAAACTTTAAAAGGCTTTACTTTGCAAGTTCGATTTTATTCTAATTTTTTTTTTTTTTTTTTGTTTCCAATATTTTATACGAAATAAATTCTTACATATCATAATATTTAATCTGTAAATGACAGACATTTAAAACCCTTTTACTCAATGATTTACCAACCAACTTTCATTTTTTTCTTTTTAAATGATAAATATTCAGTACAGCCATCTTACAAAATTAATATTTTGCCAAAATTTTCTGATTTTCATTAATAATTTTCCATTTTTATAAAAAACCCATGTAAAGTAGATATGTATCATAAAATAGATATGTATCATATAATATGTATAATCTATACCTATAATATACATATTCAAAAACGAAGCTCTTTTATTCCGTTGAATTTAAATTTGGTTTGTTGTTTTTGCTTTTTGTTTTTTTTCTAAAAACATAAAAAGAATTTTAAAATATAGTTTGCATGGTGGGAAATAGAAATTTCACAATATAATTGAATATAAACGTCGAAACTTCAGTGGGGAGTTTGGTGCAGTGGTCGCTTCTAAAACCTTAGAAGTCTTTAGTTTGCAAGTTCGATTCTATTCTATTTTCTTTTTTTTTTTTTATTGCTAATATTTTATACGAAATAAATTCTTACATATCATAATATTTAATCTGTAAATGACAGACATTTAAAACCCTTTTACTCAATGATTTACCAACCAACTTTCATTTTTTTCTTTTTAAATGATAAATATTCAGTACAGCCATCTTACAAAATTAATATTTTTCCAAAATTTTCTCATTTTCATTAATAATTTACCATTTTTATAAAAAACCCATGTAAAGTATATGCATATGTATCATATAATATGTATAATCTATACCTATAATTATATATATTTAAAAACGACGATCTTTTATTCCGTTGAATTTTAAATTTTGTTTTGTTGTTTTTGCTTTTTGTTTTTTTTCTAAAAACATAAAAAAAATTTTAAAATATAGTTTGCATGGTGGGAAATAGAAATTTCACAATATAATTGAATATAAACGTCGAAACTTCAGTGGGGAGTTTGGTGCAGTGGTAGAGTGGCCGCTTCTAAAACTTTAGAAGTCTTTAGTTTGCAAGTTCGATTCTATTCTATTTTATGTTTTTTTTTTTATTTCTTATATTTTATACGAAATAAATTCTTACATATCATAATATTTAATCTGTAAATGACAGACATTTAAAACCCTTTTACTCAATGATTTACCAACCAACTTTCATTTTTTTCTTTTTAAATGATAAATATTCAGTACAGCCATCTTACAAAATTAATATTTTTCCAAAATTTTCTGATTTTCATTAATAATTTTCCATTTTTATAAAAAACCCATGTAAAGTATATACATATGTATCATATAATATGTATAATCTATACCTATAATATACATATTTAAAAACGACGCTCTTTTATTCCGTTGAATTTTAAATTTTGTTTTGTTGTTTTTGCTTTTTTTCTAAAAACATAAAAAGAATTTTAAAATATAGTTTGTATGGTGGGAAATAGAAATTTCACAATATAATTGAATATAAACGGCGAAACTTCAGTAGGGAGTTTGGTGCAGTGGTAGAGTGGTCGCTTCTTAAACTTTAGAAGGCTTTAGTTTGCAAGTTCGATTCTATTCTATTTTATGTTTTTTTTTTTATTTCTTATATTTTATACGAAATAAATTCTTACATATCATAATATTTAATCTGTAAATGACAGACATTTAAAACCCTTTTACTCAATGATTTACCAACCAACTTTCATTTTTTTCTTTTTAAATGATAAATATTCAGTACAGCCATCTTACAAAATTAATATTTTTCCAAAATTTTCTGATTTTCATTAATAATTTTCCATTTTTATAAAAAACCCATGTAAAGAATATGCATATGTATCATATAATATGTATAATCTATACCTATAATATACATATTCAAAAACGACGCTCTTTTATTCCGTTAATTTAAATTTGGTTTGTTGTTTTTGCTTTTTGTTTTTATTTTGAAAACATAAAAAGAATTTTAAAATATAGTTTGTATGGTGGGAAATAGAAATTTCACAATATAATTGAATATAAACGTCGAAACTTCAGTGGGGAGTTTGGTGCAGTGGTAGAGTGGCCGCTTCTTAAACTTTATAAGTCTTTAGTTTGCAAGTTCGATTCTATTCTATTTTTTTTTTTTATTTCTAATATTTTATACAAAATAAATTCTTACATATCATAATATTTAATCTGTAAATGACAGACATTTAAAACCCTTTTACTCAATGATTTACCAACCAACTTTCATTTTTTTGTTTTTAAATGATAAATATTCAGTACAGCCATCTTACAAAATTAATATTTTTCCAAAATTTTCTGATTTTCATTAATAATTTACCATTTTTATAAAAAACCCATGTAAAGTATATGCATATGTATCATATAATATGTATAATCTATACCTATAATATACATATTTAAAAACGACGCTCTTTTATTCCGTTGAATTTTAAATTTTGTTTTGTTGTTTTTGCTTTTTTTCTAAAAACATAAAAAAAATTTTAAAATTTAGTTTGCATGGTGGGAAATAGAAATTTCACAATATAATTGAATATAAACGTCGAAACTTCAGTGCGGAGTTTGGTGCAGTGGTAGAGTGGCCGCTTGTAAAACTTTAGAAGTCTTTAGTTTGCAAGTTCGATTCTATTCTATTTTATTTTTTTTTTTTTATTTCTTATACTTTATACGAAATAAATTCTTACATATCATAATATTTAATCTGTAAATGGCAGACATTTAAAACCTTTTCACTCAATGATTTACCAACCAACTTTTATTTTTTTCTTTTTAAATGATAAATATTCAGTACAGCCATCTTACAAAATTAATATTTTTCCAAAATTTTCTGATTTTCATTAACAATTTTCCATTTTTATAAAAAAACCATGTAAAGTATATGCATATGTATAATATAATATGTATAATCTATACCTATAATATACATATTCAAAAACGACGCTCTGCTATTCCGTTGAATTTTAAATTTTGTTTTGTTGTTTTTGCTTTTTGTTTTTTTTCTAAAAACATAAAAAGAATTTTAAAATATAGTTTGCATGGTGGGAAATAGAAATTTCACAATATAATTGAATATAAACGTCGAGACTTGAGTGAGGAGTTTGGTGCAGTGGTAGAGTGGCCGCCCCTTAAACTTTAGAAGTCTTTAGTTTGCAAGTTCGATTCTATTCTATTCTATTTTTTTTTTTTTTTATTTCTAATATTTTATACGAAATAAATTCTTACATATCATAATATTTAATCTGTTAATGACAGACATTTAAAACCCTTTTACTCAATGATTTACCAACCAACTTTCATTTTTTTCTTTTTAAATGATAAATATTCAGTACAGCCATCTTACAAAATTAATATTTTTCCAAAATTTTCTGATTTTCTTTAATAATTTTCCATTTTTATAAAAAAGCCATGTAAAGTATATACATATGTATCATATAATATGTATAATCTATACCTATAATACACATATTCAAAAACGACGCTCTTTTATTCCGTTGAATTTTAAATTTTGTTTTTGCGTTTTGTTTTTTTTCTAAAAACATAAAAAAAATTTTAAAATATAGTTTGCATGGTGGGAAATAGAAATTTCACAATATAATTGAATATAAACGTCGAAACTTCAGTGGGGAGTTTGGTGCAGTGGTAGAGTGGCCGCTTCTAAAACTTTAGAAATCTTTAGTTTGCAAGTTCGATTCTATTCTATTTTATTTTATTTTTTTTATTTCTTATATTTTATACCAAATAAATTCTTACATATCATAATATTTAATCTGTAAATGACAGACATTTAAAAGCCTTTTACTGAATGATTTACCAACCAACTTTCATTTTTTTCTTTTTAAATGATAAATATACAGTACAGGCATCTTACAAAATTAATATTTTTCCAATATTTTCTGATTTTCATTAATAATTTACCATTTTTATAAAAAACCCATGTAAAGTTAATGCATATGTATCATATAATATGTATAATCTATACCTATAATATACATATTTAAAAACGACGCTCTTTTATTCCGTTGAATTTTAAATTTTGTTTTGTTGTTTTTGCTTTTTGTTTTTTTTCTAAAAACATAAAAAAAATTTTAAAATATAGTTTGCATGGTGGGAAATAGAAATTTCACAATATAATTGAATATAAACGTCGAAACTTCTGTGGGGAGTTTGGTGCAGTGGTAGAGTGGCCGCTTGTAAAACTTTAGAAGGCTTTAGTTTGCAAGTTCGATTCTATTCTATTTTATTTTTTTTTTTTTTATTTCTTATACTTTATACGAAATAAATTCTTACATATCATAATATTTAATCTGTAAATGACAGACATTTAAAACCTTTTTACTCAATGATTTACCAACCAACTTTCATTTTTTTCTTTTTAAATGATAAATATTCAGTACAGCCATCTTACAAAATTAATATTTTTCCAAAATTTTCTGATTTTCATTAATAATTTTCCATTTTTATAAAAAACCCATGTAAAGTATATGCATATGTATAATATAATATGTATAATCTATACCTATAATATACATATTCAAAAACGACGCTCTGCTATTCCGTTGAATTTTAAATTTTGTTTTGTTGTTTTTACTTTTTGTTTTTTTCTAAAAACATAAAAAGAATTTTAAAATATAGTTTGCATGGTGGGAAATAGAAATTTCACAATATAATTGAATATAAACGTCGAAACTTGAGTGAGGAGTTTGGTGCAGTGGTAGAGTGGGCGCCTCTTAAACTTTAGAAGTCTTTAGTTTGCAAGTTCGATTCTATTATATTTTTTTTTTTTTTTTTATTTCTAATGTTTTATACGAAATAAATTCTTACATATCATAATATTTAATCTGTAAATGACAGACATTTAAAACCCTTTTACTCAATGATTTACCAACCAACTTTAATTTTTTTCTTTTTAAATGATAAATATTCAGTACAGCCATCTTACAAAATTAATATTTTTCCAAAATTTTCTGATTTTCATTAATAATTTTCCATTTTTATAAAAAACCCATGTAAAGTATATACATATGTATCATATGATATGTATAATCTAAACCTATAATATACATATTCAAAAACGACGCTCTTTTATTCCGTTGAATTTTAAATTTTGTTTTGTTATTTTTGCTTTTTCTTTTTTTTCTAAAAACATAAAAAGAATTTTAAAATATAGTTTGCATGGTGGGAAATAGAAATTTCACAATATAATTGAATATAAAGGTCGAAACTTCAGTGGGGAGTTTGGTGCAGTGGTAGAGTGGCCGCTTCTTAAACTTTAGAAGTCTTTAGTTTGCAAGTTCGATTCTATTCTATTTTTTTATTTCTAATATTTTATACGAAATAAATTCTTACATATCATAATATTTAATCTGTAAATGACAGACATTTAAAACCCTTTTACTCAATGATTTACCAACCAACTTTCATTTTTTTCTTTTTAAATGATAAATATTCAGTACAACCATCTTACAAAATTAATATTTTTCCAAAATTTACTGATTTTCATTAATAATTTTCCATTTTTATAAAAAACCCATGTAAAGTATATATATATGTATCATATAATATGTTTAATCTATACCTATAATATACATATTCAAAAACGACGCTCTTTTATTCCGTTGAATTTTAAATTTTGTTTTGTTGTTTTTGCTTTTTGTTTTTTTTTAAAAACATAAAAAAAATTTTGAAAATATAGTTTGCATGATGGGAAATAGAAATTTCACAATATAATTGAATATAAACGTCGGAACTTCAGTGGGGAGTTTGGTGCAGTGGTAGAGTGGCCGCTTCTTAAACTTTAGAAGTCTTTAGTTTGCAAGTTCGATTCTATTCTATTTTTTTTTATTTTTTTATTTCTAATATTTTATACGAAATAATTTCTTACATATCATAATATTTAATCTGTAATTGACAGACATTTAAAACCCTTTTACTCAATGATTTACCAACCAACTTTCATTTTTTTCTTTTTAAATGATAAATATTCAGTACAGCCATCTTACAAAATTAATATTTTTCCAAAATTTTCTGATTTTCATCAATCATTTTCCATTTTTATAAAAAACCCTTGTAAAGTATATACATATGTATCATATAATATGTATAATCTATACCTATAATATACATATTCAAAAACGACGCTCTTTTATTGCGTTGAATTTTAAATTTTATTTTGTTGTTTTTGCTTTTTGTTTTTTTTCTAACAACATAAAAAGAATTTTAAAATATAGTTTGCATGGTGGGAAATAGAAATTTCACAATATAATTGAATATAAACGTCGAAACTTCAGTGGGGAGTTTGGTGCAGTGGTAGAGTGGTCGCTTCTTAAACTTTAGAAGTCTTTAGTTTGCAAGTTCGATTCTATTCTATTCTATTTTTTTTCTTTTTTTTTTTCTAATATTTTATACGAAATAAATTCTTACATATCATAATATTTAATCTGTAAATGACAGACATTTAAACCCTTTTACTCAATGATTTACCAACCAACTTTAATTTTTTTCTTTTTAAATGATAAATATTCAGTACAGCCATCTTACAAAATTAATATTTTTCCAAAATTTTCTGATTTTCATTAATAATTTTCCCCTTACAAAATTAACATTTTTCCAAAATTTTCTGATTTTCATTAATAATTTTCCATTTTTATAAGAAACCCATGTAAAGTATATGCATATGCATCATATAATATGTAAAATCTATACCTATAATATACATATTCAAAAACGACGCTCTTTTATTCCGTTGAATTTTAAATTTTATTTTGTTGTTTTTGCTTTTTGTTTTTTTTCTAAAAACATAAAAAAAATTTTAAAATATAGTTTGCATGGTGGGAAATAGAAATTTCACAATATAATTGAATATAAACGTCGAAATTTCAGTGGGGAGTTTGGTGCAGTGGTAGAGTGGCCGCTTCTAAAACTTTAGAAGTCTTTAGTTTGCAAGTTCGATTCTATTCTATTTTATTTTTTTTTTTTTTATTTCTTATATTTTATACGAAATAAATTCTTACATATCATAATATTTAATCTATAAATGACAGACATTTAAAACCTTTTTACTCAATGATTTACCAGCCAACTTTCATTTTTTTCTTTTTAAATGATAAATATTCAGTACAGCCATCTTACAAAATTAATATTTTTCCAAAATTTTCTGATTTTCATTAATAATTTTCCATTTTTATAAAAAACCCATGTAAAGTATATACATATGTATCATATAATATGTATAATCTATACCTATAATATACATATTCAAAAACGACGCTCTTTTATTCCGCTGAATTTTAAATTTTGTTTTGTTGTTTTTGCTTTTTCTTTGTTTTTTTAAAAACATAAAAAAAATTTTAAAATATAGTTTGCATGGTGGGAAATAGAAATTTCACAATATAATTGAATATAAAGGTCGAAATTTCAGTGGGGAGTTTGGTGAAGTGGTAGAGTTTTCGCATCTTAAACTTTAGAAGTCTTTAGTTTGCAAGTTCGATTCTATTCTATTCTATTTTTTTTTTTTTTTATTTCTAATATTTTATACGAAATAAATTCTTACATATCATAATATTTAATCTGTAAATGACAGACATTTAAAAGCCTTTTACTCAATGATTTACCAATTAATTTTCATTTTTTTCTTTTTAAATGATAAATATTCAGTACAGGCATCTTACAAAATTAATATTTTTCCAATATTTTCTGATTTTCATTAATAATTTTCCATTTTTATAAAAAACCCATGTAAAGTATATACATATGTATCATATAATATGTATAATCTATACCTATAATATACATATTCAAAAACGACGCTCTTTTATTCCGCTGAATTTTAAATTTTGTTTTGTTGTTTTTGCTTTTTCTTTGTTTTTTTAAAAACATAAAAAAAATTTTAAAATATAGTTTGCATGGTGGGAAATAGAAATTTCACAATATAATTGAATATAAACGTCGAAATTTCAGTGGGGAGTTTGGTGAAGTGGTAGAGTTTTCGCATCTTAAACTTTAGAAATCTTTAGTTTGCAAGTTCGATTCTATTCTATTCTATTTTTTTTTTTTTTTATTTCTAATATTTTATACGAAATAAATTCTTACATATCATAATATTTAATCTGTAAATGACAGACATTTAAAACCCTTTTACTCAATGATTTATCAACCAACCAACTTTCTTTTTTTTCTTTTTAAATGATAAATATTCAGTACAGCCATCTTACAAAATTAATATTTTTCCAAAATTTTCTGATTTTCATTAATAATTTTCCATTTTTATAAAAAACCCTTATAAAGTATATACATATGTATCATATACTATGTATAATCTATACCTATAATATACATATTCAAAAACGACGCTCTTTTATTCCGTTGAATTTTAAATTTTGTTTTGTTGTTTTTGCTTTTTGGTTTTTTTCTAAAAACATAAAAAAAATTTTAAAATATAGTTTGCATGGTGGGAAATAGAAATTTCACAATATAATTGAATATAAATGTCGAAACTTCAGTGGGGAGTTTGGTGCAGTGGTAGAGTGGTCGCTTCTTAAACTTTAGAAGTCTTTAGTTTGCAAGTTCGATTCTATTCTATTTTTTTTTTTTTTTTTTATTTCTAATATTTTATACGAAATAAATTCTTACATATCATAATATTTAATCTGTAAATGACAGACATTTAAAACTCTTTTACTCGATGATTTACCAACCAACTTTCATTTTTTTCTTTTTAAATGATAAATATTCAGTACAGCCATCTTACAAAATTAATATTTTTCCAAAATTTTCTGATTTTCATTAATAATTTTCTATTTTTATAAAAAACCCATGTAAAGTATATGCATATGTATCATATAATATGTATAATCTATACCTATAATATACATAGTCAAAAACGACGCTCTTTTATTCCGTTTAATTTTAAATTTTGTGTTGTTGTTTTTGCTTTTTGTTTTTTTTTTTAAAAACATAAAAAAAATTTTAAAATATAGTTTGCATGGTGGGAAATAGAAATTTCACAATATAATTGAATATAAACGTCGAAACTTCAGTGGGGAGTTTGGTGCAGTGATAGAGTGCTCGCTTCTTAAACTTTAGAAGTCTTTAGTTTGCAAGTTCGATTCTATTCTATTCTATTTTTTTTTTTATTTTTTATTTCTAATATTTTATACGAAATAAATTCTTACATATCATAATATTTAATCTGTAAATGACAGACATTTAAAACCCTTTTACTCGATGATTTACCAACCAACTTTCATTTTTTTCTTTTTAAATGATAAATATTTAGTACAGCTATCTTACAAAATTAATATTTTTCCAAAATTTTCTGATTTTCATTAAAAATTTCCCATTTTTATAAAAAACCCATATAAAGTATATACATATGTATCATATAATATGTATAATCTCTACCTATAATATACATATTCAAAAACGACGCTCTTTTATTCCGCTGAATTTTAAATTTTGTTTTGTTGTTTTTGCTTTTTGTTTGTTTTTTTAAAAACATAAAAAAAACTTTAAAATATAGTTTGCATGGTGGGAAATAGAAATTTCACAATATAATTGAATATAAACGTCGAAATTTCAGTGGGGAGTTTGGTGCAGTAGCAGAGTGGCCGTTTCTTAAACTTTAGAAGTCTTTAGTTTGCAAGTTCGATTCTATTCTATTTTTTTTTTTATTTCTAATATTTTATACGAAATAAATTCTTACATATCATAATATTTAATCCGTAGATGACAGACATTTAAAACCCTTTTACTCAATGATTTACCAACCAACTTTCATTTTTTTCTTTTTAAATGATAAATATTTAGTACAGCCATCTTACAAAATTAATATTTTTCCAAAATTTTCTGATTTTCATTAATAATTTTCCATTTTTATAAAAAACCCATGTAAAGTATATGCATATGTATAATATAATATATATAATCTATACCTATAATATACATATTCAAAAACGACGCTCTTTTATTCTGTTGAATTTTAAATTTTGTTTTGTTGTTTTTGCTTTTTGTTTTTTTTCTAAAAACATAAAAAGAATTTTAAAATATAGTTTGCATGGTGGGAAATAGAAATTTCACAATATAATTGCATATAAACGTCGAAACTTCAGTGGGGAGTTTGGTGCAGTGGTGGAGTGGCCGCTTCTCAAACTTTAAAAGTCTTTAGTTTGCAAGTTCGATTCTATTTTTTATTTTTTTTTATTTCTAATATTTTATACGAAATAAATTCTTACATATCATAATATTTAATCTGTAAATGACAGACATTTAAAACCCTTTTACTCAATGATTTACCAACCAACTTTCATTTTTTTCTTTTTAAATGATAAATATTCAGTACAGCCATCTTACAAAATTAATATTTTCCAAAATTTTCTGATTTTCATTAATAATTTTCCATTCTTATAAAAAACCCATGTAAAGTATATGCATATGTATCATATAATATGTATAATCTATACCTATAATATACGTATTCAAAAACGACGCTCTTTTATTCCGTTGAATTTTAAATTTTGTTTTGTTGTTTTTGCTTTTTGTTTTTTTTCTAAAACATAAAAAAAATTTTAAAATATAGTTTGCATGGTGGGAAATAGAAATTTCACAATATAATTGAATGTAAACGTCGAAATTTCAGTGGGGAGTTTGGTGCAGTGGTAGAGTGGCCGCTTCTTAAACTTTAGAAGTCTTTAGTTTGCAAGTTCGATTCTATTCTATTCTTTTTTTTTTTTTTATTTCTAATATTTTATACGAAATAAATTCTTACATATCATAATATTTAATCTGTAAATGACAGACATTTAAAACCCTTTTACTCAATGATTTACCAACCAACTTTCATTTTTTTCTTTTTAAATGATAAATATTCAGTAATGCCATCTTACAAAATTAATATTTTTCCAAAATTTTCTGATTTTCATTAAAAATTTTCCATTTTTATAAAAAAGCCATGTAAAGTACATACATATGTATCATATAATATGTATAATCTACACCTATAATATACATATTCAAAAACGACGCTCTTTTATTCCGTTGCATTTTAAATTTTGTTTTGTTGTTTTTGCTTTTTGTTTTTTTTTCTAAAAACATAAAAAAAATTTTAAAATATAGTTTCATGGTGGGAAATAGAAATTTCCCAATATAATTGAATATAAACGTCGAAACTTCAGTGGGGAGTTTGATGGAGTGGTAGATTGGTCGCTTCTTAAATTTTATAAGTCTTATAAGTCTTAATTTTAGTTTGTAAGTTCGATTCTATTCAATTTTTTTAATTTATTTTTTTTATTTCTAATATTTTATACGAAATAAATTCTTACATATCATAATATTTAATCTGTAAATGACAGACATTTAAAACCCTTTTACTCAATGATTTACCAACCAACTTTCATTTTTTTCTTTTTGAATGATAAATATTCAGTACAGCCATCTTACAAAATTAATATTTTTCCAAAATTTTCTGATTTTCATTAATAATTTTCCATTTTTATAAAAAACCCATGTAAAGTATATACATATGTATCATATAATATGTATAATCTACACCTATAATATACATATTCAAAAACGACGCTCTTTTATTCCGTTGAATTTTAAATTTTGTTTTGTTGTTTTTGCTTTTTGTTTTTTTTTCTAAAAACATAAAAAAAATTTTAAAATATAGTTAGCATGGTGGGAAATAGAAATTTCACAATATAATTGAATATAAACGTCAAAACTTCAGTGGGGAGTTTGGTGCAGTGGTAGAGTGGCCGCTTCTTAAACTTTAGAAGTCTTTAGTTTGCAAGTTCGATTCTATTCTATTCTTTTTTTTTTTTTTATTTCTAATATTTTATACGAAATAAATTCTTACATATCATAATATTTAATCTGTAAATGACAGACATTTAAAACCCTTTTACTCAATGATTTACCAACCAACTTTCATTTTTTTCTTTTTAAATGATAAATATACAGTACAGCCATCTTACAAAATTAATATTTTTCAAAATTTTCTGATTTTCATTAATAATTTTCCATTTTTATAAAAAACCCATGTAAAGTATATACATATGTATCATATAATATGTATAGTCTATACCTATAATATACATATTCAAAAACGACGCTCTTTTATTCCGTTGAATTTTAAATTTTGTTTTGTTGTTTTTGCTTTTTGTTTTTTTTCTTAAAACATAAAAAAAATTTTAAAATATAGTTTGCGTGGTGGGAAATATAAATTTCACAATATAATTGAATATAAACGTCGAAACTTTAGTGGGGAGTTTGGTGCAGTGGTAGAGTGGCCGCTTCTTAAACTTTAGAACGCTTCTTAAGTTCGATTCTATTGAATTTTTTTAATTTATTTTTTTTATTCCTAATATTTTATACGAAATAAATTCTTACATATCATAATATTTAATCTGTAAATGACAGACATTTAAAACCCTTTTACTCAATGATTTACCAACCAACTTTAATTTTTTTCTTTTTAAATGATAATCATTCAGTACAGACATCTAACAAAATTTATATTTTTCCAAAATTTTCTGATTTTCATTAATAATTTTCCATTTTTATAAAAAACCCATGTAAAGTATATACATATGTATCATATAATATGTATAATCTATAGCTATAATGTACATATTCAAAAACGACGCTCTTTTATTCCGTTGAATTTTAAATTTTGTTTTGTTGTTCTTGGTTTTTGTTTTTTTTCTAAAAAGATAAAAAAAGATTTTAAAATATAGTTTGCATGGTGGGAAATTTTAAATTTCACAATATAATTGAATATAAACGTCGGAACTTCAGTGGGGAGTTTGGTGCAGTGGTAGAGTGGCCGCTTCTTAAACTTTAGAAGTCTTTAGTTTGCAAGTTCGATTCTATTCTATTTTTTTTATTTTTTTATTTCTAATATTTTATACGAAATAAATTCTTACATATCATAATATTTAATCTGTAAATGACAGACATTTAAAACCCTTTTACTCAATGATTTACCAACCAACTTTCATTTTTTTCTTTTTAAATGATAAATATTCAGTACAGCCATCTTACAAAATAAATATTTTTCCAAAATTTTCTGATTTTCATTAATAGTTTTCCATTTTTATAAAAAACCCATGTAAAGTATATACATATGTATCATATAATATGTATAATCTATACCTATAATATACATATTCAAAAACGACGCTCTTTTATTCCGTTGCATTTTAAATTTTGTTTTGTTGTTTTTGCTTTTTGTTTTTTTTTCTAAAAACATGAAAAAATTTTAAAATATAGTTTGCATGGTGGGAAATAGAAATTTCACAATATAATTGAATATAAGCGTCGAAACTTCAGTGGGGAGTCTGGTGCAGTGGTAGAGTGGCCGCTTCTTAAACTTTAGAAGTCTTTAGTTTGCAAATTCGATTCTATTCTATTTTTTTTTTTTTTTTATTTCTAATATTTTATACGAAATAAATTCTTACATATCATAATATTTAATCTGTAAATGACAGACATTTAAAACCTTTTTACTCAATGATTTACCAACCAACTTTCATTTTTTTCTTTTTAAATGATAAATATTCAGTACAGCCATCTTACAAAATTAATATTTTTCCAAAATTTTCTGATTTTCATTAATAATTTTCCATTTTTATAAAAAATCCATGTAAAGTATATACATATGTATCATATAATATGTATAATCTATACCTATAATATACATATTCAAAAACGACGCTCTTTTATTCCGTTGAATTTTAAATTTTGTTTTGTTGTTTTTGCTTTTTGTTTTTTTTCTAAAAACATAAAAAAAATTTTATAATATAGTTTGCATGGTGGGAAATAGAAATTTCACAATATAATTGAATATAAGCGTCGAAACTTCAGTGGGGAGTTTGGTGCAGTGGTAGAGTGGCCGCTTCTTAAACTTTAGAAGTCTTTAGTTTGCAAATTCGATTCTATTCTATTTTTTTTTTTTTTTATTTCTAATATTTTATACGAAATAAATTCTTACATATCATAATATTTAATCTGTAAATGACAGACATTTAAAACCCTTTTACTCTATGATTTACCAACCAACTTTCATTTTTTTCTTTTTAATGATAATCATTCAGTACAGCCATCTTACAAAATTAATATTTTTCCAAAATTTTCTGAATTTCATTAATAATTTTCCATTTTTATAAAAAACCCATGTAAAGTATATGCATATGTATCATATAATATGTATAATCTATACCTATAATATACATATTCAAAAACGACGCTCTGCTATTCCGTTTAATTTTAAAATTTTGTTTTGTTGTTTTTGCTTTTTGTTTTTTTTCTAAAAACATAAAAAAAATTTTAAAATATAGTTTGCATGGTGGGAAATAGATATTTCACAATATAATTGAATATAAACGTCAAAACTTCAGTGGGGAGTTTGGTGCAGTGGTACAGTGGCCGCTTCTGAAACTTTAGAAGTCTTTAGTTTGTAAGTTCGATTCTATTCAATTTTTTTAATTTATTTTTTTTATTTCTAATATTTTATACGAAATAAATTCTTACATATCATAATATATAATTTGCAAATGACAGACATTTAAAACCCTTTTACTCAATGATTTACCAACCAACTTTAATTTTTTTCTTTTTAAATGATAAATATTCAGTACAGCCATCTTACAAAATTAATATTTTTCCAAAATTTTCTGATTTTCATTAATAATTTTCCATTTTTATAAAAAATCCATGTAAAGTATATACATATGTAACATATAATATGTATAATCTATACCTATAATATACATATTCAAAAACGACGCTCTTTTATTCCGTTGCATTTTAAATTTTGTTTTGTTGTTTTTGCTTTTTGTTTTTTTTTCTAAAAACATAAAAAAAATTTTAAAATATAGTTTGCATGGTGGGAAATAGAAATTTCACAATATAATTGAATATAAGCGTCGAAACTTCAGTGGGGAGTTTGGTGCAGTGGTAGAGTGGCCGCTTCTTAAACTTTAGAAGTCTTTAGTTTGCAAATTCGATTCTATTCTATTTTTTTTTTTTTTTTATTTCTAATATTTTATACGAAATAAATTTTTACATATCATAATATTTAATCTGTAAATGACAGACATTTAAAACCCTTTTACTCAATGATTTACCAACCAACTTTAATTTTTTTCTTTTTAAATGATAAATATTCAGTACAGCCATCTTACAAAATTAATATTTTTCAAAATTTTCTGATTTTCATTAATAATTTTCCATTTTTATAAAAAACCCATGTAAAGTATATACATATGTATCATATAATATTTATAGTCTATACCTATAATATACATATTCAAAAACGACGCTCTTTTATTCCGTTGAATTTTAAATTTTGTTTTGTTGTTTTTGCTTTTTGTTTTTTTTCTTAAAACATAAAAAAAATTTTAAAATATAGTTTGCGTGGTGGGAAATATAAATTTTACAATATAATTGAATATAAACGTCGAAACTTTAGTGGGGAGTTTGGTGCAGTGGTAGAGTGGCCGCTTCTTAAACTTTAGAAGTCTTTAGTTTGTAAGTTCGATTCTATTGAATTTTTTTATTTTATTTTTTTTATTCCTAATATTTTATACGAAATAAATTCTTACATATCATAATATTTAATCTGTAAATGACAGACATTTAAAACCCTTTTACTCAATGATTTACCAACCAACTTTCATTTTTTTCTTTTTAAATGATAATCATTCAGTACAGACATCTTACAAAATTAATATTTTTCCAAAATTTTCTGATTTTCATTAATAATTTTCCATTTTTATAAAAAACCAATGTAAAGTAAATACATATGTATCATATAATATGTATAATCTATACCTATAATGTACATATTCAAAAACGACGCTCTTTTATTCCGTTGAATTTTAAATTTTGTTTTGTTGTTTTTGCTTTTTGTTTTTTTTCTAAAAAGATAAAAAAAGATTTTAAAATATAGTTTGCATGGTGGGAGATTTTAAATTTCACAATATAATTGAATATAAACGTCGGAACTTCAGTGGGGAGTTTGGTGCAGTGGTAGAGTGGCCGCTTCTTGAACTTTAGAAGTCTTTAGTTTGCAAGTTCGATTCTATTCTATTTTTTTTATTTTTTTATTTCTAATATTTTATACGAAATAAATTCTTACATATCATAATATTTAATCTGTAAATGACAGACATTTAAAACCCTTTTACTCAATGCTTTACAAACCAACTTTCATTTTTTTCTTTTTAAATGATAAATATTCAGTACAGTCATCTTACAAAATTAATATTTTTCCAAAATTTTCTGATTTTCATTAATAATTTTCCATTTTTATAAAAAGCCCATGTAAAGTATATACATATGTATCATATAATATGTATAATCTATACCTATAATATACATATTCAAAAACGACGCTCTTTTATTCCGTTGCATTTTAAATTTTGTTTTGTTGTTTTTGCTTTTTGTTTTTTTTTCTAAAAACATAAAAAAAATTTTAAAATATAGTTTGCATGGTGGGAAATAGATATTTCACAATATAATTGAATATAAACGTCAAAACTTCAGTGGGGAGTTTGGTGCAGTGGTAGAGTGGCCGCTTCTGAAACTTTAGAAGTCTTTAGTTTGCAAGTTCGATTCTATTCTATTTTTTTTTTTTTTTATTTCTAATATTTTATACGAAATAAATTCTTACATATCATAATATTTAATCTGTAAATGACAGACATTTAAAATCCTTTTACTCAATGATTTACCAACCAACTTATTTTTTTTCTTTTTAAATGATAAATATTCAGTACAGCCATCTTACAAAATTTATATTTTCCCAAAATTTTCTGATTTTCATTAATAATTTTCCATTTTTATAAAAAACCCATGTAAAGTATATACATATGTATCATATAATATGTATAATCTATACCTATAATGTACATATTCAAAAACGACGCTCTTTTATTCCGTTGAATTTTAAATTTTGTTTTGTTGTTTTTGCTTTTTGTTTTTTTTCTAAAAAGATAAAAAAAGATTTTAAAATATAGTTTGCATGGTGGGAAATTTTAAATTTCACAATATAATTGAATATAAACGTCGGAACTTCAGTGGGGAGTTTGGTGCAATGGTAGAGTGGCCGCTTCTTAAACTTTAGAAGTCTTTAGTTTGCAAGTTCGATTCTATTCTATTTTTTTTATTTTTTTATTTCTAATATTTTATACGAAATAAATTCTTACATATCATAATATTTAATCTGTAAATGACAGACATTTAAAACCCTTTTACTCAATGATTTACAAACCAACTTTCATTTTTTTCTTTTTAAATGATAAATATTCAGTACAGTCATCTTACAAAATTAATATTTTTCCAAAATTTTCTGATTTTCATTAATAATTTTCCATTTTTATAAAAAACCCATGTAAAGTATATACATATGTATCATATAATATCTATAATCTATACCTATAATATACATATTCTAAAACGACGCTCTTTTATTCCGTTGCATTTTAAATTTTGTTTTGTTGTTTTTGCTTTTTGTTTTTTTTTCTAAAAACATAAAAAAAATTTTAAAATATAGTTTGCATGGTGGGAAATAGAAATTTCACAATATAATTGAATATAAACGTCGAAACTTCAGTGGGGAGTTTCGTGCAGTGGTAGAGTAGTCGCTTCTTAAACTTTAGAAGTCTTTAGTTTGCAAATTCGATTCTATTCTATTTTTTTTTTTTTTTTATTTCTAATATTTTATACGAAATAAATTCTTACATATCATAATATTTAATCTGTAAATGACAGACATTTAAAACCCTTTTACTCTATGATTTACCAACCAACTTTCATTTTTTTCTTTTTAATGATAATCATTCAGTACAGCCATTTTACAAAATTAATATTTTTCCAAAATTTTCTGATTTTCATTAATAATTTTCCATTTTTATAAAAAACCCATGTAAAGAATATGCATATGTATCATATAATATGTATAATCTATACCTATAATATACATATTCAAAAACGACGCTCTGCTATTCCGTTGAATTTTAAAATTTTGTTTTGTTGTGTTTGCTTTTTGTTTTTTTTCTAAAAACATAAAAAAAATTTTAAAATATAGTTTGCATGGTGGGAAATAGAAATTTCACAATATAATTGAATATAAACGTCAAAACTTCAGTGGGGAGTTTGGTGCAGTGGTTGAGTGGTCGCTTCTGAAACTTTAGAAGTCTTTAGTTTGCAAGTTCGATTCTATTCTATTTTTTTTTTTTTTTATTTCTAATATTTTATACGAAATAAATTCTTACATATCATAATATTTAATCTGTAAATGACAGACATTTAAAACCCTTTTACTCAATGATTTACCAACCAACTTTAATTTTTTTCTTTTTAAATGATAAATATTCAGTACAGCCATCTTACAAAATTTATATTTTTCCAAAATTTTCTGATTTTCATTAATAATTTTCCATTTTTATAAAAAACCCATGTAAAGTATATACATATGTATAATATTATATGTATAATCTATACCTATAATATACATATTCAAAAACGACGCTCTTTTATTCCGTTGAATTTTAAATTTTGTTTTGTTGTTTTTGCTTTTTGTTTTTTTTTCCAAAAACATAAAAAAAATTTTAAAATATAGTTTGCATGGTGGGAAATAGAAATTTCACAATATAATTGAATATAAACGTCGAAACTTCAGTGGGGAGTTTGGTGCAGTGGTAGAGTGGCCGCTTCTTAAACTTTAGAAGTCTTTAGTTTCCAAATTCGATTCTATTCTATTTTTTTTTTTTTTTTTATTTCTAATATTTTATACGAAATAAATTCTTACATATCATAATATTTAATCTGTAAATGACAGACATTTAAAACCCTTTTACTAAATGAATTACCAACCAACTTTCATTTTTTTATTTTTAAATGATAAATATTCAGTACAGCCATCTTACAAAATTAATATTTTTCCCAAAATTTTCTGATTTTCATTAATAATTTTCCATTTTTATAAAAAAGCCATGTAAAGTATATACATATGTATCATATAATATGTATAGTATATACCTATAATATACATATTCAAAAACGACGCTCTTTTATTCCGTTGAATTTTAAATTTTGTTTTGTTGTTTTTGCTTTTTGTTTTTTTTCTTAAAACATAAAAAAAATTTTAAAATATAGTTTGCATGGTGGGAAATAGAAATTTCACAATATAATTGAATATAAACGTCGAAACTTCAGTGGGGAGTTTGGTGCAGTGGTAGAGTGGCCGCTTCTTAAACTTTAGAAGTCTTTAGTTTGTAAGTTCGATTCTATTGAATTTTTTTAATTTATTTTTTTTATTCCTAATATTTTATACAAAATAAATTCTTACATATCATAATATTTAATCTGTAAATGACAGACATTTAAAAGCCTTTTACTCAATGATTTACCAACCAACTTTCATTTTTTTCTTTTTAAATGATAAATATTCAGTACAGCCATCTTACAAAATTAATATTTTTCCAAAATTTTCTGATTTTCATTAATAATTTTCCATTTTTATAAAAAACCCATGTAAAGTATATACATATGTATCATATAATATGTATAATCTATACCTATAATGTACATATTCAAAAACGACGCTCTTTTATTCCGTTGAATTTTAAATTTTGTTTTGTTGTTTTTGCTTTTCTTTTTTATCTAAAAACTTAAAAAAAATTTTAAAATATAGTTTGCATGGTGGGAAATAGAAATTTCACAATATAATTGAATATACACGTCGAAACTTCAGTGGGGAGTTTGGTGTAGTGGTAGAGTGGCCGCTTCTTAAACTTTAGAAGTCTTTAGTTTGCAAGTTCGATTCTATTCTATTTTTTTTATTTTTTTATTTCTAATATTTTATACGAAATAAATTCTTACATATCATAATATTTAATCTGTAAATGACAGACATTTAAAACCCTTTTACTCAATGATTTACCAACCAACTTTCATTTTTTTCTTTTTAAATGATAAATATTCAGTACAGCCATCTTACAAAATTAATATTTTTCCAAAATTTTCTGATTTTCATTAATAATTTTCCATTTTTATAAAAAACCCATGCAAAGTATATACATATGTATCATACAATATGTATAATCTATACCTATAATATACATATTCAAAAACAACGCTCTGCTATTCCGTTGAATTTTAAATTTTGTTTTGTTGTTTTTGCTTTTGTTTTTTTCTAAAAACATAAAATAAATTTTAAAATATAGTTTGCATGATGGGAAATAGATATTTCACAATATAATTGAATATAAACGTCAAAACTTCAGTGGGGACTTTGGTGCAGTCGTAGAGTGGTCGCTTCTGAAATTTTAGAAGTCTTTAGTTTGCAAGTTCGATTCTATTCTATTTTTATTTTTTTTTTTTTTCTAATATTTTATACGAAATAAATTCTTACATATCATAATATTTAATCTGTAAATGACAGACATTTAAAACCCTTTTACTCAATGATTTACCAACCAACTTTCATTTTTTTCTTTTTAAATGATAAATATTCAGTACAGCCATCTTACAAAATTAATATTTTTCCAAAATTTTCTGATTTTCATTAATAATTTTCCATTTTTATAAAAAACTTATGTAAAGTATATACATATGTATCATATAATATGTATAATCTATACCTATAATATACATATTCAAAAACGACGCTCTTTTATTCCGTTGCATTAAAAAATTTTAAAATATAGTTTGCATGGTGGGAAATAGAAATTTCACAATATAATTGAATATAAACGTCGACACTTCAGTGGGGAGTTTGGTGCAGTGGTAGAGTGGCCGCTTCTTAAACTTTAGAAGTCTTTAGTTTGCAAATTCGATTCTATTCTATTTTTTTTTTTTTTTTATTTCTAATATTTTATACGAAATAAATTCTTACATATCATAATATTTAATCTGTAAATGACAGACATTTAAAACCCTTTTACTCAATGATTTACCAACCAACTTTCATTTTTTTCTTTTTAAATGATAAATATTCAGTAAAGCCATCTTACAAAATTAATATTTTTCCAAAATTTTCTGACTTTCATTAATAATTTTCCATTTTTATAATAAACCCCTGTAAAGTATATGCATTTGTATCATATAATATGTATAATCTATATCTATAATATACATATTCAAAAACGACGCTTTTTTATTCCGTTGAATTTTAAATTTTGTTTTGTTGTTTTTGCTTTTTGTTTTTTTTCTAAAAACATAAAAAAAATTTTAAAATATAGTTTGCATGGTGGGAAATAGAAATTTCACAATATAATTGAATTTAAACGTCGAAACCTCAGTGGGGAGTTTGATGCAGTGGTAGAGTGGCCGCTTCTTAAACTTTAGAAGTCTTTAGTTTGCAAGTTCGATTCTATTCTATTCTATTTTTATTTTTTTTTTTATTTCTAATATTTTATACGAAATAAATTCTTACATATCATAATATTTAATCTGTAAATGACAGACATTTAAAACCCTTTTACTCAATGATTTACCAACCAACTTTCTTTTTTTCTTTTTAAATGATAGATATTCAGTACAGCCATCTTACAAAATTAATATTTTTCCAAAATTTTCTGATTTTCATTAATAATTTTCCATTTTTATAAAAAACCCATGTAAAGTATATTCTATATGTATCATATAATATGTATAATCTATACCTATAATATACATGTTCAAAAACGACGCTCTTTTATTCCGTTGCATTTTAAATTTTGTTTTGTTGTTTTTGCTTTTTGTTTTTTTTCTAAAAACATAAAAAAAATTTTAAAATATAGTTTGCATGGTGGGAAATAGAAATTTCACAATATAATTGAATATAAACGTCGAAACTTCAGTGGGGAGTTTGGTGCAGTGGTAGAGTGGCCGCTTCTTAAACTTTAGAAGTCTTTAGTTTGCAAATTCGATTCTATTCTATTTTTTTTTTTTTTTTATTTCTAATATTTTATACGAAATAAATTCTTACATATCATAATATTTAATCTGTAAATGACAGACATTTAAAACCCTTTTACTCAATGATTTACCAACCAACTTTCATTTTTTTCTTTTTAAATGATAATCGTTCAGTACAGCCATCTTACAAAATTAATATTTTTCCAAAATTTTCTGATTTTCATTAATAATTTTCCATTTTTATAAAAAACCCATGTAAAGTATATACATATGTATCATATAATATGTATAATCTATACCTATAATGTACATATTCAAAAACGACGCTCTTTTATTCCGTTGAATTTTAAATTTTGTTTTGTTGTTTTTGCTTTTCTTTTTTTTCTAAAAACTTAAAAAAAATTTTAAAATATAGTTTGCATGGTGGGAAATAGAAATTTCACAATATAATTGAATATAAACGTCGAAACTTCAGTGGGGAGTTTGGTGCAGTGGTAGAGTGGCCGCTTTTTAAACTTTAGAAGTCTTTAGTTTGCAAGTTCGATTCTATTCTATTTTTTTTATTTTTTTATTTCTAATATTTTATACGAAATAAATTCTTACATATCATAATATTTAATCTGTAAATGACAGACATTTAAAACCCTTTTACTCAATGATTTACCAACCAACTTTCATTTTTTTCTTTTTAAATGATAAATATTCAGTACAGCCATCTTACAAAATTAATATTTTTCCAAAATTTTCTGATTTTCATTAATAATTTTCCATTTTTATAAAAAACCCATGTAAAGTATATACATATGTATCATACAATATGTATAATCTATACCTATAATATACATATTCAAAAACAACGCTCTGCTATTCCGTTGAATTTTAAATTTTGTTTTGTTGTTTTTGCTTTTGTTTTTTTCTAAAAACATAAAAAAAATTTTAAAATATAGTTTGCATGGTGGGAAATAGATATTTCACAATATAATTGAATATAAACGTCAAAACTTCAGTGGAGACTTTGGTGCAGTGGTAGAGTGGCCGCTTCTGAAACTTTAGAAGTCTTTAGTTTGCAAGTTCGATTCTATTCTATTTTTATTTTTTTTTTTTTTCTAATATTTTATACGAAATAAATTCTTACATATCATAATATTTAATCTGTAAATGACAGACATTTAAAACCCTTTTACTCAATGATTTACCAACCAACTTTCATTTTTTTCTTTTTAAATGATAAATATTCAGTACAGCCATCTTACAAAATTAATATTTTTCCAAAATTTTCTGATTTTCATTAATAATTTTCCATTTTTATAAAAAACTTATGTAAAGTATATACATATGTATCATATAATATGTATAATCTATACCTATAATATACATATTCAAAAACGACGCTCTTTTATTCCGTTGCATTTTAAATTTTGTTTTGTTGTTGTTGCTTTTTGTTTTTTTTTCTAAAAACATAAAAAAAATTTTAAAATATAGTTTGCATGGTGGGAAATAGAAATTTCACAAATATAATTGAATATAAACGTCGAAACTTCAGTGGGGAGTTTGGTGCAGTGGTAGAGTGGCCGCTTCTTAAACTTTAGAAGTCTTTAGTGTGAAAATTCGATTCTATTCTATTTTTTTTTTTTTTTTTATTTCTAATATTTTATACGAAATAAATTCTTACATATCATAATATTTAATCTGTAAATGACAGACATTTAAAACCCTTTTACTCAATGATTTACCAACCAAGATTCATTTTTTTCTTTTTAAATGATAAATATTCAGTACAGCCATCTTATAAAATTAATATTTTTCCAAAATTTTCTGATTTTCATTAATAATTTTCCATTTTTATAAAAAACCCATGTAAAGTATATGCATATGTATCATATAATATGTATAATCTATACCTATAATATACATATTCAAAAACGACGCTCTGCTATTCCGTTGAATTTTAAATTTTGTTTTGTTGTTTTTGCTTTTTGTTTTTTTTTCTAAAAACATAAAAAAAATTTTAAAATATAGTTTGCATGGTGGGAAATAGAAATTTCACAATATAATTGCATATAAACGTCGAAACTTCAGTGGGGAGTTTGGTGCAGTGGTAGAGTGGCCGCTTCTTAAACTTTAGAAGTCTTTAGTTTGCAAATTCGATTCTATTCTATTTTTTTTTATTTTTTTTTTTTTTTTATTTCTAATATTTTATACGAAATAAATTCTTACATATCATAATATTTAATCTGTAAATGACAGACATTTAAAACCCTTTTTCTCAATGATTTACCAACCAACTTTCATTTTTTTCTTTTTAAATGATAAATATTCAGTAAAGCCATCTTACAAAATTAATATTTTTCCAAAATTTTCTGACTTTCATTAATAATTTTCCATTTTTATAATAAACCCATGTAAAGTATATGCATTTGTATCATATAATATGTATAATCTATATCTATAATATACATATTCAAAAACGACCCTTTTTTATTCCGTTGAATTTTAAATTTTGTTTTGTTGTTTTTGCTTTTTGTTTTTTTTCTAGAAACATAAAAAAAATTTTAAAATATAGTTTGCATGGTGGGAAATAGAAATATCACAATATAATTGAATTTAAACGTCGAAACCTCAGTGGGGAGTTTGATGCAGTGGTAGAGTGGCCGCTTCTTAAACTTTAGAAGTCTTTAGTTTGCAAGTTCGATTCTATTCTATTTTTTTTTATTTTTTTTTTTTTTTTATTTCTAATATTTTATACGAAATAAATTCTTACATATCATAATATTTAATCTGTAAATGACAGACATTTAAAACCCTTTTTCTCAATGATTTACCAACCAACTTTCATTTTTTTCTTTTTAAATGATAAATATTCAGTACAGCCATCTTATAAAATTAATATTTTTCCAAAATTTTCTGATTTTCATTAATAATTTTCCATTTTTATAAAAAACCCATGTAAAGTATATACATATGTATCATATAATATGTATAATCTATACCTATAATATACATATTCAAAAACGACGCTCTTTTATTCCGTTGAATTTTCAATTTTGTTTTGTTTTTTTTCTAAAAATATAAAAAAAATTTTAAAATATAGTTTGCATGGTGGGAAATAGAAATTTCACAATATAATTGAATTTAAACGTCGAAACCTCAGTGGGGAGTTTGATGCAGTGGTAGAGTGGCCGCTTCTTAAACTTTAGAAGTCTTTAGTTTGCAAATTCGATTCTATTCTATTTTTTTTATTTTTTTTATTTCTAATATTTTATACGAAATAAATTCTTACATATCATAATATTTAATCTGTAAATGACAGACATTTAAAACCCTTTTACTCAATGATTTACCAACCAAGATTCATTTTTTTCTTTTTAAATGATAAATATTCAGTACAGCCATCTTATAAAATTAATATTTTTCCAAAATTTTCTGAGTTTCATTAATAATTTTCCATTTTTATAAAAAACCCATGTAAAGTATATACATATGTATCATATAATATGTATAATCTATACCTATAATATACATATTCAATAACGACGCTCTTTTATTCCGTTGCATTTTAAATTTTGTTTTGTTGTTTTTGCTTTTTGTTTTTTTTCTAAAAACATAAAAAAAATTTTAAAATATAGTTTGCATGGTGGGAAATAGAAATTTCACAATATAATTGAATATAAACGTCAAAACTTGAGTGGGGAGTTTGGTGCAGTGGTACAGTGGCCGCTTCTTGAACTTTAAAAATCTTTAGTTTGCAAGTTCGATTCTATTCTATTTTTTTTATTTTTTTTATTTCTAATATTTTATACGAAATAAATTCTTACATATCATAATATTTAATCTGTAAATGATAGACATTTAAAGCCCTTTTACTCAATGATTTACCAACCAACTTTCATTTTTTTCTTTTTAAATGATAAATATTCAGCCATCTTACAAAATTAACATTTTTCCAAAATTTTCTGATTTTCATTAATAATTTTCCATTTTTATAAAAAACCCATGTAAAGTATATGCATATGTATCATATAATATATATAATCTATACCTATAATATACATATTCAAAAACGACGCTCTTTTATTCCGTTGAATTTTAAATTTTGTTTTCTTGTGTTTGCTTTTTGTTTTTTTTCTAAAAACATAAAAAGAATTTTAAAATATAGTTTGCATGGTGGGAAATAGAAATTTCACAATATAATTGAATATAAAGGTCGAAAACTCAGTGAGGAGTTTGATGCAGTGGTAGAGTGGCCGCTTCTTAAACTTTAGAAGTCTTTAGTTTGCAAGTTCGATTCTATTCTATATATTTTTTTTTTTTTATTTCTAATATTTTATACGAAGTAAATTCTTACATATCATAATATTTAATCTGTAAATGACAGACATTTAAAACCCTTTTACTCAATGGTTTACCAACCATCTTTCATTTTTTTCTTTTTAAATGATAAATATTCAGTACAGCCATCTTACAAAATTATCATTTTTCCAATATTTTCTGATTTTCATTAATAATTTTCCATTTTTATAAAAAACCCATGTAAAGTATATGCATATGTATCATATAATATATATAATCTATACCTATAATATACATATTCAAAAACGCTCTTTTATTCCGTTGAATTTTAAATTTTGTTTTCTTGTGTTTGCTTTTTGTTTTTTTTCTAAAAACATAAAAAGAATTTTAAAATATAGTTTGCATGGTGGGAAATAGAAATTTCACAATATAATTGAATATAAAGGTCGAAACCTCAGTGGGGAATTTGGTGCAGTGGTAGAGTGGCCGCTTCTTAAACTTTAGAAGTTTTTAGTTTGCAAGTTCGATTCTATTCTATTCTTTTTTTTTTTTTTTATTTCTAATATTTTATACGAAATAAATTCTTACATATCATAATATTTAATCTGTAAATGACAGACATTTAAAACCCTTTTACTCAATGATTTACCAACCAACTTTCATTTTTTTCTTTTTAAATGATAAATATTCAGTAAAGCCATCTAACAAAATTAATATTTTTCCAAAATTTTCTGATTTTCATTAATAATTTTCCATTTTTATAAAAAAGCCATGTAAAGTATATACATATGTATCATATAATATGTATAATCTATACCTATAATATACATATTCAAAAACGACGCTTTTTTATTCCGTTGAATTTTAAATTTTGTTTTGTTGTTTTTGCTTTTTGTTTTTTTTTCTAAAAACATAAAAAAAATTTTAAAATATAGTTTGCATGATGGGAAATATAAATTTCACAATATAATAGAATATAAACGTCGAAACTTCAGTGGGGAGTTTGGTGCAGTGGTACAGTGGCCGCTTCTTGAACTTTAAAAATCTTTAGTTTGCAAGTTCGATTCTATTCTATTTTTTTTTTTTTTTTTATTTCTAATATTTTATACGAAATAAATTCTTACATATCATAATATTTAATCTGTAAATGACAGACATTTAAAGCCCTTTTACTCAATGATTTACCAACCAACTTTCATTTTTTTCTTTTTAAATGATAAATATTCGGTACAGCCATCTTACAAAATTAATATTTTTCCAAAATTTTCTGATTTTCATTAATAATTTTCCATTTTTATAAAAAACCCATGTACAGTATATGCATATGTATCATATAATATTTATAATCTATACCTATAATGTACATATTCAAAAACGACGCTCTTTTATTCCGTTGAATTTTAAATTTTGTTTTGTTGTTTTTGCTTTTTGTTTTTTTTCTAAAAACATAAAAAAAATTTTAAAATATAGTTTGCATGGTGGGAAATAGAAATTTCACAATATAATTGAATATAAACGTCGAAACTTCAGTGGGGAGTTTGGTGCAGTGGTAGAGTGGCCGCTTCTTAAACTTTAGAAGTCTTTAGTTTGCAAGTTCGATTCTATTCTATTTTTTTTATTTTTTTATTTCTAATATTTTATACGAAATAAATTCTTACATATCATAATATTTAATCTGTAAATGACAGACATTTAAAACCCTTTTACTCAATGATTTACCAACCAACTTTCATTTTTTTCTTTTTAAATGATAAATATTCAGTACAGCCATCTTACAAAATTATTATTTTTCCAAAATTTTCTGATTTTCATTAACAATTTTCCATTTTTATAAAAAACCCATTTAAAGTATATACATATGTATCATATAATATGTATAATCTATACCTATAATATACATATTCAAAAACGACGCTCTTTTATACCGTTGCATTTTAAATTTTGTTTTGTTGTTTTTGCTTTTTTTTTTTTTTCTAAAAACATAAAAAAAATTTTAAAATATAGTTTGCATGCTGGGAAATTTAAATTTCACAATATTATTGAATATAAGCGTCGAAATTTCAGTGGGGAGTTTGATGCAGTGGTAGAGTGGCCGCTTCTTAAACTTTAGAAGTCTTTAGTTTGCAAGTTCGATTCTATTCTATTTTTTTTTTTTTTTTTTTTATTTCTAATATTTTATACGAAATAAATTCTTACATATCATAATATTTAATCTGTAAATGACAGACATTTAAAACCCTTTTACTCAATGATTTACCAACCAACTTTCTTTTTTTTCTTTTTAAATGATAAATATTCAGCACAGCCATCTTAAAAAAATTAATATTTTTCCAGAATTTTCTGATTTTCATTAATAATTTTCCATTTTTATAAAAAACCCATGCAAAGTATATTCTATATGTATCATATAATATGTATAATCTATACCTATAATATACATATTCAAAAACGACGCTCTTTTATTCCGTTGCATTTTAAATTTTGTTTTGTTGTTTTTGCTTTTTGTTTTTTTTCTAAAAACATAAAAAAAATTTTAAAATATAGTTTGCATGGTGGGAAATAGAATTTTCACAATATAATTGAATATAAACGTCTAAACTTGAGTGGGGAGTTTGGTGCAGTGGTACATTGGCCGCTTCTTGAACTTTAAAAATCTTTAGTTTGCAAGTTCGATTCTATTCTATTTTTTTTTTTTTTGTATTTCTAATATTTTATACGAAATAAATTCTTACATATCATAATATTTAATCTGTAAATGACAGACATTTAAACCCCTTTTACTCAATGATTTACCAACCAACTTTCATTTTTTTCTTTTTAAATGATAAATATTCGGTACAGCCATCTTACAAAATTAATATTTTTCCAAAATTTTCTGATTTTCATTAATAATTTTCCATTTTTATAAAAAACCCATGTACAGTATATGCATATGTATCATATAATATTTATAATCTATACCTATAATATACATATTCAAAAACGACGCTCTTTTATTCCGTTGAATTTTAAATTTTGTTTTGTTGTTTTTGCTTTTTGTTTTTTTTCTAAAAACATAAAAACAATTTTAAAATATGGTTTGCATGGTGGGAAATAGAAATTTCACAATATAATTGAATATAAACGTCAAAACTTGAGTCGGGAGTTTGGTGCAGTGGTACAGTGGCCGTTTCTCTAACTTTAAAAATCTTTAGTTTGCAAGTTCGATTCTATTCTATTTTTTTTTTTTTTTTTATTTCTAATATTTTATACGAAATAAATTCTTACATATCATAATATTTAATCTGTAAATGACAGACATTTAAAACCCTTTTACTCAATGATTTACCAACCAACTTTCATTTTTTTTCTTTTTAAATGATAAATATTCAGTACAGCCATCTTACAAAATTAATATTTTTCGAAAATTTTCTGATTTTCATTAATAATTTTCCATTTTTATAAAAAACCCATGTACAGTATATGCATATGTATCATATAATATGTATAATCTATACCTATAATATACATATTCAAAAACGACGCTCTTTTATTCCGTTGAATTTTAAATTTTATTTTGTTGTTTTTGCTTTTTGTTTTTTTTCTAAAAACATAAAAAAAATTTTAAAATATAGTTTGCATGGTGGGAAATTTAAATTTCACAATATTATTGAATATAAACGTCGAAACTTCAGTGGGGAGTTTGGTGCAGTGGTAGAGTGGCCGCTTCTTAAACTTTAGAAGTCTTTAGTTTGCAAGTTCGATTCTATTCTATTTTTTTTTTTTTTTTTTTTAATTTCTAATATTTTATACGAAATAAATTCTTACATATCATAATATTTAAATTGTAAATGACAGACATTTAAAACCCTTTTACACAATGATTTACCAACCAACTTTCTTTTTTTTCTTTTTAAATGATAAATATTCAGTACAGCCATCTTACAAAATTAATATTTTTCCAAAATTTTCTGATTTTCATTAATAATTTTCCATTTTTATAAAAAACCCATGTAAAGTATATTCTATATGTATCATATAATATGTTAATCTATACCTATAATATACATATTCAAAAACGACGCTCTTTTATTCCGTTGCATTTTAAATTTTGTTTTGTTGTTTTTGCTTTTTGTTTTTTTTCTAAAAACATAAAAAAATTTTAAAATATAGTTTGCATCGTGGGAAATAGAAATTTCACAATATAATTGAATATAATTGTAATGATAGCTTTCGAACAGGTGATTATCCTAGTTCATTAAAATGTAGTACTGTGATTCCAATATACAGAAGTGGTTCTCCTTTGGATACATCTAACTATCGGCCTATAACACTTACTAGCTGCTTGAGTAAAATATTTGAAAAAATAATCAATAAAAGAATATGTGAATTTATTAAATGTTCAGGGGGATTTGATATCAATCAATTTGGATTCCAAAAATCGCATGGCACAGATGTAGCTATCAACGATTCTATAAGATCTATTATTGATAATCTCGATAAAGGAAACTATGTATACTCGGTCTTTGTTGACTTAAGTAAAGCATTCGATACAGTGGACCATCAGATATTGTTAAACAGAGTACATGAAATTGGAATAAGAGGGCTGCCTCATGTATTACTGAGAGCGTATTTGCAAAACAGATTTATCAAAACCAAAGTTAATGGTGTTTGTAGTAATGAACGTGCCATCACTATAGGAGTACCACAAGGATCGGTTCTTGGTCCTACTTTATATCTATTGTATGTACGTAATATGCAATTTGCTAATATAAAAGCTGATTATAAAATATTTGCTGATGATACATTGCTTATCTATTCAGCAAAAAATGCTGAGTTGTTAGAAGAATTGGCTAATGAGGATTTGAAGAAATATATGAAATGGGTGAATGGAAATAAATTAACTGTGAATGTTGAAAAAACAAAATACATGATTTTTAAACGATGCAACAAACCTGATATCAATCCCAAAATTTGTATTGATAGCAGAGAAATAATAAGAGAAGAAAGTTATAAATATCTTGGTATTATAATAGATGACAAATTATCCTGGAGTGATCATGTTAATGGCATATTAAAAAAGATAATGCCATTACTAGGTGCTATTAGAAGAAGCGGTATTATATTAGATGATAAATCAGCTAAATTATTATTTCATGCTCACATTATATCTCATATACGATACAATGTGGGGACATGGTCATGTTGTACAAATTCATTGAAGAATAAAGTAAACATAGTAATAAATAAAGCAATCAAGATACTATACAGGCTGAATTGGCGTACTCCATCTGATAATCTATACAAAAGTACTGGTTTTCTTAAATTAGATGAATTAATAATTTTAGAAAAAGCTAAAATAATTCATAAAATAGAAAATGGTGTCACTAAAAGCAAAACGTTGTTACAAAAGAGAAGGAATATTCACAACTATAACACAAGAAATATGGGAAAGTTATGTCACGAAAAAACTCGAACCGAATTGGCTAAAAACAGTAATTTTTGCTCTTCAATAAGAATTTATAACTGTCTTCCTGAGAAATTAAAGAAATGCAGTAACATACGCAGCTTCACATTTAAATTGAAATGTTTATTAAAAAATGATTCAGTTTTACTCAAAAGATTGTTAGAATTATAAGTAAAATTAATTAAAACTAAATTAGGATATAATAATAATATTGTATATATATTTAATTTTTGTATTTATACTTTATAACAATACATATAATTATTATAATTGCTAAGACTTTTATACCAATTTTAAGTTATTGTCTAAGTCTAGTATATTGTAAAATCATAACTGTAAAATCATAACATATAAATATAATAAAATAAAATAAAAAAAAAATAAATAAAATAAATATAAACGTCAAAACTTCAGTGGGGAGTTTGGTGCAGTGGTACAGTGGCCGCTTCTTGAACTTTAAAAATCTTTAGTTTGCCAGTTCGATTCTATTCTATTTTTTTTTTTTTTTTTATTTCTAATATTTTATACGAAATAAATTCTTACATGTCATAATATTTAATCTGTAAATGACAGACATTTAAAGCCCTTTTACTCAATGATTTACCAACCAACTTTCATTTTTTTCTTTTTAAATGATAAATATTCAGTACAGCCATCTTACAAAATTAATATTTTTCCAAAATTTTCTGATTTTCATTAATAATTTTCCATTTTTATAAAAAACCCATGTAAAGTATATACATATGTATCATATAATATGTATAATCTATACCTATAATATACATATTCAAAAACGACGCTCTTTTATCCGTTGAGTTTTAAATTTTGTTTTGTTGTTTTTGTTTTTTTTCTAAAAACATAAAAAAAATTTTAAAATATATTTTGCATAGAGGGAAATAGAAATTTCACAATATAATTGAATATAAACGTCGAAACTTCAGTGGGGAGTTTGGTGCAGTCGTAGAGTGGCCGCTTTTGAAACTTTAGAAGTCTTTAGTTTGCAAGTTCGATTCTATTCTATATTTTATTTTTTTTTTTATTTCTAATATTTTATACGAAGGAAATTCTTACATATGATAATATTTAATCTGTAAATGACAGACATTTAAAACCCTTTTACTCAATGGTTTGCCAACCAACTTTCATTTTTTTCTTTTTAAATGATAAATATTCAGTACAGCCATCTTACAAAATTAATATTTTTCCAAAATTTTCTGATTTTCATTAATAATTTTCCATTTTTATAAAAAACCCATGTAAAGTATATGCATATGTATCATATAATATGTATAATCTATACCTATGAGATACATTTTCAAAAACGACGCTCTTTTATTCCGTTGAATTTTAAATTTTGTTTTCTTGTGTTTGCTTTTTGTTTTTTTTCTAAAAACATAAAAAGAATTTTAAAATATAGTTTGCATGGTGGGAAATAGAAATTTCACAATATAATTGAATATAAAGGTCGAAACCTCAGTGGGCAGTTTGATGCAGTGGTAGAGTGGCCGCTTCTTAAACTTTAGAAGTCTTTAGTTTGCAAGTTCAATGCTATTCTATTTTTTTTTTTTTTTTTTTTTTTTTCTAATATTTTATACGAAATAAATTCCTACATATCATAATATTTAATCTGTAAATGACAGACATTTAAAGCCCTTTTACTCAATGATTTACCAACCAACTTTCATTTTTTTCTTTTTAAATGATAAATATTCAGTACAGCCATCTTACAAAATTAATATTTTTCGAAAATTTTCTGATTTTCATTAATAATTTTCCATTTTTATAAAAAACCCATGTAAAGTATATACATATGTATCATATAATATGTATAATCTATACGTATAATATACATATTCAAAAACGACGCTCTTCTATTCCGTTGAATTTTAAATTTTTTTTTCTTATTTTTGCGTTTTGTTTTTTTCTAAAAACATAAAAAAAATTTTAAAATATAGTTTGCATGGTGGGAAATAGAAATTTCACAATATAATTGAATATAAAGGTCGAAACCTCAGTTGGGAGTTTGATGCAGTGGTAGAGTGGCCGCTTCTTAAACTTTAGAAGTCTTTAGTTTGCAAGTTCGATGCTATTCTATTTTTTTTTTTTTTTTTTATTTCTAATTTTTTATACGAAATAAATTCTTACAAATCATAATATTTATTCTGTAAATGACAGACATTTAAAACCCTTTTACTCAATGATTTACCAACCAACTTTCATTTTTTTCTTTTTAAATGATAAATATTCAGTACAGCCATCTTACAAAATTAATATTTTTCCAAAATTTTCTGATTTTCATTAATAATTTTCCATTTCTATAAAAAACCCATGTAAAGTAGATGCATATGTATCATATAATATGTATAATCTATACCTATAAGATACATATTCAAAAACGACGCTCTTTTATTCCGTTGAATTTTAAATTTTGTTTTCTTGTGTTTGCTTTTTGTTTTTTTTCTAAAAACATAAAAAGAATTTTAAAATATAGTTTGCATGGTGGGAAATAGAAATTTCACAATATAATTGAATATAAAGGTCGAAACCTCAGTGGGGAGTTTGATGCAGTGGTAGAGTGGCCGCTTCTTAAACTTTAGAAGTCTTTAGTTTGCAAGTTCAATGCTATTTTATTTTTTTTTTTTTTTTTTTTTTTTTTTATTTCTAATATTTTATACGAAATAAATTCTTACATATCATAATATTTAATCTGTAAGTGACAGACATTTAAAGCCCTTTTACTCAATGATTTACCAACCAACTTTCATTTTTTTCTTTTTAAATGATAAATATTCAGTACAGCCATCTTACAAAATTAATATTTTTCGAAAATTTTCTGATTTTCATTAAAAATTTTCCATTTTTATAAAAAACCCATGTAAAGTATATACATCTGTATCATATAATATGTATAATCTATACTTATAATATACATATTCAAAAACGAAGCTCTTTTATTCCGTTGAATTTTAAATTTTTTTTTCTTGTTTTTGCTTTTTGTTTTTTTTCTAAAAACATAAAAAAAATTTTAAAATATAGTTTGCATGGTGGGAAATAAAAATTTCACAATATAATTGAATATGAAGGTCGAAACCTCAGTTGAGAGTTTGATGCAGTGGTAGAGTGGCCGCTTCTTAAACTTTAGAAGTCTTTAGTTTGCAAGTTCGATGCTATTCTATTTTTTTTTTTTTTTTATTTCTAATTTTTTATACGAAATAAATTCTTACATATCATAATATTTAATCTGTAAATGAAAGACATTTAAAACCCTATTACTCAATGATTTACCAACCAACTTTCATTTTTTTCTTTTTAAATGATAAATATTCAGTACAGCCATCTTACAAAACTAATATTTTTCCAAAATTTTCTGATTTTCATTAATAATTTTCCATTTTTATTAAAAACCCATGTACAGTATATGCATATGTATCATATAATATGTATAATCTATACGTATAATATACATATTCAAAAACGACGCTATTTTATTCCGTTGAATCTTAAATTTTGTTTTGTTGTTTTTGTTTTTTGATTTTTTTCTAAAAACATAAAAAAAATTTTAAAATATAGATTGCATGGTGCGAAATTTAAATTTCACAATATAATTGAATATAAACGTCGAAACTTCAGTGGGGAGTTTGGTGCAGTGGTGAGTGGCCGCTTATTAAACTTTAGAAGTCTTTAGTTTGCAAGTTCGATTCTATTCTATTTTTTTTTTTTTTTTTTATTTCTAATATTTTATACGAAATAACTTCTTACATATCATAATATTTAATCTGTAAATGACAGACATTTAAAACCCTTTTACTCAATGATTTACCAACCAACTTTCTTTTTTTTCTTTTTAAATGATAAATATTCAGTACAGCCATCTTACAAAATTAATATTTTTTCAAAATTTTCTGGTTTTCATTAATAATTTTCCATTTTTATAAAAAACCCATGTAAAGCATATTCTATATGTATCATATAATATGTATAATCTATACCTATATTATACATATTCAAAAACGACGCTCTTTTATTCCGTTGCATTCTAAATTTTGTTTCGTTGTTTTTGCTTTTTGTTTTTTTTCTAAAAACATAAAAAAAATTTTAAAATATAGTTTGCATGGTGGGAAATAGAAATTTCACAATATAATTGAATATAAACGTCAAAACTTGAGTGGCGAGTTTGGTGCAGTGGTAGAGTGGCCGCTTCTTAAACTTTAGAAGTCTTTAGTTTGCAAGTTCGATTCTATTGTATTTTTTTTTTTTTTTTATTTCTAATATTTTATACGAAATAAATTCTTACATATCATAATATTTAATCTGTAAATGACAGACATTTAAAACCCTTTTACTCAATGATTTAGCAACCAACTTTCTTTTTTTTCTTTTTAAATGATAAATATTCAGTACAGCCATCTTAAAAAATTAATATTTTTCCAAAATTTTCTGGTTTTCATTAATAATTTTCCATTTTTATAAAAAACCCATGTAAAGTATATTCTATATGTATCATATAATATGTATAATCTATACCTATAATATACATATTCAAAAAAGACGCTCTTTTATTCCGTTGCATTTTAAATTTTGTTTTGTTGTTTTTGCGTTTTGTTTTTTTTCTAAAAACATAAAAAAAATTTTAAAATATAGTTTGCATGGTGGGAAATAGAAATTTCACAATATAATTGAATATAAACTTGAGTCAAAACTTGAGTGGGCATTTTGGTGCAGTGGTACAGTGGCCGCTTCTTAAACTTTAAAAATCTTTAGTTTGCAAGTTCCATTCTATTCTATTTTTTTTTTTTTTGTTTTATTTCTAATATTTTATACGAAATAAATTCTTACATATCATAATATTTAATCTGTAAGTGACAGACATTTAAAACCCTTTTACTCAATTATTTACCCAACAACTTTCATTTTTTTCTTTTTAAATGATAAATATTCAGTACAGCCATCTTACAAAATTAATATTTTTCGAAAATTTTCTGATTTTCATTAATAATTTTCCATTTTTATAAAAAACCCATGTAAAGTATATGTATATGTATCATATAATATGTATAATCTATACCTATAATATACATATTCAAAACCGACGCTCTTTTATTCCGTTGAATTTTAAATTTTGTTTTGTTGTTTTTTTTCTAAAAACATAAAAAAAATTTAAAATATAGTTTGCATGGTGGGAAATAGAAATTTCACAATATAATTGAATATAAACGTCGAAACTTCAATGGGGAGTTTGCTGCATTGCTAGAGTGGCCGCTTCTTAAACTTTAGAAGTCTTTAGTTTGCAAGTTCGATTCTTTTCATTTTTTTTGTTTTTTTTTTATTTCTAATATTTTATACGAAATAAATTCTTACATATCATAATATTTAATCTGTAAATGACAGACATTTAGAACCCTTTTACTCAATGATTTACCAACCAACTTTAATTTTTTTCTTTTTAAATGATAAATATTCAGTACAGCCATCTTACAAAATTAATATTTTTCCAAAATTTTCTGATTTTCATTAATAATTTTCCATTTTTGTAAAAAAGACAAATAAAGTATATACATATGTATCATATAATATGTATAATCTACACCTATAATTTTAAATTTTGTTTTGTTGTTTTTGCTTTTTGTTTTTTTTCTAAAAACATAAACAAAATTTTAAAATATAGTTTGCATGGTGGGAAATAGAAATTTCACAATATAATTGAATATAAACGTCAAAACTTCAGTGTGGTGTTTGGTGCAGTGGTACAGTGGCCGCTTCATAAACTTTGGAAGTCTTTACTTTGCAAGTTCGATTCTATTATATTTCTTGTTTCTTTTTTTGTATTTCTAATATTTTATACGAAGTAAATTCTTACATATCATAATATGTAATCTGTAAATGACAGACATTTAAAGCCCTTTTACTCAATGATTTACCAACCAACTTTCATTTTTTTCTTTTTAAATGATAAATATTCAGTACAGCCATCTTACAAAATTAATATTTTTCCAAAATTTTCTGATTTTCATTAATAATTTTCCATTTTTATAAAAAACCCATGTAAAGTATATACATATGTATCATATAATATGTATAATCTATACCTATAATATACATATTCAAAAACGACGCTCTTTTATTCCGTTGAGTTTTAAATTTTGTTTTGTTGTTTTTGTTTTTTTTTCTAAAAAGATAAAAAAAATTTTAAAATATATTTTGCATGGTGGGAAATAGAAATTTCACAATATAATTGAATATAAACGTCGAAACTTCAGTGGGGAGTTTGGTGCAGTCGTAGAGTGGCCGCTTCTGAAACTTTAGAAGTCTTTAGTTTGCAAGTTCGATTCTATTCTATATTTTTTTTTTTTTTTTATTTATAATATTTTATACGAAGTAAATTCTTACATATCATAATATTTAATCTGTAAATGACAGACATTTAAAACCCTTTTACTCAATGGTTTACCAACCAACTTTCATTTTTTTCTTTTTAAATGATAAATATTCAGTACAGCCATCTTACAAAATTAATATTTTTCCAAAATTTTCTGATTTTCATTAATAATTTTCCATTTTTATAAAAAACCCATGTAAAGTATATGCATATGTATCATATAATATGTATAATCTATACCTATAATATACATATTCAAAAACGACGCTATTTTATTCCGTTGAATCTTAAGTTTTATTTTGTTGTTTTTGTTTTTTGTTTTTTTTCTAAAAACATAAAAAAAATTTTAAAATATAGATTGCATGGTGCGAAATTTCAATTTCACAATATAATTGAATATAAACGTCGAAACTTCAGTGGGGAGTTTGGTGCAGTGGTAGAGTGGTCGCTTATTAAACTTTAGAAGTCTTTAAATTGCAAGTTCGATTCTATTCTATTTTTTTTTTTTTTTTTTATTTCTAATATTTTATACGAAATAAATTCTTACATATCATAATATTTAATCTGTAAATGACAGACATTTAAAACCCTTTTACTCAATGATTTACAAACCAACTTTCTTTTTTTTCTTTTTAAATGATAAATATTCAGTACAGCCATCTTACAAAATTAATATTTTTCCAAAATTTTCTGATTTTCATTAATAATTTTCCATTTTTATAAAAAACCCATGTAACGTATATTCTATATGTATCATATAATATGTATAATCTATACCTATAATATACATATTCAAAAACGACGCTCTTTTATTCCGTTGCATTCTAAATTTTGTTTTGTTGTTTTTGCTTTTTGTTTTTTTTCTAAAAACATAAAAAAAATTTTAAAATATAGTTTGCATGGTGGGAAATAGAAATTTCACAATATAATTGAATATAAACGTCAAAACTCGAGTGGGGAGTTTGGTGCAGTGGTAGAGTGGCTGCTTCTTAAACTTTAGAAGTCTTTAGTTTGCAAGTTCGATTCTATTGTATTTTTTTTTTTTTTTTATTTCTAATATTTTATACGAAATAAATTCTTACATATCATAATATTTAATCTGTAAATGACAGACATTTAAAACCCTTTTACTCAATGATTTACCAACCAACTTTCTTTTTTTTCTTTTTAAATGATAAATATTCAGTACAGCCATCTTACAAAATTAATATTTTTCCAAAATTTTCTGGTTTTCATTAATAATTTTCCATTTTTATAAAAAACCCATGTAAAGTATATTCTATATGTATCATATAATATGTATAATCTATACCTATAATATACATATTCAAAAACGACGCTCTTTTATTCCGTTGCATTTTAAATTTTGTTTTGTTGTTTTTGCGTTTTGTTTTTTTTCTAAAAACATAAAAAAAATTTTAAAATATAGTTTGCATGGTGGGAAATAGAAATTTCACAATATAATTGAATATAAACTTGAGTCAAAACTTGAGTGGGCATTTTGGTGCAGTGGTACAGTGGCCGCTTCTTAACCTTTAAAAATCTTTAGTTTGCAAGTTCCATTCTATTCTATTTTTTTTTTTTTTTTTTTTATTTCTAATATTTTATACGAAATAAATTCTTACATATCATAATATTTAATCTGTAAGTGACAGACATTTAAAACCCTTTTACTCAATGATTTACCCACCAACTTTCATTTTTTCCTTTTTAAATGATAAATATTCAGTACAGCCATCTTACAAAATTAATATTTTTCGAAAATTTTCTGATTTTCATTAATAATTTTCCATTTTTATAAAAAACCCATGTAAAGTATATGCATATGTATCATATAATATGTGTAATCTATACCTATAATATACATATTCAAAACCGACGCTCTTTTATTCCGTTGAATTTTAAATTTTGTTTTGTTGTTTTTGTTATTTTTCTAAAAACATAAAAAAAATTTTAAAATATAGTTTGCATGGTGGGAAATAGAAATTTCACAATATAATTGAATATAAACGTCGAAACTTCAATGGGGAGTTTGGTGCAGTGGTAGAGTGGCCGCTTCTGAAACTTTAGAAGTCTTTAGTTTGCAAGTTCGATTCTATTCTATTTTTTTTTTTTTTTTATTTCTAATATTTTGTACGAAATAAATTCTTACATATCATAATATTTAAACTGTAAATGACAGACATTTAAAACTTTTACTAAATGATTTACTAAATGATTTACCAACCAACTTTCATTTTTTTCTTTTTAAATGATAAATATTCAGTACAGCCATCTTACAAAATTAATATTTTTCCAAAATTTTCTGATTTTCATTAATAATTTTCCATTTTTATAAAAAACCCATGTAAAGTATATACATATGTATCATATAATATGTATAATCTATACCTATAATATACATATTCAAAAACGACGATCTTTTATTCCGTTGAATTTTAAATTTTGTTTTGTTGTTTTTGCTTTTTGTCTTTTTTCTAAAAACATAAAAAAAATTTTAAAATATAGTTTGCATGGTGGGAAATAGAAATTTCACAATATAATTGAATATAAACGTCAAAACTTCAGTGGGGAGTTTGGTGCAGTGGTAGAGTGGCCACTTCTGAAACTTTAGAAGTCTTTAGTTTGCAAATTCGATTCTATTCTATTTTTTTTTTATTTCTAATATTTTATACGAAATAAATTCTTAAATATCATAATATTTAATCTGTAAATGACAGACATTTAAAACCCTTTTACTCAATGATTTAGAAACCAACTTTCATTTCATTTTTTTAAATGATAATCATTCAGTACAGCCATCTTACAAAATTAATATTTTTCCAAAATTTTCTGATTTTCATTAATAATTTTCCATTTTTATAAAAAACCCATGTAAAGTATATGCATATGTATCATATAATATGTATAATCTATACCTATAATATACATATTCAAAAGCGACGATCTTTTATTCCGTTGAATTTTAAATTTTGTTTTGTTGTTTTTGCTTTTTGTCTTTTTTCTAAAAACATAAAAAAAATTTTAAAATATAGTTTGCATGGTGGGAAATAGAAATTTCACAATATAATTGAATATAAACGTCAAAACTTCAGTGGGGAGTTTGGTGCAGTGGTAGAGTGGCCACTTCTGAAACTTTAGAAGTCTTTAGTTTGCAAGTTCGATTCTATTCTATTTTTTTTTTTATTTCTAATATTTTATACGAAATAAATTCTTACATATCATAATATTTATTCTGTAAATGACAGACATTTAAAACCCTTTTACTCAATGATTTACCAACCAACTTTCATTTTTTTCTTTTTAAATGATAAATATTCAGTGCAGCCATCTTACAAAATTAATATTTTTCGAAAATTTTCTGATTTTCATTAATAATTTTCCATCTTTATAAAAAACCCATGTAAAGTATATTCTACATGTATCATATAATATGTATAATCTATACCTATAACATACATATTCAAAAACGACGCTCTTTTATTCCGTTGCATTTTAAATTTTGTTTTGTTGTTTTTGCTTTTTGTTTTTTTTCTAAAAACATAAAAAAAATTTTAAAATATAGTTTGCATGGTGGGTAATAGAAATTTCACAATATAATTGAATATAAACGTCGAAATCTCAGTGGGGAGTTTGATGCAGTGGTAGAGTGGCCACTTCTTAAACTTTAGAGGTCTCTAGTTTACAAGCTCGATTCTATTCTATTATTTTTTTCTTTTTTTTTTTATTTCTAATTTTTTATACGAAATAAATTCTTACATATCATAATATTTAATCTGTAAATGACAGACATTTAAAACCCTTTTACTCAATGGTTTACCAACCAACTTTAATTTTTTTCTTTTTAAATGATAAATATTCAGTACAGCCATCTTACAAAATTAATATTTTTCGAAAATTTTCTGATTTTCATTAATAATTTTCCATTTTTATAAAAAAGCCATGTAAAGTATATACATATGTATCATATAATATGTATAATCTACACCTATAATTTTAAATTTTGTTTTGTTGTTTTTGCTTTTTGTTTTTGTTCTAAAAACATAAACAAAATTTTTAAATATAGTTTGCATGGTGCGAAATAGAAATTTCACAATATAATTGAATATAAACGTCAAAACTTCAGTGTGGAGTATGGTGCAGTGGTACAGTGGCCGCTTCATAAACTTTAGAAGTCTTTAGTTTGCAAGTTCGATTCTATTATATTTCTTGTTTCTTTTTTTGTATTTCTAATATTTTATACGAAGTAAATTCTTACATATCATAATATTTAATCTGTAAATGACAGACATTTAAAACCCTTTTACTCAATGATTTACCAACCAACTTTCATTTTTTTCTTTTTAAATGATAAATATTCAGTACAGCCATCTTACAAAATTAATATTTTTCCAAAATTTTCTGATTTTCATTTATAATTTTCCATTTTTATAAAAAACCCATGTAAAGTATATACTATATGTATCATATAATATGTATAATCTATACCTATAATGTACATATTCAAAAACGACGCTCTTTTATTCCGTTGAATTTTAAATTTTGTTTTGTTATTTTTGCTTTTTGTTTTTTTTCTAAAGACATAAAAAAAATTTTAAAATATAGTTTGTATGATGGGAAATATAAATTTCACAATATAATTGAATATAAACGTCGAAACTTCAGTGGGGAGTTTGGTGCAGTAATACAGTGGCCGCTCCTTTAACTTTAGAAGTCTTTAATTTGCAAGTTCGATTCTATTCTATTTTAGTTATTTTTTTTTTTATTTCTAATATTTTATACGAAATAAATTCTTACATATCATAATATTTAATCTGTAAATGACAGACAGTTAAAACCCTTTTACTCAATGATTTACCAACCAACTTTCATTTTTTTCTTTTTAAATGATAAATATTCAGTACAGCCATCTTACAAAATTAATATTTTTCCAAAATTTTCTGATTTTCATTAATAATTTTCCATTTTTATAAAAAACCCATGTAAAGCATATACATATGTATCATATAATATGTATAATCTATACCTATAATATACATATTCAAAAACGACGCTCATTTATTCCGTTGAGTTTTAAATTTTGTTTTGTTGTTTTTCCTTTTTGTTTTTTTTCTAAAAACATAAAAAAAATTTTAAAATATATTTTGCATGGTGGGAAATAGAAATTTCACAATATAATTGAATATAAACGTCGAAACTTCAGTGGGGAGTTTGGTGCAGTCGTAGAGTGGCCGTTTCTGAAACTTTAGAAGTCTTTAGTTTGCAAGTTCGATTCTATTCTATATTTTTTTTTTTTTTATTATTTCTAATATTTTATACGAAGTAAATTCTTACATATCATAATATTTAATCTGTAAATGACAGACATTTAAAACCCTTTTACTCAATGGTTTACCAACCAACTTTCATTTTTTTCTTTTTAAATGATAAATATTCAGTACAGCCATCTTACAAAATTAATATTTTTCCAAAATTTTCTGATTTTCATTAATAATTTTCCATTTTTATAAGAAACCCATGTAAAGTATATGCATATGTATCATATAATATGTATAATCTATACCTATAATATACATATTCAAAAACGGCGCTCTTTTATTCCGTTGAATTTTAAATTTTGTTTTCTTGTGTTTGCTTTTTGTTTTTTTTCTAAAAACATAAAAAGAATTTTAGAATATAGTTTGCATGGTGGGAAATAGAAATTTCACAATATAATTGAATATAAAGGTCGAAACCTCAGTGGGGAGTTTGATGCAGTGGTAGAGTGGCCGCTTCTTAAACTTTAGAAATCTTTAGTTTGCAAGTTCAATGCTATTCTATTTTTTTTTTTTTTTTTTATTTCTAATATTTTATACGAAATAAATTCTTACATATCATAATATTTAATCTGTAAATGACAGACATTTAAAGCCCTTTTACTCAATGATTTACCAACCAACTTTCATTTTTTTCTTTTTAAATGATAAATATTCAGTACAGCCATCTTACAAAATTAATATTTTTCGAAAATTTTCTGATTTTCATTAATAATTTTCCATTTTTATAAAAAACCCATGTATAGTATATACATATATATCATATAATATGTATAATCTATACTTATAATATACATATTCAAAAACGACGCTCTTTTATTCCATTGAATTTTAAATTTTGTTTTCTTGTTTTTGCTTTTTGTTTTTTTTCTAAAAACATAAAAAAAATTTTAAAATATAGTTTGCATGGTGGGAAATAGAAATTTCACAATATAATTGAATATAAAGTTCGAAACCTCAGTGGGGAGTTTGATACAGTGGTAGAGTGGCCGTTTCTTAAACTTTAGAAGTCTTTAGTTTGCAAGTTCGATGCTATTCTATTTTTTTTTTTTATTTCTAATTTTTTATACGAAATAAATTCTTACATATCATAATATTTAATCTGTAAATGACAGACATTTAAAACCCTTTTACTCAATGATTTACCAACCAACTTTCATTTTTTTCTTTTTAAATGATAAATATTCAGTACAGTCATCTTACAAAATTAATATTTTTCCAAAATTTTCTGATTTTCATTAATATTTTTCCATTTTTATAAAAAACCCATGTAAAGTATATTCTATATGTATCATATAATATGTATAATCTATACCTATAATATACATATTCAAAAACGAGGCTCTTTTATTCCGTTGCATTTTAAATTTTGTTTTGTTGTTTTTTGTTTTTTTTCTAAAAACATAAAAAAAATTTTAAAATATAGTTTGCATGGTGGGAAATAGAAATTTCACAATATAATTGAATATAAACGTCGAAACTTCAGTGGGGAGTTTGGTGCAGTGGTACAGTGGCCGCTCCTTAAACTTTAGAAGTCTTTAATTTGCAAGTTCGATTCTATTCTATTTTAGTTTTTTTTTTTTTATTTCTAATATTTTATACGAAATAAATTCTTACATATCATAATATTTAATCTGTAAATGACAGACATTTAAAACCCTTTTACTCAATGATTTACCAACCAACTTTCATTTTTTTCTTTTTAAATGATAAATATTCAGTACAGCCATCTTACAAAATTAATATTTTTCGAAAATTTTCTGATTTTCATTAATAATTTTCCATTTTTATAAAAAAGCCATGTAAAGTATATACATATGTATCATATAATATGTATAATCTACACCTATAATTTTAAATTTTGTTTTGTTGTTTTTGCTTTTTGTTTTTGTTCTAAAAACATAAACAAAATTTTAAAATATAGTTTGCATGGTGCGAAATAGAAATTTCACAATATAATTGAATATAAACGTCAAAACTTCAGTGTGGAGTATGGTGCAGTGGTACAGTGGCCGCTTCATAAACTTTAGAAGTCTTTAGTTTGCAAGTTCGATTCTATTATATTTCTTGTTTCTTTTTTTGTATTTCTAATATTTTATACGAAGTAAATTCTTACATATCATAATATTTAATCTGTAAATGACAGACATTTAAAACCCTTTTACTCAATGATTTACCAACCAACTTTCATTTTTTTCTTTTTAAATGATAAATATTCAGTACAGCCATCTTACAAAATTAATATTTTTCCAAAATTTTCTGATTTTCATTTATAATTTTCCATTTTTATAAAAAACCCATGTAAAGTATATACTATATGTATCATATAATATGTATAATCTATACCTATAATGTACATATTCAAAAACGACGCTCTTTTATTCCGTTGAATTTTAAATTTTGTTTTGTTATTTTTGCTTTTTGTTTTTTTTCTAAAGACATAAAAAAAATTTTAAAATATAGTTTGCATGATGGGAAATATAAATTTCACAATATAATTGAATATAAACGTCGAAACTTCAGTGGGGAGTTTGGTGCAGTAATACAGTGGCCGCTCCTTTAACTTTAGAAGTCTTTAATTTGCAAGTTCGATTCTATTCTATTTTAGTTATTTTTTTTTTTATTTCTAATATTTTATACGAAATAAATTCTTACATATCATAATATTTAATCTGTAAATGACAGACAGTTAAAACCCTTTTACTCAATGATTTACCAACCAACTTTCATTTTTTTCTTTTTAAATGATAAATATTCAGTACAGCCATCTTACAAAATTAATATTTTTCCAAAATTTTCTGATTTTCATTAATAATTTTCCATTTTTATAAAAAACCCATGTAAAGCATATACATATGTATCATATAATATGTATAATCTATACTTATAATATACATATTCAAAAACGACGCTCTTTTATTCCATTGAATTTTAAATTTTGTTTTCTTGTTTTTGCTTTTTGTTTTTTTTCTAAAAACATAAAAAAAATTTTAAAATATAGTTTGCATGGTGGGAAATAGAAATTTCACAATATAATTGAATATAAAGTTCGAAACCTCAGTGGGGAGTTTGATACAGTGGTAGAGTGGCCGTTTCTTAAACTTTAGAAGTCTTTAGTTTGCAAGTTCGATGCTATTCTATTTTTTTTTTTATTTCTAATTTTTTATACGAAATAAATTCTTACATATCATAATATTTAATCTGTAAATGACAGACATTTAAAACGCTTTTACTCAATTATTTACCAACCAACTTTCATTTTTTTCTTTTTAAATGATAAATATTCAGTACAGCCATCTTACAAAATTAATATTTTTCCAAAATTTTCTGATTTTCATTAATAATTTTCCATTTTTATAAAAAACCCATGTAAAGTATATGCATATGTATAATATAATATGTATAATCTATACCTATAACATACATATTAAAAAACGACGCTCTTTTATTCCGTTGAATTTTAAATTTTGTTTTGTTGTTTTTGCTTTTTGTTCTAAAAACATAAAAAAAATTTTAAAATATAGTTTGCATGGTGGGAAATAGAAATTTCACAATATAATTGAATATAAACGTCGAAACTTCAGTGGGGAGTTTGGTGCAGTGGTACAGTGGCCGCTCCTTAAACTTTAGAAGTCTTTAATTTGCAAGTTCGATTCTATTCTATTTTTATTTTTTTTTTTCTTTCTAATATTTTAGACGAAAATAAATTCTTACATATCATAATATTTAATCTGTAAATGACAGACATTTAAAACGCTTTTACTCAATTATTTACCAACCAACTTTCATTTTTTTCTTTTTAAATGATAAATATTCAGTACAGCCATCTTACAAAATTAATATTTTTCGAAAATTTTCTGATTTTCATTAATAATTTTCCATTTTTATAAAAAACCCATGTAAAGTATATGCATATGTATAATATAATATGTATAATCTATACCTATAACATACATATTAAAAAACGACGCTCTTTTATTCCGTTGAATTTTAAATTTTGTTTTGTTGTTTTTGCTTTTTGTTTTTGTTCTAAAAACATAAAAAAAATTTTAAAATATAGTTTGCATGGTGGGAAATAGAAATTTCACAATATAATTGAATATAAACGTCGAAACTTCAGTGGGGAGTTTGGTGCAGTGGTACAGTGGCCGCTCCTTAAACTTTAGAAGTCTTTAATTTGCAAGTTCGATTCTATTCTATTTTAGTTTTTTTTTTTTTATTTCTAATATTTTATACGAAATAATTTCTTACATATCATAATATTTAATCTGTAAATGACAGACATTTAAAACCCTTTTACTCAATGATTTACCAACCAACTTTCATTTTTTTCTTTTTAAATGATAAATATTCAGTACAGCCATCTTACAAAATTAATATTTTTCGAAAATTTTCTGATTTTCATTAATAATTTTCCATTTTTATAAAAAACCCATGTAAAGTAGGTATTATATGTATCATATAATATCTATAATCTATACCTATAATATACATATTCAAAAACGACGCTCTTTTATTCCGTTGAATTTTAAATTTTGTTTTGTTGTTTTTGCTTTTTGTTTTTTTTCTAAAAACATAAAAAAAATTTTAAAATATAGTTTGCATGGTGGGAAATAGAAATTTCACAATATAATTGAATATAAACGTCTAAACTTCAGTTGGGAGTTTGGTGCAGTGGTAGAGTGGCCGGTTCTTAAACTTTAGAAGTCTTTAGTTTGTAAGTTCGATTCTATTCTATTTTTTTTTTTTTTTTTTATTTCTAATATTTTATACGAAATAAATTCTTACATATCATAATATTTAATCTGTAAATGACAGACATTTAAAACCCTTTTACTCAATGATTTACCAACCAACTTTAATTTTTTTGTTTTTAAATGATAAATATTCAGTACAGCCATCTTACAAAATTAATATTTTTCCAAAATTTTCTGATTTTCATTAATAATTTATCATTTTTATAAAAAACCCATGTAAAGTATATGCATATGTATCATATAATATGTATAATCTATACCTATAAGATACATATTCAAAAACGACGCTCTTTTATTCCGTTGAATTTTAAATTTTGTTTTGTTGTTTTTGCTTTTTGTTTTTTTTCTAAAAACATAAAAAGAATTTTAAAATATAGTTTGCATGGTGGGAAATAGAAATTTCACAATATAATTGAATATAAACGTCGAAACTTTGGTGGGGAGTTTGGTGTAGCGGTAGAGTGGCCGCTTCTTAAACTTTAGAAGTCTTTAGTTTGCAAGTTCGATTCTATTCTATTTTTATTTTTTTTTTTTTATTTCTAATATTTTATACGAAATAAATTCTTACATATCATAATATTTAATCTGTAAATGACAGACACTTAAAACCCTTTTACTCAATGATTTACCAACCAACTTTCATTTTCTTCTTTTTAAATGATAAATATTCAGTACAGCCATCTTACAAAATTAATATTTTTCCAAAATTTTCTGATTTTCATTAATAATTTTCCATTTTTATAAAAAACCCATGTAAAGTATGTACTATATGTATCTTATAATATGTATAATCTATACCTATAGTATACATATTCAAAAACGACGCTCTTTTATTCCGTTGAATTTTAAATTTTGTTTTGTTATTTTTGCTTTTTGTTTTTTTTCTAAAAACATAAAAAAAATTTTAAAATATAGTTTGCATGGTGAGAAATAGAAATTTCACAATATAATTGAATATAAACGTCTAAACTTCAGTGGGGAGTTTGGTGCAGTGGTAGAGTGGCCGCTTCTTAAATTTTAGAAGTTTTTAGTTTGTAAGTTCGATTCTTTTCTATTTTTTTTTTTTTTTTTTATTTATAATATTTTATACAAAATAAATTCTTACATATCATAATATTCAATCTGTAAATGACAGACATTTAAAACCCTTTTACTCAATGATTTACCAACCAACTTTCATTTTTTTGTTTGTAAATGATAAATATTCAGTACAGCCATCTTACAAAATTAATATTTTTCCAAAATTTTCTGATTTTCATTAATAATTTTCCATTTTTATAAAAAACCCATGTAAAGTATGTACTATATGTATCATATAATATGTATAATCTATACCTATAATATACATATTCAAAAACGACGCTCTTTTATTCCGTTGAATTTTAAATTTTGTTTTGTTGTTTTTGCTTTTTGTTTTTTTTTCTAAAAACATAAAAAAAATTTTAAAATATAGTTTGCATGGTGGGAAATAGAAATTTCACAATATAATTGAATATAAACGTCGAAAATTCAGTGGGGAGTTTAGTGCAGTGGTACAGTGGCCGCTTCTTAAACTTTAGAAGTATTTAGTTTACAAGTTCAATTCTATTCTATTTTTATTTTTTTTTTTCTTTCTAATATTTTAGACGAAAATAAATTCTTACATATCATAATATTTAATCTGTAAATGACAGACATTTAAAACGCTTTTACTCAATTATTTACCAACCAACTTTCATTTTTTTCTTTTTAAATGATAAATATTCAGTACAGCCATCTTACAAAATTAATATTTTTCGAAAATTTTCTGATTTTCATTAATAATTTTCCATTTTTATAAAAAACCCATGTAAAGTATATGCATATGTATAATATAATATGTATAATCTATACCTATAACATACATATTAAAAAACGACGCTCTTTTATTCCGTTGAATTTTAAATTTTGTTTTGTTGTTTTTGCTTTTTGTTTTTGTTCTAAAAACATAAAAAAAATTTTAAAATATAGTTTGCATGGTGGGAAATAGAAATTTCACAATATAATTGAATATAAACGTCAAAACTTCAGTGGGGAGTTTGGTGCAGTGATACAGTGGCCGCTTCTTAAACTTTAGAAGTCTTTAGTTTGCAAGTTCGATTCTATTCTATTTCTTGTTTCTTTTTTTTTATTTCTAATATTTTATACGAAGTAAATTCTTACATATCATAATATTTAATCTGTAAATGACAGACATTTAAAACCCTTTTACTCAATGATTTACCAACCAACTTTCATTTTTTTTTTTTTAAATGATAAATATTCAGTACAGCCATCTTACAAAATTAATATTTTTCCAAAATTTTCTGATTTTCATTAATAGTCTTCCATTTTTATAAAAAAACCCATGTAAAGTATATACATATGTATCATATAATATGTATTAGCTATACCTATAATGTACATATTCAAAAACGACGCTCTTTTATTCCGTTGAATTTTAAATTTTGTTTTGTTGTTTTTGCTTTTTGTTTTTTTTCTAAAAACATAACAAAAATTTTAAAATATAGTTTGCATGATGGGAAATATAAATTTCACAATATAATTGAATATAAACGTCAAAACTTCAGTGGGGAGTTTGGTGCAGTGGTACAGTGGCCGCTCCTTAAACTTTAGAAGTCTTTAATTTGCAAGTTCGATTCTATTCTATTTTAGTTTTTTTTTTTTTTTATTTATTTCTAATATTTTATACGAAATAAATTCTTACATATCATAATATTTAATCTGTAAATGACAGACATTTAAAACCCTTTTACTCAATGATTTACCAACCAACTTTCATTTTTTTGTTTTTAAATGATAAATATTCAATACAGCCATCTTACAAAATTAATATTTTTCCAAAATTTTCTGATTTTCATTAATAATTTTCCATTTTTACAAAAAACCCTTGTAAAGTATATGCATATGTATCATATAATATGTATAATCTATACCTATAATATACATATTCAAAAACGACGCTCTTTTATTCCGTTGAATTTTAAATTTTGTTCTGTTATTTTTGCTTTTTGTTTTTTTTCTAAAAACATAAAAAAAATTTTAAAATATAGTTTGCATGATGGGAAATATAAATTTCACAATATAATTGAATATAAACGTTGAAACTCTGGTGGGGAGTTTGGTGTAGTGGTAGAGTGGCCGCTTCTTAAACTTTAGAAGTCTTTAGTGTGCAAGTTCGAGTCTATTCTATTTTTTTTTTTTTTTTTATTTCTAATGTTTTATACGAAATAAATTCTTACATATCATAATATTTAATCTGTAAATTACAGACACTTAAAACCCTTTTACTCAATGATTTACCAACCAACTTTAATTTTTTTCTTTTTAAATGATAAATATTCAGTACAGCCATCTTACAAAATTAATATTTTTCCAAAATTTTCTGATTTTGATTAATAATTTTCCATTTTTATAAAAAAGCCATGTAAAGTACATACATATGTATCATATAATATGTATAATCTATACCTATAATATACATATTCAAAAACGACGCTTTTTTATTCCGTTGAATTTTAAATTTTGTTTTGTTGTTTTTGCTTTTTGTTTTTTTTTCTAAAAACATAAAAAAAATTTTAAAATATAGTTTACATGGTGGGAAATAGAAATTTTACAATATAATTGAATATAAACGTCGAAACTTCAGTGGGGAGTTTGGTGCAGTGGTAGAGTGGCCGCTTCTTAAAATTTAGAAGTCTTTAGTTTGTAAGTTCCATTCTATTCTATTTTTATTTTTTTTTTTATTTTTAATATTTTATACAAAATAAATTCTTACATATCATAATATTTAATCTGTAAATGACAGACATTTAAAACCCTTTTACTCAATGATTTACCAACCAACTTTCATTTTTTTCTTTTTAAATGATAAATATTCAGTACAGCCATCTTACAAAATTAATATTTTTCCAAAATTTTCTGATTTTCATTAATAATTTTCCATTTTTATAAAAAACCCATGTAAAGTATATACATATGTATCATATAATATGTATAATCTATACCTATAATATACATATTCAAAAACGACGCTCTTTTATTCCGTTGAATTTTAAATTTTGTATTGTTGTTTTTGCTTTTTGTTTTTTTTTCTAAAAACATAAAAAAAATTTTAAAATATAGTTTGCATGGTGGGAAATAGAAATTTCACAATATAATTGAATATAAACGTCGAAAATTCAGTGGGGAGTTTAGTGCAGTGATACAGTGGCCGCTTCTTAAACTTTAGAAGTCCTTAGTTTGCAAGTTCAATTCTATTCTATTTTTGTTTTTTTTTTCTTTCTAATATTTTAGACGAAAATAAATTCTTACATATCATAATATTTAAACTGTAAATGACAGACATTTAAAACCCTTTTACTCAATGATTTACCAACCAACTTTCATTTTTTTCTTTTTAAATGATAAATATTCAGTACAGCCATCTTACAAAATTAATATTTTTCCAAAATTTTCTGATTTTCATTAATAATTTTCCATTTTTATAAAAAACCCATGTAAAGTATATGCATATGTATAATATAATATATATAATCTATACCTATAACATACATATTCAAAAACGACGCTCTTTTATTCCGTTGAATTTTAAATTTTGTTTTGTTGTTTTTGCTTTTTGTTTTTGTTCTAAAAACATAAAAAAAATTTTAAAATATAGTTTGCATGGTGGGAAATAGAAATTTCACAATATAATTGAATATAAACGTCAAAACTTCAGTGGGGAGTTTGGTGCAGTGATACAGTGGCCGCTTCTTAAACTTTAGAAGTCTTTAGTTTGCAAGTTCGATTCTATTCTATTTCTTGTTTCTTTTTTTTTATTTCTAATATTTTATACGAAGTAAATTCTTACATATCATAATATTTAATCTGTAAATGACAGACATTTAAAACCCTTTTACTCAATGATTTACCAACCAACATTCATTTTTTTTTTTTTAAATGATAAATATTCAGTACAGCCATCTTACAAAATTAATATTTTTCCAAAATTTTCTGATTTTCATTAATAATTTTCCATTTTTATAAAAAACCCATGTAAAGTATATACATATGTATCATATAATATGTATAATCTATACCTATAATGTACATATTCAAAAACGAAGCTCTTTTATTCCGTTGAATTTTAAATTTTGTTTTGTTGTTTTTGCTTTTTGTTTTTTTTCTAAAAACATAACAAAAATTTTAAAATATAGTTTGCATGATGGGAAATATAAATTTCACAATATAATTGAATATAAACGTCAAAACTTCAGTGGGGAGTTTGGTGCAGTGGTACAGTGGTCGCTCCTTAAACTTTAGAAGTCTTTAATTTGCAAGTTCGATTCTATTCTATTTTAGTTTTTTTTTTTTTTTTTATTTCTAATATTTTATACGAAATAAATTCTTACATATCATAATATGTAATCTGTAAATGACAGACAGTTAAAACCCTTTTACTCAATTATTTACCAATAAACTTTCATTTTTTTCTTTTTAAATGATAAATATTCAGTACAGCCATCTTACAAAATTAATAATTTTCCAAAATTTTCTGATTTTCATTAATAATTTTCCATTTTTATAAAAAACCCATGTAAAATATATACATATGTATCATATAATATGTATAATCTATACCTATAATATACATATTCAAAAACGACGCTCTTTTATTCCGTTGAATTTTAAATTTTGTTTTGTTGTTTTTGCTTTTTGTTTTTTTTTCTAAAAACATAAAAAAAATTTTAAAATATAGTTTGCATGGTGGGAAATAGAAATTTCACAATATAATTGAATATAAACGTCGAAACTTCAGTGGGGAGTTTGGTGCAGTGGTAGAGTGGCCGCTTCTTAAACTTTAGAAGTCTTTAGTTTGCAAGTTTGATTCTATTCTATTTTTGTTTTTTTTTTTCTTTCTAATATTTTAGACGAAAATAAATTCTTACATATCATAATATTTAATCTGTAAATGACAGACATTTAAAACCCTTTTACTCAATTATTTACCAACCAACTTCATTTTTTTCTTTTTAAATGATAAATATTCAGTACAGCCATCTTATACAATTAATATTTGTCCAAAATTTTCTGATTTTCATTAATAATTTTCCATTTTTATAAAAAAGCCATGTAAAGTACATACATATGTATCATATAATATGTATAATATATACCTATAATATACATATTCAAAAACGACGCTTTTTTATTCCGTTGAGTTTTAAATTTTGTTTTGTTGTTTTTGCTTTTTGTTTTTTTTTCTAAAAACATAAAAAAAATTTTAAAATATAGTTTGCATGGTGGAAAATAGAAATTTCACAATATAATTGAATATAAACGTCGAAACTTCAGTGGGGAGTTTGGTGCAGTGGCAGAGTGGCCGCTTCTTAAACTTTAGAAGTCTTTAGTTTGCAAGTTCGATTCCATTCTATTTTTTTTTTTTTTTTATTTCTACTATTTTATACGAAATAAATTCTTACATATCATAATTTTTAATCTGTAAATGACAGACATTTAAAACCCTTTTACTCAATGATTTACCAACCAACTTTCATTTTTTTCTTTTTAAATGATAAATATTCAGTACAGCAATCTTACAAAATTAATATTTTTCCAAAATTTTCTGATTTTCATTAATAATTTTCCATTTTTATAAAAAAGCCATGTAAAGTACATACATATGTATCATATAATATGTATAATCTATACCTATAATATACATATTCAAAAACGACGCTTTTTTATTCCGTTGAATTTTAAATTTTGTTTTGTTGTTTTTGCTTTTTGTTTTTTTTTCTAAAAACATAAAAAAAATTTTAAAATATAGTTTGCATGGTGGGAAATAGAAATTGCACAATATAATTGAATATAAACGTCGAAACTTCAGTGGGGAGTTTGGTGCAGTGGTAGAGTGGTCGCTTCTTAAACTTTAGAAGTCTTTAGTGTGCAAGTTTGAATCTATTCTATTTTTTTTTTTTATTTCTAATATTTTATACGAAATAAATTCTTACATATCATAATATTTAATCTGTAAATGACAGACATTTAAAACCCTTTTACTCAATGATTTACTAACCGACTTTCATTTTTTTGTTTTTAAATGATAAATATTCAGTACAGACATCTTACAAAATTAATATTTTTCCAAAATTTTCTGATTTTCATTAATAATTTACCATTTTTATAAAAAACCCATGTAAAGTATATGCATATGTATCATATAATATGTATAATCTATACCTATAATATACATTTTCAAAAACGACGCTCTTTTATTCCGTTGAATTTTAAATTTTGTTTTGTTGTTTTTGCTTTTTGTTTTTTTTCTAAAAACATAAAAAGAATTTTAAAATATAGTTTGCATGGTGGGAAATAGAAATTTCACAATATAATTGAATATAAAAGTCGAAACTTAGGTGGGGACTTTGGTGCAGTGGTAGAGTGGCTGCTTCTTAAACTTTAGAAGCCTTTAGTTTGCAAGTTCGATTCTATTCTATTTTTTTTTTTTTTTGTATTTCTAATATTTTATACGAAATAAATTCTTACATATCATAATATTTAATCTGTAAATGACAGACATTTAAAACCCTTTTACTCAATGATTTACCGACCAACTTTCATTTTTTTCTTTTTAAATGATAAATATTCAGCAGTTTGCAAGTTCGATTCTATTCTATTTTTTTTTTTTTTTTTTATTTCTAATATTTTATACAAAATAATTTCTTACATATCATATAATATACATATTCAAAAACGACGCTCTTTTATTCCGTTGAATTTTAAATTTTGTGTTGTTGTTTTTGCTTTTTGTTTTTTTTCTAAAAACATAAAACAAATTTTAAAATATAGTTTGCATGGTGGGAAATAGAAATTTCACAATATAATTGAATATACACGTCTAAACTTCAGTGGGGAGTTTGGTGCAGTGGTAGAGTGGTCGCTTCTTAAACTTTAGAAGTCTTTAGTGTGCAAGTTTGAATCTATTCTATTTTTTTTTTTTACTTCTAATATTTTATACGAAATAAATTCTTACATATCATAATATTTAATCTGTAAATGACAGACATTTAAAACCCTTTTACTCAATGATTTACTAACCGACTTTCATTTTTTTGTTTTTAAATGATAAATATTCAGTACAGACATCTTACAAAATTAATATTTTTCCAAAATTTTCTGATTTTCATTAATAATTTACCATTTTTATAAAAAACCCATGTAAAGTATATGCATATGTATCATATAATATGTATAATCTATACCTATAATATACATTTTCAAAAACGACGCTCTTTTATTCCGTTGAATTTTAAATTTTGTTTTGTTGTTTTTGCTTTTTGTTTTTTTTCTAAAAACATAAAAAGAATTTTAAAATATAGTTTGCATGGTGGGAAATAGATATTTCACAATATAATTGAATATAAAAGTCGAAACTTAGGTGGGGACTTTGGTGCAGTGGTAGAGTGGCTGCTTCTTAAACTTTAGAAGCCTTTAGTTTGCAAGTTCGATTCTATTCTATTTTTTTTTTTTTTTGTATTTCTAATATTTTATACGAAATAAATTCTTACATATCATAATATTTAATCTTTAAATGACAGACATTTAAAACCCTTTTACTCAATGATTTAGCGACCAACTTTCATTTTTTTATTTTTAAATGATAAATATTCAGCAGTTTGCAAGTTCGATTCTATTCTATTTTTTTTTTTTTTTTTTATTTCTAATATTTTATACAAAATAATTTCTTACATATCATATAATATACATATTCAAAAACGACGCTCTTTTATTCCGTTGAATTTTAAATTTTGTTTTGTTGTTTTTGCTTTTTGTTTTTTTTCTAAAAACATAAAACAAATTTTAAAATATAGTTTGCATGGTGGGAAATAGAAATTTCACAATATAATTGAATATACACGTCTAAACTTTAGTGGGGAGTTTGGTGCAGTGGTAGAGTGGCCGCTTCTTAAATTTTAGAAGTCTTTAGTTTGCAAGTTCGATTCTATTTTTTTTTTTTTTTTTATTTCTAATATTTTATACAAAATAAATTCTTACATATCATAATATGTAATCTGTAAATGACAGACATTTAAAAGAATTTTACTTAATGATTTACCAACCAACTTTCATTTTTTCCTTTTTAAATGATAAATATTCAGTACAGCCATCTTACACAAAATTAATATTTTTCCAAAATTTTCTGATTTTCATTAATAATTTTCCATTTTTATAAAAAACACATGTAAAGTATATACATATGTATCATATAATATGTGTAATGTATACCTATAATACACATATTCAAAAACGACGCTCTTTTATTCCGTTGAATTTTAAATTTTGTTTTGTTGTTTTTGCTTTTTGCTTTTTTTCTAAAAACATAAAAAAACTTTTAAAATATAGTTTGCATGGTGGGAAATAGAAATTTCACAATATAATTGAATATAAACGTCGAAACTTCAGTGGGGAGTTTGGTGCAGTGGTAGAGTGGCCGCTTCTTAAACTTTAGAAGTCTTTAGCTTGCATGTTCGATTCTATTCTATTTTTTTTTTTTTTTATTTCTAATATTTTATACGAAATAAATTCTTACATATCTGTAATTTAATCTGTAAATGACAGACATTTAAAAGAATTTTACTTAATGATTTACGAACCAACTTTCTTTTTTTTCTTTTTAAATGATAAATATTCAGTACAGCCATCTTACAAAATTAATATTCTTCCAAAATTTTCTGATTTTCATTAATAACTTTCCATTTTTATAAAAAAACCCATGTAAAGTATATTCATATGTATCATATAATATGTATAATCTATACCTACAATATACATATTCAAAAACGACGCTCTTTTATTCCGTTGAATTTTAAATTTTGTTTTGTTGTTTTTGCTTTTTGTTTTTTTTTCTAAAAACATAAAAAAAATTTTAAAATATAGTTTGCATGGTGGGAAATAGAAATTGCACAATATAATTGAATATAAACGTCGAAACTTGAGTGGGGAGTTTGGTGTAGTGGTAGAGTGGCCCCTTCTTAAACTTTAGAAGTCTTTAGTTTGCAAGTTCGATTCTATTCTATTTTTTTTTTTTTTTTATTTCTAATATTTTATACGAAATAAATTCTTACATATCATAATATTTAATCTGTAAATGACAGACATTTAAAAGAATTTTACTTAATGATTTACAAACCAACTTTCATTTTTTCCTTTTTAAATGATAAATATTCAGTACAGCCATCTTACACAAAATTAATATTTTTCCAAAATTTTCTGATTTTCATTAATAATTTTCCATTTTTATAAAAAACACATGTAAAGTATATACATATGTATCATATAATATGTGTAATGTATACCTATAATACACATATTCAAAAACGACGCTCTTTTATTCCGTTGAATTTTAAATTTTGTTTTGTTGTTTTTGCTTTTTGTTTTTTTTCTAAAAACATAAAAAAAATTTTAAAATATAGTTTGCATGGTGGGAAATAGAAATTTCACAATATAATTGAATATAAACGTCGAAACTTGAGTGGGGAGTTTGGTGTAGTGGTAGAGTGGCCCCTTCTTAAACTTTAGAAGTCTTTAGTTTGCAAGTTCGATTCTATTCTATTTTTTTTTTTTTTTATTTCTAATATTTTATACGAAATAAATTCTTACATATCATAATATTTAATCTGTAAATGACAGACATTTAAAACCCTTTTACTCAATGATTTACCAACCAACTTTCATTTTTTTCTTTTTAAATGATAAATATTCAGTACAGCCATCTTACAAAATTAATATTTTTCGAAAATTTTCTGATTTTCATTAATAATTTTCCATTTTTATAAAAAAGCCATGTAAAGTACATACATATGTATCATATAATATGTATAATCTATACCTATAATATACATATTCAAAAACGACGCTTTTTTATTCCGTTGAATTTTAAATTTTGTTTTGTTGTTTTTGCTTTTTGTTTTTTTTCTAAAAACATAAAAAAAATTTTAAAATATAGTTTGCATGGTGGGAAATAGAAATTTCACAATATAATTGAATATAAACGTCAAAACTTCAGTGGGGAGTTTGGTGCAGTGGTAGAGTGGCCGCTCCTTAAACTTTAGAAGTCTTTAATTTGCAAGTTCGATTCTATACTATTTTTTTAAATTTATTTATTTCTAATATTTTATACGAAATAAATTCTTACATATCATAATATTTAATCTGTAAATGACAGACACTTAAAACCCTTTTACTCAATGATTTACCAACCAACTTTCATTTTTTTCTTTTTAAATGATAAATATTCAGTACAGCAATCTTACAAAATTAATATTTTTCCAAAATTTTCTGATTTTCATTAATAATTTTCCATTTTTATAAAAAAGCCATGTAAAGTACATACATATGTATCATATAATATGTATAATCTATACCTATAATATACATATTCAAAAACGACGCTTTTTTATTCCGTTGAATTTTAAATTTTGTTTTGTTGTTTTTGCTTTTTGTTTTTTTTTCTAAAAACATAAAAAAAATTTTAAAATATAGTTTGCATGGTGGGAAATAGAAATTGCACAATATAATTGAATATAAACGTCGAAACTTCAGTGGGGAGTTTGGTGCAGTGGTAGAGTGGTCGCTTCTTAAACTTTAGAAGTCTTTAGTGTGCAAGTTTGATTCTATTCTATTTTTTTTTTTTATTTCTAATATTTTATACGAAATAAATTCTTACATATCATAATATTTAATCTGTAAATGACAGACATTTAAAACCCTTTTACTCAATGATTTACTAACCGACTTTCATTTTTTTGTTTTTAAATGATAAATATTCAGTACAGACATCTTACAAAATTAATATTTTTCCAAAATTTTCTGATTTTCATTAATAATTTACCATTTTTATAAAAAACCCATGTAAAGTATATGCATATGTATCATATAATATGTATAATCTATACCTATAATATACATTTTCAAAAACGACGCTCTTTTATTCCGTTGAATTTTAAATTTTGTTTTGTTGTTTTTGCTTTTTGTTTTTTTTCTAAAAACATAAAAAGAATTTTAAAATATAGTTTGCATGGTGGGAAATAGATATTTCACAATATAATTGAATATAAAAGTCGAAACTTAGGTGGGGACTTTGGTGCAGTGGTAGAGTGGCTGCTTCTTAAACTTTAGAAGCCTTTAGTTTGCAAGTTCGATTCTATTCTATTTTTTTTTTTTTTTGTATTTCTAATATTTTATACGAAATAAATTCTTACATATCATAATATTTAATCTTTAAATGACAGACATTTAAAACCCTTTTACTCAATGATTTACCGACCAACTTTCATTTTTTTATTTTTAAATGATAAATATTCAGCAGTTTGCAAGTTCGATTCTATTCTATTTTTTTTTTTTTTTTTTATTTCTAATATTTTATACAAAATAATTTCTTACATATCATATAATATACATATTCAAAAACGAAGCTCTTTTATTCCGTTGAATTTTAAATTTTGTTTTGTTGTTTTTGCTTTTTGTTTTTTTTCTAAAAACATAAAACAAATTTTAAAATATAGTTTGCATGGTGGGAAATAGAAATTTCACAATATAATCGAATATACACGTCTAAACTTTAGTGGGGAGTTTGGTGCAGTGGTAGAGTGGCCGCTTCTTAAATTTTAGAAGTCTTTAGTTTGCAAGTTCGATTCTATTTTTTTTTTTTTTTTTATTTCTAATATTTTATACAAAATAAATTCTTACATATCATAATATTTAATCTGTAAATGACAGACATTTAAAAGAATTTTACTTAATGATTTACCAACCAACTTTCATTTTTTCCTTTTTAAATGATAAATATTCAGTACAGCCATCTTACACAAAATTAATATTTTTCCAAAATTTTCTGATTTTCATTAATAATTTTCCATTTTTATAAAAAGCACATGTAAAGTATATACATATGTATCATATAATATGTGTAATGTATACCTATAATACACATATTCAAAAATGACGCTCTTTTATTCCGTTGAATTTTAAATTTTGTTTTGTTGTTTTTGCTTTTTGCTTTTTTTCTAAAAACATAAAAAAAATTTTAAAATATAGTTTGCATGGTGGGAAATAGAAATTTCACAATATAATTGAATATAAACGTCGAAACTTGAGTGGGGAGTTTGGTGTAGTGGTAGAGTGGCCCCTTTTTTAACTTTAGAAGTCTTTAGTTTGCAAGTTCGATTCTATTCTATTTTTTTTTTTTTTTATTTCTAATATTTTATACGAAATAAATTCTTACATATCATAATATTTAATCTGTAAATGACAGACATTTAAAAGAATTTTACTTAATGATTTACAAACCAACTTTCATTTTTTCCTTTTTAAATGATAAATATTCAGTACAGCCATCTTACACAAAATTAATATTTTTCCAAAATTTTCTGATTTTCATTAATAATTTTCCATTTTTATAAAAAACACATGTAAAGTATATACATATGTATCATATAATATGTGTAATGTATACCTATAATACACATATTCAAAAACGACGCTCTTTTATTCCGTTGAATTTTAAATTTTGTTTTGTTGTTTTTGCTTTTTGTTTTTTTTCTAAAAACATAAAAAAAATTTTAAAATATAGTTTGCATGGTGGGAAATAGAAATTTCACAATATAATTGAATATAAACGTCGAAACTTGAGTGGGGAGTTTGGTGTAGTGGTAGAGTGGCCCCTTCTTAAACTTTAGAAGTCTTTAGTTTGCAAGTTCGATTCTATTCTATTTTTTTTTTTTTTTATTTCTAATATTTTATACGAAATAAATTCTTACATATCATAATATTTAATCTGTAAATGACAGACATTTAAAACCCTTTTACTCAATGATTTACCAACCAACTTTCATTTTTTTCTTTTTAAATGATAAATATTCAGTATAGCCATCTTACAAAATTAATATTTTTCGAAAATTTTCTGATTTTCATTAATAATTTTCCATTTTTATAAAAAACCCATGTAAAGTATATATATATGTATCATATAATATGTATAATCTATACCTATAATATACATATTCAAAAACAACGCTCTTTTCTTCCGTTGAATTTTAAATTTTGTTTTGTTGTTTTTGCTTTTTGTTTTTTTTCTAAAAACATAAAAAAAATTTTAAAATATAGTTTGCATGGTGGGAAATAGAAATTTCACAATATAATTGAATATAAATGTCGAAACTTCAGTGGAGATTTTGATGCAGTGGTAGAGTGGCCGTTTCTTAAACTTTAGAAGAGTTTGCAAGTTTGATTCTATTCTGTTTTTTTTTTTTTTTTTTATTTCTAAAATTTTATACGAAATAAATTCTTACATATAAAAAGTTTTAAAATATAGTTTGCATGGTGGGAAATAGAAATGTCACAATATAATTGAATATTAACGTCGAAACTTCAGTGGAGATTTTGATGCAGTGGTAGACTGGCCGTTTATTAAATTTTAGAAGTCTTTAGTTTGCAAGTTCGATTCTATTCTATTTTTTTTTTTGTTTATTTCTAATATTTTATACGAAATAAATTCTTACATATCATAATATTTAATCTGTAAATGACAGACATTTAAAGCCCTTTTACTCAATGATTTACCAACCAACTTTCATTTTTTTATTTTTAAATGATAAATATTCAGTACAGCCATCTTACAAAATTAATATTTTTCCAAAATTTTGTGATTTTCATTAATAATTTTCCATTTTTATAAAAAACCCATGTAAAGTATATACATATGTATCATGTAATATGTATAATCTATACCTATAATATACATATTCAAAAACGACGCTCTTTTATTCCGTTGAATTTTAAATTTTGTTTTGTTGTTTTTGCTTTTTGTTTTTTTTCTAAAAACATAAAAAGAATTTTAAAATATAGTTTGCATGGTGGGAAATAGAAATTTCACAATATAATTGAATATAAACGTCGAAACTTGAGTGGGGAGTTTGGTGCAGTGGTAGAGTGTCCGTTTCTTAATTTTTAGAAGTCTTTAGTTTGCAAGTTCGATTCTATTCTATTTTTTTTTTTTTTTTTTATTTCTAATATTTTATACGAAACAAATTCTTACACATCATAACATTTAATCTGTAAATGACAGACATTTAAAACCCTTTTACTCAATGATTTACCAACCAACTTTCATTTTTTTCTTTTTAAATGATAAATATTCAGTCCAGCCATCTTACAAAATTAATAATTTTCCAAAATTTTCTGATTTTCATTAATAATTTTCCATTTTTATAAGAAACCCATGTAAAGTATATACATATGTATCATATAATATGTATAATCTATACCTATAATATACATATTCAAAAACGACGCTCTTTTATTCCGTTGAATTTTCAATTTTGTTTTGTTGTTTTTGCTTTTTGTTTTTTTTCTAAAAATATAAAAAAAAGTTTAAAATATAGTTTGCATGGTTGAAAATAGAAATTTCACAATATAATTGAATATAAACGTCGAAACTTCAGTGGAGAGTTTGGTGCAGTGGTAGAGTGGCCGTTTCTTAAACTTTAAAAGAGTTTGCAAGTTTGATTCTATTCTGTTTTTTTTTTTTTTTTTTATTTCTAAAATTTTATACGAAATAAATTCTTACATATAAAAAGTTTTAAAATATAGTTTGCATGGTGGGAAATAGAAATGTCACAATATAATTGAATATAAACGTCGAAACTTCAGTGGAGATTTTAATGCAGTGGTAGACTGGCCGTTTATTAAATTTTAGAAGTCTTTAGTTTGCAAGTTCGATTCTATTCTATTTTTTTTTTGTTTATTTCTAATATTTTATACGAAATAAATTCTTACATATCATAATATTTAATCTGTAAATGACAGACATTTAAAACCCTTTTACTCAATGATTTACCAACCAACTTTCATTTTTTCCTTTTTAAATGATAAATATTCAGTACAGCCATCTTACAAAATTAATATTTTTCCAAAATTTTCTGATTTTCATTAATAATTTTCCATTGTTATAAAAAACCCATGTAAAGTATATACATATGTATCATGTAATATGTATAATCTATACCTATAATATACATATTCAAAAACGACGCTCTTTTATTCCGTTGAATTTTAAATTTTGTTTGGTTGTTTTTGCTTTTTGTTTTTTTTCTAAAAACATAAAAAGAATTTTAAAATATAGTTTGCATGGTGGGAAATAGAAATTTCACAATATAATTGAATATAAACGTCGAAACTTCAGTGGGGAGTTTGGTGCAGTGGTAGAGTGTCCGTTTCTTAATTTTTAGAAGTCTTTAGTTTGCAAGTTCGATTCTATTCTATTTTTTTTTTTTTTTTTATTTCTAATATTTTATACGAAATAAATTCTTACATATCATAACATTTAATCTGTAAATGACAGACATTTAAAACCCTTTTACTCAATGATTTACCAACCAACTTTCATTTTTTTCTTTTTAAATGATAAATATTCAGTACAGCCATCTTACAAAATTAATAATTTTCCAAAATTTTTTGATTTTCATTAATAATTTTCCATTTTTATAAGAAACCCATGTAAAGTATATACATATGTATCATATAATATGTATAATCTATACCTATAATATACATATTCAAAAACGACGCTCTTTTATTCCGTTGAATTTTCAATTTTGTTTTGTTGTTTTTGCTTTTTGTTTTTTTTCTAAAAACATAAAAAAACTTTTAAAATATAGTTTGCATGGTGGGAAATAGAAATTTCACAATATAATTGAATATAAACGTCGAAACTTCAGTGGAGATTTTGATGCAGTGGTAGAGTGGCCGTTTCTTAAACTTTAGAAGAGTTTGCAAGTTTGATTCTATTCTGTTTTTTTTTTTTTTTTTATTTCTAAAATTTTATACGAAATAAATTCTTACATATAAAAAGTTTTAAAATATAGTTTGCATGGTGGGAAATAGAAATGTCACAATATAATTGAATATTAACGTCGAAACTTCAGTGGAGATTTTGATGCAGTGGTAGACTGGCCGTTTATTAAATTTTAGAAGTCTTTAGTTTGCAAGTTCGATTCTATTCTATTTTTTTTTTGTTTATTTCTAATATTTTATACGAAATAAATTCTTACATATCATAATATTTAATCTGTAAATGACAGACATTTAAAACCCTTTTACTCAATGATTTACCAACCAACTTTCATTTTTTTATTTTTAAATGATAAATATTCAGTACAGCCATCTTACAAAATTAATATTTTTCCAAAATTTTCTGATTTTCATTAATAATTTTCCATTTTTATAAAAAACCCATGTAAAGTATATACATATGTATCATGTAATATGTATAATCTATACCTATAATATACATATTCAAAAACGACGCTCTTTTATTCCGTTGAATTTTAAATTTTGTTTTGTTGTTTTTGCTTTTTGTTTTTTTTCTAAAAACATAAAAAGAATTTTAAAATATAGTTTGCATGGTGGGAAATAGAAATTTCACAATATAATTGAATATAAACGTCGAAACTTGAGTGGGGAGTTTGGTGCAGTGGTAGAGTGTCCGTTTCTTAATTTTTAGAAGTCTTTAGTTTGCAAGTTCGATTCTATCCTATTTTTTTTTTTTTTTTTTATTTTTAATATTTTATACGAAGTAAATTCTTACATATCATAACATTTAATCTGTAAATGACAGACATTTAAAACCCTTTTACTCAATGATTTACCAACCAACTTTCATTTTTTTCTTTTTAAATGATAAATATTCAGTACAGCCATCTTACAAAATTAATAATTTTCCAAAATTTTCTGATTTTCATTAATAATTTTCCATTTTTATAAGAAACCCATGTAAAGTATTTACATATGTATCATATAATATGTATAATCTATACCTATAATATACATATTCAAAAACGACGCTCTTTTATTCCGTTGAATTTTCAATTTTGTTTTGTTGTTTTTGCTTTTTCTTTTTTTTCTAAAAATATAAAAAAAAGTTTAAAATATAGTTTGCATGGTTGAAAATAGAAATTTCACAATATAATTGAATATAAACGTCGAAACTTCAGTGGAGAGTTTGGTGCAGTGGTAGAGTGGCCGTTTCTTAAACTTTAGAAGAGTTTGCAAGTTTGATTCTATTCTGTTTTTTTTTTTTTTTTTTATTTCTAAAATTTTATACGAAATAAATTCTTACATATAAAAAGTTTTAATATATAGTTTGCATGGTGCGAAATAGAAATGTCACAATATAATTGAATATAAACGTCGAAACTTCAGTGGAGATTTTGATGCAGTGGTAGACTGGCCGTTTATTAAATTTTAGAAGTCTTTAGTTTGCAAGTTCGATTCTATTCTATTTTTTTTTTGTTTATTTCTAATATTTTATACGAAATAAATTCTTACATATCATAATATTTAATCTGTAAATGACAGACATTTAAAACCCTTTTACTCAATGATTTACCAACCAACTTTCATTTTTTTATTTTTAAATGATAAATATTCAGTACAGCCATCTTACAAAATTAATATTTTTCCAAAATTTTCTGATTTTCATTAATAATTTTCCATTGTTATAAAAAACCCATGTAAAGTATATACATATGTATCATGTAATATGTATAATCTATACCTATAATATACATATTCAAAAACGACGCTCTTTTATTCCGTTGAATTTTAAATTTTGTTTTGTTGTTTTTGCTTTTTGTTTTTTTTCTAAAAACATAAAAAGAATTTTAAAATATAGTTTGCATGGTGGGAAATAGAAATTTCACAATATAATTGAATATAAACGTCGAAACTTGAGTGGGGAGTTTGGTGCAGTGGTAGAGTGTCCGTTTCTTAATTTTTAGAAGTCTTTAGTTTGCAAGTTCGATTCTATTCTATTTTTTTTTTTTTTTTTTATTTCTAATATTTTATACGAAATAAATTCTTACATATCATAACATTTAATCTGTAAATGACAGACTTTTAAAACCCTTTTACTCAATGATTTACCAACCAACTTTCATTTTTTTCTTTTTAAATGATAAATATTCAGTACAGCCATCTTACAAAATTAATAATTTTCCAAAATTTTCTGATTTTCATTAATAATTTTCCATTTTTATAAGAAACCCATGTAAAGTATATACATATGTATCATATAATATGTATAATCTGTACCTATAATATACATATTCAAAAACGACGCTCTTTTATTCCGTTGAATTTTCAATTTTGTTTTGTTGTTTTTGCTTTTTGTTTTTTTTCTAAAAATATAAAAAAAAGTTTAAAATATAGTTTGCATGGTTGAAAATAGAAATTTCACAATATAATTGAATATAAACGTCGAAACTTCAGTGGAGAGTTTGGTGCAGTGGTAGAGTGGCCGCTTCAGACATTTAAAACCCTTTTACTCAATGATTTACCAACCAACTTTCATTTTTTTCTTTTTAAATGATGAATATTCAGTACAGCCATCTTACAAAATTAATACTTTTCCAAAATTTTCTGATTTTTATTAATAATTTTCCATTTTTATAAAAAACCCATGTAAAGTATATACATATGTATCATATAATATGTATAATCTATACCTATAATATACATATTCAAAAACGACGCTGTTCTATTCCGTTGAATTTTCAAGTTTGTTTTGTTGTTTTTGCTTTTTGTTTTTTTTCTAAAAATATAAAAAAAATTTTAAAATATAGTTTGCATGGTTGGAAATAGAAATTTCACAATATAATTGAATATAAACGTCGAAACTTCAGTGGGGAGTTTGGTGCAGTGGTAGAGTGGCCGCTTCTTAAAATTTAGAAGTCTTTAGTTTGCAAGTTCGATTCTAGTCTATTTTTTTTTTTTTTTTTTGTTTCTAATATTTTATACGAAGTAAATTCTTACATATCATAATATTTAATCTGTAAATGACACACATTTGAAACCCTTTTACTCAATGATTTACCAACCAACTTTCATTTTTTTCTTTTTAAATGATAAATATTCAGTACAGCCATCTTACAAAATTAATATTTTTCCAAAATTTTCTGATTTTCATTAATAATTTTTTCATTAATAATGTATCATATAATATGTATAATCTATACCTATAATATACATATTCAAAAACGACGCTCTTTTATTCCGTTGAATTTTCAATTTTGTTTTGTTGTTTTTGCTTTTTGTTTTTTTTCTAAAAATATAAAAAAAATTTTAAAATATAGTTTGCAAGGTTGGAAATAGAAATTTCACAATATAATTGAATATAAACGTCGAAACTTCAGTGGGAAATTTGGTGCAGTGGTAGAGTGGCCGCTTCTTAAACTTTAGAAGTCTTTAGTTTGCAAGTTCGATTATATTCTATTTTTTTTTTTTTTTATTTCTAATATTTTATACGAAATAAATTCTTACATATCATAATATTTAATCTGTAAATGACAGACATTTAAAACCCTTTTACTCAATGATTTACCAACCAAGATTCATTTTTTTCTTTTTAAATGATAAATATTCAGTACAGCCATCTTATAAAATTAATATTTTTCCAAAATTTTCTGATTTTCATTAATAATTTTCCATTTTTATAAAAAACCCATGTAAAGTATATACATATGTATCATATAATATGTATAATCTATACCTATAATATACATATTCAAAAACGACGCTCTTTTATTCCGTTGAATTTTCAATTTTGTTTTGTTTTTTTTCTAAAAATATAAAAAAAATTTTAAAATATAGTTTGCATGGTTGGAAATAGAAATTTCACAATATAATTGAATATAAACGTCGAAACTTCAGTGGAGAGTTTGGTGCAGTGGTAGAGTGGCCGCTTCTTAAAATTTAGAAGTCTTTAGTTTGCAAGTTCGATTCTAGTCTATTTTTTTTTTTTTTTTTTGTTTCTAATATTTTATACGAAATAAATTCTTACATATCATAATATTTAATCTGTAAATGACACACATTTGAAACCCTTTTACTCAATGATTTACCAACCAACTTTCATTTTTTTCTTTTTAAATGATAAATATTCAGTACAGCCATCTTACAAAATTAATATTTTTCCAAAATTTTTTGATTTTCATTAATAATTTTCCATTTTTATAAAAAACCCATGTAAAGTATATACATATGTATCATATAAAATGTATAATCTATACCTATAATATACATATTCAAAAACGACGCTCTTTTATTCCGTTGAATTTTAAATTTTGTTTTGTTGTTTTTGCTTTTTGTTTTTTTTCTAAAAACATAAAAAAAATTTTAAAATATAGTTTGCATGGTGGGAAATAGCAATTTCACAATATAATTGAATATAAACGTCGAAACTTAAGTGGGGAGTTTGGTGCAGTGGTAGAGTGGCCGCTTCTTAAACTTTAGAAGTCTTTATTTTGCAAGTTCGATTCTATTCTATTTTTTTTTTTTTTTTATTTCTAATATTTTATACGAAATAAATTCTTACATATCATAATATTTAATCTGTAAATGACAGACATTTAAAACCCTTTTACTCTATGATTTACCAACCAACTTTCATTTTTTTCTTTTTAAATGATAAATATTCAGTACAGCCATCTTACAAAATTAATATTTTTCCAAAATTTTTTGATTTTCATTAATAATTTTCCATTTTTATAAAAAATCCATGTAAAGTATATACATGTGTATCATATAATATGTATAATCTATACCTATAATATACATATTCAAAAACGACGCTCTTTTATTCCGTTGAATTTTAAATTTTGTTTTGTGGTTTTGTGGTTTTTGCTTTTTGTTTTTTTTCTAAAAACATAAAAAAAATTTTAAAATATAGTTTGCATGGTGGGAAATAGAAATTTCACAATATAATTGAATATAAACGTCAAAACTTAAGTGGGGAGTTTGGTGCAGTGGTAGAGTGGTAGAGTGGTAGAGTGGCCGCTTCTTAAACTTTAGAAGTCTTTAGTTTGCAAGTTCGATTCTATTCTATTTTTTTTTTTTATTTCTAATATTTTATTCGAAATAAATTCTTACATATCATAATATTTAATCTGTATTGATAGACATTTAAAACCCTTTTACTCAATCATTTACCATCTTAGGCTTCTTATAATATATACATATATAATAGGTATATATTGAGTTTCCAATACTCAATAAATCAAGGGCAACTTCTAAAAGATAATAATAATCATGTTTTTACAAAAAATTTCATTTGCAAAGAAATTTTAAATTCAAAAAGGCTTTAATTATTGAAAATTGTATTTTTACATTTTAAATAAAATCATAAAGAAACTATACTGTATATATTGTATTGTAATTGCTAATTAAAACACCTCGAACTTTGATGGGCGGGCGAATACTAGTATTTAATTAATTTAAAGAAAAAATTTAAGAACTTTATTTTGTATTAGTTAAGATGTATAATTATTAAATAGAGTTTAAGATGATAGTTTCTAAGATTAACTCATTTAGTATTAGTTATAAAGTTTTCCTTAACTTTACCATTTATGAAGTCGATGGGTTTATGGTTGGTTGTGGAGTGAATATAATTGTTGCTATAATTTTAAGAATTGAGAAAAGGAAAAATCCTCAACGGTGTCCAAATACTCGTTCGTGATGTTTAAATAGTCTAATGTGCTCGTTAATAGTGTTGTCGAGACGTTCGACATCGGCGTTCGAAGTGTGATTATTATTGGAGTTATAATGGTTTTCAATATATTTATTTTGAAGAAATTTCGGAGGGTCTTTGCTACCTAATTCGTTATCAAGTACTATTTTTTTAACAATTCCCACTATGGATAAATAAGGTAAAACAGTTCTTTTGAAGTCGGTCCAGGTTTGGGAATTAATTTAGATTGCTTGCGCAAACTTAGTAAATTTATCGATAAAGGTTGAAAATCATGTTTGATCTAGGCTATAAAAAACGTCAATACAGACTATTTGGTTGGGTAAAGGTGTTTCTGTTATTTTGAACTTTGTTTTTATGGGTTTTTTTTTACTTTTTCGAGATTGCAAATATCGCAATTGTTTATAAATTGTGCTACCCTATCGTATAACTTTGGATAGTAGTATATTAACTTCAACTCATTATATACTTCCGAAATTCCGCGGTAATTATTTTTCAAATGTTTTTTTCTATAATTTCGGCAATTTGTTCTTCCCTTGCTATATCTTCTAATAATTTGTTACATTTAGTTAACTTAATTAGCCACTAGATGAAAAATGTTCGAAAAATATTTTTTGGAAGGTTTCAAAAATATCGGAGTCTTCAATAAAAATTTGCATAGTCATAGTCTTGGAGTTGAAATGATTTTTCAAGATAGTAGCGGCTGTTTGTTCATTAAAATTTTTAGCGTGGACTACTACATTTATTAAATATTTTTAATTATTTATATTATTTATATTTTTAAATATTTTAACTATATTTAAAGACGGTATACTAATTGGCATACTATTATTTTCAGTAAGTTCATTTGTTTCGCTATTTTGGGAGTTTTGCTGTTGCTGCATTAAGGTTTACTTCTATACGCTATAAAACTAGCGTTACCGTTTTGAACGCCTTTTTATGTCTGATTTCGTAGTCAAATTCGGAAAACTTGAGATGCCAACGAACTAGTTTCGATGTAGGTTCTTTTATGGAGAAGTGCCATTGGAGTGGCTTATGGTCTGTCTCTATTAAAAATTTTCTTCTGAAAATGTATGTCGCGTTCGTCAATTTTTTAGTTAGATAGAACTCTTAAAAAGGTCTAATGTGGTAAAATATTGGCATCTTCCCAATTTACTTAGAATGTCATATATATTTGGCGTCCTCCTTCTTTGGGACGATTCAGAAAGGAGCAGAATATGGGGAGTTGCTATGAGATCATTCGGAATACAAGAAGATTACCTCAAGCTGAAAGAGAAAGCAGATGAAATTAAATTTTTAAATGTAAGTCAATTTTATTATCAATTAACAGAAATACTAGATAAGCTAAATTTAAAATATAAACTTCATCCAAATTCCCCTATCGATTTTAAACCATCCAATAATGAAAAAAGCATTTTAGAGAAATTTCTCAATAAACTCCCTAGATCCGATAGTATGTTTTTAAGGCTTAAAAATATTGATAATTTAGAGGAAGCTTATTATGAGCTTTTGCAAACTGGTATTTCCACCAACAATAACAATTATAATTTTAATAAGAATCAAAATTTTTCACGTAATGATAAAAATAAAAACAATAATAATCGTTCTAATACTACTTTTAGAAACTCTAATTTCAATAATAATTATAATAACAATTTAAATAACAATCGCTCTAAAAATTTTTTAAATAATAATTATAATAATAATAATTCCAATCACTATCGCTCTAATAATTTTTCAAGTCATAATAATAATTATAATAATAATTCCAATCACTATCGTTCTAATAATTTTCCAAACCATAATAATAACTATAATAATAATCCCAATAATCATTTTAATAGATATAATTCTAATTCAAATTTTAATCGTCCAATCAATCCTAATAATTCAGGGCAAAGTAGATTCCGTCGTAATTATAGCGGAAATTTTCAAATCAAAGTAATAACTATAATCAACCTACAGAGCCAATGGATACCTATGATGTTAATATTAACAATGTTTCTTTAGATAACCAAAATGAGCAAACTGAAGAAAATTTTCATTCAGTGCCTCGAAAACCAATTTACCAATAGTCCAATTTACAATAAATAATACAAAAGTAAATTGTTTAATTGATACAGGTGCTACAACATCAGTTATCAATGAAACCTTATTTCCCGAAATAAAAAAAGAAAAATTGAAAAATCCTTTAAAAATTCTCACATTATTCAGTGCTAGTAAAATATTTCATACATTAATTACTGACGTTCCAATAGAATTTAATCACTCAGCACAAATCCTTTGGAAGGTATTAAAACTTAATAATAAACAATTTGACGCGATTATAGGACAAAACGTATTGAAAGCCGTAGGAGCAAAAATAGACTTTGAAATGGAAACGATCGAAATAATGGGAAAAATAACAAAATTTAAAAATGCTTGCCCTTATAATGACATTAATGAATTGTATTCATTAGATCTAAAAACAAATATCTTTGATTTTATAAAAACAAATCATCTTAATAACGAAGAAAATAAATTATTAAAAAAAATTATAACAGAAAATAAAGATCTCTTTTATCAAGAAGGTCAGACCTTAACCAACATTAATTGTATTAAACATCAAATTATCACAAAAAATAGCCATCCTATCTATTCGAAAATTTACAGATTTCCTAAGATTCATGAACATGAGGTGGAAAAACAAATTTCCGAAATGCTATCTCAGGGGATAGTAAAACATAGTAATTCTCCTTATAATTCACCTATCTGGATAGTTCCCAAGAAACTAGATCAATCAGGAAAACAAAAATGGAGAATAGTGGTAGATTATAGGAAATTGAATGAGATTACAATTGAAGATAAATTTCCTATTCCGAATATTGAATCTCTCTTTGATAAACTAGGTAAAGCCCAATATTTCTCTACTATTGATCTCGCTAAAGGATTTCATCAAATCCTTGTAGACGAAAAAGATCAACCGAAAACAGCCTTTTCGACGCCACAAGGTCACTATGAGTTTGTCAGGATGCCATTCGGGTTGAAGAATGCTCCTGCAACATTCCAACGAATGATAAATTATGTTTTACGTGACTTTATAAATCATATCTGTGTCGTATATCTAGACGATATACTAATTTTCAGTACGTCACTACAAGAACATGAAAACGCAATAATTAGAAAAATATTTGAAAGGTTAAGAAAATTTAATTTAAAAATACAATTAGATAAATGTTTATTTTTTTCTAAAGAATCAGAATATTTAGGACATTTACTTACAGATAAGGGAATTAAACCAAACCAAAAAAAAATTGAATTGATAAAAAAACTAAAACTACCAAATTCTCGAAAATCCATTAAAAGCTTTTAAGGTATTACTGGGTATTATCGTAAGTTTATTAAAGACTACGCTAAAATTGCCCAACGATTAACTTATTGCTTGAAAAAAGATAATAAAATTGACATTAACAATCCTAAATATATTCAAGCATTCGAGAAACTTAAAGAAATCATTACTAGTGATCCAATATTAAAATACCCAAATTTTAATCAAAAATTTACCTTAACTACTGATGCAAGTGACTTTGCTATTGGGGCTGTTTTATCACAAAATGGACATCCAATTGCATTTGCAAGTAGAACATTAAATGATCACGAAAATCGTTATAGTACTATCGAGAAAGAGCTCTTGGCAATTGTTTGGGCAACTAAGTACTTTAGACCGTACCTGTTTGGTGTTAGATTTACTATAAAAACGGATCATAGACCTCTAGTTTGGCTAAACTCACTAAAAGAACCGAATTCAAAACTACAAAGATGGAGAATTAAATTAAATGAATTCAATTTTGATATAGAATATGTTAAAGGAAAAGACAATAAAGTGGCCGATTTCCTTAGCAGAATCAATATTGAAAAAAATGAAATAAATAATATTTTTCAATTAGATGAGTCTTCTTCTAACATGGAAAGCGATTTAGCTACAATTCATAGTGGCATCGAAAATTTGGATCACCACATTCCAATTGTAGAAAATATAGTAAACAAATATTTTAATCAAATCCACCTAGTAGTAACTAAACCAGGTGAATTGATTACCAAATATAACAAATATAAAAAAATTTTTATATCCGAAGATGATTTAAAAAATCAAAATTATTTAAATGACGTACTACGAAGGCTCATTAAAAAAAGGTATTACTGCGATTTATTCAGAATTGAACGATAATAAATTTGCAATATTACAAAGAAAACTAATAGAATTATTCAGTAACGATAGAAAAGTAAAGTTTATTAGATGTACTAAATTAGCTCAAGAAATAGAAAGCGAAACCGATTTACTAAATATAATAAAAGAAACCCATGAAAAAACAAATCATAGAGGTATTTTAGAAAATTTTAATGAATTGAAAGATAAATACTATTTTCCAAAAATGAAAGATCTTATTTACAAATATATAAATAACTGCGATATTTGTAATTTAGCAAAGTATGATCGGAAACCTAATCAATATAATTTTAATATATCTGCAACACCTTCTGAACCGAATGAAATAGTTCATGGCGACACGTATTACTTAAAAAAAGAAGTATTTTTAACAACAATAGATAAATTTACAAAACACTTATCAATAATTAAACTAAATGATCGAAATAGCATTACCATAATTCAAGCTTTAAGATTACGGAACTCTCTGTTTGGTAAACCAAAAACATTTGTATTTGACAACGAATTCAATAGCTTAAATCTGAAGGACTTTTGTAGAGTAGAAAATATAGAATTACACTTTACCTCTCCTAGAAGTCATACAGGTAATTCTGATATAGAAAGAGCCCACGGAACCATCACAGAACATATTAGGATTTTAACATTAACCGATGCCAATCTTAATACTGAAAGTTGTATATTAAAAGCTGTTGAAGCTTATAATAATACACTACATTCTGTAACTGAAGTTAGGCCCATTGACTTTACTAAGAATAAAGTTTTAAGTTTCCAAGAAATCAAAGACAGATTATTACATAAAACAGAGAAAATTATTTCCAAATTAAACAAAAATAGAAAAACTTTTGAAATACCTAATGACAGTGAGATACTAATACAAAACCCTGCAATTGTACGGTATAAAGAACAGCCTAGATATAAGAAAATTAAAATTAAGAAGATAAATAATAAAATTACTGATTTTAAAAATAAAAACATTCATCCAACAAGAGTTAAAAGAAAATATAAATTCATTTCAGGTAACTCAACAAATAACAACTGCCATTAAAATCATTATTCAGATTTTTATTCTTATTATAATTCTAAATAAAGCTGAAGCAATAATTAATATAGAAAAATTAGAAACTGAGTCCGGGTATTCTTTAATCCAACAAGAGAAAACTCCAATTATTGATAGCTATACTAAAATACTTCACGTTATTGAATTAGACGAAATTGATTATACAATAAATATGATAAAAGATAATGTAAGAAATTCATTTAAAATCCCAGAAGACGAAATTATTTTAAAAACGATAAAAGATAAAATTAACAAATTAGAACATACCTTCAAGACATTAATTCCCTATAGACATAAAAGAGCATTAGCTAATATTGGTGGTTCATTTTTGAAATGGATATTTGGTACAATGGACGAAGATGATAAAGTTGAAATAGAAGAATATCTAAAAACCCTTGAACAAAATACTCATAATCTAATAATTAATCATAATCAACAAATAAAATTAAATAGTAATTTTCAAGATAATATTGAAATCCTGAAAAAAACAGTTAATAATAACCACATAAAAATTGAAAAACTTCTAAATAGTGTTTCAATGGAAAATAAAAATATAACTAAACAACTACAATACTTGCAAACAATTACTGACATTAATCTTCTAAGTGAAGAAGTCGAAAAAATTCAAGAAAATGTTATATTTGCTAAACATCAAATAATGAGTAGATCCATTCTAACCCCAGAAGAAATAGATTTTTATAACATAGATATTTTCAAAATTCAAGAACTTAAGAGTTCAGTTGCAACAACAAATAGTAATAAATTAATATTTATATTGGAAATACCAGTACTAAGTAAAGAAAATGCCACTAAATATAACATATTTGCTTTACCAAATTCAAAATTTGAACAAATTGATATACCAAATTCTGACATTATCTTATTTGAAAAAAAAACATATTATATTTTTTGTTTTCCTTTTATAAATTATATTTTGTAGTCGTAAGAATTAAACCTAGATTTAGAAGAAAATTGTAAAAATAATTTATAATGTAATGAAGATTTAAATAAAAATAAATAAAAAATAAAAAAAAAATATTACCCAGGAAAAATATAAAAACAAACTAAAACCAACCTGAAACTGTATATCAAATCTTTTTATTAAATCATATATTAACTGTTCTAAAACTATCGAAGAAGATTTTAAAATAACGGAATTGGATCAAGCTGTAATATTAATTAAAAATGCCCAAAATAAAAATTTAACAAACAATTGTAACAATATGAATTATCTTTTAAACAAAAACTATATTATTTATTTTAATAATTGTAATATCGAAATTGATAACATTAAATTTTCTAATAAAAATAAAGAATTCAAACATAATATTGTAATACCTAATTATATAACTATTAAAAATATAAATAATACTGTTAAACTTGAAACTTTAAATTTAAAACAATCAGAAAACAATAGAGAAATTGTTGAAATTAATTACAAAAGAAAAATTTATGATAATTTAACTCATACTAATACAATTGTTATAGTAATTATAGTTGTAATTTTATTCATTTTTGTAATTCTACAAAGTAAAAGAAAGAAGAAAAGCGAAATTAAAATAAAAGCTGGAGGCAACAAACGCATAACTATAAACTTATATTTTTAAATTTTGCCTCCAGCTTTTATATTAATTTCACAGACTTTAAAACTTATGTATACTTAAATTTATATATATATTTGACATATTGAAATAAACTTTTTCAAAGAAATCTCGATTGTAACAATATAGTTTAGAAAATTACAGAAAAATTTGCTATTAAAAATTCATTTTCTACTTTTTAGTTCAAAAAAGCTGTTTTCTAAAAATTTTTTTTTATTTATCTGACTCATGGCGCAGTGGTGAAGTCGCCAACCTTTCAATCGAATGGTCTTGGGTTCAAACCCCGGTCAGGTCATAAATAAAAAAAAAAATATGTAGTACTTTTATATCGTAATAATGTATATCGTATAATTAATATTAGTAATAATAACAATAATAATAATAATAGTAATAATAATAATAATAATAGTAATAATTATAATAATTATAATAATAATAATAATTATAATAATAATAATAATAATAATTAATAATAAATAATAGCCGCTACATTGGAGCCATCTTTGGTTATATCATGCAAGTAAGGTGTTATATACTGCTGCATGTTGTAATTCACGGATGGCGCTGACTGTGTAGTAAAATAATAACAATAATAATAATAGTAATAATAATAATAGTAATAATAATAATAGTAATAATAGTAATAATAATAGTAATAATAATAATAATAGTGCAATTAAATAGTATAATAAATAGTACAATAATAAGATAACAATAATTATAATAATAATAGTAATAATAATAATAGCTACTACAGTGGGGGTATCTTTGGTTATATCATGCAAGTAAGGTGTTATATACTGCTGCACGTTATAATCCACTGATGGCGCTGACTCTGTAGTAAAATAATAATAATATTAATAAAAAATATTAATACCAATAATAACAGCCGCTACAGTGACAGTGGGGGTTGCCTTCAATAGTTGCCTCATGTAGTTAATATATACTACTACTACATGTTGTAACTATTGTGACGGCTTTAGTCACTGTTCCCAATTCAATGTTTCCGTATCCATTTTCCTATCCTTTCCTATCCCTACTCCCTAGCCAATATACTGCGTTCGCAGGTAAGGGTTTCATCCCACTATATTGGCTAAAGGGGGAGGTGGGTTTAGTCAGTAAAAATCTGACACTACCAAGGGGAAATTCTTGGTGTCTTTGGAAGATTCCCACCTTCCTTAGGAAAAAAAAAAATTTATTTTATTAGAATATAGAATATTACAAATAGCAAATATAAAAATATTACTAATTAAACTACTAGAATATTTTTATAATTTACACAAATACTACCTTACCTATCCCATTTAAACAAAAACTAAATGAAAGTTTATTATAAATATTAAATATTTTTACTCTCAGCATTAAATACAAGTGCACTTTGGTCTCTAATATATTATATAGTATGTAATAAAGTAAAGTATGCAATACAATACATATTCAGTTATTATACTTTTACTTGCATATGCAATAGTATAGTATGGTACATAGTATGGAAAGAACACATTACTCTCTCGATATGCCAATTAATTGCTGAGAAATTTGCATATAGTTTATGGTTTAAAGTAATGTTTGTATAAATTTTAAAAATGTAATGTAAACGAGACTCACATAAATTTAAATTATAAATTACTTATGGATGTTATGTTATGAAGTTAAATCATATTATATTTTTATATTAAAAATGAAATAAATTAATATTTATAAATTATAATATTACTAAAATAAATTATTCTTTCATTTCAAATATTAATATGTAGAAAAAAACTATCAGTTAAATGACAATAAAAAAATTTCAAAAATCAATAAAGAACAGTGATTGAAATCATTGTGATTTGTCACAGTGATTCAAAAGTAGCAATCGCCGTTGGTAACAGTTATTCGAAAATTACTCTTCTTTCCATCCCTATTTGTATTGCGTTGTTTTCTTTTTCGTTTCGTCAAGTTCTCATCCTTGAGATGGATTCAGCGAATTCGGAAGACCCGTTTGAATCAGAATCGGACATGATTATAACCAGCACTAAATTTACGGTTACATAATTAAAAATATTACATAAAAGAAATATTTTATAAAAGAATAACTTTAATTTCACGGCTAACTAAGTTTTTATTTTTAAAATAGAACATGTCCAGGATTTGTCATGTTTTAAATATAAATTCGAATTTTAGAATGCTATAAAAACGAATGTATTGTAATTGGACATATAATCTTTCTTTGGTAAATGTATTTATCTATTTTCTTCAATAATCGATGAAAAAACACATTTAGGAAATTTGTGGACATGTTACCTTTTGAAAGCGGCTTCCGCCGCGCTTGAAATCCGCCTCAGGAAAACGGGCGAGGATATTATCTTGATCCAAGAGCCATGGGTGATAAAAAAACAGGTTCATGGACTCAAGATACCAGGGTACACGTTGTTGTACAATAAAGAGGTATGCAGACCTAGAGCGTGCATACTTGCTAAAAATACATTAAATTTAACTTTTATGTATAATTACAGTGATGCTGATCTGGTCACGGCGAGCCTAAAGCTAAAAAACTTAAGGCTCTGGGTGGTTGCGGCGTATCTTCCTCACAACTCGCAGGATCCACTCCCTCCATCCAATCTGGCAGGGTTGATAGCGGATGCTAGGAGGATGAACATTGGGGTCATCATAAGCTGCGACATGACAGCTCATGACATGACACCAATGCTCACCATGACATCTGGGGTAGTTCGGATACCAACGAAAGAGGTGAGTCACTTTTTGATTACATTTTAAGTACTAACCTTCTAATCTGTAACATTGGCAGGGAACCTACCTTTGTTACTAGTGATAGGCAAGAAGTGCTAGACATAACCTTAGTCTCGGACTTCATTTATTCTAAAATAAACTCATGGAAAGTTTCTGATGAGCATTCCTTTTCAGATCACAGATACCTTGAGTTCAGTCTGGACGAAAGTCCTCCGACAAAGTCAATCTATAGAAATCCTAGGAGAACTGACTGGAACAAATATAGGGAGCACTTAAAGTCAACGCTTCCCTCCTTAACACCTGAAATTCCTAAAAATATCCAGGATCTAAATAGCCTAGTAAACATTTTTACTAAGGCCTGCAATAAGTCCTTAGAGCATTCATGTCCCATCAGTAAACCTAGGGGTAAACCTAAACCACCTTGGTGGAATGATGAAATCAAAGCTCTAAGGAAAGATAGTAGGAGGGCTTTTAATAATGCCAAAAAAACAAATGAGATACAGGACTGGAGCTCTTATAAAACAGCTCTTAGTCAGTACAAAAAGCACTTAAAAAGGCGAAAAGAGATACCTGGAGACTATTCTGCGGAGGTATAGAGAACGTCTCCGAGGCATCTAGACTTAGGAAAATTCTATCGACAAACCCCATGGTACCCAGTCTTCTTAAAAAAGAGGATGGTAGCTGGGCTACCACAAGCGAGGAGTCGTTGGAATTACTTTTAAAAACCCACTTTCCTGGGTGCTCAAATAACAGCTCAGAGGTGGCTTGTCTTCTGAATCCTCTCCCTAATATTTCAGAGGTGGTGGTTACAGGGGACAAACTACAATGGGCTATAGATAGTTTCAAACCATTCAAGTCAAGCGGACCGGATGGAATTATACCCGCTGAGATCCAGCAAAATGCATCTACTACCCTGGCTTGGTTAAAAAGTATTTTCTGTGGTTGTCTTAATTTGGGGCTTATCCCGGATAAATGGAAACAGGTCAGAGTAGTGTTCATACCCAAGGCCGGCAAAAGTAGTCACGTCCATGCGAACGACTTTCGGTCTATAAGCCTGTCATCCTTCCTTCTAAAAACCTTAGAAAGATTGATCGACGTCCATATCCGCTGCAACTTAGATAAAAATCCGTTGTCAGCCTCTCAACATGCTTACTGTAAAGGGAAGTCAGTCGATACTGCAGTTCACACTTTGACAAGCTCGATTGAAAGATCTTTAAATTGCAAAGAGTATACTCTTGCAGCTTTTATAGACATTGAGGGAGCGTTTAATAATGTCAATCAGGCAGCAATTGTGGACGCACTCATAAGCCTAGGAGTTGAACCGGAGCTAAGAGCACTGATAGCTAATATGCTAAATAGAAGGGCCATCAGTGCCAACTTTGGCAACGCTTCAGCAAAAAGGTTTGTGAAAAGAGGGACTCCGCAAGGAGGGGTGCTATCTCCCCTTCTTTGGAATATGGTAGTAAATAAACTGCTTAAAATCCTGGAAGAGGTGGGCTGCACAACTATCGCCTATGCGGACGATATTGCTGTCGTTGTCAGTGGCAAGTTTCCAGACAGTCTCAGGGACGTTTTGCATCTTGCACTAAACAAAATCACAACATGGGCTACAGACTGTGGACTGTCAGTAAATCCACAGAAAACAGAACTGGTTCTTTTTACAAGGAAATATAAAATTCCTAAAATAAAACCGCCTTCGTTTAGCGAAACGGCGAAATTTCTGGGTCTAACTCTAGACAGGAAGTTAAGCTGGAAAGCTAACATCTTAGAAAGAGTGAAGAAGGCCTCAATAGCACTCTACTCGTGTAAAAAAGCCATTGGTAGGAAATGGGGGCTTCAGCCATACATGACTTACTGGCTATACACATCCGTAGTAAGACCCATTTTTATGTACGGAGTCCTAGTATGGTGGAAGGCTATCGATAAAGAGGTCAACCGCAAAGCAATCGCTAGGGTCCAAAGAACTGCCACACTATGTATTAGTGGCTCTTTAATAACAACCCCTTCTGCGGCATTAGACATCATGCTTAATCTGATGCCTGTAGAATATTATAGTAAATTTGCAGCCGCAAACACAGCTGTGAGATTAAAAGCTACATCCCAGTTGATCAATTCACGAGAAGGTCACTCGGATATCATAAACCAATTCAAGTCCACTCCTGCCTTGGTGGACTACACGTCCCCCACTTACTTCTTCGGGAAATCTCATGTGACGAGCATACCAAGCCGTGAGAGTTGGAGCTCGAACACAGTGATGACCTTCGAAGGAGTACAATTCTACACGGATGGTTCAAAAATGAACAGCAGTGTAGGATGCGGGGTCTTCTCAGATAATCTGAATATCAGTCATAATTTCCGATTACCAGACCATTGTAGCGTCTTCCAAGCGGAAATTATGGCAATTCAAGAAGCCTTGATTCTACTGAATAGAAGCGTTTTGACTGTGAAGCAAGTACGTATTCTGTCAGACAGTCAGGCTGCGTTAAAATCTCTGGAATCAACATGCACAACCTCGAAGACTGTGATAAACTGCCGAAAACTTCTTAACGAGATGGCCAGGCAGTTTAGCATTCAGCTTTGCTGGGTACCAGGTCATCGAGGTATTCCGGGAAATGAAAAAGCTGATGAACTCGCAAGAATTGGTACAACCTTACAAGTTCTGCCGGATAGGGCAGGACTAGGGGTACCTCTATCCACAAGCAAAACGTTATTTCGTAAGGAAATAACGGATATGGTAAATTACAAATGGTCAAACTTAACCTAGTGTAATATCACAAGATTGATATGGCCCAAAACCGATTTAAGACGATCCAATGATCTGCTTTCTCTCAAAAGGGCAGACATTAGAATGGCAATAGGTATAATCACCGGTCACTGTCTAATATGGAAGCATGCCAGAAGACTTGGCTTATCGCAAGCGACTATTGTAGAGCCTGCGAGGATGAAGAAGAGGAGGAAACTACTCTTCATCTCCTTTGCACATGCCCGGCCTTGTCGGCAAGAAGGAATACCCATTTGGGGCAATATCTCTTCGACAGCCTTAGCGACCTGTCAGGTAAAAATGTGAAGAGTATTCTTCGCTTTGCAAAAAGCTCAAATTGGTTTTAACGAGTGGGATAGAAAAGCTTCTATGTGGTATCACAATGGACCAAATACGGTCTAAGTGTGCCTTTTTGGCAACCACCTTAACCTAACCTAACCTGCCTTTTGAAAATAAATGATTCTTGTATAAGCGTGGGTTATTAACTTATAAGTTCTAGTAGGAAGTGAAGGTTGTTGGCACTGTCGAAGTTGTCAGACAAGGTTAATAAACTGAACAATGGATTTTATGTAGGTTATTCTTGGTTATTAGCATAGGTTGTTAACTTATTAGTTCTAGGAGGAAGTGAAGGTTATTGGTACTGTGGAAGTTGGCAGGCAGAGTTAATGAACTGAACAAATTTATCATATTTAGGTTTTTCAATAAATTTATTTACACTTTGTAATAGGATATCATACAAATAGTAAGAAACGATTTTTATTTTTATACCCTACACCTAAAGTAGAGGGTATATTAACTTTGGTATGGTGTTTGTAACCAACAAAAGGAAGCGAGTTAGATATGGACACGTATATATATTCTGAATCAGGATCACCTCTTGAGTCGATTTAACGATGTCCGTCCGTCCATTCGCACGATAACACAAAAACTAATGAAGCTATCCTGATGAAATTTATAAAGTAGGTTACTAATCACGAAAGGAAGGCTAAGTTCGAATTTGGACAAAATCGGTCCATCGGTTCGGATTCTGGAAGATAAATGCTAAATTCTGAAAGATAAAACCTTTACATTTTGTACAATGATGTTCTTCCCATTCGATTTATGTCTCTGAAATTTAAGAGGATTTGGTCCTTCAAATTTGACAGAGTGGTGTGCTTTCATGTTTTATTTAAGTTTCTAAAATTTGAGAGGATTTGGTCCATGGGTTCGGATCTTGGAAGCTTCCGAACGAGCCCGAGAGCAAACGAGATTATCTCCAAAATCAACAAAGATAGAACCTTTAAATTTTGTACAATGATGTTCCTTCCCGTTCGATTTATGTCTCTGAAATTTAAGAGGATTTGGTCCATGGGTTTGAATTTTGGAAGCTTCCAAACGAGCACCAGAGCAAATGAGATTATCTCCAAAACCAACTAAGATATAACCTTTAAATTTGGCATAATAGTGTTCTTTCATGTTTGATTTAGGTCTCTGAAATTTGAGATTTGGTCCTTGGGTTCGGATTTTTGAAGCTTCCGAATGAGCCTCAGAGCAAATGATATAATCTCCAAAAGCAACAAAGATATAACCTTTAAATTAGGCAGAATAATGTTCCTTCATGTTTGATTTATGTTTCTGAAATTTGTGAGGATTTGGTCCATGGGTTGAAATCTTGGAAGCTTCTGGACGAGCCCCAGAGCAAACGAGTATATCTCCACAACCAACAAAGATATAACTTTTATTTTTAGTACAAAGGTGTTATGTTATGTTTCCTTTTCTGTAAAATTTTAAACTGACATTTGAAAGAATTTGAACAATGGGTTCGTATTTTGGATACTTCCGGACGAGCACAAGAGCAACAAGCATATCTCCAAAACCAACAACAGTAGAACCTTTAAATTTAGTACAATGGTGTTCTGGCATGTTTTCTTTATTTTCCTGAGATGGATTCGATGAATTGGAGTGGCAATTCCGGTACCTGACACACACCTCCCAAGGACTAACAATCTTCGAATTTAATAAAGATAGAAACTTATAATTTTTTACAAAGGTGTCAAGCATATTCCAAGAGGATGGCTCTTTTACGTTCCTGAAATTCGAGTTGAATAAGACAGAAAAGGGAAGAAGTTCAAGCTGCTGCCAAAAAAACTTATGGATTTTTAATTTAATTCGAATTATTCAGGTGTAGAGTATTAATAAGTCGGTTGCATCGACTTACTGTTACATTTACTTGTTTTTAAGTCAAATAAAGTTTGTTTTAGGAGTATAATGCGGGTAGTAGATATGCGGGTTCTGTGACAGGGTGGCGGTTGTGTCTTTGCTAAATTCAGCAATATAAAATAAGTAAGTTTATTAATTGGTTTGTGATCATACTTAAATCGATGAAAAAGATGGGTTATAGTTAGAGAGTTTTAAATCCATAATTATTATTTAATTTATTAATTTAAAAAAAGTGTCTTTACCGATTTGAGTAATTTAAAATATAAGTAAGTTTCTCATTGGTTTGTATTCATACTCCAATCGATAAAAATGGATAATTTTAAATATACGTAAGCTTTATAATTTTAGATACCTAGTATAAAATGTTTTTATTTTTAGCAGTTTAAAATAAGCTTTTTTGGTTTAAAACCTTAATAAATATTGTTTAATTTTAGTGAATTAAAACACACTTAAGCTTCTTCATTAGTTTAAAAATAAATTGGTTTAAATCTATAATTGTTATTATTTAATTTAGGAATTTAAAGCATATGCAAGCTTCTTTATTCAAACTTAAATCGGTTTAAAATTTAAAACCTTAAAAATTATTATTTAAATTAGCAAGTTATATTTTCCAAACAGAATTTAAATTTATTTTATACAAATATTTTTGAACTTTAAATTAAAGTTTTTTAATTTTATTTAAACGATTGAATTTATATTGAGTAAAGCTTTGATTATTATTTAATTTTAGAAAGTTAAAAAACACATTGTTTTTTTTTTTTTTTTTTATTTAATTACAATACAACAATGTTAGCATTTGATTTGTTTTATTAAAATTAGAACAATAAAAAGTAATGTAACATTTGTTGTTTTATTCAAATAAACATTGTTTGCATTGTTTGAATTCTTTGCATTCTTTGCAATGTTGACATTTGTTTTAAATAAATTTAAAATTAGTTATTTAAACCTAACAATGTTAATGTAATTTTTTTTTTTAATTAAATAATATCTCGTTTATTAATCCAGGAGTTATGTTTTTAATCAAAGCCAAGCCATTTAACCGAAACTTGATATCCCTTTCTTCTTAGGATGACATTGTCAGATGTTTAGTTCAGAAAAAGAATTATCATATGACTGAGGAATAAATATTTAAGAACTCCTCTATACTTCTATAATTCAAAATGATTGTATTAGGAATATGTTTGCTGCCTTTATATCATCGTACAATTTTATTTTAAATTTAGTATATCACTGGACACATATCAAAAATGATTAATTTTATTCACCTATTCACCCATTAATTTTATTTTAAATTTAGTATATCACTGGACACATATCAAAAATGATTAATTTTATTAACCCATTTTACAATGATGGTAGAAGGTCCATCTGGATGCGGGAAAACAACATTTATGTGTAATTTAATTGAAAATATTAACAGATTGATTTATCCGAAAATTGAAAAAATGAAATAGTGTAACCCAGAAATTTCAGTTGTTCCTAGAAATATAAATTTTATAGGAATAGATTTTTATACCAGTATTCCGGAAAAGATTAATGAAAATGAAAAAAAACTTTTCTAATTGTTTTAGAAGATTTAATGTTAGATTCTGCAAATAAACAAGTGTGTGAAGTTTTTACCAAAGGTTCGCATCATCGTAGTTTATCAATTATATTATTAACGCAAAACGTTTTTCATTAAGGAAAATTCTCACGTGATATTTCATTAAATTGTAAATATTTTGTGCTTTTTAAAAACCCTCGAGACAAATCACAGATTTTTCCTCTAGCTAGACAACTATACCCGGAAAATGTAAAAGGGTTCCTGGGGGTATATAATGAATCAACCTCAAACGGTTGTATTGTCTCAGATTTAACACAAGACGTTAACGATTTGTTTCGATTTAGGACTAATAGGACTCCGAGGAATATTGCGTTTGTTTTTGTAACACCAAAAACTAACTGTTTAAAATATGAAACGGTTGAAGAAACACCAACATATGTTACATGTATAGAAAACTGCAGTAACAAGAATTTTCGTAAAAATATTCTAAAATATTGTGCTGTTGATATAATAACTATTAGACATCTGCACAAATGTATTCAAAAGCTCTTTCAAAATATTCTATAATAAGTAAAACTTTTTATATTCTGTTTTGATAGCTTTCAAACCAAATGCATACATAACAAAATTATTATAGAATAGAATAAATTAAATACAAAATTATTTTAGAATAGAATGAATATGTATTGTGTATTGTGTAGGTACCCGAAAATAGAGTATTTATAGTATTGGGATTTATACACCGAGTACACTAAATATATTAAAAGAAATATTAATATGTAGTACGAATATGTAGTATGCACTACATATATATGTAATTTGTATGAGCATTATCACAAAATTTTTACCACAAAAATTAACCGTTATCAAATTTCAACGAACGATCTGTTTATTTTTTCTCGTCTCTTTGTTCTCTTTGTTTATTTTTTTTTTCATTGTATTTAGTGTACTTTGTGTATTTTAAAAGGTTTAGAAGAATTGTAATTTGATTTTCAAAACATCAAAGTATTTAAGAAAATAAAGCTTTTCAATATTCGTATTTGAAATACAACGACTTGAATAAAATATTGTTATGTTGTAATTTGAGTATACACCATATTTAAAGCTTTTTGAAAGAATGTATTGCATTAGAATACAGTATTTAAATACATTCGATAATTTCTATAAAGGAAAATATTTGTGCAGATATCTAATAATTATTGCTGAAATTGCAATTAATGTGCTAAACGGAAACAATAAAATATCACCCTCACAAAAAATAAAACTAAAAAATTATAAAAAAACAAATGTTTCTAGCGTGTCCAAGAAAAAGTATAAAAGCTAAACATAAAATGTTTATTCAACATTGTTCAAATTACTTTAGTCAATTTAAGTAACGATTTAAAATTTACCATTTTTAGTAATAAATAAAAATTTCTTTAACAATTAAACGTTATGCAATGGTTTTCGTTGACGCTGCATTTTTATGCATAAAAATTAAATGTTAGAATGAAATACAATATTGTATTAAGTAAATTAACTTATGTTAAATCAAATGTATGTAATGTAAACTGTTGTTGTAAAATTTTAATGTAGATTTAAAGTAATGTAGGTCAGTATAAAAATATTTCAAGTTTATAATACGAAAAATAATTGTACTAAATTTGTAACGATATTCAAGGTGTAATTAATGCTGATTTTAGTATTTAATTTATATATAAAAAGATGTAAAATTATAATAATTACACAGAACAAAATAAACAGTTTATCATTAAACAAAACATTGGTCCTTCGAGCCGGATCATTTAACCATAAATGATAAAAAGATAATTGGACAAGCCGATTATATCAACAAACAAAAAAAAAAACAATGACTACTCTTTCTTGTGAAGAAATTCAAAGGGCTAATTTGGAAGAGATTTTTAGAATCAACAGAAATTGCTAGAAAGATAGCAAGGACAGGCATTCATTGGAATACTTGGAAAGCCGTCTGGAACGCGTTCACAGCATATGGAGACGCTGTATTGAGAAGCATCCAGAAGTACTGGGGGGAAAAGCCCACAATAGTACCTTACTCCAGGAATATCAAGAAAGCTATGAAGAAGCAGAAGAACTTTCCTTAGACTTAATAACCAAAATTAAGGGGTTCATTAATGGATATAAGGAACAGAAAGTAAAACCGACAGCAAGACCATCCACGCCAGCTGGAGAAGAGTCTCAATCCACAAGAATTGTTGTCAAGGATAACTTTCAATTAGAAAGAATGAAGATTCCTAGATTTGATGGCAACTATATGAAATGGACTACATTCTATGAATTATTTAAGGCAATGGTTCATGAAAATAACGAGATTTGCAATGTCCAAAAAATGCAATATCTCAAATCTGTACTGACTGACGAAGCAAGCAATCTAATAAAACATTTGTCCGTAAGTGAAGAAAATTATAAAACAGCTTGGGAGTTGTTAATAAACCGATTTGCAAATAACCGAGTTATTCTATCATCACATTTGCATGCAATTACATCTACTCCATTTACTAAAGCGGAAAATGCTAACAGCTATAAGGGGTTACTTGACGTTACAACCGAATCATTATCAGGAATTAAAGGATTAGGGCAATATACGGAATATTGGGGACCTATAGTGGTCCACATTTTATCCCAAAAATTAGATATAGAAGCCAGGAAAAAATGGGAAGAGGGCCTAGATTCTAGTAGAGAGTTTCCAACGTTAGCTCAATTGACAACATTTTTAGAACAACGATTTAGATCTACAGAAGCTATGAGCAGTATGAAAACATTAAATAAAACTCATGTACATGCTGTCAACATTGAAGGAAGATCACATTGTATTATGTGCAACGATATATATTTTTATATCTAAGAAATTTCAGTATCTAAACGTTCAACAAAAACGATCTTTAGTGGAAAAACATAAACTATGTTTTAATTGCTTACAATATGGTCATGTCTCAAAGGGCTGTTTTTCAAAATCTCGCTGTTTAAAATGTAAATCTGCACATCATAAATCTTTGCACATTGAAAATACAAAACAGAAAGAAATTTTAACAGCCACTAATGCAGAAAGGGGAAACGACATCTTGTTAGCAACAGCATTAATTCAAGTAGAAAATAAGTAAGTATGGAGATTATGTTTCGTTTAGAGCTCTAATTGACCAAGGTTCTCAAAGATCATTTATAACTGAAGCTGCTGTGCAATGTTTGAAACTTCCTCGTAGTTATGACAGAACCATCAATAGCGGAATTGGGTCAACTGAAAGGGCTGTGTCAAGGGGTGTGGCTAACCTTAAAATAAAGGAAAAATGGACTCGTAATCATCACCTCATTCAAGCATTAATAATACTACAAATTACATGCGATTTACCACATAAAAATCTATCACCAAATTCAACAAGAATCAATCTGGATGATTTAGCAGATCCAACTTTTAACATAAAGGGGAGAATTGACATTTTGTTGGGCGCTGATATATTTGGCAATATTATAAAAAATGGAGTAAAAGACACACAATCAAGATATCTAACTGCGCAAAAAACAGCATTGGGTTGGATATTATCAGGGCCGGTACCAATAATACCGTATTGAACCCCCAGTTCAGGATTTACTAGCAGAAGAGATTTATAAACAAGATGTCCAACGTTTACCATCAGGCAGATATCAAGTAAGTTTACCGTTTAAATTGATGCCAGGTGCAGAGTTAGAAGATACTCGTTCAAGAGCATTGCAGAGACTATATCAATTAGAGTGCAGGTTTAAATTAAATTCTGAGTTAAAGGATGATTATAACAAGGTTATAGATGAATATATTCAGTTAGAGCATATTGAAGAAGTACCACTAAATCAAATCAACAAGGTCAATTACTATTCTTCCACATCATGCTGTATTGAAGGCTAGCAGTACAACAACCAAAACTAAAGTAGTTTTTGATGCATCTGCCACATCACCATCTGGAAAATCGCTGAACGATTTTTATTAACTGGCCCAACCATTCAAGAATCTATTTACGATATCTTAATGCGGTGGAGAAAATATAAATTTGCAAATACTGGCGATATTGGAAAAATGTACCGACAGATATGGTTGAAGCCAGAACATCGCGATTTTTACAGAATAGTGTAGAGAAAACATCCAACTGATGAAGTTAAAGATTATAGACTGAAGACTGTAACCTTTGGAGTCGCGTCAGCTTCATTCCTAGCAATAAGAACTTTACATGAAGTAGCTCAGTCGGTAAAATTAGAAAACCCAAAAATTGCAGACATCATTTTTAACGATTTTATATAGACGATTTAATGACAGCTACTCATACTCTGGAAGAAGCTCAGCATATTAGAGAAGATCTTAGCAAAATTCTGAAGGAGGCAGGATTTCCGTTATGGAAATGGGCAGCAAATGATAATAATTTATTATCAAAAATATTAGAAACAGATCGGGAATTATCACTAGATTCGGAAAAGGGAGTGCAAGTGAAAACATTAGGATTGTATTGCCTACCAGCAACTGAGGTCTCTTTTTATAAGATGAGCCAACAAAAGCAGGAAAAGAATCTTCATACGAAAAGATCAATATTATCAGAAATATCTAAACTCTTTGATCCTCTTGGTTTGGTTGCAACCAATACTTATACAGGGTAAATCATTATTGCAACAATTATGGCTAACTCAAATTGATTGGGATCGCACTTTGCCAGATTATTTACAAGATCAATGGAACAACTTACGAAATGATCTTTATAATATTCAAGGAATTAATATACCCTGCTGGATAAACTACGAACTCGGAGATGTAATACAATTACATGGATTTGCAGACGCTTCTATAATAGCTTATGCTGCAGTTATCTACATTAGAATTGAAAAGCCAGATGGTAAAATCATAACCAATTCGTTATCTTCAAAGTCGAAGGTAGCTTCGATAAAAACAGTGTCAATTCCACGCTTGGAATTATGTGGAGCTCAACTTGTACTACAACTTATGGAGCAAGTATCTAAGGTATTCAAATGGACAGATATAAACAAATTTTTTTGGGCTGTCTCGACAATTGTCTTATCATGGCTTAGCCAACATCCAAATAAATGGAAAACTTATGTAGCAAATAGAGTTAGTTATATTTTATCTTACTCAACACGTTCGCAATGGCGCCACGTTCAAAGTAAGGATAATCCAGCTGATATAGCATCTCGAGGCATGAGTGCGAGTCAATTAGGACAACAGCAACTGTGGTGGAAAGGACCGGAGTGGCTAAGTCACACTAAAGCCTTTTGGCCACATATAAAAGACATGACGGCTCATGCTAATGTTGAAGCAAAAACTGTAACTTTAAGCACTATTGTCAATCTTCCAGAACCTGAATGGATCATCCGATATTCATCGTTTACTAGAATGATTAGAATAAAGACTTTGTGTTTGCGATTCAAGAACAATTCACTCATTTCAAAGGGAAACCGAACTAATTACTTATCAACGGAAGAATTAAGTACAGCTGAAAAAACTTGCGTACAACTCATGTAAAATCACTTTTTCAAAGATGAAATTGAGCAATTAAAAGGTAATAAAGGGATAAAACTATCAAGTCGAATTAAAGGTCTTAATCCTTTCTTAGATTCAAACGGAATCCTGAGGGTGGGCGGTAGATTAACTCTCGCGCCAATATCATATGAACCAAAACATCCAATAATAATTGATGGACGCTCATATTTAACAATTTCAATCATCAGATACTATCACGAAAAATTGTTACATTCAGGCACGCAAGCTACACAAACTGCTATCCGTTTAAAATATTGGATTATTGGTGGAATCACAGTAATCAAACGCATACTTCGAAAGTGTTTGGTATGTTTCCGGTCTAATCCTACAATTCAAAATCAAATCATGGGATCGCTACCGGAGACCAGAGTATCACCTGGCAGACCTTTTTCATCTGTAGGACTTGATTTTGGTGGTCCAATGTTTATTAAATTTAGCCATCGACGAGGAGCGAAATCGTGAAAGGCGTATATTGCACTTTTTGTTTGTCTTTCTACAAAGGCGATACATTTGGAGTTAGTAACAGATCTCACAAGTAATGCATCCTTAGCAGCAATACGCCGTCTCATTGCCAGGCGAGGATTATGTACAGACATTTACTGAGATCAAGGAACAAACTTCGTTGGTGCTAATAATATTCTAAAGAAAACATATCTTAATTCAAGAGATGTACTTGCAAATGAAAAAATTAATTGGCATTTTATTCCACCTGGAAGTCCCCATTTTGGTGGACTATGGGAGGCTGGCATTAAATCAACAAAACGGCTTCTCAAAAAAGTTTTAGGTGAACAACTCCTGACATATGAAGAGATGGTTACTCTTTTAACGCAAATAGAATCCTGTTTGAACTCTAGACCACTTTGCTCTTCGAGTAATGATTGCAACGATTTAGAAGCACTTACACCAGGGCATTTCCTTATAGGCCAACATTTGCATGGTGCTCCTGAAACACTTGGGTTGCAAGGAGGGAAATGGAAATTAATACAACAACTAAAAAATTCCTTTTGGGAGCGTTGGACTAAGAAGTACATAAGGAACAGGAACGAAATAAATGGAAACAATCAAAGGAAAACATAAAACTAGATCAATTAGTTCTTATAAAGGACGAAAGATTTTCATCAAATAAATGGCCATTAGGAAGAATCGTGGAAATACATCCAGGAGAAGACGGTATTGTAAGGGTAGTTTCAATAAAAACGAACAAAGGAATTACACAGAGAAATATAACTAAAATATATCCACTACCAAATGATGAACCACATGATGATACAAGCAAGATTGTTATCAATAAATCTCAAACATCTTCTAAGGTCAATGTAAATTTATGGCCAACAACTTGTTTCTTGTTATCATTATTCAGCTTAATTTTCGGACAAGATGTAAACATCACAACAATTTAGTGGCAAACCCGGCATGTATTTTGAAAACAATGGCAAAATTAAGTTGGTTAGCTCAAAGTGGAAAATTCTTTTGTATTACGATCTAGAAACATACTGGTGGGAACTGAACGAAATTGATAAAGGCATTAAAAATTTAGAAACAATGTGTGCAGACCATTTAATAAAAAATTTAGCATTTTGTCTGGCTCATGTAAATCATCTTTCTAGTCAATTTCTTCGTCTTCAACAAAATAATGAAATTCTGTAGATGTTCCTGGAAAAGTATGAGGAGTATTCTTCATTTATTCAACACATCATCCCCGCTCAAAAACGATGAAAAAATACAGAGAATGCTTCGAAAATTTTTTTTGGGGGAATATGAGAAATATTCACTATAAATATAAAAAACCTGAAAAAGATTTCTCAGTTAAAGAAAAGAAAAAATGGATCAAACACCAAATACAGAAATATTTCTAAAAGAAAAAAGTGAATCATGGTTTTAAGAGTGAGTTAAGTAGCGTGGTTGGATGAGAAATTTTATTTAAAACTTTAAAAAATAAATAAAAATATATAAACAGAAGATAATTGTGAAATTCTATTTTTTAAGTGATAAAGAACTATAAAGAACAATTTTTTTAAAATAATAATTTGTCAATCAAACTGAATAAATTATTAAATTGTATTATAAAAACTTTTTTATTGTAAAAAATGCAAATGCAAATTTTTTTTATTTTGGTAATTTATTTGACATTAAGTACTCAAAATTTTTTCTCTTGAGTGAAAATAATAAACTTTAAAAATAAATTAAAATATATTAACAGAAGATAATTGTGAAAAATAAAAACAAAAATGAGTGTTATTTGCTTATTAGAAAGCTGTAATAAACCAATTAAGAATAATGAGAGCTATTTAATATGTGCATATGGGTGTAGTAAAGCTATACATATAAAATGTTCTAAGCTGGATAATAGTGTAATTCATTTAATAAATACAAATAAAAATATAAAGTATAGTTGTGATTTATGCCCAAAAAATGGTTTACAAAACATTAACAAAACTGTTTTAAAATTAGCATTAGAATTAAAAGAAATGAGAGAAATGATGAATGAAAATAATAAAAACATAAAAGATGGTAATGTTGATGTAAATAATGCATTCGATGAACATAAAATATTTATATCAAAAGAAATTAAAAAATTAGAAGATAATAAAAAAAACAATTTAAAAAAAAATTTACAATCAACCAGTTATGCTGATACGTTGAAATTACCAATAATTGTGAAACCAAAAGATAATAAACAAAAAAGTGATATAACAAAAAATGAAATAAAATCAAAAATTATTCCCTCGTCATTGCAAGTAGAAATAGAAAAATTAAAAGAATTAAAAAATGATGTTGCAATTGCTATTACTTGTAAAAATAAAGAATCTGTTAAAATAGTAGAAGGTGCAATAAAAGAAAAATTAGGTGAAAATTATGAAATTCAGGTAACTAAAGAAATAAATCCCAAGATATTAATTGTGGGAATGAGTGAAGAATTATCTAAAGAACTAGTGATGGATGCAATAAAGAAGCAAAATAGTATAGAATTTAGCGAGATGAAATGTTTAAAAGTATATAAGTCTCAAAAAAATAAAACATATTATTTTAATGCAATAGTTGAAATGGATGGGAATGCATTTAAAAAAATTATGGAAATTGCAAAAATTAATATTGAATGGGATCGTTGTAAAGTATATGAGCATTTACAAATTTTAAGGTGCTTTAATTGTTATGGTTTTAATCACAAAGCTACAGATTGTAAAAATGGAATTTGTTGTTTTAAATGTGGTGAAACTGATCATAAATCAAATGAATGTCAGGAAGCTGTTCAAAAATGTGTAAATTGTATAAGAGCTAAGGTTAAATTAGGTCTTACGGGCTTGAATGTGGAACACGACTCCAGAAGTGTATCATGTCCTAGTTATGTAAAAAAATTAAATGTTGCAAGAAGTAAAACAGCATATTAACAATTAAAGAATGTTGAAGGTGTTTGTCTTAATATACAAGGTACAATAAATAATTTTGCACAAATAGAATCGGTACTTATTCCAAAACAATACGATTTTATTTCATTAACTGAACCTCATTTAACGAAGGAGGATGATGATAGTTTAATTTACATAGAGAATTATAATATTATAAGAGTAGATTCAACTTCAAAACATACGGGTGGTATACTAGTTTATTTAAAAAAATGTTGGAATTATGAGGTAATAAGCAACTTTAGCTCCGCATTGAATTGGTGGGGGATAAATGTAAAAATATATAAACAAAATCGATATATTAATTTGGTGGTGGTAAACAGATCTCCGAAATATATAAATATCAATTCAGATTTTTATCAGAATTTTTCAAAAGGGATAGAAGATGTTGGAGAAAATACAGAAAAAACTATTATTATGGGAGACTTCAACATAAATTGGCTAATGAACAGTAATACAAAAAACTTTTTAGAAAGCATAATTCATGATAATGGATTTAAACAGGTAGTGAGTCAACCAACACGTAGCACCATGCGTTCTAAAACACTAATTGACTTGGTAATGGTAAATGACAAATATAATGTTAAGGTAATGGTAGACAACCAGTTAAAAATAAGTGATCATGAAACAATAGTAATCAGTATACAAAATGAAAATACTAGAGATGTTAAAAAAACCATTAAATATTTTAAATACAATAAGAATATATTTAGAGCAAAAGTATGCCAAAGTGAATTGCTAACAGTATATTATACAAATTGTAATTTGAAAGCTGACATTTTTAGTAAATCACTAACTACAATTTTAAAAGAATTTGTAAAAAAGCAAACCATAAGGGAAAGCTGTCAATGGTATACAGAAGAACTAAGACTTATGAATGTAGAAAAAGTTAGACAATACCAGAGAGCAATTTTGATAAATAATATAAATGAGTGGCATAGGTATAAACATATTAGAAATATTTATTCCAACAAACTTTTTGAAACAAAAAATAGTTTTATTAATAATCAAATTGAAAATGCAAGAGACCAAAAATTTATGTGGCTTAAAATAAAAAGTTATATATTAAGAAAACCAAGGAATGAAATCAAAGAAGTTTGTTTTGGGGATAAAATATATACAAAAGAGGCTGAGATTGCTACAAAATTTAATCAGTATTTTGTAGATAGTATAAGTGAAATAAATAGTAGTATAGCATTTAAACAATATAGTAATATCATTGACAACTATCCTTATCAATTTAAATTCCAGTTAATTAGTATTGAAGAATTAAATAAAGTTCTAAAATCATTGAATAACAAAAGAGATCTTAATATGATGAATAAGAATATTTTTATTGAATGTTTTGATTTAATTGGAGAGAATTTTTTAACTATTGTCAATGAATCGTTGAAATCAGGTATTTTCCCAGATACTTGGAAAGAAACTGTTGTAATTCCCATTCCGAAAGTAGCTGAAACAAAAAATTGTAAAGAATTTCGTCCTGTGAATATGAACTGTATTGAATCAAAAATATTAGAAAAAATTGTTTTTGAACAATTAAAAAACTATTTTGAGAAATATAATTTAATCGCTAAATTGCAATCAGGCTTCAGAAGAGGACACAGTTGTGAATCACTACTTAATCTGGTTATAACTGATTGGAAGGTTGCAGTAGACGATAAAAGGACAATTGTTGCAGTATTTCTCGACCTGCGCAGAGCCTTTGAAACAATAGATAGATTAATTTTATTAAAAAAACTTCAAAGGTATGGAGTTACTGGTACTGAAATAAAATGGTTTGAATCGTATCTACAAAATAGAAAGCAACGTACAAAAGTAAAAGAATGCATTTCAGAAGTAATAGACACAAAGCTTGAAGTACCTCAAGGATCAGTTCTTGGAGTATTTTTATTCTTAATATACATCAACGATATTCAGAAATGCATTAAATTTAATGAAATTGCACTTTTCGCAGATGATGCTCTTTTATATATAATAGGTGAGAATGTAAATGATTGCGTTAATAAAATAAACTTAGATTTACAAAATTTAAATGAATGGTTCCAAATGAACAAACTAAAAATAAATATTGATAAAACTAAATGTTTGATAATTAATAGTAAATTAAATAATAACCTTGTTGTTTTTAATAATGAAAATATAGAAATAGTTAATGAAATTAAATATTTAGGGGTGATTGTTGATAATAATTTAAATTTCAAATCGCATATTGATTACATTTGTAAAAAAATTGCTAAAAAAATTTACTTTTTTTCAAAAATTAGAAAGAATATCACATTAGCTTGTGCAATTAATTTATATAATGTTATTATAAAACCCCATTTTGAGTATTGCTCTTCAATAATTTTTATGTCAAACCAAAGTATGATGAGTAGGTTACAAAAACTGCAAAATAAATCGATGAGGATTATATTAAAAGTTAATAGATATACAGCTAGATTATATATGTTAAATACATTAAAGTGGTTAAGCGTAAGGCAAAAAGTAATAATGAATGTTTTAATTCAAGTATTTAAAATTAAATATGGTTTATTACCTAATTATTTATCTGAAAAGTTATTGTATGTAAATGAAGTTCATAATTATTATTTAAGAAATAGATTAGATTTTAGATTAGATGTAGTAAGAAATGAAAGAAATAAAAAAATATTGTTCTACAATGGATTAAAAATGTATAATGCCTTACCAAATGAAATAAAAATAGAATCAAAATTAGATGTTTATAAAAAATTAATTATTAAGTATGTTAAAGAAAATATTTCTTATATTTAAAAAGATTATAAAAACAAAATAGGATAATTGCTAAATTAGTTTTAAACTAAATAAATAAATAAAATAAATAAATAAAATAAATAAAAATAAATAAAAAAATCATCACAAAATCTTTTATTTATTTTTATCAATTATTTAGATAAAAAATAAACAATAAAATTACAATTAATTGGACTTAATGTTTTTAATTTAGCTGCAGCATTAATTTTTCAACGTAATAATAAAGTCATTTGCGAGATGAATTATTTGGAGTGGGTATACATTTTATAATGATTTTAAAAAGAGTCAAAAAAATTAAATTCAAAAAGAATTTCGATAAAATTGAAAACTAAAAAGCTTACATTACAATTAGGTTGATGAATACACATGCTTTTGTCTTATGTTGGGCTTTATACAAGCAGTTATGTCATATAACAATGGAGCTGAATTGAATGTATGAGAATAGGTACACAAATATTTTGAGAGATGTATTGAAAAGAACAAAGTGAAACTCGAACAAGAAGATTTTTACATTCCAATGAATTTACATATAGCAATGTAACTATTTTATGAAATACCAATGTTTATGTCAGAAAAATTATATTGGCCAACAATAAATAAAACAAATATTTTCTAAAACTAATTATTATCTTTTATTAAATACATATATATATGTACATACAATTTTTCACAGCACATCTTTGTAAATTTTCTGTATTGCCAATGGGCAAATGGTTATGAAATTCCTTAGCTTGTTAAGAGGTGGAATTTTACTATCTAAATCGATAACTTCTACAACTGAACTCGAAACAAAGTTATTTAAAAATTCATTTTTCTGGTATCCTTTTACGTAAATGACATCGAATGATGTTAAATGTTCCTCTAAGTTATTTTGAATTTCCGTGTATTCTATAAATCCATGGTTCCATTCAAGACCATTAATTTCTGAATTGTTGTATGCATTTTGCTGTTTAGCATAACTACTTAACTCTTCGAATGAGGTGGTTTAAACATAAACAGCATTTATGTTTATGGGCATTGGTTTGGTAGGAACCTTCAGCTACCAAAGAAAATTCCTTTAAAAAATATTGCTTATTGTTTCCAATAACAAATGGTAGGTTAATTATTGCCTTCCTGCTGCTCATTTTAGTCTCTACTGTATTAAAACGAACCAACAACCTTTAATTTATACCTACCATAGCAATTTAGGTTGCTGAGTTACCAGGTTGCACGAGTGGTTTGACAGTGTACTGATCTAAACTTTCTAACACCATCGCCGGACTTTCGGAGATCGTTGTCGGACTTCCGTAGACCGTTTTCGAAACTGTGCCGACCTTGGCCCACAGGCCACCAGGCCACGAAGATCTTAGGCCAGGGGCGTCTGGAACATTGAAGGGAGGAAAATTTTGTTTTAACTCAAAAAAAAAGCTTATTTAAAAAAAAAAAAATTATTGATTTTTCTTGATTTTTATAATGTAAAGCTAAAAATCTGAAAAAAACATAAAAAATGAAGGAGAAAAATGAAAAATTAATAAAACAATGTATTAATAAACTTTTTATTTTTAAAATAAATATGAATCTATATTAGATCCCATAGATTTTCTTCTTTGTAATTTTTTTTTTTTTTTGTAATTTCTATTTTTTTTTTTTTTTATCCTGATTTTTGTCACGCCCTAAGTATTTAAAACTTAATTTAGTGTTATTTTAAGCGTCTATTTCAGCATCGGTTTGCACCTTCTTCGAAAACCGATCTGGCATGAAAAAAGTGATGCTCTCACCTTTCTCAAATAAATCCAGTACTTCACGCAGTACCACCTTTTCACCACGTTTCGTGTCAAGAAATTTCCATTTAATTACTTCATATTTTTGATTTTTTACAATTTTAATTTTTTATTGAATGAAATTCTTGATTCTCATCTTTTCCAATTTCATTTAGTTTTTTAACAAAATCCTAAAGTAATATAAAAATAAAATATTAAAAAACCATTTTTAATTTAATATAATAAAAATATCTTACCATTTTTTAATGTTTTTTTTTTTTTGGTTTTTCTTCGAGTGTTTTAATAATTTTACTTTCAGTTTACTAACTGATGAAAGTATGTAATATAGTTGTTTTGTTTAATGATAAACTGTTTATTTTGTTCTGTCTAATTATTATAAATTTACATCTTTTTATATATAAATTAAATACTAAAATCAGCATTAATTACACCTTGAATATCGTTACAAATTTAGTACAATTATTTTCCGTATTATAAACTTGAAATATTTTTATACTGACCTACATTACTTTAAATCTACATTAAAATTTTACAACAACAGTTTACATTACATACATTTGATTTAACATAAGTTAATTTACTTAATACAATATTGTATTTCATTCAAACATTTAATTTTTATGCATAAAAATGCAGCGAAAACCATTGCATAACCTTTAAATGTTAAAGAAATTTTTATTTATGACTAAAAATGTTAAATTTTAAATCGTAACTTAAATTGAGTAAGTTATTTGAACATTCCGCCCACCAAGAACCTATAAAACCGTACTTTGACTTGCCGATGGTATAGGTTCTTCAGTAAACCTTGGCCGATGTAATGAACGTCTTAATCTTTGGTGTAATAAAAACTCTGATTTGGAGGTTGCTGATGAATTGCACTTAAAAATCTTAGTCCAAATTTTGCTATATACAGTGATACCTATTAAAAGCAATAATATGAAAATAATGATGGAAATCAAAACGTATTCATGATGTTCAGGGTTAAATAACATCAAATTATTTGACATTTCAGTCAATTTGTTACGTTGCTTTTCTAGAATTCTCTGGATATCGGATATATCTCCATCAAAGGTTGATGTTGGTTGACTAAGATTCAAATTTCCAACTAAAGTTCCAAGTTCTGACATATTCATTACAGGTATAACATCATTTTGAATCGAGATCCGTGACTGAACAGACGAGTGAGCCGCTACTATATATGTTGGATGGTTCACTGCACAGCCTGGTGGTATAGTTATAATTCCTTCATTTTCTAATTTGATTGGCTTTTAATACTCTCCGCATTCTAACATAACATTTTGTGGTACTATTGTAACAAAAATATATTGTCCTTCATTAGAAAGAGGAATCCATTGGTTACTTGGTTCAACAATATTGAATTCACAGTCTTCTTTAAAATTTCGATGTTGTGTGAGCAGAGTAACTTCGCAACGATATTTCTGAGATTCCAATTCGTAAATTGGTGAGGAGATTTGGTAAATCCTTGATGCAGTTGTATGTAAGCATTTAGTAATTTCTGTTTCTGATATTGCGAAGTAATGAGTTCTATCACTGGTTATTGCTATATTCTTATTGTTGGGTCGAATTATGATGTGCTTGGTTTGATATATCGTAGGTAACGGAATAAGATTACCGACTAAAGGTATGCTGAATTCAATTATTAGCCGTTTTCCTGATAATGCCGTTTTGCTATTCAAGATAGCGAATATATCATGTAAGAAATTTGGATCTGTCTCTTTAATGGGAAGTTGTATCCCATAGGGTATGTTTTTGCTTATTAAATTAAGTTGATGAATCAATTCGATGGTTGTTAAAAATAAATAATGTTTTTGAGTTTTTGCATTAATATAAGATGCTATAAGTTCATCTTGAATTTCCTTGTATCTTTTCATAGCCACTAAGTAATGTAACACTAAACTCAGTATACCTATCTCCTTCTGTTCCATTTTATACAATTAGTTCAGTTGTTTCTCTAATGTTTTAAATTGATTTTGAATCAGAGAATCCTTTAATTTCATCAATTTAAGAGTTGAATTGATTGTTGATGTTTGATCTTTCAATAATGAATATATTTGTTGATCATTTTCCCTTAATGCTGATATTTGCAGATCATATTTCTGAGCGTCTTCTTGAGCGATTGTACCAAATAAACCATTTGCAATATTTCCCACAATGTTTAAAGCTCCTATTGATTTTTTTTGGTGATATGCATGATTTGTAAACAAAATTTCATTATTTTGTTGAAGACGAAGAAATTGACTAGAAAGATGATTTACATGAGCCAGACAAAATGTTAAATTTTTTATTAAATGGTCTGCACACATTGTTTCTAAATTTTTAATGCCTTTATCAATTTCGTTCAGTTCCCACCAGTATGTTTCTAGATCGTAATACAAAAGAATTTTCCACTTTGAGCTAACCAACTTAATTTTGCCATTGTTTTCAAAATACATGCCGGGTTTGCCGCTAAATTGTTGTGATGTTTACATCTTGTCCGAAAATTAAGCTGAATAATGATAACAAGAAACAAGTTGTTGTCCATAAATTTACATTGACCTTAGAAGATGTTTGAGATTTATTGATAACAATCTTGCTTGTATCATCATGTGGTTCATCATTTGGTAGTGGATATATTTTAGTTATATTTCTCTGTGTAATTCCTTTGTTCGTTTTTATTGAAACTACCCTTACAATACCGTCTTCTCCTGGATGTATTTCCACGATTCTTCCTAATGGCCATTTGTTTGATGAAAATCTTTCGTCCTTTATAAGAACTAATTGATCTAGTTTTATGTTTTCCTTTGATTGTTTCAATTTATTTCGTTCCTGTAATGAATGTACTCCTTAGTCCAACTCTCCCAAAAGGAATTTTTTAGTTGTTGTAATAATTTCCATTTCCCTCCTTGCAACCCAAGTGTTTAAGGAGCAGCATGCAAATGTTGGCATATAAGGAAATGCCCTGGTGTAAGTGCTTCTAAATCGTTGCAATCATTACTCGAAGAGAAAAGTGGTCTAGAGTTCAAACAGGATTCTATTTGCGTTAAAAGAGTAACCATCTCTTCATATGTCAGGAGTTGTTCACCTAAAACTTTTTTGAGAAGCCGTTTTGTTGATTTAATGCCAGCCTCCCATAGTCCACCAAAATGGGGACTTCCAGGTGGAATAAAATGCCAATTAATTTTTTCATTTGCAAGTACATCTCTTGAATTAAGATATGTTTTCTTTAGAATATTATTAGCACCAACGAAGTTTGTTCCTTGATCTCAGTAAATGTCTGTACATAATCCTCGCAATGAGACGGCGTATTGCTGCTAAGGATACATCACTTGTGAGATCTGTTACTAACTCCAAATGTATCGCCTTTCTAGAATGACAAACAAAAAGTGCAATATACGCCTTGCACGATTTCGCTCCTCGTCCATGGCTAAATCTAATAAATATTGGACCACCAAAATCAAGTCCTACAGATGAAAAAGGTCTGCCAGGTGATATTCTGGTCTCCTTGAATATTATAAAGATCATTTCGTAAGTTGTTCCATTGATCTTGTAAATAATCTGGCAAAGTGCGATCCCAATCAATTTGAGTTAGCCATAATTGTTGCAATAATGATTTACCCTGTATAAGTATTGGTTGCAACCAACCAAGAGGATCAAAGAGTTTAGATATTTCTGATAATATTGATCTTTTCGTATGAAGATTCTTTTCCTGCTTTTGTTGGCTCATCTTATAAAAAGAGACCTCAGTTGCTGGTAGCCAATGCAATCCTAATGTTTTCACTTGCACTCCCTTTTCCGAATCTAGTGGTAATTCCCGATCTGTTTCTAATATTTTTGATAATAAATTATTATCATTTGCTGCCCATTTCCGTAACGGAAATCCTGCCTCCTTCAGAATTTTGCTAAGATCTTCTCTAATATGCTGAGCTTCTTCCAGAGTATGAGTAGCTGTCATTAAATCGTCTATATAAAATCGTTAAAAATGATGTCTGCAATTTTTGGGTTTTCTAATTTTACCGACTGAGCTACTTCATGTAAAGTTCTTATTGCTAGGAATGAAGCTGACGCGACTCCAAAGGTTACAGTCTTCAGTCTATAATCTTTAACTTCATCAGTTGGATGTTTTCTCTACACTATTCTGTAAAAATCGCGATGTTCTGGCTTCAACCATATCTGTCGGTACATTTTTCCAATATCGCCAGTATTTGCAAATTTATATTTTCTCCACCGCATTAAGATATCGTAAATAGATTCTTGAATGGTTGGGCCAGTTAATAAAAATCGTTCAGCGATTTTCCAGATGGTGATGTGGCAGATGCATCAAAAACTACTTTAGTTTTGGTTGTTGTACTGCTAGCCTTCAATACAGCATGATGTGGAAGAATAGTAATTGACCTTGTTGATTTGATTTAGTGGTACTTCTTCAATATGCTCTAACTGAATATATTCATCTATAACCTTGTTATAATCATCCTTTAACTCAGAATTTAATTTAAACCTGCACTCTAATTGATATAGTCTCTGCAATGCTCTTGAACGAGTATCTTCTAACTCTGCACCTGGCATCAATTTAAACGGTAAACTTACTTGATATCTGCCTGATGGTAAACGTTGGACATCTTGTTTATAAATCTCTTCTGCTAGTAAATCCTGAACTGGGGGTTCAATACGGTATTATTGGTACCGGCCCTGATAATATCCAACCCAATGCTGTTTTTTGCGCAGTTAGATATCTTGATTGTGTGTCTTTTACTCCATTTTTTATAATATTGCCAAATATATCAGCGCCCAACAAAATGTCAATTCTCCCCTTTATGTTAAAAGTTGGATCTGCTAAATCATCCAGATTGATTCTTGTTGAATTTGGTGATAGATTTTTATGTGGTAAATCGCATGTAATTTGTAGTATTATTAATGCTTGAATGAGGTGATGATTACGAGTCCATTTTTCCTTTATTTTAAGGTTAGCCACACCCCTTGACACAGCCCTTTCAGTTGACCCAATTCCGCTATTGATGGTTCTGTCATAACTACGAGGAAGTTTCAAACATTGCACAGCAGCTTCAGTTATAAATGATCTTTGAGAACCTTGGTCAATTAGAGCTCTAAACGAAACATAATCTCCATACTTACTTATTTTCTACTTGAATTAATGCTGTTGCTAACAAGATGTCGTTTCCCCTTTCTGCATTAGTGGCTGTTAAAATTTCTTTCTGTTTTGTATTTTCAATGTGCAAAGATTTATGATGTGCAGATTTACATTTTAAACAGCGAGATTTTGAAAAACAGCCCTTTGAGACATGACCATATTGTAAGCAATTAAAACATAGTTTATGTTTTTCCACTAAAGATCGTTTTTGTTGAACGTTTAGATACTGAAATTTCTTAGATATAAAAATATATATCGTTGCACATAATACAATGTGATCTTCCTTCAATGTTGACAGCATGTACATGAGTTTTATTTAATGTTTTCATACTGCTCATAGCTTCTGTAGATCTAAATCGTTGTTCTAAAAATGTTGTCAATTGAGCTAACGTTGGAAACTCTCTACTAGAATCTAGGCCCTCTTCCCATTTTTTCCTGGCTTCTATATCTAATTTTTGGGATAAAATGTGGACCACTATAGGTCCCCAAGATTCCGTATATTGCCCTAATCCTTTAATTCCTGATAATGATTCGGTTGTAACGTCAAGTAACCCCTTATAGCTGTTAGCATTTTCCGCTTTAGTAAATGGAGTAGATGTAATTGCATGCAAATGTGATGATAGAATAACTCGGTTATTTGCTAATCGGTTTATTAACAACTCCCAAGCTGTTTTATAATTTTCTTCACTTACGGACAAATGTTTTATTAGATTGCTTGCTTCGTCAGTCAGTACAGATTTGAGATGTTGCATTATTTGGACATTGCAAATCTCGTTATTTTCATGAACCATTGCCTTAAATAATTCATAGAATGTAGTCCATTTCATATAGTTGCCATCAAATCTAGGAATCTTCATTCTTTCTAATTGAAAGTTATCCTTGATAACAATTCTTGCGGATTGAGACTCTTCTCCAGCTGGCGTGGATGGTCTTGCTGTCGGTTTTACTTTCTGTTCCTTATATCCATTAATGAACCCCTTAATTTTGGTTATTAAGTCTAAGGAAAGTTCTTCTGCTTCTTCATAGCTTTCTTGATATTTCTTGAGTAAGGTACTATTGTGGGCTTTTCCCCCTAGTACTTCTGGATGCTTCTCAACACAGCGTCTCCATATGCTGTGAACGCGTTCCAGACGACTTTCGAAGTATTCCAATGAATGCCTGTCCTTGCTATCTTTCTTGTAATTTCTGTTGATTCTAAAAAGCTCTTCCAAATTGAATTTCTTCACAAGAAAGAGTAGTCATTGTATTTTTTTTTTTTTGTTGATATAATCGGCTTGTCCAATTATCTTTTGTTCATTTATGGTTAAATGATCCAGCTCGAAGGACCAATGTTTTGTTTAATGATAAACTGTTTATTTTGTTCTGTCTAATTATTATAAATTTAAATCTTTTTATATATAAATTAAATACTAAAATCAGCATTAATTACACCTTGAATATCATTACAAATTTAGTACAATTATTTTCCGTATTATAAACTTGAAATATTTTTATACTGACCTACATTACTTTAAATCTACATTAAAATTTTACAACAACAGTTTACATTACATACATTTGATTTAACATAAAATTTACTTAATACAATATTGTATTTCATTCAAACATTTAATTTTTATGCATAAAAGTGCAGCGTCAGCGAACACCATTGCATAAAAATGGTAAATTTTAAATCGTAACTTAAATTGACTAAAGTAATTTGAACAATAGTAGAATTGTAGTACAAGTTTATATACATTTTTAACAGCTTTTTATTAACTTGGTTGGGTAAAGGATGGAATCTTAGAAGCCATTTTAAACACACTTCCCGTTGAGCTAGAGACTTGAAATTTTCTTCATTAGATCACATCCCGGTGACAATACATGATTCTAAAATAATAATATCAAAAAACATTAGAGAAAGTAGCTTAATTTCAAAATTAAATTTTCATACAAAGATATAACAGAATTTTTAACAGAATTATTACAGAACCAAAATAAAACATTTTATCTAAATTTACTAAACTCACCAATACCAATACCAATACGTATACGTAATACATAAATGTTTTTTTTTCTATAAAAGACTATTGTTTTTTAAATAGCCCATTGCATTGTATGTGTACATATACATAGGTACATACTTAAAAATATGTATTAATATGTGCTTCGAAAATATTTTTGGTTTGAAAGCGATGAATTTGAAAGACATGAATGCGTAAACAAATTAATGTGCCGCACTTGAGAACACAGTGTAAAACTTAATATGCATTTACTTAAAATTTAGTTAGCAAGTGTTAAATTTAAGTTTTTTTTCATCAAATCAATTGATTTTTAGTATACATTTTTATTTATAAAAGCAATGTGTTATATAGATATGTGTTTTTCCTTTCTTAATTATAATTAAAATAGGGCTTTTCTTTCGAAACTCTTAACATATTAAAATGGCATATTAGGTCCCTAATATTGATATCTAAATTGGGAGCTGCCTTTAAATTAAGATCTATTAGGGAATGTTGATCTGCACCACTAATGCCTTTGTCTGAAGTATAAAAACTAAGAATATATTTCCAATTATGTAAAAATATTAAACAACAAAAAGAATATATTAAAAATAAGAAATCCAGTCTTTTTTAAAAATAGTAAATAACATCAATAATTTTCTTTTCAATAACAATAATTATGAATTAATCATAAAATATATGTTATGTACATACATACATATATATCTACATCGTCTAGAAAAAGCAAAATAATTTTTTTTTTTAATTCAAAAACATTAGCATTTAGAAGTAAGCAATTTAATATATTCTGAATTACATTCTTTTAAAACCAAATTTTTTTACTACATATGTATGTAGGTACAAACATGTACAAAAATGGTATGCATATTTTTATGTGTGCTGTACTATTAAAAATCTGCTAACACAGTCACACCAAATTCCCAAATTCCCAACTATTATTATTTAGTTGATTTATCGATTTATTATTTTTTAATATGTAGGCAACTGTTATATTTATATGAATGGACGGTAAACATAAACGAACAAAAAAAAATTTTATGTATGCATATGAATGGACGGTTAACATAAACGAACAAAAAAAAAATTCAGAATGTTCTTTAGCTAATAATTTCTATTTTTGAAATAGACTGTATGCATAAATTTAATATTAAAAAAAAAATAAGTTCTTAGTGTACCTAAATAACAGAAAAAAACGAGGAAGAATACAGTTGACTTTGTCAACTCTTAGATACCCGTACGAACCGTTAGTATGTTCACAGCCTGTCACTTCGCTTACAATATTATTTTTTTAATATTTTAGTATTTTAAAATAATTTGGGTGAATTTTATAATTTCTAGAATTATGGGTTGTACATATATTCAAACTATATGTTTATACATTCTTCAAAAGCAGATTTTAACCTTCCACATAACGATTATCAATAAATGTATATTAAATTTACTTAGTACAAAATAGTAAATATAATTTTAAAAAATATTATATTATATTATATTTAAATATTCCATTGACAGAATAATTTCTTATAAGTACAAAAAAATACATATATGTATATATGTACGGCGCTATATAATATACATCTATACTCTTATCATTCATTCACTGGTGACATATATAGGTAAATAAACATGATATTATATAAGTATGTATATATATCAATATCATATAAATAAAAATTCTTCAAGCAACTGTTATGTTGTTTATTTAATTACATTTTTTTGTACTACGCATTATATCTTCAACAATTTCAAATTATCGAGTAAAACAAAATGGAAAAAAATCGTTAAAGAAATTTGTTAGAAAATTTGAAAAAATCAAGTAACACTTTCGTCAATTATAAAGTAACCCTGTATTATTAAAAAAAGTTGTTAACAGAAATAAACGTATAATGTCGGAGTTTTAATTTTTGTGTATTATTTCAAAAAAATTTTAACAGGTGTTTAAGTTACAGGTGTTTAAAAATAGGAAATTTTCAGTTTTTGACCCCTTACAGCTCCTAAATGGGGGGTGATACAAAAAAAATTTTTGAAATGACTGATACTAATTTTCCAATATCTAACTTCTGTCAAAATTTCAAGTTTCCAACTTTAACCGTTTAGAAGATAGAAGGGTTAAAGAATTTTGCAAAATTTGAGTTTCGCATAACGGTAAATTAAGACACCGTATGCCACAAATATATATTTATTGCATATATACTTTTGAAGCTAGTGAAAATAGTAATCGTTTAGCGTTTTCAAAATGAAGATATACCTTATACAACTTGTGCTATAACATTTTAAATATAGAGCTTTTTTGAACCTTTGGGGAGCTGTAGCTCCGTAACGGGTGGGGCTACAAAAAAAAGTAATAAAAAATAAAATTAATATTTTTGTGAGATCTATCAGCAGTTTAAATTTCATAGCTCTATTTCAAAAAAAATGTGGGGATCTAAAAGTTAGGTGTTCGAGAGCTACCTTAAGGTTTGGTCCAAACTCAACCAAAAAAAATAGGGAACCTAGAAATTACTCCAAGAATATTCAGTGTAAATTTCAAGATTCTAGCTTTTTTAGTTTTTGAGTTAGCGTGCTGACGGACGGACGGACGGACAGGGCTCAAAAGTCTTAGATTTTTTTTCTGATCCGATCCATACCTTTGAAGGTATATCTAGCTCGCTTATTTCGAGGTGTTACAAACGGAGGAGTAATTTTATTATACCCGATCCTATCGTACGGGTATAAAAAAGAGAACAAAAAATGTTACTTTGATTGTTATACCCGTACGATAGGATCGGGTATAATAAAATTACTCCTCCGTTTGTAACACCTCGAAATAAGCGAGCTAGATATACCTTCAAAGGTATGGATCGGATCAGAAAAAAATTCTAAGACTTTTGAGCCATGTCCGTCCGTCCGTCCGTCCGTCCGTCCGTCAGCACGCTAACTCAAAAACTAAGAAAGCTAGAATCTTGAAATTTACACAAAATATTTTGGGAGTAATTTGTAGGTTCCCTATTTTTTTTGGTTGAGTTTGGACCAAGCCTTAGGGTAGCTCTCGAACACTTAACTTTTAGATCCCCACATTTTTTTTGCAATAGAGCTATGAAATTTTAACTACTGATAGATCTCACAAAAATATTAATTTTATTTTTAATAACTTTTTTTTGTAGCTCCACCCGTTATGGAGCTACAGCTCCCCAAAGGTTCAAAAAAGCTCTATATTTAAATTGTTATAGCACAAGTTGTATAAAATATATCTTTATTTTGAAAACGCCAAACGATTACTACTTTTATTAGCTTTAAAAGTATATATACAATAAATATATAGTTGTGGCATACGGTGTCTTAATTTACCGTTATGTAAAACTCAAATTGTGCAAAATCCTTCAACCCTTCTATCTTCTAAACCGTTTAAGTTGGAAACTTGAAATTTTGACAGAAGTTAGATCTTTGAAAATAAGTATGAGTCATTTCAGAAATTTTTTTTGTATCACCCCCTGTTTAGGAGCTGTAAGGGGTCAAAAACTGAAAATTTCCTATTTTTAAACACCTGTAACTTGAACACCTGTTAAAATTTTTTTGAAGTAATACACAAAAATTAAAGCTTTAATATTGTACTCTTATTTCTGTTAATAACTTTTTTTAATAATATAGGGTTAGTTTATAATTAACGAAAGTGTTACTTGATTTTTTCAAATTTTCTAACAAATTTCTTGAACAAATTTTTTGCATTTGTTTTACTCGATAATTTGAAATTGTTGAGGATATAATGCGTAGTACATAAAAATGTAAATAAATAAACAACATAACGGTTGCTTGAAGAATTTTTATTTATATGATATTGTTATACATATATACTTATATAATATCATGTTCGCTAGTGAATCAATGATAAGAGTATATATGTATATTATATAGCGCCGTATTTACATACATATATGTATTTTATTGTACTTATAAGAAATTATTCTGTCAATGGAATATTTAAATATAATATAATATAATATTTAAAATTATATTTATTATTTTGTACTAAGTAAATTTAATATACATTTACCGCTTAGTATTAAATGGTACTATAGAATATTTGAAAAAGTTTTGGATTGATAATCGTTATGTGGAAGGTTAGAATCTGCTTTTGAAGAATGTACATATAAACATATAGTTTGAATATATGTACAACCCATAGTACTAGAAATTATAAAATTCACCCAAATTATTTTAAAATACTAAAATATTAAAAAAATAATATTGTAAGCAGAGTGACAGGCTGTGAACATACTAACGGTTCGTACGGGTATCTAAGAGTTGACAAAGTCAACTGTATTCTTCCTCGTTTTTAAATATTTTTAAAGGCTATTTCTTATGTATATGTGCAGATCTGATAAAAAAGAACTATTAAAATGTTATGATTTTAAAAGAAAGAAACATATGATTGATATTTCCGTACATAACAGATAAAAAAAAAAATATTAAAATGTTATGTTATGAAAAGAAAAAAAAAACAAGGCAGTGTATGAATCAAAGTTTTCAAAGGGTCGCACTTTAAGTGGAAACATTACATGGAACATTATAAAATTGCAATATTTTTATTTAAATTTTGAATTTAGCTATGCAACGTTTTCTTAATTTTTTAAAAATTTTGCCGCATTATGATATAATGCAACACTGAGAAGTTCAGCTCATAATATAAATACATATGTATATGAATGAATATATGGCTTTTTATGTATGTAGTTATAGATTTATTATTTTTTAATATGTAGGCAACAATTACATTTTTATGAATGAACGGTAAACATAAAAGAACAAAAAAAAATTCAGAATGTTCTATAGGTTATAATTTATATTTTTTAAATAGAATGCATGTATAAATTAAAAATCAGCTCATAATATAGATACATATGTATATGAATGAATATATGGCTATTTATGTATGTAGTTTTAGATTTATTATTTTTTAATATGTAGGCAACAGTTATATTTATATGAATGGACGGTAAACATAAACGAACAAAAAAAAATTTTATGTATGCAAGTTTTATTATTTTATAAGATTGAGGTTTATAAAATAATATTCTTTATAAATTAAACACGAAACAATTTTGATTTTTTATTTTAATTTTCTTTATTAAAAATTAAATGTTAAACCTTACGAATCTAGACTTAAACTAACTTTTACATTTTACAAATTTTATATTTAGAATTCAATTTTAAATATTGATTATTATTAATATTTTACAAAGAAAAACAAGAAAAAGAAATTTATTATATTTTCAAGTGCTTTCGATTTCTGTTATTGCACTTGAAAAGGAAATTGTGTAAGAATTTAATTTTGAATAAAAAAAAAATTGGTCTTGCGTTATTTGTAATTTGATCTCTTATTTTTAATTCAATGACTTAATTTTAGTTTATTGTACTTGAAAAGAAATTTTGTAAGAGTTTAAATTTAAATAAAAAATTTTGGTCTTGCTTTGTTTGAAATATGATCCTTTTTCATTTAATGACCTAATTTTAGTTTATTGTACTTTAAAACGAATTATTGTATTTTACATAGCGGTCAACGGAATAAAAGAAAAGAAGAACAACAAAAAAAGAAGAATTTTATAATATCAAGTATGTTGAAATACTTGTAATTGATTAATATGAAAGTAAGAGAAAGAATTATGAAAATTAATTTATTGATTAGACCTCCTAGAAATTACATCTTCTAAGATTTGGTTTGTTGGATATATGACACCCTCATCCTTAGGATTTTTGTACTCCTGGACAATTTCTTTAGTTTTAGTATTGGTTATATTATTGATTATTTTTCCTTTTCTTCTTTTACTTTGTAGAATTACAAAAATGAATAAAATTACAACTATAATTACTATAACAATTGTATTAGTATGAGTTAAATTATCATAAATTTTTCTTTTTTAATTAATTTCAACAATTTCTCTATTGTTTTCTGATTGTCTTAAATTTAAAGTTTCAAGTTTAACAGTATTATTTATATTTTTAATAGTTATATAATTAGGTATTACAATATTATGTTTGAATTCTTTATTTTTATTAGAAAATTTAATGTTATCGATTTCGATATTACAATTATTAAAATAAATAATATAGTTTTTGTTTAAAAGATAATTCATATTGTTACAATTGTTTGTTAAATTTTTATTTTGGGCATTTTTAATTAATATTACACCTTGATCCAATTCCGTTATTTTAAAATCTTCTTCGATAGTTTTAGAACAGTTAATATATGATTTAATAAAAAGATTTGATATACAGTTTGAGGTTGGTTTTAGTTTGTTTTTATATTTTTCCTGGGTAATATAATATGTTTTTTTTTCAAATAAGATAATGTCAGAATTTGGTATATCAATTTGTTCAAATTTTGAATTTGGTAAAGCAAATATTTTATATTTAGTGGCATTTTCTTTACTTAGTACTGGTATTTCCAATATAAATATTAATTTATTACTATTTGTTGTTGCAACTGAACTCTTAAGTTCTTGAATTTTGAAAATATCTATGTTATAAAAATCTATTTCTTCTGGGGTTAGAATGGATCTACTCATTATTTGATGTTTAGCAAATATAACATTTTCTTGAATTTTTTCGACTTCTTCACTTAGAAGATTAATGTCAGTAATTGTTTGCAAGTATTGTAGTTGTTTAGTTATATTTTTATTTTCCATTGAAACACTATTTAGAAGTTTTTCAATTTTTATGTGGTTATTATTAACTGTTTTTTTCAGGATTTCAATATTATCTTGAAAATTACTATTTAATTTTATTTGTTGGTTATGATTAATTATTAGATTATGAGTATTTTGTTCAAGGGTTTTTAGATATTCTTCTATTTCAACTTTATCATCTTCGTCCATTGTACCAAATATCCATTTCAAAAATGAACCACCAATATTAGCTAATGCTCTTTTATGTCTATAGGGAATTAATGTCTTGACGGTATGTTCTAATTTGTTAATTTTATCTTTTAGCGTTTTTAAAATAATTTCGTCTTCTGGGATTTTAAATGAATTTCTTACATTATCTTTTATCATATTTATTGTATAATCAATTTCGTCTAATTCAATAACGTGAAGTATTTTAGTATAGCTATCAATAATTGGAGTTTTCTCTTGTTGGATTAAAGAATACCCGGACTCAGTTTCTAATTTTTCTATATTAATTATTGCTTCAGCTTTATTTAGAATTATAATAAGAATAAAAATCTGAATAATGATTTTAATGGCAGTTGTTATTTGTTGAGTTACCTGAAATGAATTTATATTTTCTTTTAACTCTTGTTGGATGAATGTTTTTATTTTTAAAATCAGTAATTTTATTATTTATCTTCTTAATTTTAATTTTCTTATATCTAGGCTGTTCTTTATACCGTACAATTGCAGGGTTTTGTATTAGTATCTCACTGTCATTAGGTATTTCAAAAGTTTTTCTATTTTTGTTTAATTTGGAAATAATTTTCTCTTTTTTATGTAATAATCTGTCTTTGATTTCTTGGAAACTTAAAACTTTATTCTTAGTAAAGTCAATGGGCCTAACTTCAGTTACAGAATGTAGTGTATTATTATAAGCTTCAACAGCTTTTAATATACAACTTTCAGTATTAAGATTGGGATCGGTTAATGTTAAAATCCTAATATGTTCTGTGATGGTTCCGTGGGCTCTTTCTATATCAGAATTACCTGTATGACTTCTAGGAGAGGTAAAGTGTAATTCTACATTTTCTACTCTACAAAAGTCCTTCAGATTTAAGCTATTGAATTCGTTGTCAAATACAAATGTTTTTGGTTTACCAAACAGAGAGTTTCGTAATCTTAAAGCTTGAATTATGGTAATGCTATTTCTATCATTTAGTTTAATTATTGATAAGTGTTTTGTAAATTTATCTATTGTTGTTAAAAATACTTCTTTTTTTAAGTAATACGTGTCGCCATGAACTATTTCATTCGGTTCAGAAGGTGTTGCAGATATATTAAAATTATATTGATTAGGTTTCCGATCATACTTTGCTAAATTACAAATATCGCAGTTATTTATATATTTGTAAATAAGATCTTTCATTTTTGGAAAATAGTATTTATCTTTTAATTCATTAAAATTTTCTAAAATACCTCTATGATTTGTTTTTTCATGGGTTTCTTTTATTATATTTAGTAAATCGGTTTCGCTTTCTATTTCTTGAGCTAATTTAGTACATCTAATAAACTTTACTTTTCTATCGTTACTGAATAATTCTATTAGTTTTCTTTGTAATATTGCAAATTTATTATCGTTCAATTCTGAATAAATCGCAGTAATACCTTTTTTAATGAGCCTTCGTAGTACGTCATTTAAATAATTTTGATTTTTTAAATCATCTTCGGATATAAAATTTTTTTTATATTTGTTATATTTGGTAATCAATTCACCTGGTTTAGTTACTACTAGGTGGATTTGATTAAAATATTTGTTTACTATATTTTCTACAATTGGAATGTGGTAATCCAAATTTTCGATGCCACTATGAATTGTAGCTAAATCGCTTTCCATGTTAGAAGAAGACTCATCTAATTGAAAAATATTATTTATTTCATTTTTTTCAATATTGATTCTGCTAAGGAAATCGGCCACTTTATTGTCTTTTCCTTTAACATATTCTATATCAAAATTGAATTCATTTAATTTAATTCTCCATCTTTGTAGTTTTGAATTCGGTTCTTTTAGTGAGTTTAGCCAAACTAGAGGTCTATGATCCGTTTTTATAGTAAATCTAACACCAAACAGGTACGGTCTAAAGTACTTAGTTGCCCAAACAATTGCCAAGAGCTCTTTCTCGATAGTACTATAACGATTTTCGTGATCATTTAATGTTCTACTTGCAAATGCAATTGGATGTCCATTTTGTGATAAAACAGCCCCAATAGCAAAGTCACTTGCATCAGTAGTTAAGGTAAATTTTTGATTAAAATTTGGGTATTTTAATATTGGATCACTAGTAATGATTTCTTTAAGTTTCTCGAATGCTTGAATATATTTAGGATTGTTAATGTCAATTTTATTATCTTTTTTCAAGCAATAAGTTAATCGTTGGGCAATTTTAGCGTAGTCTTTAATAAACTTACGATAATACCCAGTAATACCTTAAAAGCTTTTAATGGATTTTCGAGAATTTGGTAGTTTTAGTTTTTTTATCAATTCAATTTTTTTTTGGTTTGGTTTAATTCCCTTATCTGTAAGTAAATGTCCTAAATATTCTGATTCTTTAGAAAAAAATAAACATTTATCTAATTGTATTTTTAAATTAAATTTTCTTAACCTTTCAAATATTTTTCTAATTATTGCGTTTTCATGTTCTTGTAGTGACGTACTGAAAATTAGTATATCGTCTAGATATACGACACAGATATGATTTATAAAGTCACGTAAAACATAATTTATCATTCGTTGGAATGTTGCAGGAGCATTCTTCAACCCGAATGGCATCCTGACAAACTCATAGTGACCTTGTGGGGTCGAAAAGGCTGTTTTCGGTTGATCTTTTTCGTCTACAAGGATTTGATGAAATCCTTTAGCGAGATCAATAGTAGAGAAATATTGGGCTTTACCTAGTTTATCAAAGAGAGATTCAATATTCGGAATAGGAAATTTATCTTCAATTGTAATCTCATTCAATTTCCTATAATCTACCACTATTCTCCATTTTTGTTTTCCTGATTGATCTAGTTTCTAGATTTGGGAACTATCCAGATAGGTGAATTATAAGGAGAATTTCTATGTTTTACTATCCCCTGAGATAGCATTTCGGAAATTTGTTTTTCCACCTCATGTTCATGAATCTTAGGAAATCTGTAAATTTTCGAATAGATAGGATGGCTATTTTTTGTGATAATTTGATGTTTAATACAATTAATGTTGGTTAAGGTCTGACCTTCTTGATAAAAGAGATCTTTATTTTCTGTTATAATTTTTTTTAATAATTTATTTTCTTCGTTATTAAGATGATTTGTTTTTATAAAATCAAAGATATTTGTTTTTAGATCTAATGAATACAATTCATTAATGTCATTATAAGGGCAAGCATTTTTAAATTTTGTTATTTTTCCCATTATTTCGATCGTTTCCATTTCAAAGTCTATTTTTGCTCCTACGGCTTTCAATACGTTTTGTCCTATAATCGCGTCAAATTGTTTATTATTAAGTTTTAATACCTTCCAAAGGATTTGTGCTGAATGATTAAATTCTATTGGAACGTCAGTAATTAATGTATGAAATATTTTACTAGCACCGAATAATGTGAGAATTTTTAAAGGATTTTTCAATTTTTCTTTTTTTATTTCGGGAAATAAGGTTTCATTGATAACTGATGTTGTAGCACCTGTATCAATTAAACAATTTACTTTTGTATTATTTATTGTAAATTGGACTATTGGTAAATTGGTTTCCGAGGCACTGAATGAAAATTTTCTTCAGTTTGCTCATTTTGGTTATCTAAAGAAACATTGTTAATATTAACATCATAGGTATCCATTGGCTCTGTAGGTTGATTATAGTTATTACTTTGATTTGAAAGTTTCCGCTATAATTACGACGGAATCTACTTTGCCCTGAATTATTAGGATTGATTGGACGATTAAAATTTGAATTAGAATTATATCTATTAAAATAATTATTGGGATTATTATTATAGTTATTATTATGGTTTGGAAAATTATTAGAACGATAGTGATTGGAATTATTATTATAATTATTATTATGACTTGAAAAATTATTAGAGCGATAGTGATTGGAATTATTATTATTATAATTATTATTTAAAAAATTTTTAGAGCGATTGTTATTTAAATTGTTATTATAATTATTATTGAAATTAGAGTTTCTAAAAGTAGTATTAGAACGATTATTATTGTTTTTATTTTTATCATTACGTGAAAAATTTTGATTCTTATTAAAATTATAATTGTTATTGTTGGTGGAAATACCAGTTTGCAAAAGCTCATAATAAGCTTCCTCTAAATTATCAATATTTTTAAGCCTTAAAAACATACTATCGGATCTAGGGAGTTTATTGAGAAATTTCTCTAAAATGCTTTTTTCATTATTGGATGGTTTAAAATCGATAGGGGAATTTGGATCAAGTTTATATTTTAAATTTAGCTTATCTAGTATTTCTGTTAATTGATAATAAAATTGACTTACATTTAAAAATTTAATTTCATCTGCTTTCTCTTTCAGCTTCAGGTAATCTTCTTGTATTCCGAATGATCTCTTTAATTGATTTTTAATGTCACTCCATGTCGCGTTTTCCAATCTTCGTATGCTGGCTGCGGCTGCTCCTTGTATTTTTGATAATATTATGCTGACAAGATAAGATTTTAATCCTGGATCTGGTGTTAAACCCATGATATTATCAGCTTCTTTGAAAAATGATATTAACTCAAACGTTCCATCTCCTCTAAATACTGGAATAGATCTAGCTTCGGATATTAAATCATTTGTTCAGATTGAATTTATTGTTAATGCCATTTCTGATGTTTCGTTAGTTAACTTGATATTATTTAAAATACTATTATATTCGCTAATAGTTTCGAGTTTAAGTTTGTTTTTATTTTTATAATTGATTCGATATGGTTTCATTCACTTAAGATTTTTCTTTTCTTTTGTTTTGTGTTCTTTTATCGCTACAAATTTCTTTTAATAAAAAACCCTGACGCCACTTTTGTCACTTTAGTTTTTATTTCTTTTTTTTTTTTTTTTTTTTTATAATATTATTCAATACAATTTTTAAAATTTAATTGAAGTTATCTTGATTTAACTTGAATATTGATATATAAAAAAAATTCTTTTTAATAAAAGTTTTACTAAAGTCACTGGTAATATAATTTTATAGATAACTTTCACTTTTATATATTATTTTTTATTTTTTTTTTTTTTTATTTTACCGTTATCGGACGTCAGTTAGCGATCCTACCGACTGCGCCAGTTTTATTATTTTATAAGATTGAGGTTTATAAAATAATATTCTTTATAAATTAAACACGAAACAATTTTGATTTTTATTTTAATTTTCTTTATTAAAAATTAAATGTTAAACCTTACGAATCTAGACTTAAACCAACTTTTACATTTTACAAATTTTATATTTAGAATTCAATTTTAAATATTGATTATTATTAATATTTTACAAAGAAAAACAAGAAAAAGAAATTTATTATATTTTCAAGTGCTTTCGATTTCTGTTATTGCACTTGAAAAGGAAATTGTGTAAGAATTTAATTTTGAATAAAAAAAAAATTGGTCTTGCGTTATTTGTAATTTGATCTCTTATTTTTAATTCAATGACTTAATTTTAGTTTATTGTACTTGAAAAGAAATTTTGTAAGAGTTTAAATTTAAATAAAAAATTTTGGTCTTGCTTTGTTTGAAATATGATCCTTTTTCATTTAATGACCTAATTTTAGTTTATTGTACTTTAAAACGAATTATTGTATTTTACATAGCGGTCAACGGAATAAAAGAAAAGAAGAACAACAAAAAAAGAAGAATTTTATAATATCAAGTATGTTGAAATACTTGTAATTGATTAATATGAAAGTAAGAGAAAGAATTATGAAAATTAATTTATTGATTAGACCTCCTAGAAATTACATCTTCTAAGATTTGGTTTGTTGGATATATGACATGCATATGAATGGACGGTAAATATAAACGAACAAAAAAAAATTCAGTGTGTTCTATAGGTTATAATTTATATTTTTTAAATAGAATGCATGTATAAATTAAACATTTAAAAAAAAAAAGAAATACTTAGCGTACCTAAATAACAGAAAACAAAAAAAAAGGAAAATGTAATACTGAAAGAAAAATAAAAACGAATAGAAAAAAAAGAGAACAAAAAATGTTACTTTGATTGTTTTTAAATATTTTTAAAGTCTATTTCTTATGTATATAATGTGCATACCTGATATTTACCCACATAACAGATAGAAAAAAAGAACTATTAAAATGTTATGATTTTAAAAGAAAGAAACATACGATTGATGTTTCCGTACATAACAGATAAAAAAAGAAATATTAAAATGTCATGCTATAAAAGAAAGAAAAAACAATGCAGTGTATGAATCAAAGTTTTTAAAGGGTCGCATTTTAAGTGGAAATAAAGAATATTATAAAATTGCAATATTTTTATTTACATTTTGAATTTTGCTATGCAACGTTTTCTTAATTTTTTAAAAATTTTGCCACAATAAATTAATAATAAAAAAATTCAATATATTCTATATTATAACAGGTAATAATATAATTATAGACTGTGAGGGCAACTGTAAAAATTCAAAATTAAACAAGGAAAAAAAAAATATCAATTCAATACTTATATTTGTCATTACTAAAAAGAATAAAATAAAATAAATAAAAAAATTTTTTTAAAAAACAGCTTTTTTGAACTAAAAAGTAGAAAATAAATTTTTAATAGCAAATTTTTCTGTAATTTTCTAAGCTATATTGTTACAATCGAGATTTCTTTGAAAAAGTTTATTACAATATGTCAAATATATATATAAATATAAGTATATATAAGTTTTAAAGTCTGTGAAATTAATATAAAAGCTGGAGGCAAAATTTAAAAATATAAGTTTATAGTTATGCGTTTGTTGCCTCCAGCTTTTATTTTGTTTTCACAGACTGTAAAACTTATATATACTTATATTTATATATATATTTGTCATCTAATACTAATGTTCAAGAACATGTTCCTGTAGCTCTTGCATATTTTATAAAGTGTTCATTTGATGAATCTTTAAATAAATATGTAGAGTGTGTTGGAATAAATAATACAGAGGAATTTGTTAAAAGGTTGGTTTATTTAAATTTTATTTACTTTATTTCTCTTTCATAATTTTTTTATTTATCATTTACAGATTAATAAAAAACTGTACAACAATATACTTCAAATATTTCAAGAACCCAAAACCGATAACCAAGATGACTTTAGATAAAGAATTACATCAATTAACAGAAACTAAATGCTATATTTGTAGTAAATTTTTAGATTTTAGTAATATAGAGGAAGAAATCATTGTCATTTTACTGGCAATTATCTGTCCAGCACTGTCCAGCACATTCTAGCTGTAATATTTTATATCGAAAACCTTCATATTTTCCTATATTTTTTCATAATTTTTCTTCTTATGATTGTCATCTCTTATTTAAATCATTATCACATAAATCATCTCTTATTTAAATGTAGTATCGGGTAGTATTACGGTTATTCCTTTAAACAACGAAAAATACATATCTGTAAGTAAAAGAATTCAAATTCTAGGAGAAAATTATAGTTTTGATATTAGATTTTTAGATAGTTTCGTTTTATAGTGGCTAGCTATCTTTCTAAAGATATTGACAAAAATAATATGAAAAACATAATAATGTCTTCCACTGATAATTGTGTTTTAATGCTTAGAAAAGGAGTGTTCCCTATGATTATTTAAACAGTTGAGAAAAACTTTATGAAGAAAATTTACCACCGCAAATAGAATTCTATAATAAAATGACAAACACTCCATGCTCAGTAACAGATTATAATCATGCAATTGTAGATTATAATCAAGCAGTAACAGATTATAGTCATGCAAAATGTAAAAATTTGCTAGACAATCTAAAATTATATTTAAAAACAGATGTTTTCGAAAATTTTAGAAAATTTTGTATGAATATTTTTAATTTAGATCATGCAAATTTTGTCCACTGCTCCTGGTCTTTCTTGGCAGGCAATGCTATATTTAAGCAAAATAGAATTAAAACTGCTTACGGATTTAAATATGTTTAATTTTATAAAATCAGGAATACGTGGAGGCATTAGTCAATGTTCTTTACGACATTCTGTAGCTAACAATAAATATATGAAAGATAAATTCAATTAAAAAAAAAAATCCAAATACGTGACTTCAATAGATGCAAATAACTTATATGATTGGGCTATGTCACAGTATATACAATATAAAGATTTTCAGTGGGTTGATAATTAAATAGACGTTTCACAAATAGAAAACGATCCAGAATTTGGTTATATTTTAGAAGTAGATTTAGATTACCCAGAAAGTCTTCATGATCTTCACAATGATTTATACCATTCTGCCCTGAAAATTGTATTCCTCCGGCAGGAAAAATTAAAAAATTATTAACTAATTTAATTAATAAAAGAAATTGTAATACATTATAGAAATCTTTAACAATGTATTGAAAATGGACTTGAGTTGAAAAGAATACACAGAGTTTTAAAATTTACACAGAGTTATTGGCTACAAAAATATATTGATTTAAATATCTGTTTTTGGAAAAACAATGGAAAATGTTGATAACAGAAGAATAATCAAAATAGCTACTTCATGGGAAAACAAAGGAAGGCATTTAGCAGCTATAGCTCTCATATCACCACCTAATTTCCATAGCATATCAATTTTTGAATCTGATTTAGTAGCTGTAGAATTGTGGAAAACTGTAGTACATTATAACAAACCTATTTATATAGGATTTTCAATTTTAGATGAATCAAAATTATTAAATTATCAATTCCATTCTAATTATATGAAACCTAAATTTCAAAATAATTTTGCTCTAAATTATATAGATACAGATAGTTTTATATATACTATAACTTCAAACGATTATTATTGTGATATAAAACCAGATCTTATTACATAATTCGATACCTAAGATTATCCTAAAGATAACGCATATAATTTTCCTCAAAAAAAGTATTAGGGTTATTTGAAAACGAAATGATTTAGTGGAAAAAGTGTTCGAAAATTGGGTTCATCGAATTCGTTCCTGCAAAAGAAGTCGTGGAGGCCATTTGAATGACGTTTTATTCAGGACTTAATTGTATCGAATCGAATATACTTCACATTAAACAAAAAAATTTGAATTTCCTTAACAATTAGTGTGTTTTTTTTTTGAAAAGAAATTGTATCACTCAAATTGGAAAACCCTATATTAACATTACTCAACCATTCCACACACAACGAGCATTATTTAATATTTACAATGTTGATATTGACATTAACATTGTTAGGTTTAAATAACTAATGTTTTTTTTTTTTCCTTGCCACTCCAATGAGGAGTATATGGCATCCACTAAGTCATTTTTTATTCATATTTGACTAAGCTTCAGTTTCATGGATCAATAATTTCACTAAGCCGTTGATTACTCGGCTGTAGCTATTGTACAAGACTAAGTCGTTTCTTTTATTTTACGGCATCATCTTATACAAGAATTTATAGCTTTTTATTATTTTATTATATAGCTATTACAATATGATATTAATTATAATTTATAGGACATATGTACTTATTATACCCTACACCTAAAGTATAGGGTATATTAACTTTGGTATGGTGTTTCTAATCACCAAAAGGAAGCGAGTTAGATATGGACATGTATATATATTCTGAATCAGGATCACCTCCTGAGTCGATTTAACGATGTCCGTTCGTCCGTCCGTCCGTTTGCACGATAACTCAAAAACTAATAAAGCTATCTTGATGAAATTTATATAGTAGGTTACTAATTACGAAATAAAGGTTATGTTCGAATCTGGACAAAATCGGTCCATGGGTTCGAATTCTGGAAGCTTCCGAATGATTCCGGAGCAAACGAGATTATCTCCAAAGCCAACCAAGATAGAACCTTTAAATTTTGTACAATGATGTTCCTTCCCGTTCGATTTATATCTCTGAAATTTAAGAGGATTTGGTTCATCGGTTTGGATTTTGGAAGCTCCCGAACGAGCACCAGAGCAAATGAGATTATCTCCAAAACTAATAAAGATATAACCTTCAAATTTGACAGAGTGGTGTTCTTTCATGTTTTATTTAAGCCACTAAAATTTCAGAGCATTTGGTCCATGGGTTCGGATTTTGGAAGCTTCCGAATGATTCCGGAGCAAACGAGATTATCTCCAAAACCAACAAAGATAGAACCTTTAAATTTTGTACAATGATGTTCCTTCCCGTTTGATTTATGTCTCTGAAATTTAAGAAGACCATGGGTTTGGATTTTGGAAGTTTCGCAACGAGAATCATATTTAGAAACATTATACTTGATACCAGGTATTAAGTCTGATATTATATTTGTATATACCTACTGATATTATTGAACCACATATCGTTAGATATAATACTATAAGATGTTTAAGAGCAATAACAATTAAAAATGTATATGAAAATAATTCAATAGAATTTAAAAATGTTCAATATTTTCCTGTTGAAAAGAAAAGTTTTAGTTTAGTTAGTTAGATAAGTAAGGTGGTCCAATGAATTTCTCTACTAGTAGTATACCAACATATTGCATTTTAAAAAAGTATTGCATTTTAAAAAAGTATAAATAAAAGAAATTTTGTAACATTATTTATTATTTTATTTAAAAATTCTGGAGAGAAGATACTATAAATATTATTTAGTTCAATCAGAAAAAGGTTTTGAGCATATTGGTTGTGCATTTTATTGCACTGTTGCATTTTATTGTACCTTACCAAAAGGGTTAGGGAGTTTTTTAGGTGGTCTTCTTAAATACTTAAAACCAATATTTACGTATCGAGCTAATATATTAAAAAAGATAGGTTATTAATTCAGGTATTAATGCTTTATCTGATATTGCAACAGGTGCAAATGTAAAAGAAATTGTACAAAATCGAAGTAGAGAGATCAAGAAATAATAAGCCGAGGCGCAGGTCGAAAACTCAATGAAATGCATGGACAAGATAAAAACAGAACACCTATAAAAAGAAATATCATTAATAATTTAAATTATTATACGTTAAAGCGACGAAAAGTTAGTAGCAAAAGGAAACAAAAAGATATTTTTGAATAATTATGATTGAGTTTACTATAAGTAACTCATAACTATAAGTTTCATATAATCCCTTCGCCTCTCTAGATAATCCATCAGTCATAGAATTTGTTTCATTAGGTCATGGTGATAAATATAGAGACTTATCTTCTACATATCTGAAATTAAAAGTACAAATTTAAAAGAAAAGACGGAACAGGATGTAATAAAGTAAAAACGTAAAAAATAAAAAACTCATGGAACTGCTATACAACAACCAAGTGTAGTTAATAATATGTTGCACTCATCAATAAAACAATGTAACGTTCAACTAAATATAAAGAATATATCTCCATCAGATGGCAATTACCATTACAGAACTTATATTGAATCATTATTAAATTACGGTGCAGATGCCGCTACAACCCATTTAGAATGCGCTGGATGGGTATTAGATAAGCCGAATATAGGAAAATCAGATAATAGAGTTCAAAAGAACGTCAAAAATTATACCAAAATAGCAATGTAGTAGAACTTATGGGTAAACTACTTCTAGATATGTTTAACCAACCTACATTTCTCATAATCCATGTTGATGTTCGAATTCTCCTAACACTAGAAAAGGCAGAATTTTACATCTTTCCAGATGATTCTAACGAATCTCAACTGAAAATTTTAGAAGCTACCTTATTTATGAGAAATGTAACTATTAATCCTAGTGTGCTATTGGCATATAATGTTTGAAAACAACTAACGCCAAGTACAATTACAAACGTGTAGAGGTAAAAAGTTTTACAATTCCCCAGAATAGTTCATCAATATCACTTGATAATGTTTTCATTGAACAGTTACCAAACACAATAATATTTTCTATGACAGAAAATGCTGGTTACTCTGGAAAAAGATCAAAAAATCCATACATTTTTAAACACTTTGATATTTCACAATTTATATTAAACGTAAATGGAGTTCAATTACCCAATTCAGCAATTGAAACTAGTTTTTCTGAAGAAAATAATTGCCAGACTAGAACCAGTAACTGAAAAGCGTATAGTACATTTTTTTCAGGTACTGAAATTTGCCATAATGATAAAGGATATCAGATTACAAAATATATGTTTAGCAATGGATTCTTTAAACTAGCTTTTGATTTAACTCTAGATGCATCTGGAAATGTATTGTGGCAAGGTTTACTAAACCAGGCTACAATTAGAATAGTGGTAAGGCTATCAAAGTTCCTTGCATCAACACTAACTGATATTGTTTATGGAGAATTTGATGCAAGTTTACAAATTGATAAAAACCGAAATATAGTCACAAACCTATAAATAGCATATATAAAAGTAAAAATGAATATTTGACAAAATGTCACTGTCTTGTGCACTTCTGCATGTAACATTTTGCTGTGATGATAATAATAACCTGTTTGCGAAAAATATTTGTATAGTTGGTATTAAAGAACCTTGTAAAACGTACGAACCGTTAGTATGTTCACAGCCTGTCACTTTGCTTACAATATTATTTTTTTAATATTTTAGTATTTTAAAATAATTTGGCTGAATTTTATAATTTCTAGAACTATGGGTTGTACATATGTATATTCAAACTATATGTTTATACATTCTTCAAAAGCAGAAGGGTTAAAGTATTTTGCAATAATTCAGTTTCGCATAACGGTAAATTAAGACACCGTATATCACAAGTATATATTTATTATATACATGTTTGTAAAGCTCATAATATCACCTATCGTTTGCAGATTAAAGTTTGCAGAATTTTCGTATTGAAGATATACCTTATAGAGCTTGTGTTATAACAATTTAAATATAGAGATTTTTCGAACTTTGGGGGGCTGTAGCTTCTTAACGGGTGGGGCTACAGAAAAATTAATATTGTCATAAAATTAATATTTTTATGATAGCTTCCAGCATCTAAAATTTCATGGCTATATTTCAAAAAAATTCGGGAGCTACTCGAAGTTTTGGTCAGAACTCAACCAAAAACAATAGGGAACCTACAAATTGCACATCTTAGTTTTTGAGTTGACGGACGGACGGACGGACGGACATGGCTTAATCGACTCAGAATTTGATTTTGATCCGATCCATACCTTTGAAGGTATATCTAGCTCGCTTATTTCGAGGTTATTTCTTACAAAGGGAGGAGTAATTTTATTATACCCGATACTATCGTACGGGTATAAAGAGCTGAAGTATAAATTTCCAACTAGCGATTTGACAAATGATAATTTTGAAAATTACTCTTTCGGAGCTATGTACAACAATAAAATAAATAAAGAGCTCTGTCAAATACTACCTTACCTTATAAGAAAAAATTGATGCTACTATAAAAAATTTAAAAAAAATAGAATTTTTATCGAACTACATTAAAGAAACAACTAAAGTATATGATTTGAGTCAATTTGATTAATGAACACCCTAAAAATAAGCAACGTATTAAAATGTAACAAATATACAAGTAAATTTTTTAAAGGAGTTTTTGCTTTAGATCAACTTCCCAAAATAATTAAAAAACAAACTTTTTAATTGTAAACACTGACAAAGCAAAAATCCATGGACACATTGGTTAAATATTTATATTCCAAAACATGGCTGTTTAAATAATTATTTAATATAAATGAAATGTCAAGAGCCCAAAGAGTAACTGAAATTCATAGACAGGCAAGACGTAAATTTCCTAGAAGAAAATTTACACAAAAACTAATAATTGACGCATTGCAAATTGATTTAGTAGAAATGTTACCTTATGCAAAGTTTAATAACTGTTATAAATATATGGAAATGGTCATTGACATTTTTTCTAAAAATGCTTATGCTGAACCTGTGAAAACAAAAAATGCTGTAGATGTCTTGATTGCCTTAAAATCGGTTATTAGTATATAAATGGTTACCCATTAATAAAGGAATATAATTCAACAAAACATAGCACAATAAAACTTCCTCCTGAAAAAATTACAAAGAACAACAAAAAAAATATACTTAGAAATATACATATGGAACCTAAAATTTTTCAAAAAACTAAGTATAAGTTTGAAAATTTTGTAAGAATAAGTAAATATAAAGATCATTTCGAAAAAGGTTATCAACCAAATTGGTCATCTGAAATATTTAAAAGTGAAAAGATCAATAATACTTATCCTGTTACATATCAATTATCAGACAATACTGATACGCCAATTTCCGGAGGTTTTTATCAAGCTGAGCTTACACCTGTAAAATATCCAGATACTTATCTTGTAGAAAAAATTCTGAAGAACAAGGTAATGGCTTTGATGATATACATAATACTTAACCTTCCACATAACGATTATCAATCCAAAACTTTTTCAAATATTCTATGGTACCATTCAATACTAAGCGGTAAATGTATATTAAATTACAAAATAGTAAATATAATTTTAAATATTATATTATATTAATGCGCACATAGTATATTTATATTGTTATAAGTATATCGCCATACATTGCAGTATTGCTTTAAAAATATTTCCATTCATAGAATAATTTCTTATAAGTACAATAAAATACATACATATATGTATGTAAATACGGCGCTATATAATATACATCTATACTCTTATCATTCATTCATCAGTGACATATACGATATGTAAATAAACATGATATTATATAAGTATGTATGTATATCAATATCATATAAATAAAAATTCTTCAAGCAACCGTTATGTTGTTTATTTATTTACATTTTTTTGTACTACGCATTATATCCTCAACAATTTCAAATTATCGAGTAAAACAAAATGCAAAAAATTCGTTAAAGAAATTTGTTAGAAAATTTGAAAAAATCAAGTAACACTTTCGTCAATTATAAAGTAACCCTATATTATTAAAAAAAGTTGTTAACAGAAATCAGAGTATAATGTTGAAGCTTTACGTTTTATGTATTACTTCAAAAAAATTTTAACAGATGTTCAAGTTACAGGTGTTTAAAAATAGGAAATTTTCAGTTTTTGACCCCTTGCAGCTCCTAAAGGGGGAATGATACAAAAAAAAATTCTGAAATGACTCTTACTTATTTTCAAAGATCTAACTTCTGTCAAAATTTCAAGTTTCCAACTTTAACCTTTTAGAAGATAGAAAGGTTAAAGGATTTTGCAATAATTCAGTTTCGCATATCGGTAAATTATGACACCGTATAGCACAAGTATATATTTATTATATACATGTTTGTAAAGCTCATAATAGTACCTATCGTTTGGAATTTTCAGATTGAAGATATAGCTTATAGAACTTGTGTTATAACTATTTAAATATAGAGATTTTTCGAACTTTGGGAGGCTGTAGCTCCTTAACGGGTGGGGCTACAGAAAAATTAATATATACATCAAATTAATTTTTTTATGATATCTATCAGCAGTTAAAATTTCATGGCTCTATTTCAAAAAAATTGTAGAGATCTAAAAGTTAGTTGTTCGGGAGCTACCCGAAGTTTTGGTCGGACCTCAACCAAAAAAAATAGGAAACCTACCAACCAAAAAAAATTGTTCCCAGAATATTTTTTGTAAATTTCAAGATTCTAGCTTTCTTAGTTTTTGTGTTAGCGTGCTGACGGACGGACGGACATGGCTTAATCGACTCAGAATTTGATTCTGATCCGATCCATACCTTTGACGGTATATCCAGCTCGCTTATTTCGAGGTGTTACAAACGGAGGAGTAATTTTATTATACCCGATACTTATCGTACGGGTATAAATATAAAGTATAGTTGTGATTTATGCCCAAAAAATGGTTTACAAAACATTAACAAAACTGTTTTAAAATTAGCATTGGAATTAAAAAAAATTAGAGAAATAATGAGTGAAAATAATAAAAACATAAAAGATGGTAAGTTTGATGTAATTAATGCATTCCATGAACATAAAACATTTTATATCAAAAGAAATTAAAAAATTAGAAGATAATAAAAAAAACAATTTAAAAAAAAATTTACAATCAACATAACTGGTTGATACGTTGATATTTCATACGTTTCATACTGATACGTTGAAATTACCAATAATTATGAAACCAAAATATAATAAACAAAAAAGTGATGTAACAAAAAATGAAATAAAATCAAAATTATTCCCTCGTTATTGCAAGTAGAAATCGAAAAATTAAAAGAATTAAAAAATTATGGTGCAATTGCTATTACTTGCAAAAATAAAGAATCTGCTAAAATAGTAGAAGGTGCAATAAAAGAAAAATTAGGTGAAAATTATGAAATTCAAGTAACTAAGGAAATAAATCCCAAGATACTTATTGTGGGAATGAGTGAAGAGATATTTAAAGAGCTAGTTGTGGATGCAATAAAGAAGCAAAATAATATAGAATTTAGCGAGGTGAAATGTTTAAAAGTATAAGTGTCAAAACAATAAAACATATTATTTTAATGCAATAGTTGAAATGGATGGGAATGCATTTAAAAAAATTATGGTAATTGGAAAAAGTAATATTGAATGGGATCGTTGTAAGGTATATGAACATTTACAAATTTTAAGGTGCTTTAATTGTTGTGGTTTTAATCATAAGGCTACAGATTGTAAAAATGGAATTTGTTGTTTTAAATGTGGTGAAACTGATCATAAATCAAATTAATGTCAGGAAGCTGTTCAAAAATGTGTAAATTGTATAAGAGCTAAGATTAAATTAGGTCTTACTGATTTGAATGTGCAACACGACTCCAGAAGTCTATCATGTCCTAGTTATGTAAAAAATTTGTTACAAGAAGTAAAACAGCTTATTAACAATTAAAGAATGTAGAAGGTGTTTGCCTTAATATACAAGGTACAATAAATAATTTTGCACAAATAGAATCAATACTTACTCCTAGAAAATACGATTTTATTTCATTAACTGAAACTCATTTAACGAAGGATGATGATGATAGTTTATTTTATATAGAGGATTATAATATTATAAGAATAGATTCAACTTCAAAACGTACAGGTAGTATACTAGTTTATTTAAAAAAATGTTGCAATTAATAAGCAACTTTAGCTCCGCAATGAATTGGTGGGGGATAAATGTAAAAATATATAAACAAAATCGATATAATACATAGATATATATATATGTGGTATATAGATCTTCGAAATATATAAATATCAATTCAGATTTTTATCAGAATTTTTCAAAATGGATAGACTTTAACATAAATTGGCTAACGAACAGTAATACAAAAAAATGTTTAGAAGGCATAATTCATGATAATGGATTTAAACAGTCAACCAACACTTATTACCATGCGTTCTAAAACACTAATTGATTTTGTAATGGTAAATGACAAATATAATGTTAAGGCAATGGTAGACAGCCAGTTAAAAATAAGTGATCACAAAACAATAATAGCTAGTATACAAAATGAAAATACTAGAGATGTAAAAAAAACTGTTAAATATTTTAAATACAATAAGAATATATTTAGAGCAAAAGTATGTCACAGTGAATTGGTAACAGTTTATTACACAAATTGTAATTTGAAAGCTGATATTTTATCAAATCACTAATTACAATCTTAAATGAATTTTAAACAAATAAATGTAACAGTAAGTCGATGCAACCGACTTATTAATACCCTACACCTGAATAATTCGAATTAAATGAAAAATCCATAAGTTTTTTTGGCAACTGCTTGAATTTCTTCCCTTTTCTGTCTTATTCAACTCGAATTTCAGGAACGTAAAAGAGGCATCCTCTTGGGATATGCTTGACACCTTTGTAAAAAATTTTAAGTTTCTATCTTTATTAAATTCGAAGATTGTTAGTCCTTGGGAGGTGTGTGTCAGGTACCGGAATTGCCACTCCAATTCATCGAATCCATCTCAGGAAAATAAAGAAAACATGCCAGAACACCATTGTACTAAATTTAAAGGTTCTACTGTTGTTGGTTTTGGAGATATGCTTGTTGCTCTTGTGCTCGTCCGGAAGTATCCAAAATACGAACCCATTGTTCAAATTCTTTCAAATGTCAGTTTAAAATTTTACAGAAAAGGAAACATAACAGAACACCTTTGTACTAAAAATAAAAGTTATATCTTTGTTGGTTGTGGAGATATACTCGTTTGCTCTGGGGCTCGTCCAGAAGCTTCCAAGATTTCAACCCATGGACCAAATCCTCACAAATTTCAGAAACATAAATCAAACATGAAGGAACATTATTCTGCCTAATTTAAAGGTTATATCTTTTTTGCTTTTGGAGATAATATCATTTGCCTTGAGGCTCGTTCGGAAGCTTCCAAAATACGAATCCATGGTTCAAATTCTTTCAAATGTCAGTTTCCAATTTTATAGAAAAGTTATGTTTCCTTCCAGCACACTCTTGTACTAAAAATAAAGGTTCTTTCTTTATTGCTTGTGGAGATATACTCGTTCGCTCTGGGACTCGTTCGGAAGCTTCCAAGATCCGAACCCATGAACCAAATCCTTTCAAATTTCAGAGACTTAAATAAAACATGAAAGAACATCACTCTGCCAAATTTAAAGGTTATATCTTAGTTGGTTTTGGAGATAATCTCATTTGCTCTGGTGCACGTTCGGAAGCTTCCAAAATCCAAACCCATGGACCAAATCCTCTTAAATTTCAGAGACATAAATCGAACGGGAAGGAACATCATTTTACAAAATTTAAAGGTTCTATCTTTCTTGCTTTTGGAGATAATCTCGTTTGCTCCGGAATCATTCGGAAGCTTCCAGAATCCGAATCCATTGACCGATTTTGTCTTCCTTTCGTGATTAGTAACCTACAATATAAATTTCATTAAGATAGCTTCATTAGTTTTTGAGTTATCGTGCGAACGGACGGACGGACGGACATCGTTAAATCGACTCAGGAGGTGATCCTGATTCAGAATATATATACATGTCCATATCTAACTCGCTTCCTTTTAGTAATTACAAACACCATACCAAAGTTAATATACTTTAGGTAGGATATAAAAAGCAAACCATAAGGGAAAGCTGTGAATGGTATACAGAAGAACTAAGACTTATGAATGTAGAAAAAGTTAAACAATACCAGAGAGCAATTTTGATAAATAATATAAATGAGTGGCATAGCTATAAACATATTAGCAATATTTATTCCAACAAACTTTTTGAAATAAAAAATTGTTTTGAGTAGTATGTATATGCCGTTTCAGCGCCAAGAGGAGCTTTTTTAAAGCTTTTATCATGCCGTTTCAGCGCCAGGAGGAGCTTTTATTCAACAGTTCTCCTAAATGTATGCAATAAAATTGTGATAAGTAAAAAGTTTTATGCTTTTGAATATTTTAAATTAAGCTTAGCGGTTAGAATATCAGTTATGTTTAAATTTCAAATTAAAACAGTAATAAGCTTAAGATATTGTGCTTACTGTTCTTAATTAAATATGAAAAATTTTTAAAGTTTGGGTTGGTTTAAATACAAAGTTCTTGATTTAATATTTGCATAAAAATTGAAAAAAAAGTTTTATAAATTTAAAAAAAAAAAAAATAAGTTTAAGCTATTGAGCTGAATATTCCTAATTAGATATGAAAAGTTTTTTAAGTTTGGTTTATTCTTAATATTTTTAAAGTTTAAGTTTGTTTTAATATTTACATGAAAATTTAAAAAAAAGTTTTAAAAAATATAACCATAATAAGCTTAAGCTATTGTGCTGAAATTCCAAAATTAGTTATAAAAAGTTTTTAAAGTTTGGTTTATATTCAAAGTTATTATTATCATATAGTTTAAGCTTGATTTAATATTAACTTACCAAAAAAATTTAAATATAAAACTTTTTATATTTAAAACAATAATAAGCTTAAGAAGTTAAACTGTAGTGCTGAGTATTAAAAAGATAATATGAAAAGTTTTTAAAGTTGGGTTTAAATACAAAACTATTATTAGGAAAGTTTAAGTTTGGTTTAAAATTTACTTGAAATTATTAAAGAAAAGTTTTTTAAATTAATAATAAGCATAAGCTATATAGTGCTATTGAAAAGTTTTCAAAGTTAATATTATTAAAGTTTAGATTTGAAAAATTAAAAGTTTTTTATGTTTTAAAATTTTAACAAAATTATTATTAAAGTTTAAATTTGATCAAGTAAAAATAAGCAACGTATTAAAATGTAACAAATATACAAGTAAATTTTTTAAAGGAGTTTTTGCTTTAGATCAACTTCCCAAAATAATTAAAAAACAAACTTTTTAATTGTAAACACTGACAAAGCAAAAATCCATGGACACATTGGTTAAATATTTATATTCCAAAACATGGCTGTTTAAATAATTATTTAATATAAATGAAATGTCAAGAGCCCAAATAGTAACTGAAATTCATAGACAGGCAAGAAGTAAATTTCCTAGAAGAAAATTTACACAAAAACTAATAATTGACGCATTGCAAATTGATTTAGTAGAAATGTTACCTTATGCAAAGTTTAATAACTGTTATAAATATATGGAAATGGTCATTGACATTTTTTCTAAAAATGCTTAAGCTGAATCTGTGAAAACAAAAAATGCTGTAGATGTCTTTATTGCCTTAAAATCAGTTATTAGTATATAAATGGTTACCCATTAATAAAGGAATATAATTCAACAAAACATAGCACAATAAAACTTCCTCCTGAAAAAATTACAAAGAACAACGAAAAAAATATACTTAGAAATATACATATGGAACCTAAAATTTTTCAAAAAACTAAGTATAAGGTTGGAAATTTTGTAAGAATAAGTAAATATAAAGATCATTTCGAAAAAGGTTATCAACCAAATTGGTCATCTGAAATATTTAAAATTGAAAAGATCAATAATACTTATCCTGTTACATATCAATTATCAGACAATACTGATACGCCAATTTCCGGAGGTTTTTATCAAGCTGAGCTTACACCTGTAAAATATCCAGATACTTATCTTGTAGAAAAAATTCTGAAGAACAAGGTAATGGCTTTGATGATGTACATAATACTTAACCTTCCACATAACGATTATCAATCCAAAACTTTTTCAAATATTCTATGGTACCATTCAATACTAAGCGGTAAATGTATATTAAATTACACGCAGTCATCGTCTGACTTTCATAGTGTAAAGATCAATTCGATCAGAGTACTTTCTTACTAAGTTTTTTTATTATTCTATACATAAACATATTCATATAATAAACTAACGGGTACGTTAATATTTTTTTCTTTTTCTTTTCATTCTTGTAATATTTTCTTTCTATATCAATAATCTAAAAAAAAAAAATTGAACTATATATTTTTATATACTAGTATTTAATAATAACGCCGGTGGACAATCCGGGTCCACTGGAGAACAGGTTTGGCCTCTTAGCTTCTCTTAGTGAAGAAAAGAGGTTAACCACTCCCAAAAATAAAAGGAAAAAATCTTGCTTAGGTGAAGCTTTTCCCTCCTTAAGCGACTCCCTGCGAGAGAAAACAAAGAACCATCCCAAATTCATAACTATAGAATCTACTGAAAAAAACAAACCATTGTCGTCCTTCAGTGTGTTTGCCTTGCCAAGTGCAATAAAAGGGATTAGTTCCGAGGTAGAAAAAATTAATATTCTTCGCGATGGGAGTTTATTAGTTTTAACAAAAAATCAAAAAATTGCTGACAAATTCATAAAAACCAAAAATTTCGGCGGAATTTGTTCTGTCACAGCCAAATACCATCAACAGTTAAATAGTTGTAAAGGCACAATTTACGACAGGAACTTAATACAGACAACAGAAGCTGAAATTTGCGATGAATTAAAAAGTCAAGGAGTTACAGACGTTTATAAATTCAAAAGAAATGACAAAGACGGTAAATCGTTTTACACGGGTTTAATCCTGTTGACTTTCGATGTATATAAAATTCCGCAAAAAATTGACATTGCTTGGTATACCAAGGAAGTACGAGAGTACTTCCCCAACCCCATGAAATGTCAAACATGTCAACTATTGGGACACACGAAAAAACATTGCAAAAGAAACCCTACCTGTGAAAAATGCAACTTGCCACCACATAACACAGAGAATTGTACACGTTTGATGTGTGCAAATTGCTTTGAAGAGCATGCAGCGTCTTATAAATTATGTCCTAAATACCTACAGCAAAAAGAAATTCTTAAAATTAAAACGCAGAATAAATGTACAATAAACGAAGCCAGAAAAACATACAAACAAATGAACCCATTGAACTTAACTTATGGTCTATACTCACGAGCCGTTTCAAACTCTACAATAACCAATAATATCCCAACGATCACTCAAACTTCTTCTTCATCAAATATCAAATTACCAATAATAATTAATCATAAAACAACGCCAAATCCCATAAATAAAACCCAAATTTTAAATTCAAATAATAATAAAACTGAACCTCTGCCTAGCAAAAGTTTATCAGTTAAAGTTCAAAACGATAATCAAATTGTACAAAACGACAAACCTCAATTAATTAAAACAAATGAAACCCAAGTCTCTCAAAATAATAAAATCGAATTAACTATTAACAATTCAATAGTAGACCATAGTCCAATTCCCAATATAAATGATTGCCCATCTACACATCTTATTAATAATTCATACTTATCAAATGAGTCAATATCTACACAAGATTATAGTGACCATACCGCATTTCAAGAAATGATAACTGCACTGAACCAAAATAATACAGAATCTAATCTGAATGAAGATTCCAAAATGGAATTATAAAATCTAGAATCTTACACTTGTATGTCTAAACATACAAATGTTAATGATAACTGGTTTTATTCCTCTTCACATTCTGTTTTCTTTATTAAATTAAAATGATACTTAACATTCTTCAATGGAATATTAAAGGATATCACAACAATTATACAGAAATTGAACTATTACTAAAATCCCAAAAACCGCAAATAATCTGTTTGCAAGAAACACATGTAAAATATAATGTACTTCCCCGCACACCTAAGCAGTTCTCCGGATACTTCCACAACTTCCAAAATCACACAACAGCCAAACAAGGTACCGGAATACTAATTCACAAAAGTATACCACATAAAAACATCCAAATTAACTCCAATTTATCATTTATAGCAATAGAAATCAATCTTAAAACTCCAATCACAATAATTTCAATTTATATTCCACCAGATCAAAAAATTACGTGTTCAGACCTATGCAATATCATATCCAACATAAAAACTCCAATTATTTTAGCAGGGGACCTTAACGGATGGAGTCCTCTTTGGGGCTCCTCTAACACAAATCATAGAGGCAAAATTATAGAAGATTTTATTTTTAGTACTAACATTTCAATCTTGAACAACGGCTCCCCCACTCACTTCTCCACCCAAGGCACATTCACTAACATAGATTTATCTTTATGCAGTACACAGTTACTTCCACACATCGAATGGAATATTTCCAAAGATTTACACAATAGTGACCACTTCCCAATAACAATAGAAGTTAATACTTCGAACTCAACCAATGTTAAACTATCTAAACCCGCCAAATTTAACTGTAATCGCGCAGACTGGCTAAAATTCCAAAACAGAATTAAAGAACTAAATGAAAATACCACCCCATCTCAGAATATTAATAAAGAAGCAGCTCAAATTCAGAAAATAATCCGTTGTTCCGCAAATATTTCCATTCCTATATCTTCTCCAAAGTCCCAAAACCGAAATGTCCCTTGGTGGACGCCTAAACTCAAAGCCCTTAGAATTCAAAAACAAACAGCCTGGAAAAATTACCGTAAAAACAGTACTATTTGTAATTTAATAAACTACCGTAGGTTAAACGCTTTATTTAATAAAGAGAAAAAAACCGCAAAACAACTCAAATTTCAAGATTTCACTAAAACACTTAACCCTCAAACTCCAGTTAACACATTATGGAAAAGAATTTCCCTGTTAACTGGAACATACACTCCTTTTCAAATCAAATCTATAAAAATAGGCTCAATTACAACTGACGACAAACCAACCATTGCAGCAAATTTTGGAAAATATTATTCTGAGTGTTCTGAAATTAATGTAACACCCTCTGTAAATACGGAAGTCACATACAATCCTTTACTCTGTAACAAGCAAACCAAATTTTTAGAAATGGACTTAAACATAATTGAACTAGAAAATAGTTTAAATACTGCTAGAGGCTTAACTCCAGGGCAAGATAAAATAACATACGAAATGTTAAGAAAAACAACTCAAAAATTCAAATATAGAATTCTAGAGTTTTTCAATAAAATCTACAACAAAGGTACAATCCCGCAGGCTTACAAAACAGCAATTGTAATACCGATAAAAAAACCACTTAAAAACATAGATCAAATTTCAAGTTATAGACCAATATCTTTATTACCGTGTATTAGTAAAATCTTAGATAAAATAATAGCCAAACGTTTAATGTGGTATCTTTCCCACAACAAATTATTATCTCCGTATCAGGTGGGTTTTAAAACAAATTCTAATACAACAGATGCTCTTATTTATATAGATCATTTAATATCTAAAAATCTATCCACAAAAAATCACACATCTATAGATTTCGAAAAAGCGTTCGAAAAAATAAGTCCACACATAATTTTAGAAAAATTACAAGAATGGAAAGTCGGTCAGAAGATTTTTAATTACGTTAAATCTTTTTTAAAAAATCGTAAAATACGTTGCAGGGTGAATAATGTATTTTCGCCTACATTTTTACTTTTCAACGGTGTTCCGCAAGGTTCACCACTATCGGTCACTCTTTTTCTAATTGCTTTTAATGATATTAGCAAATTGATAACTTGTAATAAAAATCTCCAACACTGCCTATATGCAGATGATTTATATATAATTTCAAAAACAAAAAACACAAGTGAGATTTCAAACCAGTTTGTTGAAGCATTAAATGCAATTAATAATTGGTCTAATCAATCAGGGGCGAAAATTTCTGTTAACAAATGTAAGCATTTGCATGTATGTAAAAAAATTAATTGTGAATGCCCAGACATAAAATTTAATAACTTAACAATTATTAATGTAAACAATTTAAAAATTCTAGGCGTAATATTTGATAATAAAAATAGTTTTAAAGAACACTGTAATTATATTAGAAATAATATCACTTCTAGGCTAAATGTAATTAAATATCTTTCATCAAATAAAAGTAATGTTCATACTAATACCTTATTAACTATTACTAAATTGACAATAGTATCTAAAATTGATTACGGACTACTAGTTTATGGGAAGTGTGCAAAATCTCATTTAAATAAAATAAAAGCCCCATATCATGCCGCCATTAGAAAAAGTTTACGAGCGTTCTGTACCACACCATCAGAAACTATGCTAGCTGAAGGAGGCTTTTTAACCATAGAAAACCGAACACTGCTCCTCCGAGGAAAGTATTTCCCAAAATTCCTTACAAACTCAACCGAGCTGTTGCACAAAGAAGTTCAATTAACAAAAGTCAGAAAAAAAATCACGAAAATAAAATCAGGACTCACTGAAACATTAAATATAAAGATTCAATTTAACATAGAAGCCACGCCAATTAAAATTCCTAATCTCAAATTTCCACCATGGTTATTATCCTATAAATCATTTATTAGTGATCTAACACAGCTGCATAAGGACAATACTACTCATAATCAATTCATACAACTATTCAAAGCAAACACAGAAATTTATAAACAAAATAATTGGGAATTTTTATTTTCCGATGGCTCCAAAAAAGAAAGCAGAACTGCTTTTGCAGTAGTGAATGAATCAGGTATATTAATAACTAATGGTTTACTTCCATCCGATTCTAATATATTTGAAGCGGAATTACAGGGTATATTATCAAGCTTATTAATAACGAAAGCTAGCAAAGGGAAAAAAATAATTTTTACCTACAGTCTATCAGCTTTTGAATCTATCAAAAATATGGGAAAAAGTTCTGAGGTTATTGACACGATAAAACAACTAATAATAGAAATGCAAAACAAAGTTAAATTAATGTGGATACCAGCACATGTTGGTATAGCAGGCAACGAGTTAGCCGATAAAGCAGCCAAAGCTGCAATCAACTCACCTCTTTTCACTTTCACACCATTTAGTAAAAAATCAATAGCCAAGTCTACTTCAAGAAAAGTTTTGGAATATTTTAATAACGAGTGGGAGAACTTCAATCATAAATACAAATCAGTTAACCCGGATAGAAAACCTATTTCACTACCAATCACAACTTCATCCACTATGAATAAATACTTTGTTAGACTTCGTTTGGGACATACCAACTTATCTCATGCCTTTTTACTTAAAAAGGAACAGCAATCAACTTGCACCTTTTGCAACAAATTCCCATTAACTATAGATCATCTTCTTCTTCAATGCTCTGCAATAGCCCAAACCAGATCCTCAACCTTTCAAAATGTTAACGCTTTTAAAATTCTCTCACACGCCACTGATGAAAACATTAATAAAATTTTCAAATTTCTAAATAAATTAATAATATGTAATCTTATCTAATTTCAGATCAATTAATATTTATAAGAATTTAAATTTACTTGACTATTAAATATCAAATTTAAGTTTAGAACACTTAATTAAAACAAAAATAACAAAACACAAAATATATAAGTAATTATCATATAAAAAAAAAAAAAAAAAATTTAATTTAAAAAAAAAAAAAAACATAAAAGAAGAAAATAAAACATATTTATTTTTAATACCTTACAATTGGCAGTAATTTGTAATGCCGTTATAATAAATATAAAAAAAAAAAAAAATTGTTATGTTTAAAGTTGAAATATAAAAAAAAAAAAAAAACATGAATAATGATAATAATAATAATAAAACAAAGAACAAATTGTAAAGCTGTATATATAATGCATAAAGAAATTAATTTAAAGAAAAAATGAAATATTTTAATTTTGTATGTAAATTATAAGTCAAATAAGAAAAATTTGTAAAAGAAAAAGCCGATAGCCCTGGCAGCTAGTGCTTTTAAATCACTATTGTATATAATTTGAATTATATTCAATAAAAAATAATAATAATAATAATAATATTAAATTACAAAATAGTAAATATAATTTTAAATATTATATTATATTAATGCGCACATAGTATATTTATATTGTTATAAGTATATCGCCATACATTGCAGTATTGCTTTAAAAATATTTCCATTCATAGAATAATTTCTTATAAGTACAATAAAATACATACATATATGTATGTAAATACGGCGCTATATAATATACACCTATACTCTTATCATTCATTCATCAGTGACATATACGATATGTAAATAAACATGATATTATATAAGTATGTATGTATATCAATATCATATAAATAAAAATTATTCAAGCAACCGTTATGTTGTTTATTTATTTACATTTTTTTGTACTACGCATTATATCCTCAACAATTTCAAATTATCGAGTAAAACAAAATGCAAAAAATTCGTTAAAGAAATTTGTTAGAAAATTTGAAAAAATCAAGTAACACTTTCGTCAATTATAAAGTAACCCTATATTATTAAAAAAAGTTGTTAACAGAAATCAGAGTATAATGTTGAAGCTTTACGTTTTATGTATTACTTCAAAAAAATTTTAACAGATGTTCAAGTTACAGGTGTTTAAAAATAGGAAATTTTCAGTTTTTCACCCCTTGCAGCTCCTAAAGGGGGAATGATACAAAAAAAAATTCTGAAATGGCTCTTACTTATTTTCAAAGATCTAACTTCTGTCAAAATTTCAAGTTTCCAACTTTAACCTTTTAGAAGATAGAAAGGTTAAAGGATTTTGCAATAATTCAGTTTCGCATATCGGTAAATTATGACACCGTATAGCACAAGTATATATTTATTATATACATGTTTGTAAAGCTCATAATAGTACCTATCGTTTGGAATTTTCAGATTGAAGATATAGCTTATAGAACTTGTGTTATAACTATTTAAATATAGAGATTTTTCGAACTTTGGGAGGCTGTAGCTCCTTAACGGGTGGGGCTACAGAAAAATTAATATATACATCAAATTAATTTTTTTATGATATCTATCAGCAGTTAAAATTTCATGGCTCTATTTCAAAAAAATTGTAGAGATCTAAAAGTTAGTTGTTCGGGAGCTACCCGAAGTTTTGGTCGGACCTCAACCAAAAAAAATTGTTCCCAGAATATTTTTTGTAAATTTCAAGATTCTAGCTTTCTTAGTTTTTGTGTTAGCGTGCTGACGGACGGACGGACATGGCTTAATCGACTCAGAATTTGATTCTGATCCGATCCATACCTTTGACGGTATATCCAGCTCGCTTATTTCGAGGTGTTACAAACGGAGGAGTAATTTTATTATACCCGATACTTATCGTACGGGTATAAATATAAAGTATAGTTGTGATTTATGCCCAAAAAATGGTTTACAAAACATTAACAAAACTGTTTTAAAATTAGCATTGGAATTAAAAAAAATTAGAGAAATAATGAGTGAAAATAATAAAAACATAAAAGATGGTAATGTTGATGTAATTAATGCATTCCATGAACATAAAACATTTTATATCAAAAGAAATTAAAAAATTAGAAGATAATAAAAAAAACAATTTAAAAAAAAATTTACAATCAACCAGTTATACTGATACGTTGAAATTACCAATAATTATGAAACCAAAATATAATAAACAAAAAAGTGATGTAACAAAAAATGAAATAAAATCAAAATTATTCCCTCGTTATTGCAAGTAGAAATCGAAAAATTAAAAGAATTAAAAAATTATGGTGCAATTGCTATTACTTGCAAAAATAAAGAATCTGCTAAAATAGTAGAAGGTGCAATAAAAGAAAAATTAGGTGAAAATTATGAAATTCAAGTAACTAAGGAAATAAATCCCAAGATACTTATTGTGGGAATGAGTGAAGAGATATTTAAAGAGCTAGTTGTGGATGCAATAAAGAAGCAAAATAATATAGAATTTAGCGAGGTGAAATGTTTAAAAGTATAAGTGTCAACACAATAAAACATATTATTTTAATGCAATAGTTGAAATGGATGGGAATGCATTTAAAAAAATTATGGTAATTGGAAAAAGTAATATTGAATGGGATCGTTGTAAGGTATATGAACATTTACAAATTTTAAGGTGCTTTAATTGTTGTGGTTTTAATCATAAGGCTACAGATTGTAAAAATGGAATTTGTTGTTTTAAATGTGGTGAAACTGATCATAAATCAAATTAATGTCAGGAAGCTGTTCAAAAATGTGTAAATTGTATAAGAGCTAAGATTAAATTAGGTCTTACTGATTTGAATGTGCAACACGACTCCAGAAGTCTATCATGTCCTAGTTATGTAAAAAATTTGTTACAAGAAGTAAAACAGCTTATTAACAATTAAAGAATGTAGAAGGTGTTTGCCTTAATATACAAGGTACAATAAATAATTTTGCACAAATAGAATCAATACTTACTCCTAGAAAATACGATTTTATTTCATTAACTGAAACTCATTTAACGAAGGATGATGATGATAGTTTATTTTATATAGAGGATTATAATATTATAAGAATAGATTCAACTTCAAAACGTACAGGTAGTATACTAGTTTATTTAAAAAAATGTTGCAATTAATAAGCAACTTTAGCTCCGCAATGAATTGGTGGGGGATAAATGTAAAAATATATAAACAAAATCGATATAATACATAGATATATATATATGTGGTATATAGATCTTCGAAATATATAAATATCAATTCAGATTTTTATCAGAATTTTTCAAAATGGATAGACTTTAACATAAATTGGCTAACGAACAGTAATACAAAAAAATGTTTAGAAGGCATAATTCATGATAATGGATTTAAACAGTCAACCAACACTTATCACCATGCGTTCTAAAACACTAATTGATTTTGTAATGGTAAATGACAAATATAATGTTAAGGCAATGGTAGACAGCCAGTTAAAAATAAGTGATCACAAAACAATAATAGCTAGTATACAAAATGAAAATACTAGAGATGTAAAAAAAACTGTTAAATATTTTAAATACAATAAGAATATATTTAGAGCAAAAGTATGTCACAGTGAATTGGTAACAGTTTATTATACAAATTGTAATTTGAAAGCTGATATTTTATCAAATCACTAATTACAATCTTAAATGAATTTTAAACAAATAAATGTAACAGTAAGTCGATGCAACCGACTTATTAATACCCTACACCTGAATAATTCGAATTAAATGAAAAATCCATAAGTTTTTTTGGCAACTGCTTGAATTTCTTCCCTTTTCTGTCTTATTCAACTCGAATTTCAGGAACGTAAAAGAGGCATCCTCTTGGGATATGCTTGACACCTTTGTAAAAAATTTTAAGTTTCTATCTTTATTAAATTCGAAGATTGTTAGCCCTTGGGAGGTGTGTGTCAGGTACCGGAATTGCCACTCCAATTCATCGAATCCATCTCAGGAAAATAAAGAAAACATACCAGAACACCATTGTACTAAATTTAAAGGTTCTACTGTTGTTGGTTTTGGAGATATGCTTGTTGCTCTTGTGCTCGTCCGGAAGTATCCAAAATACGAACCCATTGTTCAAATTCTTTCAAATGTCAGTTTAAAATTTTACAGAAAAGGAAACATAACAGAACACCTTTGTACTAAAAATAAAAGTTATATCTTTGTTGGTTGTGGAGATATACTCGTTTGCTCTGGGGCTCGTCCAGAAGCTTCCAAGATTTCAACCCATGGACCAAATCCTCACAAATTTCAGAAACATAAATCAAACATGAAGGAACATTATTCTGCCTAATTTAAAGGTTATATCTTTTTTGCTTTTGGAGATAATATCATTTGCCTTGAGGCTCGTTCGGAAGCTTCCAAAATACGAATCCATGGTTCAAATTCTTTCAAATGTCAGTTTCCAATTTTATAGAAAAGTTATGTTTCCTTCCAGCACACTCTTGTACTAAAAATAAAGGTTCTTTCTTTATTGCTTGTGGAGATATACTCGTTCGCTCTGGGACTCGTTCGGAAGCTTCCAAGATCCGAACCCATGAACCAAATCCTTTCAAATTTCAGAGACTTAAATAAAACATGAAAGAACATCACTCTGCCAAATTTAAAGGTTATATCTTAGTTGGTTTTGGAGATAATCTCATTTGCTCTGGTGCACGTTCGGAAGCTTCCAAAATCCAAACCCATGGACCAAATCCTCTTAAATTTCAGAGACATAAATCGAACGGGAAGGAACATCATTGTACAAAATTTAAAGGTTCTATCTTTCTTGCTTTTGGAGGTAATCTCGTTTGCTCCGGAATCATTCGGAAGCTTCCAGAATCCGAATCCATTGACCGATTTTGTCTTCCTTTCGTGATTAGTAACCTACAATATAAATTTCATTAAGGTAGCTTCATTAGTTTTTGAGTTATCGTGCGAACGGACGGACGGACGGACATCGTTAAATCGACTCAGGAGGTGATCCTGATTCAGAATATATATACATGTCCATATCTAACTCGCTTCCTTTTAGTGATTACAAACACCATACCAAAGTTAATATACTTTAGGTAGGATATAAAAAGCAAACCATAAGGGAAAGCTGTGAATGGTATACAGAAGAACTAAGACTTATGAATGTAGAAAAAGTTAAACAATACCAGAGAGCAATTTTGATAAATAATATAAATGAGTGGCATAGCTATAAACATATTAGCAATATTTATTCCAACAAACTTTTTGAAATAAAAAATTGTTTTGAGTAGTATGTATATGCCGTTTCAGCGCCAAGAGGAGCTTTTTTAAAGCTTTTATCATGCCGTTTCAGCGCCAGGAGGAGCTTTTATTCAACAGTTCTCCTAAATGTATGCAATAAAATTGTGATAAGTAAAAAGTTTTATGCTTTTGAGTATTTTAAATTAAGCTTAGCGGTTAGAATATCAGTTATGTTTAAATTTCAAATTAAAACAGTAATAAGCTTAAGATATTGTGCTTACTGTTCTTAATTAAATATGAAAAATTTTTAAAGTTTGGGTTGGTTTAAATACAAAGTTCTTGATTTAATATTTGCATAAAAATTGAAAAAAAAGTTTTATAAATTAAAAAAAAAAAAAAATAATTTTAAGCTATTGAGCTGAATATTCCTAATTAGATATGAAAAGTTTTTTAAGTTTGGTTTATTCTTAATATTATTAAAGTTTAAGTTTGTTTTAATATTTACATGAAAATTTAAAAAAAAGTTTTAAAAAATATAACCATAATAAGCTTAAGCTATTGTGCTGAAATTCCAAAATTAGTTATAAAAAGTTTTTAAAGTTTGGTTTATATTTAAAGTTATTATTATCATATAGTTTAAGCTTGATTTAATATTAACTTACCAAAAAAATTTAAATATAAAACTTTTTATATTTAAAACAATAATAAGCTTAAGAAGTTAAACTGTAGTGCTGAGTATTAAAAAGATAATATGAAAAGTTTTTAAAGTTGGGCTTAAATACAAAACTATTATTAGGAAAGTTTAAGCTTGGTTTAAAATTTACTTGAAATTATTAAAGAAAAGTTTTTTAAATTAATAATAAGCATAAGCTATATAGTGCTATTGAAAAGTTTTCAAAGTTAATATTATTAAAGTTTAGATTTGAAAAATTAAAAGTTTTTTATGTTTTAAAATTTTAACAAAATTATTATTAAAGTTTAAATTTGATTTACTTGAAAATTAAAAAAAAAATTTTAAAAACTTGATTTGAATACATAATATTCTTCAAATGAAATAATATTCTTCAAATGAAATGCTTTGTAATGTTTTTACTTCAATAAAAGCTTGATTCAAATAATTGAAATTATATTGTTAATAATATAAGCTATGAAAAAACGTGATCGAGGTCAAGTTGAAAATAAAATACTAGTTTTATAAAGTTCTTTTTATTAATAAATAACAGCATTGCATTTTGTCTTTTGTTTTTTGTTTTTTTGTTTTTAATTAAATAATATCTTGTTTATTTATCCATGAATCATGTTTTTTATCAAAGCCAAGCCACCTAAACAAAACTTGATTTCCTTTTTTTTTTATTATTTTTTCTACAAGATAAACATTAGGAAATTTAACAGATGTAAGTTCAGGTTCATAAAAACTGCCTTTTATTGGTTTTTGTGTGTAATCAAGTAAATTGTATGTTATTGGATCAGTTCTTTTAATTTTCGCTATTGTATAAATTTCTGTTGACCAATTGGGTTGATAACCTTTTGTAAATATACCTTTAAATTTACTAATACGAACAAAATCTCCAACTTTATATTTTCCTTTACGAAATACTTTTATTTTATTGTAGACTGTTTTTAATAACAATTTCTCATTTTTCTTTGTAACCTTTTTAGGTGGAAGTTTAATTGTGTGATGATATGTTGAATTATATTTTTCTATTAGGGGTGGTAGAATAGATAACCATTTATATGTGCCTTGTAAACTAAATTTTTTCCACATCGTATTTTTTAGGGTGCGATTGAAACGTTCTACAATTGAAGCTTTTAGCTCTAAATATGTATGATAATGGTTAATTTTATTTTTCCTCATTAGATTTTGAATTTTTTGTTAAAAAATTCCGTACCTTGATCAGATTGTAAATTTTTTGGTTTTTGACCAGCACGCTTAAAAATATTTTTCATTGCGATTAAAACATTATCAGCGCTCTTATTTTTAACTGGTTCGGCATACGCAAATTTTGAAAATGTATCTATGACTGTTAATAAATATTTATATCCCTTATTAAATTTGGCATATGGAATCATTTCAACCAAATCAATTTGCCAAGTATCATTTAAACCCTTTTGAATAAATTTTCTTTGTGTAAATTTTCTTCTAGCTCCTCTATGAATTTCTGACACAACTTGTAACCTCGACATTATTCTTGTACCATTCAATTAAATTTTTCAAAGTGATTTTATATTTTTCTATTGTATGACATTCACATGTATCTGGTCCAGAAGTAGAATTATCATATGCCCACAGACAAAGGGCAAAATGAGTACCATAAATTGAAGTGTATTTATTGACTTCAGAAAAATTTTTGATGTGTTTATATAGATGTAATATTAGTTTCTTATGATCATCTAATAAGACGGAGGAATAAATATTTAAGAACTCCTCTACTTCCATAATTCAAAATGACTGTACTAAGAATATGTTCGCTGCTTTTATATTATCTCTAAATTGTATTTTAAATTCAGTTTCTTATCAGACACAGACCAAAAATGATTAATTTTATTCATCCATTTACAATGATGATAGCGGGACCATCTGGATGTGGAAAAACAACATTTGTGAGCAATTTAATTGAAAATATTGATAGATTGATTTATCCGAAAATCGAAACAATAAAATGGTGTAACCCAGAAATTTCTGCTATTCCAAAAAATCTAGCTTTTCCTTATATAGACTTTTATACCAGTATCCCAAAAGAATTTAATGGTAATGAAAATAAACCTACTTTAATTGTTCTAGATGACTTAATGTTAGATTCTGCAAATAAACAGGTATGTGAGCTATTTACTAAAGGTTCACACCATCGTAATTTATCTATTATATTGTTAACGCAAAACGTTTTTCATCAGGGAAAATTTTCAAGAGATATTTCATTAAATTGTAAATATTTAGTGCTTTTCAAAAACCCTCGAGACAAATCACAGATTTTTCCTCTTGCTAGACAACTATATCCGGAAAATATAAAAGATTTCTTGAGAGTATATAATGAGTCAACATCAAAACCTCATGGTTATATTGTGTTGGATTTAACACAAGACATTAACGATTTATTTCGTATTAGAACTAATATTTTTTCCAAGGAATATTGTATATGTTTCTGTGATACGGGTGATTTGAATAACAGCAGCTGTGAAAAGTATGAAACGATTGAAGAAAAACCAACATATATTACGTGTACTAGGAAAGTGCAACAACAAGAAATTTCTTAAAAATGTTCTTAAATATTGTGATGACGATATTATAAAAACTATTGCTGAAATTGCAATCAATATATTAAATGGTAATAATAAAATATCACCAGCACAAAAAGCAAAATTAAAAAAACATAAAAAACAATTAAGATTTCTAGCCTGTTCTAAGAAAAGTATAAAAGCCAAAAGAAAAATATTAGTGGTGGGTTTTTACCAACTTTAATCGGAACTATATTATCTGGTGTAATAGGGAAATTGCTCAGTAAAACATTATGCAGCGAATGATTGTTATGTCACCAGAAATATTTTCAAAATTTAGAAAATTGTTTCAGGATGATAAAAACTTGGATTTATTAGATCAAAAAATGAAAAAAGTTTTATATGATAAAAAACTAAAACCATTGCAAAAATGGTACTTATATCGTCAAAATCTCACATTACGATTTTACATCTCTCAAATCACAAATCACAAATTTAACACATTACGACTTAGATGATGAAAATTCATTTAAAAAATTAGCTCAAACTGAAATGCTGAAAGACGAAAAACTAATACAAAGACCATCTCTAAGCTCTGATTATCGAATGTTTGAAACACCAAGTGGTGATGTAATTACCGTTGCTGTACCATCTCCTGAAAAAAGAAGACACTAAGATCAGCCGGTAGTTCAATTTCCTCAACTATACTTTCACAGTTTCCTGAAACAAAAAAACGAAAACTAAAACCTTTACTAAGAAGTCCAAAACTAAGAACTTCATTAACACCAGAATGGACAACATATAAATAGTGCAACATTTTATGTTTTAGAAGAAGTTAACAAAGATGGATAGTCAAGATGATTTCTACGTAACATTGTTTAGTAATGATAATTTAAAACTGTTTCCAGACAACACTTTAGCTTCATTCGGAAATAAACTACCTATTCACTTTGATTTAAGAAATGGAAACTGGAAAGTAGGTCTTTCAAAAATTTATCTGAATGATTTCCTACAAACGGAAAAATTTAACAAAGAGAATTGTGCTCTTATTAATATCGGGGAGTATAATGTTTATGTAAGAAACATTGAAAAACCTCTTGAAAAAATCAAAGTAACCAAATCTATAGGTTACATATATTAGTCATTTTATTAGTCATCTATAGGTTACATATATTACATTCGGAATTACATTTGGATGATTGGAAGTTTAATTTTGTGCCAACACTTATTAAAAATATAACTCCTAATCCAGGATTTACTCGAAACCAGATTTTTACAGAATTTTTTAATGAAATTTTGACATATATCTCTAATGCAAAGAATTATGATGATGTAGTATTTAAAAAAATGTCAGAATCTAATCGAAAGAATTTAATTCGTATATCGCAAACTTTTGATGAAGATAGTTTCTATATAAAAGTTAATCATAGCTATAACGTAAAAACATTATTAACTGAACTATTTCAACAGAAAAAAAAGTTTCAAAACAAAATTACCTGAACTATTCAAATTAGCTGTTGCTAATAATAAAGACGAATTGAATGGAATGGTGATGATTATTCAGATATAGTTCAATCATCTGTTTTTGGAAGTAGCAAAGTGCGTGCATTAAGAGCTATCAATATAGAAAATTGCAGAATACCTACAAATATTGAATTTGAAAATGTCCATTACATACCTACAGAAAAAAATTGTTTTGAAACTATAGCGATTAAAATTTGCAACCAATACGGTGATGGAATAAATTTTGTTTCCAGTTATTATCCAACAAAAATTGTATTACACTTTATAAAGCATTGATTGCCCGAAGACAATATAAATACTACTACTCAAATATGATATCATATCAAACATGGAAAGAGCTTACGTGAAATAATATTCCTTTCAAGTAGGTGGAGTCAACGATATAGGACCTTTATTACAATTTTATCCAGCTATTCAAAGAGGTCGTGGTTTTGGAAATATATTCGGAAGTTTAATTCGTTACTTAAAGCCGGTTTTTACATCAGGTTGGGACTTAATTAAAACAGAGGCTGTGAACACAAGTAAAAATATTTTAAGTGATATAGCATCTGGTGCAAACATAAAAGAAGCTGTAATTGATCAAAGTAAAGGTGGCATGAAAAATCTACGAAAATCCATAGTTAATCAAATGCATTCAATATATGGTGGAAGACGAAAAGCCATAAAAAGACGAAGCGGTATAAAAAGACGAGCAGTTTCTAAAAAGACACATTTAAAATCGAAGCGACGAAAAAAGCAAATTAAAACCTCTGATATATTCAATTAAATATGGAACGCATGAAATCCGAACTTGATCTTTTTGCATCATTACCAGCACAAACAAGTATATTGCGTTCAGAAGAGGTAGCATACAATCCTTTAGCTTCTTTAGAGGCATCACCGTCAACTATTGAATTTGTTTCGCTTGGAAATGGAGATACATATCGAAATTTATCGTCAACCTACATCAAATTTAAAGTTCAAATATTAAAAAAAGATGGATCAGTTTGGACTGCAAATGATAAAGTAGGAACCGGAACTGATGTAAGAGCAGCCCCGCAGCCCAGTGTTGTAAATAATTTATTACACTCTTTAATTAAACAATGTAATGTAACTCTCAATAGAAAAAACATCACTCCTTCAGACTCCTTATACCATTATAAAGCATACTTAACTACTTTACTAAATTATGGTACAGATTCTAGTCAAACACATTTGGAAGCATCTGGTTGGGAATTCGATAAACCAAATGTAAATGATTTTAGCAATTCTGGTTCTAAATCAAGACAAAAATTGTACAATAATTCTACAATAGTAGAATTAAAGGAATAATTGCATGTAGATTTCTTCAACACTTCCAAATTATTTTAAATAACGTTGACATTCGAATTGCTCTGGCATTAGAAAAACAAGAAAACAAGAACAAGAAAATAAAAAATTTCTTTAACGATAACGATGAAAGTTATTTAAAAATTCTCGAAGCTACATTATACATGAAACATTTAACAATTAATCCTAGCATATTAATAGCACATAATACTGTTTTGGAAAAGACTAATGCAAAATATTTTTATGTTAGAAGTGAAATCAAAACATTTACAATTCCAGCTAACACATCCAATATATTATAGGATAATATATTTATAGGGCAAATACCAAAAGCTCTTGTATTTTGTATGGTTAATAATGAAAATTTTAATGGTAAAAGATTAAAAAATCCATACTATTTCGATCATCAAAATCTCACACAATTTCAATTGTATGTGAATGGAGTGCCTACACCAAACTCTGCAATTGAAACAAGTTTTACATCGAATAACAATTGCAATTCTCGTGCATATTTAACATTATTTAGCGGAACAGGTATACATCATTCTGATAGAGGACATCAAATTTCAAAAGAACTATTTGCAAAAGGTTATACAATACTAGCTTTTGATTTATCACCAGACGGCTCTGGAACTGATACATGCCAGAGTTTATTAAACCAGGGAGTTGTAAAGATTGAAGCAAGACTCAGTTCTCCATTAACTTCAAAATTAACATGCATTGTGTTTGTGGAATTCGACCCCAGTATCGAAATTGATAAAAATCGTAACGTCTACGTAAACATATAAAAGGCAGTTTAGTGAACCATTTTTAATCACTTGAAAATGACGTGCGCTCTAGTAGATTTATCGTTCTGTACTGACGACAGCACTACAATATTTGTTAAAAACCTTGCTGTGGTTGGAATATTGTAAAAGAATTAAAGTATAAATTCCCAACCAGAGACTTAAAAAGAACAGACCTCAAGAATTATTCTTTTGGACATATGGACAATGAAAAAACAACTAATCAAATAATAAATTTGCTTGAAAAATTCGATATAGTGTTAACAAATGGAAAACTTAAAGCTGAATTTTTAACAGCATACATAAGTGGAAATACTCGACTAATTGATATTTCTCATTTGCAAAAGAATGAACACACTTCAGATAACGAAAGTTCTGAAATGTAATAGTGCAACACGTAAATTATTTAAAGGAGTTTTTGCGCTTGATCTAATACTACAAAAGATTTCTAAACCAGGTATTTTAGTAATAAACACTGACACTTCTGCTAAAAAAGGAACACATTGGTTAGCAATTTTCGTGCCAGTTCAAGGTTGTGCAGAATATTTTGATTCATTTGGAAATCCACCATTCCACAATGAGATTGTGAAATTTCTACAAAATCAATCAAAATGTTTTGTTTTCAACAATAAGCGTTTACAAAGTGATCTTACATCAGTCTGTGGACAATATTGTTGTGTATATTTATGGATGCGATGTAACTGCAAAAGTATGAAAAATTTTATTAATTTATTCAACACAATGTCGTCCGCCGCCCCACCCAAAAACGATAAAAAAATACAATTAATGTTTCGGAAAATTTTCAAAAAATGTATACGATAAAAGCTATAAATACAAAACTTTCAAGCTATAAAACTAAACATAGTTTAAAAAACATGGAGCCAACATCAAATGCTGAAGTATTTGTCGAAAAACAAATAAACAACGACAACAATAACGATAACGACGAACAACAACAAAAAAATCTTTTATTAAGCTATATTTACTATTTGGATAAAAAACAAACAATAAAAATACAAATTGGATTTAATGTTGAAAATTTAGCTGCAACAATAATTTTCCAACGTCATCGCAAAGTCATTGGCGAGATGAATTATTTGCAGTGGCATGCTTTTTATGTAGATTTTACAACAAACATTCAACCTAAATTAAATTCAAATAAATTTCCACTCAAATTCAATCATACAGAGCAAACTGAAAAACTAACATTGGAACTAGATGAGTATACCCGCTTTTGCCTTATGTTGGACTTTATACAAGCAGTGATGTCATATAACAATGGAGCTGAATTAAATGTACGGGAATATGTATTCAAGTATTTCGACAGATGTATTGAAAGGAATAAACTGAAATTGGAACAAGAAGATTTTTACATTTCTATGAATTTACATATAGCTCAGTGCAATTATTCTAGACTATTTTATGAAATACCATTGTTTATGTCTGAAAAAATATATTCTTCAATAATAAATAAAACAAATATTTTTTAAAGCCAATTATTATTATTATTATCTTTTATTAAATACATGTACAAGTTTATACAATTTTTTACAGCACATCTTTGCAACAAATTTTCTGTATTATGATGGTGAGGGCAAATGGTGATGTAATTCCTTAGTTTTTCTAGAGATGGAATTTTGTTATCTAAATTAATAACTTTTACTGAATTTGAAATAAAAGTGTCTAAAAATTGCTTTTTTTTAAGACCTTTTACATAAACAACATCAAATAATATTGTTAGATGTTCCTCAAAGACATTTTTAACTTTTAAATACTCTATAAAGCCATCATTCCAATCCAAGTTATTAATGTTCTTTTCGTTGTACCCATTTTGCCATTTAACATCACTATTTAACTCTTCAAATGAATACGGTGCTTTAAACATAAATAACACTGGTATTAGAGAACCATCAGCTATCAAAGAAAATTCTTTCAAAAAATATTGATTGTTATTTCCAATAACAAATTGTAAATCAACTATAGCTTTCCTATTGCCATTCTTGCTACTGCTGCTACTGCTGCCGCTGTTGTTGTTGTTGTTGTTGTTGTTGTTGCTGCTATTCATTTTGTTCTTTATTATAATAAAAAAAAAACTAATAACCTAGCCTTTTATTTATAACTCTGATTTCATAAACAAAAGTGGGGATACCTACCTATACTAAAGAGCAGTAAATTTTTAAAGCCATTAACGGACCTTCGCAGACCGTTTTCGGACCTTCGCAGACCGTTTTCAGAACTTCACAGACCGTTTTCGGACCTTCACAGACTGTTTTCGGACCTGCAAAGACCGAAACTAGTCTTGAATACGGGTCTTTGCGCCAAGGGGTCGCCTAAGCACTGTAATAAGTATCTGAAATAAAAAAAATTTTTTCAGACCGTTTTCGGACCTTCACAGACCGTTTTCGGACCTTCAAAGACAGTTTTGGACCTTCAAAGACCGAGACTAGTCGTGAATACAGACCTCTGACACCTTTGCACTTTCATAAGTATCTGAAAAAAAAAAAAAAAAGCAAATTAAATTTTTAATCTTAAAGTTTATTTATTTCAAAAATTTTTCTTGTGAATCGATATCAATCGATGGATTTAATTGAAATAATGCCATATTTCGTCTGTCTTTATCCCGTCCCAAAAATTTGAAATAAAACTGCGCTCTAATCAATTCCTCTAATTCTGGTTCGTTTGTTACTTTTTTTGAAAACCTGTCCGGCATGAAAAATATAATTTTTTCATTGGTTAGTGGATCTTCTACCTCGCAAAGCACCACCGTTTGACCTCTTTTCGTCTCTAAAAAGCGCCAGGAAATCACCTCGTATATTTTATTCTGTTGTAAAATATCAATATTTTGATATTTTTCACTTGAACCCACTCCCAATTCCATTAAATTTTTTAAAAAGGCACCCTATTTCATATTAAAAAAATAGAAAATAGAAAATTAAAAATAAAAAGAAAACAAATATCTTACCAAATTGTTTGTTTTATTTTGTAATGTTATGTATATACTTAATAAAGTAAATAATTTCTAATGATATTAAAGGAAAATTGTTGTTTTTATATATGAAAAACTTTATATATCACATCCCTACTATATAGTATACAATCACAAGTTTTTTTTTTGTTTTTGAAAACATAAAATTATCTTTAAAAAAAACAAAAAAAAACCAAATAACTAACTCATTATGCAATTAAGCAATTTTTTGTTTTGTTTTGTTTTTGTTTCTCTAATTGATATTAAATCTGTAAAAGATTTTTTTTTTTAAAGTTGATATTCTAATACGATACAACAATTTTGCCGTATTTGAAAAATATCGTATAAATTAAAAAGTTATGAAGGTTGCTGCAGCTGCGCTGTGCCAAAAAACATTTTTTTATAGATTTAGTTTATTTTATGATTAGAATAGTAATGCGAGCACGCCTTTCTAAACAAGTTAATATGCTAATACGATGCAACATTGTTGCAGTATTTGAAAAATATAATATAAATTAAATAGTTGTCAAGGATGTGACAGTTGATGTAGTGTCTCAACAACTTTTTATAGATTTATTTATTTTTATGATTAGAATAGTAAGGTTGCCTTTCTAAAAAAAAAAAAAAACATAAAAAAAAACAGTTAATATGCTAATACGATGCAACATTGTTGCAGAATTAATAAGTTACAGTAAGTAAATTCATAGTGAGCTTTTTAAATGTATTTACCCGGTGGTGGTTTTTAAAAATATATATATGATCTTATGTTAAAATCCATTTTTAGTTAGCAATAATTTTTGTTACGAAATAATAACGTTTTACATAAATAAAAACAAACAAAAAAAAAAATGAATTCAGCAAATAAAAAAATGAAATTAGAATGTAATGAGTGTAAACAAATTTTTAGAAGATCGGATAATCTAAAAAGACATAAATGTAGAACACAATTAAAACATAAATGTGATTTATGTCAAAAAATATTTAGTAGAAAAAGAATTTTATTAGATCATATAAAAAACCACAGAGAAAGTTATGAAAATACAAAATTTTGTGAGAAGTGCAAAACAACCATCTCAAATAATTTGTGGAACTACCACATTCGGACAAATAAACATAAGAAAAATGCAGCAGAAGTCATTAAAACTAATGTTAGGTGTATTAATGAATGTTTTCAAAATAGACTAGAAACATTTATTAGAGATAATGATGATGAAGGCATATTAAACCCATCACAATTTTTAGAAAAGGCTCAAACCGATATAATTGAATTGTTGAGACAATCACTAAAAAAGCACAATGCCATTAAGGTAAATCTTGAACTTTTCGGCGAATATATAAAACCAACAGAAAAAGAGTTTGAAAATATATCAATCAAATCTTTTCAAACTCGAATGTTTAGCATTACACAGACAGACGATCTTAATGATTTTTTTGAAAATGCTAAAGAAGTTATTCAACAACAAGCAGAAGACTTCCAAGAAAAGGATAGTGGCTGGGCGTTGATTAGAATTTTACACGTGGAAATAAATATTAATAAATATGAACCAATCCGCGTTTCTAGTTATATTAGGTTACCAAAAAACATAGAAGATAAAAAAGCCTGCATTAATATCAACAATAATGATAACTTCTATTTTAAGTGGAGTTTGGTATCAGCCTTACAAACTTGTGCTGAACATGCAAAACGAACATCTTCATACAAAATTAGTGACATTTCTCAACCCATAGTCAAGCTTGAGTTTGGCGATGTTTTACAACTTAATTTTGGTAATATGCAATTTCCAGCTAAATTGTCTGAATTAAATTTATTCGAAGAACTTAATAATGATATAAGCATAAATTTGTTTGGACTGGAAGTCATTAATAAGAAATATGAGCTTGTAGGGCCATTTTATTTGACAAAATGTGAAAAAAAGTTTCATGTCAATTTATTGCTTTTGGAAAGGGATGAAAAATTTCATTTTGTGTACATAAAACATTTATCAAGATTGATAAGTCGATCTGTAACAAAGAATACTCATCAAATTTATATTTGTAATATGTGCTTGCAACATTTTCATACATTACAACAACGTGACTTACACATACTCGAATGCAATAAAGTAGTTACAAATCTGTTGAAAAAAGTACACTAGAGTTTAAGAATTATCAACAACAATTGAAAACACCTTTTGTTATTTATGCTGATGCTGAGAGTATTTTACAGCCTATTGCAACATGTAATCATGATCCCATGATGTCTTCAACAACAAATATTCATCAACATGTTCCAGTAGCTTTCTCGTTGCTGTTTCAAAGAATTTGTTGGAGCTAACTGTACTAAGGAATTTATCCAATCATTGACGGAAACATGCAGTGAATTATATTCAAACTTCTTTATGAGTTCAAAGCCGATGAATCCACTAGCACTGGATGAGCAGCTGCAACAATTGGTTCAAGAAACGTGTCACATATGTGGTAAGCATTTAGATTTTAATAATGGAATTAGAGACCATTGTCACTTTACTGGTAATTATAGAGGCCCTGCTCATTCTTATTGCAACTTATTGTATAGGCGATCAAATTTTTTCCCAATATTCTTTCACAATTTTTCCGGCTATGATTTTCATCTTTTATTTAAAGAGCTAAACGAAGTGAATGGACATATTGGTGTCATTCCTTTGAATAAAGAACGTTATATTTCGTTATCTAAAAAAATTACAATAGATAATAATCATTCATTTTATTTACGTTTTCTTGATAGCTTCAGATTTATGGCTTCTAGCCTTGATTCATTGTGTAAAAATTTAAATGAAAACGATTTGTTTCATATAAAAAAAGAATTCAATAATAATGAAAAATTTATACTTATGACTCGAAAGGGGGTTTTTCCCTATGAGTATTTAAATTTCATTAAACGACTTGACGAAACATGTTTACCGTCACAAGACAATTTTACCAATCAAATGACAAACACACCATGTTCCGATGAAGACTACATTCATGCAGTTAATGTATGGAATACGTTTAAATGTCAAAATTTATGGGACTATCTTAAGCTTTACCTTAAAACAGATGTTTATTTTGACTGATGTTTTTGAAAACTTCCGAAAAATATGCTCCAAAATCTATTCTTTAGATCCTGGAAATTTTTACACTACACCAGGTTTGTCATGGGCGGCTATGTTAAAATACACTGATATCAAGTTAGAGTTGTTAACTGATGTTGATATGTATAATTTTTTTAAAAAAGGGATACGTGGTGGAATTAGTCAGTGCTCACTTAGACATTCAGTAGCAAATAATAAATTTATGGGGGAATCTTATAAAAAAAACGAACCTTCTAAATACATAGTATATGAAGATGCTAACAATTTATATGGGTGGGCAATGGTACAATATTTACCACATAAAGATTTTCAGTGGGTTGATACTCTTGAAAATATTGATGTGCTTTCAGTTGCCGATGATTCGCAAACTGGTTACGTTTTAGAAGTGGATTTAGATTACCCTCAACATTTACATGATTTGCACAATGATTTTCCTTTTTGTGCTGAAAACAAAGTTTCACCGAAAGGTAAAATTCCTAAACTGTTAGTTGACTTAACAAACAAACGAAAATATATTATCCATTATCGAAATTTAAAACAATGTCTTCGAAACGGCATGATTCTCAAAAAAATTTATAGAGTACTAAAATTCACACAAAGCAATTGGTTAAAAAAATATATTGATTTAAATAACGCACACAGGTCAATGGCTAAAAATGTTTTTGAAAAAGATTATTTTAAATTAATGAATAATGCTGTTTTCGGTAAAACAATGGAAAATGTAGATAAAACAAAAAATGTCAAAATAGCTACGTCTTGGGAAAGTCAAGGAAGACATTTAGGTGGTCGAGCGCTAATAGCAAAACCAAATTATCATAGCCACTCTAGATTTACTGGAAACTTGATAGCCATTCAGCTTAATCATACAAATATATATTATGACAAACCTATATATTTGAGATTTACGGTACTCGAACAATCTAAAATTCTTATGTATGATTTTCATTATGATTATATTAAACCTAAATATGGTAGCAAGGCTTTATTAAATTATACAGACGCTGACAGTTTTACTTATACTATACAGACAAATGATTTTTACGCTGACATATTTAATGAAATACCAAAACGTTTTGATACATCAGATTATCCATCCGACAATTTATTTAATTTTCCTCTAATGAATAAAAAAGTTCTGGGTCTTTTAAAGATGAATTTAATGGAAAAATTGTTTCTGAATTTATTGGATTAAAATTAAAATGTATTTCCTTCAAACATATGAAAATAAAACTATTAAAAAAGCTAAAGGAATAAAGAAATATGTTCTCAATTCTTTAACATTAGATAATTATAAAAATTGTTTGTTAAAAAATGAAACTTGTTTAAAACAAATGAAAATATTTAGATCACATTTACATACAATTTATACACAAAATTTAAATAAAGTAGCTTTAAGTTCATTAGATAATAAAAGATATGTAACTGAAGATAATATAAAAACATATGCTTGGGGGCATTATGCCATTGAGCAATAGTTGTAAAAAAACAACAATTTAAAGATGTTTAAAAAAAAAATATTATACACACATTAAAAGTGTCTTTCAATTTTTTAAAAACTTTTTTTTTTAATTTTTCAGATAAATATTAAACCAAAAGCTTTAACTTTAATAATTACTTAAACAAAACTTTATAAACTTTTCATATCTTCACTTTAACCAGCTTAACTTTTAAAATTTGAAAACATAAAAAACTTTTAACTTTTCAGTTAAATATTAATTCATCTAAATCTAAACTTTAATAATATTAACTTTGAAAACTTTTCTAATCTGTTTGAAAATTTTCAACAGCACTATAGCTTAAGCTTAATATTATTAATTTAAAAAACTTTTCTTTAATTTTTCAAGTAAATTTTAAACCAAGCTTAAACTTTCCTAATAATAGTTTTGTATTTAAACCCTACTTTAAAAACTTTTCATATTATCTTTTTAATACTCAGCACTACAGTTTAACTTCTTAAGCTTATTATTGTTTTAAATATAAAAAGTTTTCTATTTAAATTTTTAGGTAAGTAACTATTAAATTAAGCTTAAACTTAATGATAATAATAGCTTTGAATATAAACCAAACTTTTAAAACTTTTTATAACTAATTTCGAATTTTCAACACAATAGCTTAAGTTTTTTATGGTTAAATTTTTAAAACTTTTTTTCAATTTTTCAGGTTAATATTAAATCAAGTTTAAACTTTGATTATAATAACTTTGTATTTAAACCAAACTAAAAGCTTGAAAAACTTTTCAAAGCTTCCCACATATAAAAATATTTCAGCAATTTTAAATCAAGTTTTAAGTTTCATAACCAAGCGTTTTAGAAGAAGAAGAAGAATTTTAACATTGATATTAGTTTTGTATATTAACTTTGTATTTAAGTCAAAACTTTAAAATCTATTCATATCTAATTAAGAATATTCAACACAATAGCTTAAGCTTATTTTTTTATTTTATAAAACTTTTTTTAATTTTTCACGTAAATATTAAATCAAGCTTAAACTTTAATAAACTTTTCATATCTAATTAAGAATATTCCTTTCAATAACTTAAGCTTATTTCATTTTTTATTTTAATTTATAAAACTTTTTTTTCATTTTTCACAGAAATATTAAATCAAACTTAAACTTTAATAATATTAAAAATAAACCAAACTTAAAAAACTTTTCATATCTAATTAGGAATATTCAGCTCAATAGCTTAAATTTATTTTTTATTTTAATTTATAAAACTTTTTTTTCAATTTTCACGGAAATATTAAATCAAGTTTAAAATTTGATAATATTAACTTTGTATTTAAACCAAACCAAACTTTAAAAACTTTTCATATTTAATTAAGAACAGTAAGCACAATATCTTTAGCTTATTACTGTTTTAATTTGAAATTTAAACATAACTGATATTCTAACCGCTAAGCTTAATTTAAAATACTCAAAAGCATAAAACTTTTTACTTATCACAATTTTATTGCTTACATTTAGGAGAACTGTTGAATAAAAGCTCCTCCTGGCACTGAAACGGCATAATAAAAGCTTCAAAAAAGCTCCTCCTGGCGCTGAAACGGCATATACATACTACTGTTTTGTTAATAATCAAATTGAAAATGCAAGAGACCAAAAGTCTATGTGGCTTAAAGTAAAAAGTTTTATATTAAGAAAACCAAGGAATGAAATCAAAGAAGTTTGTTTCTGGAGTAAAATATATTCAAAAGAGGCTGAGATTGCTACAAAATTTAATCAATATTTTGTAGATAGTATAAGTGAAATAAATAGTAGTATAACATTTAAGTAATATGATTGAGAAATATGCTTATGAACTTAAATTCCAGTTAATTAGTATTGAAAAATTGAATAAAGTTATAAAATCACTAAATAACAAAAGAGATCTTAATATGATGAATAAGAATATTTTTATTGAATGGTTTGATTTAATTGGAGAGATTTTTTTAACTATAATTTGTTAATGAATCGTTGAAATCCGGTTCTTTCCCAGATACTTGGAAAAAAACTGTTGTAATTCCCATTCCGAAAGTAGCTGGAACAAAAAATTGTAAAGAATTTCGTCCTGTGAATATGAACTGTATTGAATCAAAAATATTAGAAAAAATTGTGTTTGAAAATTAAAAAACTATTTTGAGAAAAATTGTTTAATCGCTAAATTACAATCAGATAGATATAGATCAATTTTATTAAAAAAACTTCAAAGGTATGGTGTTACTGGTACTGAAATAAAATGGTTTGAATCGTATCTACAAAATAGAAAGCAATGTACAAAAGTAAAGGTATGCATTTCAGAAGTAAAGCTTGGAGTGCCTCAAGGATCAGTTCTTGGAGTATTTTTGTCCTTAATATGCTTCAACGATATTCAGAAATGCATTAAATTTAATGAAATTGCACTCTTCGCAGATGATGCTCTTTTGTATATATAATAGGTGAGAATGAATAAACTAAAAATAAATATTGATAAAACTAAATGTTTGATCATTAATAATAAATTAAATAATAACCTTGTTGTTTTTAATAATGAAAATATAGAAAGAGTTAATGAAATAAAATATTTAGGAGTGATTGTTGATAATAATTTATTTTTGAATTTCAAATATCATATTGATTACGTTTGTAAAAAAATTGCTAAAAAAATTTACTTTTTTTCAAAAATTAGAAAGAATATCACATTAGCTTGTACAATTAATTTATATAATGTTATTATAAAACACCACTTTGAGTATTGCTCTTCAATAATTTTTATGTCAAACCAAAGTATGATGAGTAGGTTACAAAAACTGCAAAATAAATCAATGAGGATTATATTAAAAGTTAATAGATATACAGCTTGAGCTAGATTATTATTGTTAAATACATTAAAGTGGTTAAGTGTAAGGCAAAAAGTAATAATGAATGTTTCAATTCAAGTATTTAAAACTAAATATGGCTTATTATACCTAATTATCTATCTGAAAAGTTATTGTATGTAAATGAAGTTCATAATTATTATTTAAGAAATAGATTAGATTTTAGATTAGATGTAGTAAGAAATGAAATAAATAAAAAAATATTGTTTTACAATGGATTAAAAATGTATAATGCCTTACCAAATGAAATAAAAATAGAATCAAAATTAGAAGTTTATAAAAAAATTAATTATTAGGTATATTAAAGAAAATATTTCTTATATTTAAAAAAAAGTTTATAAAAAAGAAAAAATATGATAATTGTTAAATTAGTTTTAAAACTAAATAAATAAATAAATAAAAAAAATAAATAAATAAATAAATTTCCAAAATAATGGCTCAAGAATATTTAAGTATTTTCTTCAACGAGCCTTGTGGCAAAAAATTAAACAATAACGTAATAGATGTGGACGTAAGAAATCAATTATATAGTTTAATTCAACTCTGTTTAGACAAAAATTATTTTGAATTTATTGGAAAATATTTCAAGCCAGTATATGGTTTAGCTATGAGCTCGAGTTTCTCACCACTCGCGGCTGAAATATTTATGGATGATTTTGAGGATAAAATATTCGGTTCCAAATTTTATCTTGTAAATAAGATATTAACTTGGATCAGATATCTTGACGACGTTTTCTGTTTATGGACAGGAACTGAAAGGGAATTGAGTTTATTCGTAGATAAATGTTTGAACAAAATTAATAACAATATTCAGTTTACATTTGAATATGGTTTAGATGAGCTGAACTTCCCAGATTTAAATGTTAAGATAGTTAATAATGAATTGAATTTTGATATATGTATATAGAAAAGAAAAGATAGAAAAGATAAATATAGATATATAGAATAGGCTACACTAATAATTACACTTTAAAAAACATGTTATCAAATAATAAAATTAGAATTGGAAATGGCAATGGCAATGTATTAAATAAGTCCAGAGTGTATAAAGTTTCTTGTGCAGATTGTGATAGAGTTTACTTAGGCCGAACCAAAAGAACTCTTCAAAAAAGATTCGCCGAGCACATGAAATCTGTAGCCCATATAAATCTGTAGCCCTCATCAGGTCTCGCACAGAAAAAAAAACACCTGTCATTCAACTGATAGAGACAATATAGAACTAATTAAACAACTCCAAGAAGGCAGAATTTTAAATAAATATGAAATTTTTGAAATTAACAAACTAAAAAATAAAAATATTAATCTATTAAATAACCAAATTGATTTATGTGATAATAGTATACTTTTAAATGACAAATTCTTAATGTAAAAATAAAAAAAAAAATTTCATTTTTCCAAAACTTTTGTAATTTGGTTTTGTTCATTTTCTGTGTAGTATATTTTTCTTCTTTTGAATATTATAATAAATAGTCAAAAAAGTTTTTTACTGTAAATGTCAATTAAATGTAATGTAATGTAAATGTATTAAAATTTGAGAGGATTGTATGTGTAAGTAAAGTACTTAATATGTAAATGTCTATTTATTTATTTATATTCAGGTACCGTGGTACATAAATGTAGGGTAGCTATAACCCCTGTTTCCTGATAGGAATGTGGAGTGTACGAGATATTATGTGATATATTAAGTATTTATATATTTCGATATATGAATATTTTTTTTTTTATATTATAATTATTGTACCCAGCCGGGAATCGAATCCGAGATAAATGTTATTTATTTATAATTACATGTATGTTTAGAAATATTGGGAGATAATTTAAATGCTAATTAATGTATTCTGAAGATTTCGAGTTAAACGAAACTAGTCAATTAAATTAAAATATTAATAAAATAAATATAATAATTTTGTGAAACATAAAAATATAAAAAATTAATAAAGAAAAATTTATTTTAAAAATATTTTCAAAAAATTATTTTTATTTTAAAAAATTTGTTAAATTTATAAAAACTTTAAATGACAACCTCCATAGCGGTTGTAGACGTGCAAATGCTGCTCTCGCTTTCTTTAGCCTATTTTCCACGTCTTAGATTTTCCACCCAGATAGCAGCAGCTGTTTACAAATTCAATCTGTTGTCCTTTCAGTTGGATGAGTGCCGTTGCTGGTGTTATTTATCCTCATCGCTTTTGTTTTTCTAAGTTGATTTCTAGACTAGCGTGCTGAGCAAGTTGTTCGAGGTGATTTAATTTCCCTTTTAATTTTCCTAGCGTTGGTTTGTCAGGCCCCAAGTTATACTTCTTTTTGTTGAGCAGATTTCTTTGAGATTGTGAAGAGGAGGGGTGAGAGTGGACATCCCTGTTTGACTAAAAATTTTGTGGTTAAGGAACTGCTGATTTGGCCCTTGTGTAATATTGCGAATTCGACGTTGTGATAGAGTGCCTGGATGAGGCGGACTATTTTTTCTGGTGTGACCCTGTCTATTAATGCTTTCCAAATTGCATCTCTTTTTATTGTATCGAAGGGCTTTTTGAATTCGATGAAGATTATGTATAATGGTGTTCTATAATCAATCGACTGCTCGACTATTATTTGAAGGGTGTTAGCTTGATCAACGCAACTCCTGTGCGGTCGAAAGCTAGCTTGTTCATCCCGAATCGTCTTTTCAAGTGAAGCCTGTATTCTGCATTGTATTATTTCTGCTAGGATCTTGTATATTAAATTGAACAGTGTGATCTCTCTCCAGTTGTCGCAGTATGTTAGGTCGCCTTTTTTTGGAAGTTTCATAATTAAGCCCTTTTTCAATGCTATTGGTGCTCTTTCTTCCAGCCAGAATGATATAATATGCGGCTGAAGTAGTTGAGATATTGTTTAAGTATTGACTTGTAGCAATTCGGCTGGTATACCATCAACACATGCAGCTTTGTTCTTTTGAGATTTTTCATTTCATTTCATTTATTTCATTTATTTGGCAATTAAACCATTTACAATTGCAAAATGTTTTTATTTTAAACTACAAATTTCTTTATATTGTTTTTTCTTTCATTTTTGATTTAAATAAACTTGTTCTTAACTTAATACATTATCTTTTTTTTAAATTTATAAACATTATTTACATTTTTTATCTCTTTCAACTCCTTTGTACACTAACATATTTTTTGTTCTTTCATTCCTATATAAATTGAGCCTAAAATTATTGGCATTTCTTAAATTATAATTAAGTATCTTATAGACATATCACTTAAATAACTAGGATACTTTTGATTTTTAATTTTATGTATAATAATTAAAACATTCATTATTATTCTTTGGTTTACACTTAATCATTTTAATGTTGATAACATAAAATTTACCGATGTAAATCTATTAAACTTTAAAATTATTCTCATTGCCCTATTCTGCAATTTCGGTAATCCATTTTTACATTCAACATTTGACATAAATAGTGTAGAAGTACAACATTCAAAATGACTTTTACTAATAGTATTATATACATTAATTGCACTCGCTAACGACAACTTATTGAAAAAAATAGATTATGTATTGAAAAAAGATATAACTTCTTTGATATTTTTTTGCATACATAATCTATATGGGATTTAAATTCTAAATTTTTAAATAACCCAATGAATTAGCGTTCTTGTGTTATTGGTTATTCTTGTATATTCAGTGACAATCTGTTTAAATGAACTGTCCTGAATTATCTGAAGCATCATTTTTATAACTATTATCCACTAACGAATTAATATTAATGTCACCCATTATTATAACATTATTTAATTCACTAAGTTCTTCAATTAAATCACTAAAATATATAAAAAATTCTAACTCCATATTCAATTGTTTTAGTGATCTATATATTCCAACTAAATTATAAACTATGTTTCCATAGCACACACAAGTAATATTCATATTTTATTATTAATATTTAATTCTATCATTATTTCAAATTTCCAATACTTTCTTACATAAAGGGAAACACCTCCCTTGTGTCTAGAATCACTATTTACTCTTACAATATTAAAATCACTTATTTCAATTAATGTTTCTGCATCATCATTAACTGAATGGGTTTCTGTTAGGCATGCAAAATCAATATTACTTTTTTTTATTAAATTTTCAAACTTATCAACATTATTTATTAATCCTTGAATATTGAGGTATAAACACTGAATAATGTTTAATTGCTAATAATTTATTTTATTTGATTGTTGTTTTAACATTCTTTGGTAAATTTTGCACTCCGAACTTAATAGAAAGTAAAAAGTATAACACTAAGCATTATTTAAATTTAATTTTTGTTTTATTTTACAACAGTTTGCACACTTTATTTCTTCAATTGTTTTTTTACAATTCTCTTTACTATGTCCACATTCACCACAATTATGACACCTTTCTTTATCTTCTTTACATTTGTTAGCAGTGTGGTTAAACCTAACACATTTAAAACACCTTAAAACACTAATCTTTTCATATGCTATATATATATTCCAACCAATTCTAATTTAATTCTAATTTTAACTAAGTCCATTATTTTCCTAAACGAATCACCATCTACTTCAATTATGGAGTTATAAATATTTTTATTTTTATAAAAATTATATATGTTTAGACATTTTATTTGTTTACACTCTATATTGTTATGTTGTTTAATAGTATTTATAATATACTCTGCATTTAACTTTTCATCCATTCCACTCAGTAATATTTTAGGATTAGGTATATATTTTTGGGATATACACTTCATAATTTTCACTAATTTTAGTTTTTATTTCATTTTCTATCTTGTTAACTGACTCCATTATTAGAATAACATATTGATATTGAGCCATTTTTTCTTTCATATATGTTATTTATTTTAATAGGCAAAACATCTACATTTATTTTTAAAGCTGACTTAGTTATTTTACTGTCTTGATTTTCTATTTTTGGTTTAACTATTTTTGGTAGTTTTAGTTTATCTCCATACGACGGTTTATTTTTAACATCACTTAATTTGTTTATTTGATATTTTATTTGTGTATCATTCAACATAATATTCCCCACATTCTCATATACTCGTAATAATTAAATTTTTTTTGTTCTACTAATACATCTTTCATTTCACTTAATAATTTGGTTTTCTCTCTACAATCACCACACATAAATATAATATTTTCATCGCTGTCTATATCTGCTCCTCTTCTGTTTCTCACATCTGTGATAGAGTTTCTCCATGTTCTGCTAACGCAAATGTGATCAATTAGGTTTCTGGTGCGACCATTGGGAGAGGTCCAAGTATATTTATGGATGTCCTTGTGAGGGAATAATCGAGCTAGGATAATAGGAATCGAGCTAGGATAATCCGGTCACCCACTGGTTTACAGCTATTTATGGTGTTACTGATTGGTTTCCCGATTAAGATACCTACTCCGCTTCCTCCTTCTGGATATTTCCCACTGAATAAAAAGGTGTTCCCGTTGGTAGTGGTAATTTCACCGCTATTTTTCCATCTCATTTTGCTAATTCCTAGGATTTTGATCTTATAGGATGTCATTTATTTTTCGATTTAGGCTAACCTTGATGCTTCACGAAGAGTTCGGACGTTCCATTGTCCTATTCGTATCATTATTTTCCTGTTGAAGGCGTTACCGGGAGATCATTTGTGTATCCGAGGCTTCTAGTGTTGTTGCAAATCTTTTTCTACAGTCCCAAGCAGGGCATTGGCCTTACTGTAGGAAGAACTATATACTATCACAACACCAATGTACTGTTAGATTAATGTACTTGAATGCATTATTCTATATTTCTTGAAAAAATTACGGAAACCAATTATGGAAGTGCCAGAAAATACTCATATTATAACACCTATTTAGATCATTGCACTTAGTTGTTCTACATTATCTGTTTGACCATAATCTTCATTAATTTTTCGAAGGCCTGGACATCGAAATACTTAAATGTGTTTGTGAAAATTGTAAATGTATTGTGAGAAAAAGCTTCCAAAAATGACATTTCATAAAGATTTTTTTGTTCTTTTCTGTTAGCAATTTTCTTTTCGAGTTTTCGATATGAAATATTTACCCAAACATGTCAAATTGTATATTAAAAAAAATTTGGAAATTTTTCTTTAACATACCAAAATTTTAGCTTTCAACTCGAAATTTTTAACATATTTTCAACAAAATAAAATTTTTAGTTTTTCTCTAGCATTTCATATCGTAGCCATTTAATACTCTCAAAAAATTATGAGAGTACACAATTATAATAAATTAGTGAACATAACCTAATAATTTAAAAATTTAATAACTGCAAATTTGGAAAATATATTTTAGTTCAAACTAAGTAAAAAATTATAAAATTATATATAATTATAAAAATAAAGTTTGAAGTTTTATCTTTATGTCAATAAAAAAATTAACTTTCAAATCATATTTTTCAGCAATATTTTAAAGAAAAGAAAAAAAGAAATACCAAATTCTGGTTAAGCAATTTTCGTTTTTTTCTATACAGTCTATAAAAAAAAAATTATTGTAAATAGAATATTCATGTACTTACATGAAATATAATAATCTTTTTATGAATAAAATTTTACATTGCAATTCTATTTGAAAAGTATTAGAAAAAAATTAGGTAATATTTTGTTTTAAATAACTCTAAATTTTAGTAATATTTTATTTTATATAGTCATATTTTTGTAGAGCTAAATTTTTGAATTGAATTATTATTTTTAAAAGATTTTATTGTATGAATACCTATTTAAAAAAATTAATTCAATTATTTAGTGCCTAATATTGCCTTTTTTAATAATTTCTTTAAATAAAGTGGGTGGAAAATATTCGGTTGTTGGGTGTAAATCCAATTATAATAATAGCACGATATCTGTAGCTACTTTTAAATTTCCGGATAAAGAGCCTTTGAGAAGCTTAAAAGAGCTTTGTACAAAAATCAGACTGGCAACCAACAGCTTATAGTTCCATATGTAAATTGCATTTTTCAGAATTGTGTTTTAAATTAAATAATGATATAAGTCCGCGTTTAATACCAGATGCAGTTCCAAGTATATTCACCAATTACTTGGTAAATTTAATAGAAACGAATGATAAAAACTTACGCGATGATAATATAATTTTAAATTTCTCTAATTTAGTTTTAAATGTTAGTAAAAAAATTAATTTAAAATACTGGAAATTATATAAAGGCCAAAATAATATTATTTTATATATTTTAATAGAAAACAATTACTTTAAATGTGATTTTAAATTTATAATAATAATTAATAACGATCTAAGTTACCTATTTGACAGGTAATACAGAAATAACACAATTTCAAAATATTGAACGATATTGAAAAACGCAAAAAATTAAATAGTATTATTGACTAAATTAACCTTTCTGATATGAATCTATATACAGTTGTATATATAGTACCTATATATAGTTGGAATACAATCGTCATATCATTTTTCATTTTTCCCACTCAAGATCTATTATTACTATCCGGTCGGAAAATATTGATTTTTGTGATATTTTTTTTGTTTTTTACTTTTTTTAATATTGTTTTGTTATAAATTAATTACTTTATTTTGTTTTATTAAATTTTATTTTAAATATATCATATTATTTAGTTAAACAATTATTTATATATTATTTGTATGTATTAATATATATTTTTTTATTATTTTAGTTTAAGGCCTAGTTTTCAGGCGATACCACTTTAAAAATAATCGCCATATCCCCTACCTCAAAGGAAAAGGCGAATAACTTATAATATTAATTTATTTTATTATAGTAATAAAAATTTTAAATAAGTTAACATAAATTAACTTATTGTAAAAATAATTAAATAGTTTATTTTTTGCACTTAATTTTATATGCATTCTAAAAAATTTACAATATTTATTAAAGCAAATCAATATTGCAATAAAAATTAGTTTTCAACATTTTTTTTGCTCAGTAATGTACCAAATTAATGCTCTTTTTTTTTAAGAAGCTTTTTTTTGTTGAAAAGTAGTTGGAAGACATTTTTTAAAATGCATATTTATGAATGAAAATTTAAAATTTTTAAAAATTTCTTTTTACTAAAAAACGTAAAAAAGATGGAACTTTAATGCTCCCTTAGGACGAAATTAAAAAAAATCTGTAGTTTTTGTGTTATTTCCAGATTTCTAGGAGGACTACTATTTTTTTCCATAAGACTACGTGTATTTTTTTTGAAAAAAAGGACTATTATTTAAGGTTTCCTCTCTCAATGTCCAGGCCTTCTAAAAATTAATGTAGGTTATGGTTTGACAATCCAAATTATTTAAAAAAGCTTTTTTCCATAAACTAATTGTGCAAGCGTTACCAACTGTCATGACAACTGTTTAGGTGAAAACTTGGTGTTAAACTTGTGTATGATATGTTATTTGCATAAATATTGTGTAACAAATATTAAATATAAAAATAAAAAATATTGTTCTCTTTCTTATTTTTCTTTTAGCACTTTTTATTAACAGGCAATTTTCGACTGTACTTTTTAACAGCTTTTTATTAACTTGGTTGGGTAAAGGATGGAATCTTAGAAGATATTTTAAACACACTTTCCGTTGAGCTAGAGACTTGAAATTTTCTTCATTAGATCAGATCCCGATGACAATACATGATTTTAAAATAATAATATCGAAAAACATTAGAGAAATTAGCTTAATTTCAAAATTAAATTTTCATACAAAGATATAACAGAATTTTTAACAGAATTATTACAGAACCAAAATAAAACATTTTATCTAAATTTACTAAACTCACCAATATCAATACGTATACGTAATCACATAAATGTTTTTTTTTTCTATAAAAGCTATTGTTTTTTATGTAGCCCATTGCATTGTATGCGTTCATATACATAGGTACATACTTAAAAATATGTAATAATATGTGCTTCGAAAATATTTTTGGTGCGAAAGCGATGAATTTGAAAGATATGAATGTGTAAACAAATTAATGTGCCGCACTTGAGAACCCAGTGTAAAATTTAATATGCATTTAATTACTTAATTATACTTAAAATTTAGTAAGCAAGTGTTAAATTTAAGTTTTTTTTCATCAAATCAAATGATTTTTAGTATACATTTTTATTTATAAAAGCAATGTGTTTATTTATAATATTTATATAGATATGTGTTTTTTCTTTCTTAATTATAATTAAAATAGGGCTTTTCTTTCGAAACTCTTAACATATTAAAATCGCATATTATGGCCCTAACATTGATATCTAAATTGGGAGCTGCCTTTAAATTAAGATCTATTAGGGAATGATGATCTGCATCACTAATGCCTTTTTCTGAAGTATAAGAACTAAGAATATATTTCCAATTATGTAAAAACATTAAACAACAAAAAGAATATATTAAAAATAAGAAATCCAGTCTTTTTTAAAAATAGTAAATAACAACAATATTTTTCTTTTCAATAACAATAATTATGAATTAATCATAAAATATATGCTTACACACATATATATCTACATCGTCTAGAAAAAGCAAAATAATTTTTTTTTAATTCAAAAACATTAGCATTTAGAAGTAAGCAATTTAATATATTCTCAATTACATACTTTTAAAACCAAATTTTTTTACTACATATGTATGTAGGTACAAACGTGTACAAAAATGGTATGCATATTTTTATGTGTGCTGTACTATTAAAAATTTGCTAACACAGTCACACTAAATTCCCAAATTCCCAACTATTATTATTTAGTTGATTTTTATTTATAATCATGAAATTAAAATAAAAGCTGGAGACAACAAACGCATAACTATAAACTTATATTTTTAAATTTTGCCTCCAGCTTTTATATTAATTTCACAGACTTTAAAACTTATATATACTTATATTTATATATATATTTGACATATTGAAATAAACTTTTCCAAAGAAATCTCGATTGACAATATAGTTTAGAAAATTACAGAAAAATTTGCTATTAAAAATTTATTTTCTACTTTTTAGTTCAAAAAAGCTGTTTTTTTTTAAATTTTTTTTATTTATTTTATTATTCTTTTTAAACCACATGTTTAGTCTTGACATTGAAAAAGGTACATATCAAACAAAAAACTATTACAGTTTTAATCTCAATTAAATTATTAATCTACATAAATATAGTATATTAGTAATATTCTAATTCATTTAAGGTTTTAATGTTTTTTTGTGTTTATGCGTTATCATAAATTTACATAATTTACTTTAATTCAATTAAAGTTTAATTTAATTTATAATTCATAAATTTCCATAATTTACTTTTAGTTTACATAATTTTCATAAGTTTATTTAATTTTCATAAGTTTACATAATTTTCATAAGTTTAGTTAATTTTCATAAGTTTACATAATTTTTCATAAGTTTACATAATTTTTATAAGTTTGCATAATTTACTTTTAGTTTAATTTATAATGAGAATTTCCCTGAAAGGAAATGTTAAACTCGGAACTTGCAACTTTAATTAAACGTGCACACATAATACGGTTACATAATATTTTAGTCTATGTTGAACACTCAGAGTTTATATGAAAGGGCTTCATATTGTTAGACACCCCACATTTCTACCGGGAAACAGGGGTTATAGCTACCTGGTACATTTATGTACCACGGTACCTGTGTATAAATAAATTAATAAACATATTGTTGGGTGAACATACACCTTTATAAGGAATTCTGGAAATTTGCATTACTTCTAGATCTTTGACAACGTACCTATCATTCACTAACACTTTGGGAATCTCATACGGTCCTCGAAATTTAGCGAATAGTTTTTTATTAACCCCTGGCATTGGGACATTATTTTTTAACATGATGTAATCACCTTCATATTTCTTCATATTTGTTATATAGGAAACTGAAATGATGTTAAATTCACGTTTTATAAATTGACGCATCCTACGTTCATCAAAAGTACAGGGAACTCTTTTAAGAAATAATAATGTGGATGTTTTAATCATATCATGGTTTGATGTTGAATAGGAATAATTATTTTTATTTAATTTCTTAATTCTTTGAATCCAATCCTCTTCAGACCAGTGAACGCCAAGCTTATGAATATAAATAGGGACAGTTTGGGTTCCAATATCAACACTAATGCACTTGTGAATCGAATTAATTGATTCTTCGATATTCAATAATTTACTAAGTTCAGCATGTTTTACAGAAGAAAATGAACTGAGAAATTCACTATAAAGTGATTCCATTTTAGCCATCAACAAATTATGCTGCTCAACTAGAATATGTTCAATTACTGATACATCATATGACGTATGAGAAAGACCAGCTTCTATAGAATTGTTAATGTTACGGAGCAGTCGATTACATTGATTCGGAAGAGCTATTAACACTTCATTTTTAACCGAATCAATCGCATTTAAAATATCGTGCTCGTTTTTGTGACTAGAAAATTTGTTACAAAATGTATCAAACGATTTTGCCATATCATGAAATGCGTTTGTATTAGAGTGTATAGTCTGGTTAGTTTTACAAACCAAACCAGATTTCGCACTATCAAGATTTGTGAATAAATTATGTATATTATCAAACATACTTCTCCACAAACCTTCGTAATTTTGGTAATCGTCACAAATAAAATATGAGTCTAGAGTTAGATAATACCAATCTCTACTTAAACCCATAAACACTCCATGAAGCTTCCTTTTACAGAACGCTTTACAAATAACAAATTTAGATTTATTATCATTAAAATAACAGTTTTCTAAATTGCATTTAAATTTCATTTTACACAAGTTTTAATTTTATTTTTAATTCTTAAAGTAAAATAAGTTTGAAAAGAAAAAGTGCACAGTCAACACAAATTAAATTAAAATTTAAAAAAAATTCAAGTTCATATAATTGCAATTCAAATAAAATTCAAGTTCAAGATCAAAATGCAATAAAAATTAAAAAGTACTTAAAGAGATCAAATTACACCTTTTATTTTTTTATTTGTCAATTTGGTTAACTTAAATTTACTTTGTATTATAATTGTATTTAATAAATTAATTGAATCCCACTTTAATCAACCAACTCTACTTATAAATAATGTTGACATTCGTATAGTTTTAACATTAAAAATAATAGAAGCCATGCTATTTATGTTAACGTTAATCCAAGCGTACTGTTAGCATACAATGCTAAATGTATGCTAACAGTACGCTTCTTGGGTAATCTAATGCTAAATATAATTATTAACGCGTTGAAGTAAAAAGTTTTACAATTCCAATGAACAGCTCATCAATATCACTTGATAATGTTTTCATTGGACAGTTGCCAAACACAATAATTTTTTGTTTGACAGAAAATGTGGAAAAAGATCAAAAAACCAATACAATTTTAAACATTTTCATATTTCACAATTTGTATTAAACGTAAATGGTGTTCAAATACCTAATTCAGCAATTGAAACAAGTTTTTCATATATTCACAAATCTATAAATAGAATATTGAAACTTATATTTGAATATTCAATAAGATGTCATCGTCCTGTGTACTTGTGGACATAAAGTTTTGTTGTGATGATAAAAATACTTTATTTGTAAAAGATATTTGTTAGTTGGAATTAAAGAACCTTGTAAAAAATAAAAAAAAAAAATTAATAATGATAAAATTAAAAAAGAATTGAGACAGGTGCTAATTTGATGTTATTATAACAAATGAAAAAGTAAAAAAGGAGTTTTTAATGAAACATGTTAATGAAATAAGTAGAGTGTATGATTTGATTCAGTTTGAGTTATGAACACTTTAGAAATAACTAGTGTTTTAAAATGTAAGAAATTTACAAACAAATATTTTAAGGGAATTTTTGCTTTAGACAAAATTCCAAAAATAATAGAAAAACCAACTTTTTTAATTGCAAACACTGACAAGATAAAAGATCCGGGAACACATTGGTTTGCGCTTTATATTCCAAAGCATAGTTGCACAGAATATTTTGATTCGTATGGTGCAGTTCCAGATAAACCGGAAATTTTGAATTTTTAAAAATCAGTGTATAATTTTTAATAATTTGGAGATGCAGGATGTCCTTTCGAATGTATGTGGACAATACTGTTGCGTTTATGGCTATAGCTGTTTTGGTTCAAGTATGAAAACTTTTCTGAATGAATTTAGCAAGGATAATCATATAGAAAACGGTAATCTGATTATTAATATGCTTCACAACTTATTTAGAATTTTAAATTTTTTACAACCTTGTGTACCTAAGCAATGCAATTAATATTAAACAGCTTTAGTTAAAACGTAGTAATGGAAGATCAAGGTTCGAACACAAATTGGATGTTGAGTTATAAATATTTTCTCAACAAAAATCAGTCATTAAAAGTTGTTTTGGTTTTGATACAGAATCACTCGTAGCGATTTGCATTTTTCATCGTATTGGAAATAAGCCAGCTATTTTAAAATATCGTGATTGGTGTAAATTCAATCAGCAATTTTATGAGACGTACTCGAAACACTCAATAAAAAATACAAAATTATGTTTACAATATGGGTTAAGAATGGTTATTGCCCGATGTCTTAACATTAACCAAGAAGAAGCTGACACATTTTACAATTTAATTCATTTTTTTCAAGCTGTAATGATACAAAATAAAAATGCTGAATCAAATGTACGGAAATATGTTATTAAATATACAAAAACGTGTCAAGAAAAACATGTTATGCACGAAGAAATATATATTCCAATACAACGTTGTAGCATTCAATGCATTTATTCTAGATTGTTTTTTGAAATACATATACTACTAGAAAATAAAATTTCTAATATTTTAAACAAGAACAACAATAAGTGAAAAAATTTTTAAATTTTATTTAATTTGTTTTTTTTTATGAATTACTTATTATATAGTAGATATATATGCATTTACACAAATATTCTTATTTATTGTTTTAGACTATAAATTATTTCTAAAAAGTTCTGCAAAATAGTCAGGATCTCCTTCTTGGTTATTTATTACCCAAATTTGTTGCTCTACTATATCTTCATCTAAGACTTGAAACGGTGGTATGAATTCTTCACTTTCCATTAATTCCTCCTCATCTATAGTGGATGTAATTTCATCAACTTGAACCTCATTTTGTATACTAACTATTGCAGTTTCCTCAGTAAACGGAAATGTTGTGAATCAGCTGCCATTTTTCTATTAACAAAATTGAATTAAAAATGATTTGCCAACAAAAATTTAACCGCGTTATATACTGTAACACCCAGTTAAAATTCAAAGTTTTCTGAGTAAATAAAGAAATGCAAAATTGGATTTTAAAAGTAGTTAGATGGTGTCAAAATTATGTCAAGATCTAAAAATATAGATCTGTAAAGAATAGAAAGTTACAAGGTTGAAAGTAGAGATTTTTATTCCGGTTCCAAAATTTAATGTATTTTTTTCAAAATTTAATGTATTGTAATGTAATTTTTGTCGGCTCTTTTATGAAATACCTGTGTTTTTACGAAAAAAATATTAAATAAATCAATTTTGTAACTATTTAGGTACACACAAACCTGTATCTGAAAAATAAAGCAACTAAATAAAAGAATTTTATACCTTTTTTTAAATTTTATATTTATTTATGAATAATAAAAACTTATAACCACAAACCAATTTACATAATTTTTTGGCAATTTGCCTATATTTTACCAAAAGACTCAGATAATATATAAATATATATATAATATATAAATTAAAATTTTTATCTTTATATACAAAATGTTCTTTTTCTTTTATATCTTTAACAAAATCAGAATTCTCAAAAATATTAGTATATTTTTGAGGTAAAAATATTATTAAATTGCGGGTCTCAAATACCCACTTAAGACAATAAATGGTCTTGATTTGTTTTACATTTACTTAGCATCTTGCTCCATATCTTTTGTTTTAAGAAACTGTTTCTAGTTTCAATATTTTTGTTATTAAAAGCGTCTTTCAAGATTTTTTTTTGCTGGTGGATCTTCTTCTTGAAGAAGACTGATTTCTTCTTGTTGTTGTTGAAATTATTGATGTTGATGCTTGATGGTGGTTGTTGTTGTTGTTGTTGATGATGATGTGTCTGCGGTTCTAGTTGAGTTCTTATTCTTTTTCTTTTAATTGGGGCCAACTCCTGTGTTGGCTCTATTTGTTTAGCGTAGGCAAAAAACTCTGATGTGTTTTCCATTTTGCTCTCTTGTTGTATTATTATGTTGAGCTCTTTCCTTGAATTGATATATCTTAAGAAAGATCCCACTTTATTTATACTAAATTTTTCTTCTAAATAATTGTATTATCATTGTTTAGAAATCAAAATCCTCAAGAAAACTAGTTAAAAGCAGAAAGTTGTAAAGTAAGTTGTTTATTAATGTAATAAGTTGTAATTGATAATAATAAAACTATAATTTTTTTAAATAGCATTTTTTGCCACATTGATGCATTTAACAGTGTTCTAAAGTTAAGAAAAAATCTTTTACATAAATTCTAATAATACTTTTTTATGAAAGAATATTATTTTTTATTTACCTATTCCTAAATTATTTATTTTTTTTAGTAAATATTTTTGTATTTTTATTTTTTCAATTAGCATTTTTACAACATTGTTGCATTTAACAGTCCTCTAAAGTTAAGAAAAAATGTTTTACATAAATTCTAATTATACTTTTTTATGAAAGAATATCATATTTACTTATCCATTGATTATGACTATTATCAAAGCCTAAATATTTCACATATACTTTATTGCCTTTTCTTTTTAAAATTTTTTCAATTAAATAAGCATTGGGGTCTTTGACACTAGTTAGTTCCTGTTCATAGAACCCACCACGAACTAATTTATTTTTATAATTATTTAAACTATATGTAATCTGTCTTGTTTTTGAAAGCTATTTTAAAAACGTCAGTTGAATAGTTAGGTCCTTTTTGAAAAGTTCCATTAGACCTTGCAATTCTAACAAAATCACCAACATTCAATTTTCCCTTATTAAATATTTTAGGGTAATTGTAAATTGAACAAAGAACTTGTTTTTCATTTTGTGATGTAACTTGGTTTGGTTTTAAGTTAGTTGTACTATGTTTTGTGTTATTATATTTATACCCGTACGATAGGATCGGGTATAATAAAATTACTCCTCCGTTTGTAACACCTCGAAATAAGCGAGCTAGATATACCTTCAAAGGTATGGATCGGATCAGAAAAAAATTCTAAGAATTTTGAGCCATGTCCGTCCGTCCGTCCGTCAGCACGCTAACTCAAAAACTAAGAAAGCTAGAATCTTGAAATTTACACAAAATATTTTGGGAGTAATTTGTAGGTTCCCTATTTTCTTTGGTTGAGTTTGGACCAAGCCTTAGGGTAGCTCTCGAACACCTAACTTTTAGATCCCCACATTTTTTTTGCAATAGAGCTATGAAATTTTAACTGCTGATAGATCTCACAAAAATATTAATTTTATTTTTAATTACTTTTTTTTGTACCCCCACCCTTTACGGAGCTACAGCTCCCCAAAGGTTCAAAAAACCTCTATATTTAAATTGTTATAGCGCAAGTTGTATAAGGTATATCTTCATTTTGAAAACGTCAAATGATTACTACTTTCATTAGCTTTAAAAGAATATATACAATAAATATATAATTTTGGCATACGGTGTCTTAATTTACCGTTATGCGAAACTCAAATTTTGCAAAATTCTTTAACCCTTCCATCTTCTAAACGGTTAAAGTTGGAAACTTGAAATTTTGACCTTTGAAAATTAGTAGGAGTCATTTCAGAAATTTTTTTTGTATCACCCCCTGTTTAGGAGCTGTAAGGGGTCAAAAACTGAAAATTTCTTATTTTGAAACACCTGTAACTTGAACACCTGTTAAATTTTTTTTGAAGTAATACATAAAAATTAAAACTCCAACATTATACTTTTATTTCTGTTAACAACTTTTTTTAATAATATAGGGTTACTTTATAATTGACGAAAGTGTTACTTGATTTTTTCAAATTTTCTAACAAATTTCTTCAACAAATTTTTTGCATTTGTTTTACTCGATAATTTGAAATTGTTGAGGATATAATGCGTAGTACAAACAAATGTAAATGAATAAACAACATAACAGTTGCTTGAAGAATTTTTATTTATATGATATTGATATATATACATACTTATATAATATCATGTTTATTTACATATCGTATATGTCACTAGTGAATGAATGATAAGAGTATATATGTATATTATATAGCGCCGTATTTACATACATATATGTATTTTATTGTACTTATAAGAAATTATTCTGTCAATGGAATATTTAAATATAATATAATATAATATTTAAAATTATATTTACTATTTTGTACTAAGTAAATTTAATATACATTTACCGCTTAGTATTAAATGGTACTATAGAATATTTGAAAAAGTTTTGGATTGATAATCGTTATGTGGAAGGTTAAAATTTGCTTTTGAAGAATGTACATATAAACATATAGTTTGAATATATGTACAACCCATAGTTCTAGAAATTATAAAATTCACCCAAATTATTTTAAAATACTTAAATATTAAAAAAATAATATTGTAAACAGAGTGACAGGCTGTGAACATACTAACGGTTTGTACGGGTTTCTAAGAGTTGACAAAGTCAACTGTATTCTTCCTCGTTTTTAATTAGTTTTGGTAAAAGTTCTATCCATTTAAAATTTCCTTGTAAACTTTGGCCTTCACACTAGCCTTCATTTCTGAATAAGTATGATATTGGTTTATTTTATAGCTTTTCATTAAATTTTGGAATTTTTTGTTAAAAGATTCTTTTCTCTGATCAGAATGAATATTTTTTGGAGAATTCCCCTCCCTTTTGAAAATCTTTTCCATACTTTTAACTACGTCATCTGCTGCCTTTGATTTAACATTTTCGGCATATGCATATTTTGAAAATATATAGACAACAGTCAGGAGGAACTTGTATCCAATATTCACTTTTTGATAGGCCGACACGTCTACAAGATCAATTTGCCATGTATTATTTAACCCTCTTTGAGATATTTTTCGTCTTCGAATTCTACGTCTAACTGCACGATGAACTTCAGATACTATTTGTGCTTTTGAGATTATTATTGAAAAGTTAAACTACAACTGTGAATTTGAATAAAATCAGTATATATATATATATATATATGTACATATATATATGTAAATAAATTTTCTACTATATTCTGAAAATTAAACGAAACGGTAAAACGGTAAAATTAAAAGATTTTTTTTTTCAATACTATAATTTAATAGTTTAATATAAAATTTTTACAATATATTAACAATCATTTTTAAATTTTTTTCTTTTTGAAGCTAGAAGGAACTCATAATCATCTGCAAAAACTCGTTTTCTTTCAAGAACAGTGATGAATACTAGGAAATGTTGTATTTATTTGTTGAAAATTGTTTAATCTGTTAACTAATTGTTTCATAGAGCCAAAATTTATTTCTTGTGAAGCGTTATAATTTCAACGAATACCTTTGACTTTGCAAATACTTTTTTCACATTTGGAGTTTTGGTACTATATATTTTGTATGCATAGTTCTTTGCACCCTCACTGACAAATTCTGTAATGTAACTTCCTATTCCATAATCTTCAAGCTCATCTGTCATATCTCCTATGAAAACTCCTGTTGGAGGATTGTATTCTCTTTCACGTGCTACATATATTATTGAATCAGTATCGTAATACAAAACTCGTTCTTTTAAATCGTTTAACTAAGAATACAATTTTAAATGAGCTTGTGTGGTAGTGTAAGCAGCTGTACAAACGTTAACTGTTAATAATGTTCCAGCTGCTTCTTCTTTATGTTCCCAATTTACCAAAACAGTTTTTTCGTTTATTGGAGTTATTTGAAGTACACTCTTGGAAGGATCAGTAAGAAGATAAATAATTTATTATGGGGCCTCGGTGGTTTAGTGGGTAAGAGCGTATAAAATACGCTGTAAACGCCGAGGGAGTGTGGGTTACATTTACAGCCATGCCTGAACAAGAAAGGTTGTGTAATTTTCTGTCCACATTTATGTGGCAGTAAAATCCATTAAAAAAAAAAAAATTCATTAGGCTCATTAATGATTGCAGTTTTTGATTGATTTTTTGGCTGCCCAAATTTACCCCACAACGAGTTTAACATTAATTTAGCTAATGATCTAAGTCCAGGATTTTTTTCTATTTCTTTAAACTATAAATTTATGTCTTTCACTTTGGAAAATTTTTCTAAATATTCGCACTTTTCCTTAGGTGTTCTACAAAAGCTAGGCCAGCCAGAAGCTTCTTGTTTAATTTTAAAGAACTTGTTCATCATTTCAGTGGAAATTCCTTGTTGTGATGTAAGGATATTAAATTGTTTAAAGTATACTCTGGTAATGGAAAAGAAAAAGTTATTTTTGGTCTTCGTGTTGACGGATATTGTACAGACAGAAAACAAATATTTGAGTTTTATAGCTGTTATTACCATGGCCATCCAAAATGTTTCAAAAATAATAATGATAAAAAATATGAAACACTTTATGAGGCTACATTATCCAAAGCTAATAAATTACGATCTTTAGGTTATCAAGTGTGAGTGTGAATTTCGAAACGAAATGAGATAAAAATAATACGAAGCATTTTTCTCAAAATTGGAGAACGAAAGTTTGATACCACTAAAACCACGTGACGCATTTTATGGCGGCAGAACAGGAAACACAAGGACATATTATAAATGTGCACCTGGTGAATGTATATAGATATATGCTCACTATATCCTTGGGGGTGTGTAAATATGGACAATTTCCAGTGGCTCATCCAAAAGTTCATGTTGGACAAATTAAGTGCAATAAATTATATTTAAATGATACTGAAGGATTAATAAAGGCATTGATGTTTCCTCCAGAAAAACTCTATCACCCGGTTTTGCCTATAAATCAAAATAATAAACTAATGTTTTCCTGCTGTCAAAAATGTAGCTTTTAAATGAATAATGATGACTGCTCTCATGACAATCGTAGTAGGTCAATTTAGGCCGTAGGTCGTAGTAGGAACATGGGTTATAGATGAAGAAAGAGAAGCAGGTAAACAGGGATACAAAATTGTGCAAATATGCGAGGTATGAGAGTATACTGTTAAACAATTTAATCCCCTTACATCACAACAAGAAATTTTCACTGAAATGATGAACAAGTTCTTTAAAATTAAACAAGAAGATTCTGACTGGCCTAGCTTTTGTAGAACACCAAAGGAAAAGTGCAAATATTTAGAAAAATTTTCCAAAGTTGAAAGCATAAATTTACAGTTTAACGAAATAGAAAAAAATCCTGGACTCAGATCATTAGCTAAATTAATGTTAAACTCTTTCTGGGGTTAAATTTGTGCAGACAAAAATCAATCAAAAACAGAAATCATAAATGAGCCTTATGAATTATTTACTCTTCTTACTGGTCCTTCCAAGAGTGTAAATTAAATAACTCTAATAAACGAAAAAACTGTTTTGGTAAATTGGGAATATAAAGAAGAAGCAGCTGAAACATTATTAACAGTTAACGTTTGTATAGCTGCTTACACTACCACACAAGCTCGTTTAAAATGTATTCTTAGTTAAACGATTTAAAAGAACGAGTTTTGTATTACGATACTGATTCAATAATATATGTAGCACGTGAAAGAGAATATAATCCTCCAACAAGAGTTTTCATAGGAGATATGACAGATGAGCTTGAGGATATAGAGTAGGAAGTTACATTACAGAATTTGTCAGTGGGGGTGCAAAGAACTATGCATACAAAATATATAGTACCAAAACTCCAAATGTGAAAAAAGTGTTTGCAAAGTCAAAGGTATTCGTTAAAATTATACCGCTTCACTAGAAATAAATTTTGGCTCTATGAAACAATTAGTTAAAAAATTAAGCAATTTTTCAACAAATAAATATAACATTTCCTGGTATTCGGCGAACATACGATCACAGAGTCATCACTGTTCCTGAAAAAAAGACATATCGAATAAATTCCAGGAAACGAGTTTTTGTAAATGATTATACTTCAGTTCCCTATGGCTTCAAAAAGAAAAAAATTTAAAAATGATTGTTAATATATTGTAAAAATTTTATATTTTAAACTATTAAATTACAGTATTGAAAAAAAATCTTTTAGTTTTACCGTTTTTAGTTTTCAGAATATAGTCGCAAATTTATTTACATAATATATATATATATATATATATATATTATTCAAATTCACAGTTGCAGTTTAACTTTTCAATAATAATGTCAAACGCACAAAAACAAGACAGACCCGATTACATATAGTTTAGCTTTCAAAAACAAGACAGACCCGATTACATATAGTTTAAAAGATTATAAAAATAAATTAGTTCATGGTGGCTTCTATGAACAGGAACTAACTAGTGTCAAAGACCCCAATGCTTATTTAATTGAAAAAATTTTAAAAAGAAAAGGCAATAAAGTATATGTGAAATATTTAGGTTTTGATAATAGTCATAATCAATGGATAAGTAAATATGATATTCTTTCATAAAAAAGTATAATTAGAATTTATGTAAAACATTTTTTCTTAACTTTAGAGGACTGTTAAATGCAACAATGTTGTAAGAAATGTAATTAAAAAAATTATAGTTTTATTATAATCAATTAGAATTTATTACATTAATAAACAACTTACTTTACAACTTTTGGTTTTTAACTAGTTTTCTTTATAATTTTGATTTCTAAACAATGATAATACAATTATTTAAAAGAAAAAGATATATAAGATCTAGATATAAGAAATAGATATATATATAAAAGCTGGAGGCAAAATTTAAAAATATAAGTTTATAGTTATGCGTTTGTTGCCTCCAGCTTTTATTTTAATTTCACAGACTTTAAAACTTATATATAATTATATTTATACATATATTTGACATATTGAAATAAAATTTTTCAAAGAAATCTCGATTGTAACAATATAGTTTAGAAAATTACAGAAAAATTTGCTATTAAAAATGTATTTTCTACTTTTTAGTTCAAAAAAGCTGTTATTTTTAAAATTTTTTTCATTTATTTTATTTTATTCTTTTTAATAACGGCAAATATGAGTATTATATTGATATTTTTTTTTTCCTTGTTTAATTTTGAATTTTTACAGTTGCCCTTACAGTGTATAATTATATTAACCTGTTATAATATAGAATATATTGAATGTTTTTATTATTAATTTATTGTGGCAAAATTTTTAAAAAATTGAGAAAACTATTGCATAGCTATAAAATTCAAAATTTAAGTAAAAATATTGCAATTTTATAACGTTCTTTATTTCCACTTAAAAATGCGACCCTTTGAAAACCTTGATTTATATACTGCCTTGTTTTTTCTTTCTTTTATAACATAACATTTTAATATTTCGTTTTTTCTATTTGTTATGTGTGTAAATATCAGATGTGCACATATACATAAGAAATAGCCTTTAAAAATATTTAAAAACAATCAAAGTAACATTTTTTGTTCTCTTTTTTTTTCTATTCGTTTTTATTTTTCTTCCAGTATTACATTTTACTTTTTTTTCTGTTATTTAGGTACGCTAAGAACTTATTTTTATACCCGTACGATAGGATCGGGTATAATAAAATTACTCCTCCGTTTGTAACACCTCGAAATAAGCGAGCTAGATATACCTTCAAAGGTATGGATCGGATCAGAAAAAAATTCTAAGACTTTTGAGCCATGTCCGTCCGTCCGTCAGCACGCTAACTCAAAAACTAAAAAAGCTAGAATCTTGAAATTTACACAAAATATTCTGGGAGTAATTTGTAGGTTCCCTATTTTTTTTGGTTGACTTTGGACCAAGCCTTAGGGTAGCTCTCGAACACCTAACTTTTAGATCCCCACATTTTTTTTGAAATAGAGCTATAAAATTTTAAATGCTGATAGATCTCACAAAAATATTAATTTTATTTTTAAAAACTTTTTTTGTAGCCCTACCCGTTACGGAGCTACAGCTCCCCAAAGGTTCAAAAAAGCTCTATATTTAAATTGTTATAGCACAAGTTGTATAAGGTACATCTTCATTTTGAAAACGCCAAACCATTACTACTTTTATTAGCTTTAAAAGTATACATACAATAAATATATATTTTTGGCATACGGTGTCTTAATTTACCGTTATGTGAAACTCAAATTTTGCAAAATCCTTCAACCCTTCTATCTTCTAAACGGTTTAAGTTGGAAACTTGGAATTTTGATAGAAGTTAGATCTTTGAAAATAAGTATGAGTCATTTCAAAAATTTTTTTTGTATCACCCCCCGTTTAGAAGCTGTAAGGGGTCAAAACTGAAAATTTCCTATTTTTAAACACCTGTAACTTGAACACCTGTTAAAATTTTTTTGAAGTAGTACACAAAAATTAAAGCTTCAACATTATACTCTTATTTCTGTTAACAACTTTTTTTAATAATATAGGGTTACTTTATAATTGACGAAAGTGTTACTTGATTTTTTCAAATTTTCTAACAAATTTCTTTAACGATTTTTTCCATTTTGTTTTACTCGATAATTTGAAATTGTTGAGGATATAATGCGTAGTACATAAAAATGCAAATAAATAAACAACATAACGGTTGCTTGAAGAATTTTTATTTATATGATATTAATATATATACATACTTATATAATATCATGTTTATTTACCTATATATGTCACTAGTGAATGAATGATAAGAGTATAGATGTATATTATATAGCGCCGTACATATATACATATATGTATTTTTTTGTACTTATAAGAAATTATTCTGTCAATGGAATATTTAAATATAATATAATATTTAAAATTATATTTACTATTTTGTACTATGTACAACCCATAGTTCTAGATATTATAAAATTCACCCAAATTATTTTAAAATACTAAAATATTAAAAAAATAATATTGTAAGCAGAGTGACAGGCTGTGAACATACTAACGGTTCGTACGGGTATCTAAGAGTTGACAAAGGCAACTGTATTCTTCCTCGTTTTTTTTAATATTAAATTTATGCATACAGTATATTTAAAAAATAGAAATTATTAGCTATAGAATATTCTGAATTTTTTATACCCGTACGATAGGATCGGGTATAATAAAATTACTCCTCCGTTTGTAAAACCTCGAAATAAGCGAGCTAGATATACCTTCAAAGGTATGGAGCGGATCAGAAAAAAATTCTAAGACTTTTGAGCCATGTCCGTCCGTCCTTCCGTCCGCCGTCCGTCAGCACGCTAACTCAAAAACTAAGAAAGCTAGAATCTTGAATTTTACTCAAAATATTCTGGGAGTAATTTTTAAGTTCCCTATTTTTTTTGGTTGAGTTTGGACCAAACCTTAAGGTAGCTCTCGAACATCTAACTTTTAGATCCCCACATTTTTTTTGAAATAGAGCTATGAAATTTTAACTTCTGATAGATCTCACAAAAATATTAATTTTATTTTTAATTACTTTTTTTTGTAGCCCCACCCGTTACGGAGCTACAGCTCCCCAAAGGTTCAAAAAAGCTCTATATTTAAATTGTTATAGCACAAGTTGTATAAGGTATATCTTCATTTTGAAAACGCCAAACGATTACTACTTTCACTATCTTTAAAAGTATATATACAATAAATATATATTTGTGGCATACGGTGTCTTAATTTACCGTTATGCGAAACTCAAATTTTGCAAAATCCTTTAACCCTTCTATCTTCTAAACGGTTAAAGTTGGAAACTTGAAATTTTGACAGAAGTTAGATATTAGAAAATTAGTATGAGTCATTTTAGAAATTTTTTTGTATCACCCCCCGTTTAGGAGCTGTAAGGGGTCAAAAACTGAAAATTTCCTATTTTTAAACACCTGTAACTTGAACACCTGTTAAAATTTTTTTGAAGTAATACACAAAAATTAAAGCTTCAACATTATACTTTTATTTCTGTTAACAACTTTTTTTAATAATACAGGGTTACTTTATAATTGATGAAAGTGTTACTTGATTTTTTCAAATTTTCTAACAAATTTCTTTAACGATTTTTTTCCATTTTGTTTTACTCGATAATTTGAAATTGTTGAAGATATAATGCGTAGTACAAAAAAATGTAATTTAATAAACAACATAACAGTTGCTTGAAGAATTTCTATTTATATGATATTGATATATATACATACTTATATAATATCATGTTTATTTACATATCGTATATGTCACTAGTGAATGAATGATAAGAGTATATATGTATATTATATAGCGCCGTATTTACATACATATATGTATTTTATTGTACTTATAAGAAATTATTCTGTCAATGGAATATTTAAATATAATATAATATAATATTTTTTAAAATTATATTTACTATTTTGTACTAAGTAAATTTAATATACATTTATTGATAATCGTTATGTGGAAGGTTAAAATCTGCTTTTGAAGAATGTATAAACATATAGTTTGAATATATGTACAACCCATAATTCTAGAAATTATAAAATTCACCCAAATTATTTTAAAGTACTAAAATATTAAAAAAATAATATTGTAAGCGAAGTGACAGGCTGTGAACATACTAACGGTTCGTACGGGTATCTAAGAGTTGACAAAGTCAACTGTATTCTTCCTCGTTTTTTTTTCGTTTATGTTTACCGTCCATTCATATAAATATAATTGTTCGTATTAAAAAATAATGAATCTATAACTACACACATATATACTGATATATTCATTCATATACATATTATAGTAGTATGGGTACTATATAATGATCTGAACTTCTGATTGTTATATTGTATTATAAGGGTGTTCAAAATTGAGGTATCATTTTAATTTTAATAAAAGACTTTTTTTTTGAAATATTAAATATATTTTTATTTTAATTTATTACAAATAGGTTCCGGTTAATAATGAAAAATTATGTCGGCCAAGTGGCCCCCTCTACTACTTCGGCAGGCTTCCAATCTTTTACCAAAATTCTGAATCACGTTGTTCAATAAACTGTTCTCAATGGTTGAAATCTGCTCGATAATGTTGTTTTTAAGCTCTTGAATTGTTGTGGGATTATTGCTGTACACTTTTGATTTCACAAAACCCAACGGTGTCAAATCGCACGATCTTGGTAGCCACATTACTCCTCCTCTACAAGAAATAATGGGATCTTCGAACTTTTCCGTCAAAAGATACATTGTTTCTCTTGCTGTGTGGCAAGAGGCACCGTCCTGTTGAAACCACATATTCTCTACGTCCAAATCATCAATTTCCCGCCACAAAAAGCTTCGGATCATCTCCCTGTAGCGATTTTCATTGACCGTAATCGCATATCCATTTGCGTTTTCAAAAAAATATGGCCCGATGATTCCTCCTGACCGATGAAACCACACCAAACCGTAACTTTTTGTGGATATACTGGTTGCTCTAAGATAACCTTTGGATTCTCTTCACCCCAAATGCGGCAATTCTGTTTATTGACGTAGCCATTGAGCTGGAAATGAGCTTCGTCGGTGAAGATTATTTTGTTAAAAAAATTATCTTTTTCTTTTGTTTTTCGATTGCCCAAGAAACGAATTGCCGACGTAATGCATGGTCAGTTGGTTTTAATTCTTGCGTCAGTTGGATCTTATAAGCCTTTAAGTGGAGATCACGATGCAAAATGTTGAATAATGTGCATGGTTTTATGTTTAATTGCTGCGAACGATGACGAATGGAAGTTTTTGGATCTTCTTCAACACTTCTGCTCACAGCTGGTACATTCTCGGTTGAACGGCCACTACGTTGATAAATGTTGCCTCTGTTATCAAGAACAGATCCAGTTTCTAGAAATTTATCAACCATCAGCTTGATGGCACGATTTGTTCGAGCATTTTCTCTTCCAAATTTTGTTCGAAATTTCCTAATTACATCTTGAAAACTTTTACCACTTTCAAAAAATGTTGTAATAACAAAAACACGTTGTTCCTTCGTGTAACGTTCCATATTAACTAACCGAAATGTATTTAGAATATACCTAAAGAAACCTCGTATAAAAATACCAGGTAGAAAAAAAATGGCGGCAAAATCAAAATGATACCTCAATTTTGAACACCCTATATATTGTTGCAAGATTTTTAAAAAATTAAGGAAACATTGCATAGCAAAATTAAAAATTTATAATATTCTTTATTTCCACTTAAAAATGCGACCCTTTAAAAACTTTGATTCATACACTGCCTTGTTTTTTCTTTCTTTTCATAAGATAACATTTTAGTATTTTTTTTTTATCTTTTATGTACGGAAATATCAAACGTATGTTTCTTTCTTTTAAAATCATAACATTTTAATTGTTCTTTTTTTCTATCTGTTATGTGGGTAAATATCAGATGTGCACAATATATACATAAGAAATAGACTTAATATTTAAAAACAATCAAAGTAATATTTTTTATTCTCTTTTTTTTCTATTCGTTTTTATTTTTCTTCCAGTATTACATTTTCCTGTTTTTTTGTTTTCTGTTATTTAGGTACGCTAAGTATTTCTTTTTTTTTTTTAAATGTTTATTTTTATTTTTTATTTTATTTATTAAACCAAAGCAAGGTTTTTACATAAAAAATCTTACAGCTAAAAAAATTAAAGCTAACAAAATACACAAACAATAGCAAATAAAAAACATTTTTGATTACTAAGCTAAAAATTTACAATGAAAATTTTATAATTTGTACTATATATTAAATTTGAAAACAATAAAAAAAAATGCTTACAGAACAAAAACACAGTATGAGTGTATAATTAAGTGGAATGTATAATATGAACTTGAACTTGAATTAAATATATTATTATTATTATTATTATTTTTTTTTTTTTTTAAATGTTTACAAAGTAATTAGGTAATTTAAGTAATTAAGTCATTTATGAATTTCTGTGTTAATTTATGTTTAAAAGAATTTCTTGATATGTCTGGTGAAAAAAGATGACTGTGTTTGTTGAATGTAGTGCAACATCTGTTTATTGGCTCATTTCTTCCATATTCTGTTCTGTGTGTATTTTCTAGTAAAAATTTAGTGTTTCTTGTATTTCTGACTACATTGTTTAATCTAACCTTATTTACTAAGAATTGAACGTCAATATTTTTTTTTATGATGTCAAAAGTAAAGCAGGATGAAAGCATTTGCCTGCGTGAAGATAAGGTTAACATATTCAATGATTTAAGTCTTGTAGAGTAGCTTGGAAGAGTAGAATAGTCTATAGGATTATATTGGTTTCTCAAGGCAAACAAAAGGAATTGTTTCTGAACGGATTCTATCCTATTGGAATGTAATTGAAACACTGGATTCCATACGATATTACCGTATTCTAGAATAGATCGAACTAACGAGCAGTAAAGAGCTTTTGTCACTGCTGGGTTATTAAATTCCTTAGCCCTTCTCTTAATAAAACCTAACATTTTATTTGCTTTGGAAATCATATGATCATAGTGAAGATGGAAGTTAAGTTTATCGTCCAGAAGAATGCCAAGATCGGTCATACAGGACACCCTTTCAAGAACTATGTTATCTATTGTATAGTCGAAAAGCATTGTAGATCTTTTTCGTGTAAAACTTATGACCTTGCATTTCGCTATGTTAAGTTCTAATTTGTTGTAGAAGCACCATTCTTGTAAAGAATGTAAATTTGATTGAAGTAATTCAAAATTGGAACTATTTTTGATAACGTGGTAAATTTTAAGATCGTCAGCAAATGCAATATGTGGCACACCTTCTAGTTTATTAGAAAGATCTGAAATAAAAATATTAAATAGAAGTGGGCCTAAATGGCTTCCTTGTGGCACTCCCGAGGTGACATTAATTGTGTTCGATAAATAACCTTGGAATTTAATATTTTGAGTTCTTTCAGTAAGATAAGAGCAAAGCCAAGTAAGGAAAGAACCTGAAATACCTAAAGTTTCAAGTTTTTTAAACAAAATATTGTGATCAACACGATCGAAAGCTTTGCTAAAATCCGTGTAAATAGCATCAACTTGATAACCATTTTCCGATGTGTAAACCGTAAGATTGGTTGTAGTAGAACGACCTTTTCTAAATCCATGTTGTTGTTCGTTTAATTTTGAATTTATGACCGGTGTTATTTTACTGACTACAATTTTTTCGAACAATTTTGGAATAGTTGATAGGATAGCTATACCACGGTAATTTTCGACGGAAGCTTTGTCACCCTTTTTATGAATGGGGGTTAAAAAAGAAGATTTCCACGCATTCGGAAAAATGCCTATCGAAAGCGATTGATTAAAAATAAAATGAAGCGGTTGCGTCAAATAATTGGCACAGTTATATAAAAAAGAAGGTGGGATCAAGTCGGGTCCTACACTTTTTTTTGTATCAAGGTTGGTAATTGCTTCAAATATTTCGTTTTCCGAAAGATATAGATCTGTAATAATTGAATTAGATCTATTATGGGAGTTAGAAAATGTAAAATTGGTAGGCGAATCTAATGGCCTATAAACTTTTTGAAAACAATCTGCAAAGAAATTACAGATTACATTAGGACAAGAAGAAAAAACATTATCTTTAGACATTGAACTTGGATATCCATAGGTTTTCCGTTTTGTATTAATGAAGTCAAAAAACTTTTTTGGATCTATAATTAATTTATTTCCAATTTCATTGACATAATTATCGTATGCATAATTATCGTATTTGATTTCTGTTTAAATTCAAAAGCAAGATCCTTGTACATGTTCAGTAAATTAATATCAGGATCCTTTGTAACTTTAATTTTTTTGTAAAGTTTGTTGCGTTGATTAAGCAATGTCCTAATTTCCCTATTAAGCCAAGGTTCTGTTGTTTTATCTTTTTTACGAATTTTTGGCACAAAGGAGTTAATTATGTCGAAAATTTTAGAGTAAAAGATAGAAATTGAAGAGTTAATATCCTGTTGTATTAACAGATCGTCCCAATTTAAAATTGATAAAGCATTATCAATGCTTTGAAAATCAGCGTTGAAAAAGTCATATACAATATTATTATTGTAAGATTTCGCGAAGAGTGGCAAAGAAGTAGAAAATTCGAAGATGACTGCGTTATGATGAGGAGTGTTAGTGAACAGGTTGACTGCATCATCAGCGAGTTTAACCACCACTCTGTCATATGCATTTGAAAATGCAAGATCTAACCACTTATTGTTTTTATTTGGGTAATTAATAATTTGTTGTAAATCATTACCATAGAACTCCGTAATAATGTCAAAATCTATTTCATCATGAAAGTTAATTGGTAATAACAAATTATCTGAAGCATCTTCTATAAAAGATAATGAAGGACGATTGAAATCGCCAAAAATAAAAATTGAATCATCCTCATTCATTTTAGATATAATATAGTGATAAATATCGAAAAATTCAGAATATGAGGAATTGTCAGAATTAGGTGGAAAGTAAACAATTCCTAGGTAAATAAAATTATTACCTAAGTTTACTCTAATAAATTGGTGATCAAAAGTGTGGGACGTCCTAGTGATTAGTGGAACACTAGAAAGGTTATTATTTACTGCAAGTAAGACACCGCCTCCACGGGAAGAGTTCATAGAGAAAAAGTCCCTATCCTTTCTATAAATCGACCAATTATTGTCAAGTATTTCTTCATTTATGAAGGAATCGTTTAGCCATGTTTCGGTAATAGCAAGCACACTGAAGTCACAAGACTTGGCATCAACATATAATTTCTTTAGCTTACCTCTCATACCACTACAGTTGTGGTAGAAGATTTTGAGATTTTCACTAAAATTGCTTTTATTATTTGTTGATTTTAACTCCTTAAAACTAGTTGTTGTATTTATTAAAATAAGATTAGTGTTAATGTTATTTTCTGCCGCTAAGGGAACGAAAAAAATCATTACTACTTTTTCTTATTTTTTGCAAATACTCGATTCTCTCACTTTTAAGGTGACTACAATAAGCTTGTAAATCTTTTTCAACCGATTTAGATGAAGCTCCGAAACCTTCATGATATTTTACATATAATTTCATTAATTCCTTTGGGTTAGAAGGCAAACCTTCTTGATCAATAAAAATTTTAATATTGAGTTTGGTTTTACCATCTACACAAAGGTCGTCATCTTCCTTATGCAAATAAGCTAAATAGAGTCTTACATTTTCATATATTTTTTGATCTCTAAAACGTGATAAGACATACGTATGATCGTCCTTAGCTACAGCATTTTTCGTTAATCTGACTATAGGAGGTAGTATAGGATTAACAAAACTTGCATTAGGTTTGGATGAAACAGATGCAATTGGCTTATCGTTAATTGATGTCGTGTTGCAGTTAACGTTTAAGCTCTGAGTACGCGGAATGCCAGCATTAAAGGTTTGTCCCTGTATGAAGTTAGGATATTTGCTAGCATTTGGTAGTGAAATATTCATTATATCATTTGGAGAATATTGTTTAGACGTTATTGACACTTTTGGAACTGAACTAATTACTGAATTAGTAGGATTTATTGAACTGTACTCTACATTAGTAATTTTATTTGAAATGCTATTCGGCACCTCTATGGTGGAAGTAGTATTAGAAATAATGTGAGAAGAAGGCAAAATAGTCTGAAATTTAATTGGTGATTGAGTTAAATTTATGTTTTGTTTGTGTAAAATAGGTTGTGTTTTGTTTTTGCTTATAATATTGTTTTTATTTGTGGATTTAGTGTTATTGCGTGTATTTCTGTTCTTTTTTTTTTGTGTGATTGTTTTACTTTTAGCGTTATTAATATTAATATTAGGTTTTGTTTTATTTTTATTTTTTATTAAATCTAATTTACTATTATTTGATTGTTTACCTAAATGTTTAAAGATGGATATTTTTGTCCCTTTATTCCACAATTTAATATTATTTATTTCCTGAACTTTCGTTTCCGGTACACTAACTTTGAAAGTATGATACTGCGGTTTATATTTCAGCCACTTTGGTGTGATTAATTTACAATGAACCTCTTCACAATTCGACCTCTTTTTTATGTATCTGACTAGTTTCTCCTCTGTTGTATTAGTGCTAAGGTTGGAAATCCTTAGGTTAAATTTAGGTTTATTTATAACCTCTGGTGGATCAACTGCTTCTATTTCGAATGAAATATCGTCATTTTTTTCCTTAGTTGCTTGAATGTTAACCGTCTTAGCCTTATCTACATCATTTATTTCATCAAATAGTGATTTAGCTGAATCGTTTGAATGTAGATCATTCTGATGCGAAATACTACAAATTTTAACACCATCATTGATTGTCTCTATTTTGGCCTTAAGGATATCTAAATCGGCCAATACTACATCCCGAAAGCTCATTGAAATATCAGTTTTATTTATATTTTCTAAATTAGAGATTAAAAGCTGCTTTATATTGTCCAACGCATTCAAAAGCTTATTATTAATTGGATCTTGTGCTAATGATTTTTCAATAATGTTTTTAAATGTTGAAATTTCCGTTTTTAAATTATTAGTTTCTACTTTGATTAGCTCGCTAACACTTCTTTTTTGATCATTTTTGAGATTACTAAGAGTGTTATTAAGTAGTTCGAAATTTCTTTCCATTTCCGTAAAGCTGGCTGTATTGCTCTTTACAACTTCCAATAATTTCACCACTGTACCTTGAAAATTTTCTCTAACGGCATTAATGTTTAATGAGATTTCATGAGAAAATTGTCTCAGGTAAGTTTGTTGATCTAAACAAGCTTCACAAACAAAATGCTGCGTCAAGAAGTTGTTATACCAATTTCTAGGAGCGTTTAAACAAACTCCATGAAATTTACGGTTGCAGAACCCGTTACAAGTTACTGAATCTGCTTTAATTTCAGTAACTAAACAATTTTTTGCACTGCATTTAAATTCCATTGTAATAATAAGCAATATAAATTATATGAAATTACAAGAAAAAAAATTTAATTCACTTTGATGATTCACTTTAAATATTGTTTTTTATTATTGTTTTTGTTCTTATATTTATTTTTTGAATTATTAATTACTTTAAAATTGTTATTTAAAATTCAGTTTTGAAGTACACAAAAAATAAAGTATATTGAAAAGTAGGTCACTAGTTTAAAAATTAAAAAATTATGATTAAAGATCAAGTTAACAAAATAAAATAAAATAAAATAAAATAAAATAAAAAGCACTTTTTATTTAAATTTCTTAAAATTAATTTTTGAAGAACGATAACGTCTGAACTGTATGAAGTTAGAATGAAGAAGATAATTTACACATGCATTGTATTTAAAAAATATAAATTATAACCTATAGAACATTCTGAATTTTTTTTTGTTCGTTTATATTTACCGTCCATTCATATGCATACATAATATTTTGTTTTTGTTCGTTTATGTTTACCGTCCATTCATATAAATATAACTGTTGCCTACATATTAAAAAATAATAAATCTATAACTATATACATAAATAGCCATATATTCATTCATATACATATGAATCTATATTATGAGCTGAATTTCTCAGTGTTGCATTATATCATAATGCGGCAAAATTTTTAAAAAATTAAGAAAACGTTGCATAGCTAAATTCAAAATTTAAATAAAAATATTGCAATTTTATAATGTTCTTTTTTTCCACTTAAAATGCGACCCTTTAAAAACTTTGATTCATACACTGACTCGTTTTTTCTTTCTTTTCATAACATAACATTTAAATATTTTTTTTTTTTATCTGTTATGTACGGAAATATCAAACGTATGTTTCTTTCTTTTAAAATCATAACATTTTAATAGTTCTTTTTTTTCTATCTGTTATGTGGGTAAATATCAGATGTGCACATATACATAAGAAATAGCCTTTAAAAATATTTAAAAGCAATCAAAGTAACATTTTTTGTTCTCTTTTTTTTCTATTCGTTTTTATTTTTCTTCCAGTATTACATTTTACTTTTTTTTTCTGTTATTTAGGTACGCTAAGAACTTATTTTTTTTTTTAATATTAAATTTATGCATACAGTCTATTTCAAAAATAGAAATTATTAGCTATAGAACATTCTGAATTTTTTTTTGTTCGTTTATGTTAGCCGTCCATTTATATGCAGATCATATATCGCGTTAAATAATTATGTTTTTTTGTTGTTGTAATATAAATTTTAAAATTTTCTTTCAATGAGAAAATTTGTCAACTTTGATTCAAAACAACAAATGTCAACAAATTTTCTCATATTGTAATTTAATTCTGGTCAATCTATTATTTTGTTAATTTTCCCATTCTTTAATTCTTCCGACAAAAGATACCTCGCTTAATATTTTTCTCACCGGTAAATTATTAATTCCACGAATTGATCATCATAATTCATAAACAAATTAACATCGCTTACTCTCTCCCACTTCATTTGTTAATCATGTTATTATTATAATTATTAATTTCCCATCAAAAGTTTTCGGGATAAATCAAATCGCGTTTAATAAATTTTCCCACAAATTAAAAGCTGATTCTTGCAATTAATTATTATAAATACTAACGTTCTTTCAATTAAAAATCAGTCTTATAAGTTTATCTTCCTCGATTCCTTCTTTAATAAGGAATATACAAAAATTAATATTATAATAATAAACTAATATTAAGTTTATATTTAAAGTTTTAATTTAAGTTTAAATTTAAATAATAAAAGAAATATAAAACACCAAATTTTATTTTTTTGTTTTTTTTAATGTTTTAATATTTTTTTTGTGATTTGACATCAAATAAAAATAAAAGTGGCGCAGTCGGTAGGATTACCAACATTACATTAACATTAACTTTACTTCAGTTATAAGTGATTAGTGTAGTGTCTCCTATCAAGGAGTTAATCGGTATTCTTTAATAACAATTTGTCGAGACAATTTGTTAAAAATCAAAATAAAAACAAAATAAATAAAAACTTTTGGTGCAAATAATAATAACTAAAATAAAATACAAAAAAAAAATATAAACAATTTTATAAAAAAAACGAGGAAGAATACAGTTGCCTTTGTCAACTCTTAGATACCCGTACGAACCGTTAGTATGTTCACAGCCTGTCACTCTGCTTACAATATTATTTTTTTAATATTTTAGTATTTTAAAATAATTTGGGTGAATTTTATAATTTCTAGAATTATGGATTGTACATATATTCAAACTATATGTTTGTATGTACATTCTTCAAAAGCAGATTCTAACCTTTCACATAACGATTATCAATCCAAAACTTTTTCAAATATTCTATAGTACCATTTAATACTAAGCGGTAAATTTATATTAAATTTACTTAGTACAAAATAGTAAATATAATTTTAAATATTATATTATATTATATTTAAATATTCCATTGACAGAATAATTTCTTATAAGTACAATAAAATACATATATGTATGTAAATACGGTGCTATATAATATCCATCTATACTCTTATCATTCATTCATCAGTGACATATACGATATGTAAATAAACATGATATTATATAAGTATGTATATATATCAATATCATATAAATAAAAATTCTTCAAGCAACCGTTATGTTGTTTTTTATTTACAATTTTTTGTACTACGCATTATATACTCAACAATTTCAAATTATCGAGTAAAACAAAATGCAAAAAATTAGTTAAAGAAATTTGTTAGAAAATTTGAAAAAATCAAGTAACTCTTTCGTCAATTATAAAGTAACCATATATTATTAAATAAAGTTTTTAACAGAAATAAGTGTATAATATTGAAGCTTTAATTTTTGTGTATTACTTCAAAAAAATTTTAACAGGTGTTCAAGTTACAGGTGTTTAAAAATTGGAAATTTTCAGTTTTTGACCCCTTACAGCTCCTAAACGGGGGGTGATACAAAAAAAATTTCTGAAATGACTCATACTTATTTTCAAAGATCTAACTTCTGTCAAAATTTCAAGTTTCCAAATTAAATCGTTTAGAAGATAGAAGGGTTAAAGGATTTTGCAAAATTTTAGTTTCGCATAACGGTAAATTAAGACACCGTATGCCACAAAAATATATTTATTGTATATATACTTTTAAAGTTATTAAAAGTAGTAATCGTTTGGCGTTTTCAAAATGAAGATATACCTTATACAACTTGTGCTATAAGAATTTAAATATAGAGCTTTTTTGAACCTTTGGGGAGCTGTAGCTCTGTAACGGGTGGGGGTACAAAAAAAAGTTATTAAAAATAAAACTAATATTTTTGTGACATCTATCAGCAGTTAAAATTTCATAGCTCTATTTCAAAAAAAATGTGGGGATCTAAAAGTTAGGTGTTCGAGAGCTACCCTAAGGCTTGGTCCAAACTCAACCAAAAAAAATAGAGAACCTACAAATTCCTCCCAGAAAATTTTGTGTAAATTTCAAGATTCTAGCTTTCTTAGTTTTTGAGTTAGCGTGCTGACGGACGGACGAACGGACAGGGCTCAAAAGTCTTAGAATTTTTTTCTGATCCGATCCATACCTTTGAAGGTATATCTAGCTCGCTTATTTCGAGGTGTTACAAACGGAGGAGTAATTTTATTATACCCGATCCTATCGTACGGGTATAATCACAATTTTAATAATTACTATTCTAATAATAACAATAACAGGACTAATAACAATACTGCTATTAATCGTTTCTATCATACTAACAATAGAAATAATTCCAATAATTCTAACAGTTACCGCAACCAATCGGGTAATTATAGAAGTAACCAAAAGTTCAATTCTGGAACCTTTAGAAACAATAAAAACTATTATAACAATCCTGATCCAAATGCAATGGACGTGGATTATTATAACCCCAACTCAATGGATTTTGAACATAATACCACAAAACGCATTGAAAATTTTCCTTTAACGCCTCCAACAGTAGACTACCCATAACAACTCTGACTATAGAGGGACAAAAAGTAGATTGCCTAATAGACTCAGGAGCAGCTACTTCAATTATAGACCATAACATTTTTCCCTCAAAGAGATATAATAAATTATTAAACCCTATAGAATTGCAAACTATTACTGGTAGTCAAACTATTCATAATGAAATTATAACAAAAATACCAGACGAATTCAATGAGAATACTTCAATGTCATGGAAAGTAACTAACCTTTCTAATAAAAAATTTAGGCCTAAATTTACTTTCTCCAATTGGTGCCAAAATTGACCTACTTAATGGAGAAATTGTGGTGAACAATAAATAAGGCTACCAAATTTAATTACGCCTATCCCACAACAAACATATACCAACTAGAACCGTTCGATTTAAACAATCATGACTTATTTGAAGTATTACGAAACGAAAATTTAAATAAGGAAGAAGAAAAACATTTAAAACATATTTTATACAAAAACAAAGATTTATTTTTTAAAGATGGGGACAATTTAACTTGCGTAAATGATGTAAAACATCAAATAATAACTACTTGTTCTCAACCAATATACAGTAAAATATACAGATTCCCTAAAATTCATGAAGAAGAAGTAAATAAACAGATAAAAGAAATGTTGAGACAAGATATTATTCAACGCTCTAATAGTCCATACAACAGCCCTATATGGGTTGTTCCCAAAAAACTGGATAATACAGACAAACAGAAATGGCGGATAGTAATTGACTGCCGCAAACTAAATGAAATCACAGTTAATGATAAATTCCCTATTCCAAACATCAAATGCTTATTTGATAAACTTGGTCGCGCCCAATACTTTTCGACCTTAGATCTCGCTAAGGGTTTTCACCAAATTTTGGTTGACGAAAAAGATAAGGCTAAAACCGCATTCTCAACACCACAGGGTCATTTTGAATTTAAACGAATGCCGTTTGGACTCAAAAACGCACCCGCGACCTTTCAAAGGATGATAAACCATGTCCTGAGGGATCATATAAATAAAATTTGTGTCGTCTATCTTGACGATATTTTGATATTCTCAACATCTCTTCAAGAGCATGTTGAAGCAATAACAGAAATACTAAGGAAATTAAGGGAACATAACTTAAAGATACAAGTTGATAAATGCAATTTTTTTGCAAAATCAACTGAATATTTAGGACACATTTTAACTCAAGAAGGTATAAAGCCAAATGATAAAAAATTGAAATTATTAGAAATTTAGAACTTCCAAAAACTCGTAAACAAATAAAAAGCTTTCTGGGAATAACAGGGTACTACCGAAAGTTCATAAAAGAATATGCCAAGGTAGCACAACCGCTTATAAAATGCCTTAAAAAAGATAGTAAGATAAATGTAAATGGCGTACTTTATAAAAACTCCTTTAACAAACTTAAGAACTTAATTACAAGTCCACCTATTCTACGTTACCCTGACTTCAAAAAGAAATTTATTTTAGTAACAGACGCATCAAACTATGCTATTGGTGCAGTGTTACAACAAAATGGATACCCAATTTGCTATGCGAGCAGAACGCTAAGCGAACATGAAACTAAGTATTCAACAATAGAGAAGGAATTGCTTGCCATTATCTGGGCAACCAAATACTTCAGACCTTATTTGTACGGTACAACATTTGCAATTAAAACTGACCATCGACCATTAGTGTGGCTAAGTTTTCTTAAAGAACCTAACGCGAAGCTACAAAGATGGCGAATCAAAGTAAATGAATATGACTATACCATCGAATACGTTAAGGGAAAAGACAACAAAGTCGCAGACTTCTTGAGTCGAATTGACTCGAACAAATTTGAAATAAATACTTTAAATAAAAAATGTCGAATATATCCCATTAGCTCAGTCTAATGAATGAACCACAGACTCTAAAACGAATGAAATTGTACGGTCATATAAAACCAAAGGAAGTTATACCAAATAAAAAATGTAAAACAGCACCCATCAACCCAGTCTGGCATGAACCCCAGACCTTAGACCGTATAAAGTTATACGCAAATATAAAACCCAAAGAAATAGGAGTAAATGTTTTAAACAAAAATGATTCTGAGTTAGCAACAATTCATAGTGGTGCCGAAGATTTGGGTGACCACATTCCTATTTCAGAAAATATTATTAACAAATACCATACTCAAATTCATTTAGTTAAAGAAAAAAATAAAGAATTAATAATCAAATACAACCACTTCAGACAAATTTATATTTCTGAAAGTGATTTAATTAATAATAACATTTTAATTGATCTATTAAGAAGATATATTAGAAAAGGTACTACAGGAATTTATTCTGAATTACAAAATCCAAAATATAACATTTTACAACGAAAATTAATTGAACTATTTTCTAATGATCAAAATATAAAATTTATTAAATGTAATAATAAAGCTTTAGAATTAGATAGTGAAAAGGACGCAATTAAAATTATTGACGAAACACACAAAACAACAAATCACAGAGGAATTTTAGAAAATTATAACGAATTAAGAAATACCCACTTTTATCCAAGGCTCAAAGAGCTAATTCATAAGTATGTCAACAACTGTGATATTTGTAACTTAGCGAAATATGACAGAAAACCTGACAAATACAAATTTGAAATCACTGAAACCCCTTCCGAACCTAATGAAATAATACATGGAGACTTATTTTTCTGTTACAAGGAAGTTTAGCTAACAATATTAGACAAATTCACCAAACATCTTATGATTCAATGGTTAAACGTTCGGAATTCGGTTACAATAATACAAGCTCTAAAAACTAGATTTGCAATATTTGATAAACCGAAAAAATTCGTATTCGATAATGAATTCAATACCATTAATATTAAAGACTTTTTAAGGGTAGAAAATATAGAATCGCACTTTACTTCTCCTATTCTCTCTATTTCAAAAATAGAAATTATTAGCTATAGAACATTCTGAATTTTTTTTTGTTCGTTTATGTTAGCCGTCCATTTATATGCAGATCATATATCGCGTTAAATAATTATGTTTTTTTGTTGTTGTAATATAAATTTTAAAATTTTCTTTCAATGAGAAAATTTGTCAACTTTGATTCAAAACAACAAATGTCAACAAATTTTCTCATATTGTAATTTAATTCTGGTCAATCTATTATTTTGTTAATTTTCCCATTCTTTAATTCTTCCGACAAAAGATATCTCGCTTAATATTTTTCTCACCGGTAAATTATTAATTCCACGAATTGATCATCATAATTCATAAACAAATTAACATCGCTTACTCTCTCCCACTTCATTTGTTAATCATGTTATTATTATAATTATTAATTTCCCATCAAAAGTTTTCGGGATAAATCAAATCGCGTTTAATAAATTTTCCCACAAATTAAAAGCTGATTCTTGCAATTAATTATTATAAATACTAACGTTCTTTCAATTAAAAATCAGTCTTATAAGTTTATCTTCCTCGATTCCTTCTTTAATAAGGAATATACAAAAATTAATATTATAATAATAAACTAATATTAAGTTTATATTTAAAGTTTTAATTTAAGTTTAAATTTAAATAATAAAAGAAATATAAAACACCAAATTTTATTTTTTTGTTTTTTTTAATGTTTTAATATTTTTTTTGTGATTTGACATCAAATAAAAATAAAAGTGGCGCAGTCGGTAGGATTACCAACATTACATTAACATTAACTTTACTTCAGTTATAAGTGATTAGTGTAGTGTCTCCTATCAAGGAGTTAATCGGTATTCTTTAATAACAATTTGTCGAGACAATTTGTTAAAAATCAAAATAAAAACAAAATAAATAAAAACTTTTGGTGCAAATAATAATAACTAAAATAAAATACAAAAAAAAAATATAAACAATTTTATAAAAAAAACGAGGAAGAATACAGTTGCCTTTGTCAACTCTTAGATACCCGTACGAACCGTTAGTATGTTCACAGCCTGTCACTCTGCTTACAATATTATTTTTTTAATATTTTAGTATTTTAAAATAATTTGGGTGAATTTTATAATTTCTAGAATTATGGATTGTACATATATTCAAACTATATGTTTGTATGTACATTCTTCAAAAGCAGATTCTAACCTTTCACATAACGATTATCAATCCAAAACTTTTTCAAATATTCTATAGTACCATTTAATACTAAGCGGTAAATTTATATTAAATTTACTTAGTACAAAATAGTAAATATAATTTTAAATATTATATTATATTATATTTAAATATTCCATTGACAGAATAATTTCTTATAAGTACAATAAAATACATATATGTATGTAAATACGGTGCTATATAATATCCATCTATACTCTTATCATTCATTCATCAGTGACATATACGATATGTAAATAAACATGATATTATATAAGTATGTATATATATCAATATCATATAAATAAAAATTCTTCAAGCAACCGTTATGTTGTTTATTTATTTACATTTTTTTGTACTACGCATTATATACTCAACAATTTCAAATTATCGAGTAAAACAAAATGCAAAAAATTAGTTAAAGAAATTTGTTAGAAAATTTGAAAAAATCAAGTAACTCTTTCGTCAATTATAAAGTAACCATATATTATTAAATAAAGTTTTTAACAGAAATAAGTGTATAATATTGAAGCTTTAATTTTTGTGTATTACTTCAAAAAAATTTTAACAGGTGTTCAAGTTACAGGTGTTTAAAAATTGGAAATTTTCAGTTTTTGACCCCTTACAGCTCCTAAACGGGGGGTGATACAAAAAAAATTTCTGAAATGACTCATACTTATTTTCAAAGATCTAACTTCTGTCAAAATTTCAAGTTTCCAAATTAAATCGTTTAGAAGATAGAAGGGTTAAAGGATTTTGCAAAATTTTAGTTTCGCATAACGGTAAATTAAGACACCGTATGCCACAAAAATATATTTATTGTATATATACTTTTAAAGTTATTAAAAGTAGTAATCGTTTGGCGTTTTCAAAATGAAGATATACCTTATACAACTTGTGCTATAAGAATTTAAATATAGAGCTTTTTTGAACCTTTGGGGAGCTGTAGCTCTGTAACGGGTGGGGGTACAAAAAAAAGTTATTAAAAATAAAACTAATATTTTTGTGACATCTATCAGCAGTTAAAATTTCATAGCTCTATTTCAAAAAAAATGTGGGGATCTAAAAGTTAGGTGTTCGAGAGCTACCCTAAGGCTTGGTCCAAACTCAACCAAAAAAAATAGAGAACCTACAAATTCCTCCCAGAAAATTTTGTGTAAATTTCAAGATTCTAGCTTTCTTAGTTTTTGAGTTAGCGTGCTGACGGACGGACGAACGGACAGGGCTCAAAAGTCTTAGAATTTTTTTCTGATCCGATCCATACCTTTGAAGGTATATCTAGCTCGCTTATTTCGAGGTGTTACAAACGGAGGAGTAATTTTATTATACCCGATCCTATCGTACGGGTATAATCACAATTTTAATAATTACTATTCTAATAATAACAATAACAGGACTAATAACAATACTGCTATTAATCGTTTCTATCATACTAACAATAGAAATAATTCCAATAATTCTAACAGTTACCGCAACCAATCGGGTAATTATAGAAGTAACCAAAAGTTCAATTCTGGAACCTTTAGAAACAATAAAAACTATTATAACAATCCTGATCCAAATGCAATGGACGTGGATTATTATAACCCCAACTCAATGGATTTTGAACATAATACCACAAAACGCATTGAAAATTTTCCTTTAACGCCTCCAACAGTAGACTACCCATAACAACTCTGACTATAGAGGGACAAAAAGTAGATTGCCTAATAGACTCAGGAGCAGCTACTTCAATTATAGACCATAACATTTTTCCCTCAAAGAGATATAATAAATTATTAAACCCTATAGAATTGCAAACTATTACTGGTAGTCAAACTATTCATAATGAAATTATAACAAAAATACCAGACGAATTCAATGAGAATACTTCAATGTCATGGAAAGTAACTAACCTTTCTAATAAAAAATTTAGGCCTAAATTTACTTTCTCCAATTGGTGCCAAAATTGACCTACTTAATGGAGAAATTGTGGTGAACAATAAATAAGGCTACCAAATTTAATTACGCCTATCCCACAACAAACATATACCAACTAGAACCGTTCGATTTAAACAATCATGACTTATTTGAAGTATTACGAAACGAAAATTTAAATAAGGAAGAAGAAAAACATTTAAAACATATTTTATACAAAAACAAAGATTTATTTTTTAAAGATGGGGACAATTTAACTTGCGTAAATGATGTAAAACATCAAATAATAACTACTTGTTCTCAACCAATATACAGTAAAATATACAGATTCCCTAAAATTCATGAAGAAGAAGTAAATAAACAGATAAAAGAAATGTTGAGACAAGATATTATTCAACGCTCTAATAGTCCATACAACAGCCCTATATGGGTTGTTCCCAAAAAACTGGATAATACAGACAAACAGAAATGGCGGATAGTAATTGACTGCCGCAAACTAAATGAAATCACAGTTAATGATAAATTCCCTATTCCAAACATCAAATGCTTATTTGATAAACTTGGTCGCGCCCAATACTTTTCGACCTTAGATCTCGCTAAGGGTTTTCACCAAATTTTGGTTGACGAAAAAGATAAGGCTAAAACCGCATTCTCAACACCACAGGGTCATTTTGAATTTAAACGAATGCCGTTTGGACTCAAAAACGCACCCGCGACCTTTCAAAGGATGATAAACCATGTCCTGAGGGATCATATAAATAAAATTTGTGTCGTCTATCTTGACGATATTTTGATATTCTCAACATCTCTTCAAGAGCATGTTGAAGCAATAACAGAAATACTAAGGAAATTAAGGGAACATAACTTAAAGATACAAGTTGATAAATGCAATTTTTTTGCAAAATCAACTGAATATTTAGGACACATTTTAACTCAAGAAGGTATAAAGCCAAATGATAAAAAATTGAAATTATTAGAAATTTAGAACTTCCAAAAACTCGTAAACAAATAAAAAGCTTTCTGGGAATAACAGGGTACTACCGAAAGTTCATAAAAGAATATGCCAAGGTAGCACAACCGCTTATAAAATGCCTTAAAAAAGATAGTAAGATAAATGTAAATGGCGTACTTTATAAAAACTCCTTTAACAAACTTAAGAACTTAATTACAAGTCCACCTATTCTACGTTACCCTGACTTCAAAAAGAAATTTATTTTAGTAACAGACGCATCAAACTATGCTATTGGTGCAGTGTTACAACAAAATGGATACCCAATTTGCTATGCGAGCAGAACGCTAAGCGAACATGAAACTAAGTATTCAACAATAGAGAAGGAATTGCTTGCCATTATCTGGGCAACCAAATACTTCAGACCTTATTTGTACGGTACAACATTTGCAATTAAAACTGACCATCGACCATTAGTGTGGCTAAGTTTTCTTAAAGAACCTAACGCGAAGCTACAAAGATGGCGAATCAAAGTAAATGAATATGACTATACCATCGAATACGTTAAGGGAAAAGACAACAAAGTCGCAGACTTCTTGAGTCGAATTGACTCGAACAAATTTGAAATAAATACTTTAAATAAAAAATGTCGAATATATCCCATTAGCTCAGTCTAATGAATGAACCACAGACTCTAAAACGAATGAAATTGTACGGTCATATAAAACCAAAGGAAGTTATACCAAATAAAAAATGTAAAACAGCACCCATCAACCCAGTCTGGCATGAACCCCAGACCTTAGACCGTATAAAGTTATACGCAAATATAAAACCCAAAGAAATAGGAGTAAATGTTTTAAACAAAAATGATTCTGAGTTAGCAACAATTCATAGTGGTGCCGAAGATTTGGGTGACCACATTCCTATTTCAGAAAATATTATTAACAAATACCATACTCAAATTCATTTAGTTAAAGAAAAAAATAAAGAATTAATAATCAAATACAACCACTTCAGACAAATTTATATTTCTGAAAGTGATTTAATTAATAATAACATTTTAATTGATCTATTAAGAAGATATATTAGAAAAGGTACTACAGGAATTTATTCTGAATTACAAAATCCAAAATATAACATTTTACAACGAAAATTAATTGAACTATTTTCTAATGATCAAAATATAAAATTTATTAAATGTAATAATAAAGCTTTAGAATTAGATAGTGAAAAGGACGCAATTAAAATTATTGACGAAACACACAAAACAACAAATCACAGAGGAATTTTAGAAAATTATAACGAATTAAGAAATACCCACTTTTATCCAAGGCTCAAAGAGCTAATTCATAAGTATGTCAACAACTGTGATATTTGTAACTTAGCGAAATATGACAGAAAACCTGACAAATACAAATTTGAAATCACTGAAACCCCTTCCGAACCTAATGAAATAATACATGGATACTTATTTTTCTGTTACAAGGAAGTTTACCTAACAATATTAGACAAATTCACCAAACATCTTATGATTCAATGGTTAAACGTTCGGAATTCGGTTACAATAATACAAGCTCTAAAAACTAGATTTGCAATATTTGATAAACCGAAAAAATTCGTATTCGATAATGAATTCAATACCATTAATATTAAAGACTTTTTAAGGGTAGAAAATATAGAATCGCACTTTACTTCTCCTCTTTACTTCTCATACTGGCAACTCACCTATTGAAAGAGTTCATGGAACCCTAAATGAGCACTTGCGTATTCTAGAAGCTCAAAAATCTAAATTAACCCCATATGAAAAAATTCTATTTGCCGCTGAAAAATACAATAATAGCATTCATTCAGTTACCTTAGAAAAACCTATAGATTTTCTAAAAAACAAAGTTACTAATTTAGATATTATCAAAGAAAGATTGAACAAAGTAAAAAATAGTGTAATCGCAAAATTAAATGAAAAGAGCAAACCTTTCTCACCAGAAAATAAAGCCGAAATACTTATAGAAAACCCCGAGGCAGTTCGCTATAAGCACCTACATAAATACATTAAAATAAAAACTAAACTTGATAATAATAGGTTAAAAGATCTTAGAAATAAAAACATCCACCCAACAAGAATAAAACGAAACTTTAAATTTTTTACAGAAAATCAAGACAACAATAAAAGCAAAAACAAAGACAATCCTGGTCGGACTTCTTCATCTAACTATATTTCTATTAACACTGCAACTTACTAACACCTCAACAATTTCTATACAAAAAATAAAAAATGAAGGAGGATTTCAAATAATAAGATTAACAAAAACGCAATTAATATCAAACTAATCCAAAATCCTTCACATAATAGATACGAACGAATTTCAGTCAACTTTAGACGAAACTAAAAATAACTTAAACTTAATTTTCTCGTCAGAAAATGATTCTCTACTAATCAAACAACTTCAAGTTCAAATTCAAAAGACAGAACATAACGAAAAACAATAACTCTCTTTCGACGAAAAAGAGGCTTAATAAATTTAGGAGGCAAAATTGCTAACTGGCTTTTTGGCACAATGGACAGCGACGACAAAGCTGCAATCGAACAACACCTAAACACCATCGACATTAATAATCATCTTTCTATAACAAATCTAAATAACCAAATTAAAATTAATACAGATCTTCAAAATAATATTAACATTTTAAAAAATCGCATAATGCAAAATCAAGTATTAACTTTACAAACTTTAAATCACACAACAGATATTACTAACAAAAGTATAAAAAATTTGCATTTCTTATCATTACTAACTGACATTAACCTAGTAAATTCTGAAATAGATAAAATCCAACAAAATATTATGTTTGCAAAACAAGGTATTATGAGTCATTCAATTTTAACCGATAATGAAATCGATGAATTTAGTATCGATACATTTAAATATAAAGAAATAACAAGTTCTCTTTTAAAATATGACAATAAATTAATATTCGTTATTCTAATTCCAAACCTCACTAAGGAACTTGGTATAAAGTATTTGATATTGCCAACTTCAAATAGAAATTTTGAGGAAATATTTATCGAAAATAATAATCTAATTCAATATAAGGATAAAATTTATATTGATAATAATGAAAAATATATAAAACTATTAACACCAGCTAATGATTGTATTAATAATTTAATAAATGGAAATTATAAAAATTGTAAGAAAACGAGGAAGAATACAGTTGCCTTTGTCAACTCTTAGATACCCGTACGAACCGTTAGTATGTTCACAGCCTGTCACTCTGCTTACAATATTATTTTTTTAATATTTTAGTATTTTAAAATAATTTGGGTGAATTTTATAATATCTAGAACTATGGGTTGTACATATATTCAAACTATATGTTTATATGTACATTCTTCAAAAGCAGATTCTAACCTTTCACATAACGATTATCAATCCAAAACTTTTTCAAATGTTCTATAGTACCATTTAATACTAAGCGGTAAATGTATATTAAATTTACCTAGTACAAAATAGTAAATATAATTTTAAATATTATATTATATTATATTTAAATATTCCATTGACAGAATAATTTCTTATAAGTACAAAAAAATACATATATGTATATATGTACGGCGCTATATAATATACATCTATACTCTTATCATTCATTCACTAGTGACATATATAGGTAAATAAACATGATATTATATAAGTATGTATATATATTAATATCATATAAATAAAAATTCTTCAAGCAACCGTTATGTTGTTTATTTATTTGCATTTTTATGTACTACGCATTATATCCTCAACAATTTCAAATTATCGAGTAAAACAAAATGGAAAAAATCGTTAAAGAAATTTGTTAGAAAATTTGAAAAAATCAAGTAACACTTTCGTCAATTATAAAGTAACCCTATATTATTAAAAAAAGTTGTTAACAGAAATAAGAGTATAATGTTGAAGCTTTAATTTTTGTGTATTACTTCAAAAAAATTTTAACAGGTGTTCAAGTTACAGGTGTTTAAAAATAGGAAATTTTCAGTTTTGACCCCTTACAGCTTCTAAACGGGGGGTGATACAAAAAAAATTTTTGAAATGACTCATACTTATTTTCAAAGATCTAACTTCTATCAAAATTCCAAATTTCCAACTTAAACCGTTTAGAAGATAGAAGGGTTGAAGGATTTTGCAAAATTTGAGTTTCACATAACGGTAAATTAAGACACCGTATGCCAAAAATATATATTTATTGTATGTATACTTTTAAAGCTAATAAAAGTAGTAATGGTTTGGCGTTTTCAAAATGAAGATGTACCTTATACAACTTGTGCTATAACAATTTAAATATAGAGCTTTTTTGAACCTTTGGGGAGCTGTAGCTCCGTAACGGGTAGGGCTACAAAAAAAGTTTTTAAAAATAAAATTAATATTTTTGTGAGATCTATCAGCAGTTAAAATTTTATAGCTCTATTTCAAAAAAAATGTGGGGATCTAAAAGTTAGGTGTTCGAGAGCTACCCTAAGGCTTGCTCCAAAGTCAACCAAAAAAAATAGAGAACCTACAAATTACTCCCAGAATATTTTGTGTAAATTTCAAGATTCTAGCTTTTTTAGTTTTTGAGTTAGCGTGCTGACGGACGGACGGACATGGCTCAAAAGTCTTAGAATTTTTTTCTGATCCGATCCATACCTTTGAAGGTATATCTAGCTCGCTTATTTCGAGGTGTTACAAACGGAGGAGTAATTTTATTATACCCGATCCTATCGTACGGGTATAAAAATAAGTTCTTAGCGTACCTAAATAACAGAAAAAAAAGGAAAATGTAATACTGGAAGAAAAATAAAAACGAATAGAAAAAAAAAGAGAACAAAAAATGTTACTTTGATTGTTTTTAAATATTTTTAAAGGCTATTTCTTATGTATATGTGCACATCTGATATTTACACACATAACAAATAGAAAAAACGAAATATTAAAATGTTATGTTATAAAAGAAAGAAAAAACAAGGCAGTATATAAATCAAGGTTTTCAAAGGGTCGCATTTTTAAGTGGAAATAAAGAACGTTATAAAATTGCAATATTTTTACTTAAATTTTGAATTTTATAGCTATGCAACGTTTTCTCAATTTTTTAAAAATTTTGCCACAATAAATTAATAATAAAAACATTCAATATATTCTATATTATAACAGGTAATAATATAATTATAGACTGTAAGGGCAACTGTAAAAATTCAAAATTAAACAAGGAAAAAAAAAATATCAATTTAATACTCATATTTGTCGTTACTAAAAAGAATAAAATAAAATAAATGAAAAAAATTTTAAAAATAACAGCTTTTTTGAACTAAAAAGTAGAAAATACATTTTTAATAGCAAATTTTTCTGTAATTTTCTAAACTATATTGTTACAATCGAGATTTCTTTGAAAAAGTTTATTGCAATATGTCAAATATATGTATAAATATAATTATATATAAGTTTTAAAGTCTGTGAAATTAAAATAAAAGCTGGAGGCAACAAACGCATAACTATAAACTTATATTTTTAAATTTTGCCTCCAGCTTTTATATTAATTTCACAGACTTTAAAACTTATATATACTTATATTTATACATATATTTGACATATTGAAATAAACTTTTTCAAAGAAATCTCGATTGTAACAATATAGTTTAGAAAATTACAGAAAAATTTGCTATTAAAAATTTATAATCTACTTTACTTCTACTTTAGTTCAAAAAAGCTGTTATTTTTAAAATTTTTTTTATTTATTTTTTTATTAATAATAATAAAAACTTATAATTACAAACCAATTATTTATTGGTAATTTTCATATATTTTACCAAAAGACTCAGATATATCTACAATACTTAATTTTTTATCTCTATATACAAAATGTTCTTTTCTTTTATTTCTTTTACAAAATCAGAATTCTCAAAAATATCAGTATATTTTTGAGGTACAAATATAATAAAATGGAGGGTCTCAAAGACCCAATTAAGACCATAAATGGTCTTAATTTGCTTTACATTTAATATATGATATAGAGCATCTTGCTCCATATCTTTTGTTTTTAAGAAACTCTTTCTAGTTTTCATATTTTTCTTATTAAAAGCTTCTTTGAAGCTTTTTTTAGCTGGTGGCTCTTCTTCTTGAAGAAGAATGATTTCTTCTTGTTGTTGTTGAAATTGTTGATGTTATTGATGTTGTTGCTGTTGTGGTTGTTGTTGTTGTTGTCGATGATGATAGTAATGATGTTGTTGTTGATGTGTCTGCGATTCTTGCTGACTTCTTATTCTTTTTCTTTTAATTGGAGCCAACTCCTGCGTTGGCTCTATTTGTTTAGCGTAGGCGAAAAACTCTGATGTGTTTTCCATTTTGCTCTCTTGTTGTGTTATTATGTTGAGCTCTTTCTTTGAATTGATATATTTTAAGTAAGATACCACTTTATTTATACTAAATTTTTCTTTTAAATAATTGTATTATCATTGTTTAGAAATCAAAATTATAAAGAAAACTAGTTAAAAACCAAAAGTTGTAAAGTAAGTTGTTTATTAATGTAATAAATTCTAATTGATTATAATAAAACTATAATTTTTTTAATTGCATTTCTTACAACATTGTTGCATTTAACAGTCCTCTAAAGTTAAGAAAAAATGTTTTACATAAATTCTAATTATACTTTTTTATGAAAGAATATCATATTTACTTATCCATTGATTATGACTATTATCAAAACCTAAATATTTCACATATACTTTATTGCCTTTTCTTTTTAAAATTTTTTCAATTAAATAAGCATTGGGGTCTTTGACACTAGTTAGTTCCTGTTCATAGAAGCCACCATGAACTAATTTATTTTTATAATCTTTTAAACTATATGTAATCGGGTCTGTCTTGTTTTTGAAAGCTAAACTATATGTAATCGGGTCTGTCTTGTTTTTGTGCGTTTGACATTATTATTGAAAAGTTAAACTGCAACTGTGAATTTGAATAATATATATATATATATATATATATTATGTAAATAAATTTGCGACTATATTCTGAAAACTAAAAACGGTAAAACTAAAAGATTTTTTTTCAATACTGTAATTTAATAGTTTAAAATATAAAATTTTTACAATATATTAACAATCATTTTTAAATTTTTTTCTTTTTGAAGCCATAGGGAACTGAAGTATAATCATTTACAAAAACTCGTTTCCTGGAATTTATTCGATATGTCTTTTTTTCAGGAACAGTGATGACTCTGTGATCGTATGTTCGCCGAATACCAGGAAATGTTATATTTATTTGTTGAAAAATTGCTTAATTTTTTAACTAATTGTTTCATAGAGCCAAAATTTATTTCTAGTGAAGCGGTATAATTTTAACGAATACCTTTGACTTTGCAAACACTTTTTTCACATTTGGAGTTTTGGTACTATATATTTTGTATGCATAGTTCTTTGCACCCCCACTGACAAATTCTGTAATGTAACTTCCTACTCCATATTCTTCAAGCTCATCTGTCATATCTCCTATGAAAAGTCTTGTTGGAGGATTATATTCTCTTTCACGTGCTACATATATTATTGAATCAGTATCGTAATACAAAACTCGTTCTTTTAAATCGTTTAACTAAGAATACATTTTAAACGAGCTTGTGTGGTAGTGTAAGCAGCTATACAAACGTTAACTGTTAATAATGTTTCAGCTGCTTCTTCTTTATATTCCCAATTTACCAAAACAGTTTTTTCGTTTATTAGAGTTATTTAATTTACACTCTTGGAAGGACCAGTAAGAAGAGTAAATAATTCATAAGGCTCATTTATGATTTCTGTTTTTGATTGATTTTTGTCTGCACAAATTTAACCCCAGAAAGAGTTTAACATTAATTTAGCTAATGATCTAAGTCCAGGATTTTTTTCTATTTCGTTAAACTGTAAATTTATGCTTTCAACTTTGGAAAATTTTTCTAAATATTTGCACTTTTCCTTTGGTGTTCTACAAAAGTTAGGCCAGTCAGAATCTTCTTGTTTAATTTTAAAGAACTTGTTCATCATTTCAGTGAAAATTTCTTGTTGTGATGTAAGGGGATTAAATTGTTTAACAGTATACTCTCATACCTCGCATATTTGCACAATTTTGTATCCCTGTTTACCTGCTTCTCTTTCTTCATCTATAACCCATGTTCCTACTACGACCTACGGCCTAAATTGACCTACTACGATTGTCATGAGAGCAGTCATCATTATTCATTTAAAAGCTACATTTTTGACAGCAGGAAAACATTAGTTTATTATTTTGATTTATAGGCAAAACCGGGTGATAGAGTTTTTCTGGAGGAAACATCAATGCCTTTATTAATCCTTCAGTATCATTTAAATATAATTTATTGCACTTAATTTGTCCAACATGAACTTTTGGATGAGCCACTGGAAATTGTCCATATTTACACACCCCCAAGGATATAGTGAGCATATATCTATATACATTCACCAGGTGCACATTTATAATATGTCCTTGTGTTTCCTGTTCTGCCGCCATAAAATGCGTCACGTGGTTTTAGTGGTATCAAACTTTCGTTCTCCAATTTTGAGAAAAATGCTTCGTATTATTTTTATCTCATTTCGTTTCGAAATTCACACTCACACTTGATAACCTAAAGATCGTAATTTATTAGCTTTGGATAATGTAGCCTCATAAAGTGTTTCATATTTTTTATCATTATTATTTTTGAAACATTTTGGATGGCCATGGTAATAACAGCTATAAAACTCAAATATTTGTTTTCTGTCTGTACAATATCCGTCAACACGAAGACCAAAAATAACTTTTTCTTTTCCATTACCAGAGTATACTTTAAACAATTTAATATCCTTACATCACAACAAGGAATTTCCACTGAAATGATGAACAAGTTCTTTAAAATTAAACAAGAAGCTTCTGGCTGGCCTAGCTTTTGTAGAACACCTAAGGAAAAGTGCGAATATTTAGAAAAATTTTCCAAAGTGAAAGACAAAAATTTATAGTTTAAAGAAATAGAAAAAAATCCTGGACTTAGATCATTAGCTAAATTAATGTTAAACTCGTTGTGGGGTAAATTTGGGCAGCCAAAAAATCAATCAAAAACTGCAATCATTAATGAGCCTAATGAATTTTTTTTTTTTTAATGGATTTTACTGCCACATAAATGTGGACAGAAAATTACACAACCTTTCATGTTCAGGCATGGCTGTAAATGTAACCCACACTCCCTCGGCGTTTACAGCGTATTTTATACGCTCTTACCCACTAAACCACCGAGGCCCCATAATAAATTATTTATCTTCTTACTGATCCTTCCAAGAGTGTACTTCAAATAACTCCAATAAACGAAAAAACTGTTTTGGTAAATTGGGAACATAAAGAAGAAGCAGCTGGAACATTATTAACAGTTAACGTTTGTACAGCTGCTTACACTACCACACAAGCTCATTTAAAATTGTATTCTTAGTTAAACGATTTAAAAGAACGAGTTTTGTATTACGATACTGATTCAATAATATATGTAGCACGTGAAAGAGAATACAATCCTCCAACAGGAGTTTTCATAGGAGATATGACAGATGAGCTTGAAGATTATGGAATAGGAAGTTACATTACAGAATTTGTCAGTGAGGGTGCAAAGAACTATGCATACAAAATATATAGTACCAAAACTCCAAATGTGAAAAAAGTATTTGCAAAGTCAAAGGTATTCGTTGAAATTATAACGCTTCACAAGAAATAAATTTTGGCTCTATGAAACAATTAGTTAACAGATTAAACAATTTTCAACAAATAAATACAACATTTCCTAGTATTCATCACTGTTCTTGAAAGAAAACGAGTTTTTGCAGATGATTATGAGTTCCTTCTAGCTTCAAAAAGAAAAAAATTTAAAAATGATTGTTAATATATTGTAAAAATTTTATATTAAACTATTAAATTATAGTATTGAAAAAAAAAATCTTTTAATTTTACCGTTTTACCGTTTCGTTTAATTTTCAGAATATAGTAGAAAATTTATTTACATATATATATGTACATATATATATATATATACTGATTTTATTCAAATTCACAGTTGTAGTTTAACTTTTCAATAATAATCTCAAAAGCACAAATAGTATCTGAAGTTCATCGTGCAGTTAGACGTAGAATTCGAAGACGAAAAATATCTCAAAGAGGGTTAAATAATACATGGCAAATTGATCTTGTAGACGTGTCGGCCTATCAAAAAGTGAATATTGGATACAAGTTCCTCCTGACTGTTGTCGATATATTTTCAAAATATGCATATGCCGAAAATGTTAAATCAAAGGCAGCAGATGACGTAGTTAAAAGTATGGAAAAGATTTTCAAAAGGGAGGGGAATTCTCCAAAAAATATTCATTCTGATCAGAGAAAAGAATCTTTTAACCAAAAATTCCAAAATTTAATGAAAAGCTATAAAATAAACCAATATCATACTTATTCAGAAATGAAGGCTAGTGTGAAGGCCAAAGTTTACAAGGAAATTTTAAATGGATAGAACTTTTACCAAAACTAATTAAAAACGAGGAAGAATACAGTTGCCTTTGTCAACTCTTAGATACCCGTACAAACCGTTAGTATGTTCACAGCCTGTCACTCTGTTTACAATATTATTTTTTTAATATTTAAGTATTTTAAAATAATTTGGGTGAATTTTATAATTTCTAGAACTATGGGTTGTACATATATTCAAACTATATGTTTATATGTACATTCTTCAAAAGCAAATTTTAACCTTCCACATAACGATTATCAATCCAAAAACTTTTTCAAATATTCTATAGTACCATTTAATACTAAGCGGTAAATGTATATTAAATTTACTTAGTACAAAATAGTAAATATAATTTTAAATATTATATTATATTATATTTAAATATTCCATTGACAGAATAATTTCTTATAAGTACAATAAAATACATATATGTATGTAAATACGGCGCTATATAATATACATATATACTCGTATCATTCATTCACTAGTGACATATACGATATGTAAATAAACATGATATTATATAAGTACGTATATATATCAATATCATATAAATAAAAATTCTTCAAGCAACTGTTATGTGGTTTATTCATTTACATTTGTTTGTACTACGCATTATATCCTCAACAATTTTAAATTATCGAGTAAAACAAATGCAAAAAATTTGTTGAAGAAATTTGTTAGAAAATTTGAAAAAATCAAGTAACACTTTCGTCAATTATAAAGTAACCCTATATTATTAAAAAAAGTTGTTAACAGAAATAAAAGTATAATGTTGGAGTTTTAATTTTTATGTATTACTTCAAAAAAATTTTAACAGATGTTCAAGTTACAGGTGTTTCAAAATAGGAAATTTTCAGTTTTTGACCCCTTACAGCTCCTAAACAGGGGGTGATACAAAAAAAATTTCTGAAATGACTCATACTAATTTTCAAAGATCTAACTTCTGTCAAAATTTCAAGTTTCCAACTTTAACCGTTTAGAAGATGGAAGGGTTAAAGAATTTTGCAAAATTTGAGTTTCGCATAACGGTAAATTAAGACACCGTATGCCAAAATTATATATTTATTGTATATATTCTTTTAAAGCTAATGAAAGTAGTAATCATTTGACGTTTTCAAAATGAAGATATACCTTATACAACTTGCGCTATAACAATTTAAATATAGAGGTTTTTTGAACCTTTGGGGAGCTGTAGCTCCGTAAAGGGTGGGGCTACAAAAAAAAGTTATTAAAAATAAAATTAATATTTTTGTGAGATCTATCAGAAGTTAAAATTTCATAGCTCTATTGCAAAAAAAATGTGGGGATCTAAAAGTTAGGTGTTCGAGAGCTACCCTAAGGCTTGGTCCAAACTCAACCAAAAAAAATAGGGAATCTACAAATTACTCCCAAAATATTTTGTGTAAATTTCAAGATTCTAGCTTTCTTAGTTTTTGAGTTAGCGTGCTGACGGACGGACGGACGGACGGACGGACGGACGGACATGGCTCAAAAGTCTTAGAATTTTTTTCTGATCCGATCCATACCTTTGAAGGTATATCTAGCTCGCTTATTTCGAGGTGTTACAAACGGAGGAGTAATTTTATTATACCCGATCCTATCGTACGGGTATAATAATAAAGAATAATTTTGAAATCAATGAAATTTTTCCTCACATGATTTTAATTAAAAATTGTAAAAATCACTCTCTAACAAATGATTGTGATCATTCAAAACATATATTAAATGGAAATAATATTGTAGAATTCCATAATTGTTCAATAAAAATAAATAATGTAACATTTCTAAATAATGAAGAAATAGAAAAAAATCATATTATTGTACCTAATTATTTAGACATTTATAATGTAAGCTTAAAATTAAATATTGAAGATATAAATATAAAACAAACTAAAAATTTAGAACGAATTTATGAAATTAAAAATAAAACAAATAATAATTTATTACTTTCAATAATTTTGCCTTTATCAGCAATTATTATCATTGTAATTTTATATATTATAAGAAAAATAAAAATTTGTAAAAAGAAAGAACCAAAGGAAATTAACACAGAAAAAAAGAACACTCAGGAGAGTATCCAACTTAACGATGGGGGGATCATATATCGCGTTAAATAATTATGTTTTTTTGTTGTTGTAATATAAATTTTAAAATTTTCTTTCAATGAGAAAATTTGTCAACAAATTTTCTCATATTGTAATTTAATTCTGGTCAATTTATTATTTTGTTAATTTTCCCATTCTTTAATTCTTCCGACAAAAGATACCGCGCTTAATATTTTTCTCGCCGGTAAATTATTAATTCCACGAATTGATCATCATAATTCATAAACAAATTAACATCGCTTTCTCTCTCCCACTTCATTCGTTAATCATGTTATTATTATAATTATTAATTTCCCATCAAAAGTTTTGGGGATAAATCAAATCGCGTTCAATAAATTTTCCCACAAATTAAAAGCTGATTCTTGCAATTAATTATTATAAATACTAACGTTCTTTCAATTAAAAATCAGTCTTATAAGTTTATCTTCCTCGATTCCTTCTTTAATAAGGAATATACAAAAATTAATATTATAATAATAAACTAATATTAAGTTTATATTAAAAGTTTTAATTTAAGTTTAAATTTAAATAATAAAAGAAATATAAAACACCAAATTTTATTTTTTTGTTTTATTTAATGTTTTAATATTTTTTTTTTGATTTGACATCAAATAAAAACGAGGAAGAATACAGTTGACTTTGTCAACTCTTTGATACCCGTACGAACCGTTAGTATGTTCACAGCCTGTCACTCTGCTTACAATATTATTTTTTTAATATTTTAGTATTTTAAAATAATTTGGGTGAATTTTATAATTTCTAGAACTATGGGTTGTACATATATTCAAACTATATGTTTATATGTACATTCTTCAAAAGCAGATTCTAACCTTTCACATAACGATTATCAATCCAAAACTTTTTCAAATATTCTATAGTACCATTTAATACTAAGCGGTAAATGTATATTAAATTTACTAAGTACAAAACAGTAAATATAATTTTAAATATTATATTATATTATATTTAAATATTTCATTGACAGAAAAATTTCTTATAAGTACAATAAAATACATATATGTATGTAAATACGGCGCTATATAATATACATCTATACTCTTATCATTCATTCATCAGTGACATATACGATATGTAAATAAACATGATATTATATAAGTATGTATATATATCAATATCATATAAATAAAACTTCTTCAAGCAACCGTTATGTTGTTTATTTAATTACATTTTTTTGTACTACGCATTATATCCTCAACAATTTCAAATTATCGAGTAAAACAAAATGGAAAAAATTCGTTAAAGAAATTTGTTAGAAAATTTGAAAAAATCAAGTAACACTTTCGTCAATTATAAAGTAACCCTATATTATTAAAAAACGTTGTTAACAGAAATAAAAGTATAATGTTGGAGCTTTAATTTTTGTGTATTACTTCAAAAAAATTTTAACAGGTGTTCAAGTTACAGGTGTTTAAAAATAGGAAATTTTCTGTTTTTGACCCCTTACAGCTCCTAATCGGGGGGTGATACAAAAAAAATTTCTGAAATGACTCATACTAATTTTCAAAGATCTAACTTCTGTCAAAATTTCAAGTTTCCAACTTTAACCGTTTAGAAGATGGAAGGGTTAAAGGATTTTGCAAAATTTGAGTTTCGCATAACGGTAAATTAAGACACCGTATGCCAAAATTATATATTTATTGTATATACTTTTAAAGCTAATGAAAGTAGTAATCATTTGGCGTTTTCAAAATGAAGATATACCTTATACAACTTGTGCTATAATAATTTAAATATGGAGCTTTTTTGAACCTTTGGGGAGCTGTAGCTCCGTAACGGGTGAGGCTACAAAAAAAAGTTATTAAAAATAAAATTAATATTTTTGTGAGATCTATCAGCAGTTAAAATTTCATAGCTCTATTGCAAAAAAAATGTGGAGATCTAAAAGTTAGGTGTTCGAGAGCTACCCTAAGGCTTGCTCCAAACTCAACCAAAAAAAATAGAGAATCTACAAATTACTCCCAAAATATTTTGTGTAAATTTCAAGATTCTAGCTTTCTTAGTTTTTGAGTTAGCGTGCTGACGGACGGACGGACGGACGGACATGGCTCAAAAGTCTTAGAATTTTTGTATATATATACCTTTGAAGGTATATCTAGCTCGCTTATTTCAAGGTGTTACAAACGGAGGAGTAATTTTATTATACCCGATCCTATCGTACGGGTATAATAAAAGTTGCATACATAAAATTTTTTTTTGTTCGTTTATGTTTACCGTCCATTCATATAAATATAACTGTTGCCTACATATTAAAAAATAATAAATCGATAAATCAACTAAATAATAATAGTTGCGAATTTGGGAATTTGGTGTGACTGTGTTAGCAGATTTTTAATAGTACAGCACACATAAAAATATGCATACCATTTTTGTACATGTTTGTACCTACATACATATGTAGTAAAAAAATTTGGTTTTAAAAGTATGTAATTGAGAATATATTAAATTGCTTACTTCTAAATGCTAATGTTTTTGAATTAAGTGGTGCAGATCATCATTCCCTAATAGATCTTAATTTAAAGGCAGCTCTCAATTTAGATATCAATGTTAGGGCCATAATATGCGATTTTAATATGTTAAGAGTTTCGAAAGAAAAGCCCTATTATATGCTTTTATATTAACTCGTCGCTGTCGGTTTATTTATTTATTTATTTATTTATTTATTTGTCATTCTGTCACGCTTCTTATTATCTTCGTAATCTGTCAGCAACATTTATAAGTGTTGTATGGTGCAGAGGAAAGTGTACAGGTTTCAAAAGTGGGGATCGTATTGTTCGAATCCAGTTCACATGCAACTTTTTTTCTTTTTAACTATCTATTCATCAACATTTGAATAAAATATGTATATATTTTGTATATATGAATTTGAAGCTTAAATTCTTATCTCTAAATTCATGCATACAAAACACACGCAATATATTTTTGATCTTTTCTCCTATAATAGTATATTTTTATGTATGTTGCTAAAATATTTTGTTTACAACATTTGTTTAGTATTTAAATCAAAATATTTGCTGTCAACATTCTTTAATGCATATTGAATATGCATGGTTAAAAATTAAGATTTTATGTTCGTAATATGTTGATTAAATATTTAAGTGTTGTATAGTGCAGAGGAGAGTGTACAGGTTTTGAAAGTAAGAGTAATTTGGTTCGAATCCAATTCGTGTAGGTACATGGTTTTTTTTGTTAACTGTATTCATCAACATTTTTTTAATAAAATTTTATGTATAATATACACATATTATTTGATCTTTCCTCCTATAATAATTTAGTTCAATCAATCTTGATGTGCACATGTATTTTGTATTAGGATTTAGCAAAACACAAAATATATAGGTACAATATTTTTATGTTGCTAAATTATTTTGTTTTAAAACATTTGTTTAGGATTTAAATCAGAATATTTGTTGTCAACATTCTTTATTGCATATTGAATATGCATGGCGTTAAAAATTAATGTTTTATGTGTTTTATTTAGGAACATTTATTATATCTATTGTGTATATAGATATACATATAAAATTTCATTCAAAATAATTCCAATTGCCAAATTCAAACTACATACATACATAATATATTTTTGTATGTAGCTACATAGTAAAGAATATAAAAAGTAAAGATCATTACAAAATTATGCTTTTGCGCATTACGCATTATGATTTACAAACAAAATTTTGTCAACACAAAAAATTAAAACTACGTATGTAAATAATATTATGTTAAACTAATTTCCTAAATTATTTTCTTCCGCTCCATTTGTTTATAATTTAAATCAAGATATTTGTCAACAATTTTTACTGCATGATCTTATTAAAGGATTAGGTAGTACTAGTACTAGGTGTTCAAGGTTAGATGTTTGTTTGGATATACGATATACTACTAATGCTATACTATAGAAATATACAGTAAAATACATTTATGTACAATATACCTATATCATTTTCATACGTGTTAGAAATGTTACTTCAACTAAAATTGTATTGTAATATTTATAATCACAGTATTTATACCCGTACGATAGGATCGGGTATAATAAAATTACTCCTCCGTTTGTAACACCTCGAAATAAGCGAGCTAGATATACCTTCAAAGGTATGGATCGGATCAGAAAAAAATTCTAAGACTTTTGAGCCATGTTCGTCCGTCCGTCCGTCCGTCCGTCAGCACGCTAACTCCAAAACTAAGAAAGCTAGAATCTTGAAATTTACACAAAATATTCTGGGAGTAATTTGTAGGTTCCCTATTTAGGTTCCCTAAATTAGGGTAGCTCTCGAACACCTAACTTTTAGATATCCACATTTTTTTTGAAATAGAGCTATGAAATTTTAACTGCTGATAGATCTCACAAAAATATTAATTTTATTTTTAATAACTTTTTTTTGTAGCCCCACCCGTTAGGGAGCTGCAGCTCCCCAAAGGTTCAAAAAAGCTCTATATTTAAATTGTTATAGCACAAGTTGTATAAGGTATATCATCATTTTGAAAACGCCAAACGATTACTACTTTTATTAGCTTTAAAAGTATATATATACAATAAATATATATTTGTGGCATACGGTGTCTTAATTTACTGTTATGCGAAACTCAAATTTTGCAAAATCCTTTGACCCTTCTATCTTCTAAACGGTAAACTTAAAAATTGACAGAAGTTAGATCTTTGAAAATAAGTATGAGTCATTTCAGAAATTTTTTTGTATCACCCCCCGTTTAGGAGCTGTAAGGGGTCAAAAACTGAAAATTTCCAATTTTTAAACACCTGTAACTTGAACACCTGTTAAAATTTTTTTGAAGTAATACACAAAAATTAAAGCTTCAATATTATACTCTTATTTCTGTTAACAACTTTTTTTTAATAATATAGGGTTACTTTATAATTGACGAAAGTGTTACTTGATTTTTTAAAATTTTCTAACAAATTTCTTCAACAAATTTTTTGCATTTGTTTTACTCGATAATTTGAAATTGTTGAGGATATAATGCTTAGTACAAAAAAATGTAAATAAATAAACAACATAACGGTTGCTTGAAGAATTTTTATTTATATGATATTGATATACATACTTATATAACATCATGTTTATTTACATATCGTATATGCCACTAGTGAGTGAATGATAAGAGTATATATGTATATTATATAGTGCCGTATTTACATACATATATGTATTTTATTTTACTTATAACAAATTATTCTGTCAATGGAATATTTAAATATAATATAATATAATATTTAATATTGTATTTACTGTTTTGTACTTAGTAAATTTAATATACATTATTTTTTTAATTATAATTAAGAAAGGAAAAACACATATCTATATAAATATTATAAATAAACACATTGCTTTTATAAATAAAAATGTATACTAAAAATCAATTGATTTGATGAAAAAAAAACTTAAACTTAACACTTGCTTACTAAATTTTAAGTAAATGCATATTAAATTTTACACTGTGTTCTCAAGTGCGGCACATTAATTTCTTTACACATTCATATCTTTCAAATTCATCGCTTTCAAACCAAAAATATTTTCGAAGCACATATTATTACATATTTTGAAGTATGCACCTATGTATATGTACGCATACAATGCAATGGGCTACATAAAAAACAATAGTCTTTTATAGAAAAAAAAAACATTTATGTGATTACGTATACATATTGATATTGGTGAGTTTAGTAAATTTAGATAAAATGTTTTATTTTGGTTCTGTAATAATTCTGTTAAAAATTCTGTTATATCTTTGTATGAAAATTTAATTTTGAAATTAAGCTAATTTCTCTAATGTTTTTCGATATTATTATTTCAAAATCATGTATTGTCATCGGGATCTGATCTAATGAAGAAAATTTCAAGTCTCTAGCTCAACGGAAAGTGTGTTTAAAATGGCTTCTAAGATTCCATCCTTTACCCAACCAAGTTAATAAAAAGCTGTTAATAATAAAAATAAAATTTAAAAAAAGGTATAAATTTATTTTATTTAGTTGCTTTATTTTTTCAGATTCAGGTTTATATGTACCTAAATTGATTTTGAAATTGATATTAACAAAATTGATTTATTTAATTTTTTTTTTCGTAAAAACACAGGTATGCCATAAAAGAGCCAAGAAAAAGTACATCATACATTAAATTTTTGAACCGGAATAAAAATCTCTACTTGCTACCTTGTAACATCTTTTTCTGTACAGATCTATATGCATTTCTTTTACTATTTGAAATTTTAACATGATTTATACACCATCTAACTAGATTTAAAAATCCAATTTTACATTTCTTCATTTATATACTCTGAAAACTTGAAGTTTGACTGGGTGCTACAGTATATAATATTAAACATAATTTTGTATTCTTTATTGATTGTTTCGAGTACCTTTTATAAAATTGCTGGTAAAATTTACACCGACAACGATATTTTAAAATAGCAGGCTTTTTTCCAATACGATGAAAAATGCAGTAGCTACAAGAGATTCTGTATTAAAACCAACAAGAACTTTTAATGACTGATTTTTGTTGAGAAAATATGTATAACTCAACATCAAATTTGTGTTCCAACCTTGAACTTCCATTACATAAGCTATTTTAATATTAATTGTATTGCTTAGGTACACAAGATTGTGAAAAATTTAAATTTCCAAATAAGTTGTAAAACAATTTAATAATCAGACTGTCGTTCTCTATATTATTATCTTTGCTAAATTCATTCAAAAAACTTTTTATGCTTAAACCAAATTATCTATACCAGCCATAAACGCAACAGTATTGTCCACATACATTCGAAAGGACACTCTGTATCTGCCAATTATTAAAAACTATAATGATTTTTTAAATATTTCAAAATTTCCGGTTTATCTGGAACTCCACCATACGAATCAAAATATTCTGTGCAACCATGCTTTAGAATATAAAGCGCAAACCAATGTGTTCCTGGATCTTTTATCTTGTCTGTGTTTACAATTAAAAAAGTAAGTGTTTCTATTATTTTTGGAATTTTGTTTAAAGCAAAAACTCCCTTAAAATATTTGTTTGAAAATTTTACATTTTACATTTTTACATTTTACATTTTAAAACACTAGCTATTTTTAAAGTGTTCATAACTCAAACTGACTCAAATCATACACTCTACTTATTTCATTAACGTAGTTCATTAAAAACTCCTTTTTAATTTTTTCATTTGTTATAATAACATCAAATTTTTCATTTTTTCATTTGTTAAAATAACATCAAATTTTTCTAGCACCTGTCTAAATTCTTTATTAATTTTATCATTATGTACAGTTCCAAAAGAGTTATTTTCAAAATTTATAATTTCTTTTGTTGGGAATTTGTAAGTAAACTCTTTTACAAATTTTTTACAAGGTTCTTTAATTTCAACTAAGCAAATATCTTTTACAAATACAGTATTTTTATCGTCACAACAAAACTTACGTCCACAAGTGTACAGGACAATGACATCTTGTTGAATATTCAAATACATATTTCAATATTCTATTTATAGATTTGTGAATATATTTCGATTTTTATCAATTTGTATGCTTGCATCAAATTCTCCATAAACAATAGCAGTTAGTGTAGATGTAAGTGGTTTTGATAGCCTTGCCTCAATTTCTAACTGTACTCTGGTTTAGTAAACCTTGACATACTTCATTTCCAGATGTATCTGGAGTTAAATCAAAAGCAAGTATAAAAAATCCATTACTAAACATAGACTTTGTTATCTGATGACCTTTATCATTATGGTAAATTCCAGTTCCTGAAACAAGTGTACTGTATGTTCTTGTGCAGGAATTATTTTCATCTGAAAAACTGGTTTCAATTTCTGAATTAGGTATTTGAACACCATTTACGTTTAACACAAATTGTGATATATCAAAATATTTAAAATAATTGTAAATTTTTTGATCTTTTTCCAGAGTAACCCACATTTTCTGTCATACAAAAAATTATTGTGTTTGGCAACTGCCCAATAAAAACATTATCAATTGATATTGACGAGCTATTCATTGGAATTGTAAAACTTTTTACTTCAAAGCGTTTATAATTACATTTAGCATTGGATTTCCCAAGAACAGCATTGTGTGCTAACAGTACGCTTGGATTAACGGTAACATGCCTTATAAATAGCGTGACTTTTATAATTTTTAATAGTGATTCATCAGAATCGTCTGCAAATAGATAAAAATCTTGTTTTTAATGTGTTAAAACTATACGAATGTCAACATTATTTATAAGTAGAGTAGGTTGATTGAACATATGTGTAGTTTATCCATAAGTTCCACTACATTGCTATTATGATACAATTTTTGGCATTCTCTTGAACCATTATTATCAGATTAAGCAATATTTGCTTTATCTAAAATCTATCCTGCACATTCTAAATGAGTTGCAGCAGCATCTGTACCATAATTTAATAATTATTAATAAAAGCTCTATAGTGATAATTTCCATCAGATGGTGTTATATTTTAATTGAACATTACATTGTTTTATTAAAGAATGTAAAATGTTATTAACTACACTTGGTTGTATTATTATTCTTCCTTCAGCATTTTTATCATTATTCCATTGCGTTCCATCGTTCTTTAAGATCTGTACTTTTAATATCAAATATGTAGAAGACAAATATCTATATGTATCGTCATGACCCAGTGAAACAAATTCAATATTTGAAGGGTTGTCTAAAGAAGTAATAGGATTGTAGGAAACTTCTTCAGATCGTAAAATGCTAGACTGAATGGGTTGGGAATTAAAAATATCCAACTCAGATTTCATACACTCAATCATAATTAATCAAACATACCTTTATGTTTCTTTTTGTTATTGTCTTTACGTAGTTTTGACGTAAAATAGTTTAAATTTTTAATGAATGGTCTTTTTATAGCTTTTCGTTTTTTTTTCCAGAACCATACATTTCATTCAGTTTTCGTACGGCACCACATCGTAGATTTCAATTTCTTTACTATTTCTTTTAATTTTCCCCAGATGCAGTATCAAATAAAGCATTAATACCAGAGTTAATAACCTCTTTTTTCAAAATATCAGCGCCAAAATATCAGAAGTAAATAATGGTTTCAAAGTCCCCCAAAAAAGCTTCCCAATCCACGGCCTCTTTGAAAAGGTACGCTTGAATGTAATAAAGGGCCGATATCATCAAGTCGTCTACCAGATTGAATTAAATAATACTTATAGTGTACTCTCTCCATCATGAATAAAATAAAATAATATATAGTTTTGTAGAATCGCTTTTATTTATACTTTTTTAAAATATAATACAATTTTTGTTGGAATTGAACTATTGGAAAAGTTTATTTTGTATCCATATTTATCACATAAAAGTAATGAAATATTATTAAATGATTTCTCAACATTGCAATATTGAATATTACTGAATTCTTTACAGTATCAGTGAAAGAATTTTGTATGTTAACAGATCTTAAACATCTTACATCTTTATCACCTATTTTTTGCGGTTGAAAATCTGTGTATATAAAAAACATATCTGGTTTCATAATTGGAATTAATTGTACACTATCTATAAAAGTTTTGAAAGCTTCTATTACACGTGGTTTATATTTTTTAAATTCTGTAACTTTCGAAGATACTTGATTGAAACATGTTATGAAAAGTCCTTCCAGGGTCTAAGCGTAATTTGCTCATATTTTTTTATCTATTTTAGGTCTAGTAACACATATTGTAGTGTAACTTATATTTTTAGGCATCTCCTCAGCTTTTGCTGGTTATATATAATTAACATCATCGTTTATAAAATTAAAAATTCCCCAAACCAACTGTCGTTCAACTTCTTTTCTTGTAAACCTATTAAGTGGGCGTATATTTTGAATTAGTGTTGGTAGTAGAAAAAACTTTCCAGTCACATATCATTTCTTTTTCTATGTATAGAATATATGATGTTCCAATTCCTATCATATCTTTCTGCATATATTTATATAAATATTATAAATAAACACATTGCTTTTATAAATAAAAATGTATACTAAAAATCAATTGATTTGATGAAAAAAAAACTTAAACTTAACACTTGCTTACTAAATTTTAAGTAAATGCATATTAAATTTTACACTGTGTTCTCAAGTGCGGCACATTAATTTCTTTACACATTCATATCTTTCAAATTCATCGCTTTCAAACCAAAAATATTTTCGAAGCACATATTATTACATATTTTGAAGTATGCACCTATGTATATGTACGCATACAATGCAATGGGCTACATAAAAAACAATAGTCTTTTATAGAAAAAAAAAACATTTATGTGATTACGTATACATATTGATATTGGTGAGTTTAGTAAATTTAGATAAAATGTTTTATTTTGGTTCTGTAATAATTCTGTTAAAAATTCTGTTATATCTTTGTATGAAAATTTAATTTTGAAATTAAGCTAATTTCTCTAATGTTTTTCGATATTATTATTTCAAAATCATGTATTGTCATCGGGATCTGATCTAATGAAGAAAATTTCAAGTCTCTAGCTCAACGGAAAGTGTGTTTAAAATGGCTTCTAAGATTCCATCCTTTACCCAACCAAGTTAATAAAAAGCTGTTAATAATAAAAATAAAATTTAAAAAAAGGTATAAATTTATTTTATTTAGTTGCTTTATTTTTTCAGATTCAGGTTTATATGTACCTAAATTGATTTTGAAATTGATATTAACAAAATTGATTTATTTAATTTTTTTTTTCGTAAAAACACAGGTATGCCATAAAAGAGCCAAGAAAAAGTACATCATACATTAAATTTTTGAACCGGAATAAAAATCTCTACTTGCTACCTTTTTCTGTACAGATCTATATGCATTTCTTTTACTATTTGAAATTTTAACATGATTTATACACCATCTAACTAGATTTAAAAATCCAATTTTACATTTCTTCATTTATATACTCTGAAAACTTGAAGTTTGACTGGGTGCTACAGTATATAATATTAAACATAATTTTGTATTCTTTATTGATTGTTTCGAGTACCTTTTATAAAATTGCTGGTAAAATTTACACCGACAACGATATTTTAAAATAGCAGGCTTTTTTCCAATACGATGAAAAATGCAGTAGCTACAAGAGATTCTGTATTAAAACCAACAAGAACTTTTAATGACTGATTTTTGTTGAGAAAATATGTATAACTCAACATCAAATTTGTGTTCCAACCTTGAACTTCCATTACATAAGCTATTTTAATATTAATTGTATTGCTTAGGTACACAAGATTGTGAAAAATTTAAATTTCCAAATAAGTTGTAAAACAATTTAATAATCAGACTGTCGTTCTCTATATTATTATCTTTGCTAAATTCATTCAAAAAACTTTTTATGCTTAAACCAAATTATCTATACCAGCCATAAACGCAACAGTATTGTCCACATACATTCGAAAGGACACTCTGTATCTGCCAATTATTAAAATCTATAATGATTTTTTAAATATTTCAAAATTTCCGGTTTATCTGGAACTCCACCATACGAATCAAAATATTCTGTGCAACCATGCTTTAGAATATAAAGCGCAAACCAATGTGTTCCTGGATCTTTTATCTTGTCTGTGTTTACAATTAAAAAAGTAAGTGTTTCTATTATTTTTGGAATTTTGTTTAAAGCAAAAACTCCCTTAAAATATTTGTTTGAAAATTTTACATTTTACATTTTTACATTTTACATTTTAAAACACTAGCTATTTTTAAAGTGTTCATAACTCAAACTGACTCAAATCATACACTCTACTTATTTCATTAACGTAGTTCATTAAAAACTCCTTTTTAATTTTTTCATTTGTTATAATAACATCAAATTTTTCATTTTTTCATTTGTTAAAATAACATCAAATTTTTCTAGCACCTGTCTAAATTCTTTATTAATTTTATCATTATGTACAGTTCCAAAAGAGTTATTTTCAAAATTTATAATTTCTTTTGTTGGGAATTTGTAAGTAAACTCTTTTACAAATTTTTTACAAGGTTCTTTAATTTCAACTAAGCAAATATCTTTTACAAATACAGTATTTTTATCGTCACAACAAAACTTACGTCCACAAGTGTACAGGACAATGACATCTTGTTGAATATTCAAATACATATTTCAATATTCTATTTATAGATTTGTGAATATATTTCGATTTTTATCAATTTGTATGCTTGCATCAAATTCTCCATAAACAATAGCAGTTAGTGTAGATGTAAGTGGTTTTGATAGCCTTGCCTCAATTTCTAACTGTACTCTGGTTTAGTAAACCTTGACATACTTCATTTCCAGATGTATCTGGAGTTAAATCAAAAGCAAGTATAAAAAATCCATTACTAAACATAGACTTTGTTATCTGATGACCTTTATCATTATGGTAAATTCCAGTTCCTGAAACAAGTGTACTGTATGTTCTTGTGCAGGAATTATTTTCATCTGAAAAACTGGTTTCAATTTCTGAATTAGGTATTTGAACACCATTTACGTTTAACACAAATTGTGATATATCAAAATATTTAAAATAATTGTAAATTTTTTGATCTTTTTCCAGAGTAACCCACATTTTCTGTCATACAAAAAATTATTGTGTTTGGCAACTGCCCAATAAAAACATTATCAATTGATATTGACGAGCTATTCATTGGAATTGTAAAACTTTTTACTTCAAAGCGTTTATAATTACATTTAGCATTGGATTTCCCAAGAACAGCATTGTGTGCTAACAGTACGCTTGGATTAACGGTAACATGCCTTATAAATAGCGTGACTTTTATAATTTTTAATAGTGATTCATCAGAATCGTCTGCAAATAGATAAAAATCTTGTTTTTAATGTGTTAAAACTATACGAATGTCAACATTATTTATAAGTAGAGTAGGTTGATTGAACATATGTGTAGTTTATCCATAAGTTCCACTACATTGCTATTATGATACAATTTTTGGCATTCTCTTGAACCATTATTATCAGATTAAGCAATATTTGCTTTATCTAAAATCTATCCTGCACATTCTAAATGAGTTGCAGCAGCATCTGTACCATAATTTAATAATTATTAATAAAAGCTCTATAGTGATAATTTCCATCAGATGGTGTTATATTTTAATTGAACATTACATTGTTTTATTAAAGAATGTAAAATGTTATTAACTACACTTGGTTGTATTATTATTCTTCCTTCAGCATTTTTATCATTATTCCATTGCGTTCCATCGTTCTTTAAGATCTGTACTTTTAATATCAAATATGTAGAAGACAAATATCTATATGTATCGTCATGACCCAGTGAAACAAATTCAATAGTTGAAGGGTTGTCTAAAGAAGTAATAGGATTGTAGGAAACTTCTTCAGATCGTAAAATGCTAGACTGAATGGGTTGGGAATTAAAAATATCCAACTCAGATTTCATACACTCAATCATAATTAATCAAACATACCTTTATGTTTCTTTTTGTTATTGTCTTTACGTAGTTTTGACGTAAAATAGTTTAAATTTTTAATGAATGGTCTTTTTATAGCTTTTCGTTTTTTTTTCCAGAACCATACATTTCATTCAGTTTTCGTACGGCACCACATCGTAGATTTCAATTTCTTTACTATTTCTTTTAATTTTCCCCAGATGCAGTATCAAATAAAGCATTAATACCAGAGTTAATAACCTCTTTTTTCAAAATATCAGCGCCAAAATATCAGAAGTAAATAATGGTTTCAAAGTCCCCCAAAAAAGCTTCCCAATCCACGGCCTCTTTGAAAAGGTACGCTTGAATGTAATAAAGGGCCGATATCATCAAGTCGTCTACCAGATTGAATTAAATAATACTTATAGTGTACTCTCTCCATCATGAATAAAATAAAATAATATATAGTTTTGTAGAATCGCTTTTATTTATACTTTTTTAAAATATAATACAATTTTTGTTGGAATTGAACTATTGGAAAAGTTTATTTTGTATCCATATTTATCACATAAAAGTAATGAAATATTATTAAATGATTTCTCAACATTGCAATATTGAATATTACTGAATTCTTTACAGTATCAGTGAAAGAATTTTGTATGTTAACAGATCTTAAACATCTTACATCTTTATCACCTATTTTTTGCGGTTGAAAATCTGTGTATATAAAAAACATATCTGGTTTCATAATTGGAATTAATTGTACACTATCTATAAAAGTTTTGAAAGCTTCTATTACACGTGGTTTATATTTTTTAAATTCTGTAACTTTCGAAGATACTTGATTGAAACATGTTATGAAAAGTCCTTCCAGGGTCTAAGCGTAATTTGCTCATATTTTTTTATCTATTTTAGGTCTAGTAACACATATTGTAGTGTAACTTATATTTTTAGGCATCTCCTCAGCTTTTGCTGGTTATATATAATTAACATCATCGTTTATAAAATTAAAAATTCCCCAAATCAACTGTCGTTCAACTTCTTTTCTTGTAAACCTATTAAGTGGGCGTATATTTTGAATTAGTGTTGGTAGTAGAAAAAACTTTCCAGTCACATATCATTTCTTTTTCTATGTATAGAATATATGATGTTCCAATTCCTATCATATCTTTCTGCATACCTTTAGTAAATATTTGAGTACATTTTCCCATTCTTCACCATACATATTTGGAACGAAATCACTAAAATACATTTCAGAAATACCGACTTTCCACCTTGAATTACACATGTATTTATTCATTTTATTTGTAAAAGATGATAATGATTTTTCTGGATAATAGTTCATAGATGAATCACTAAGTAAAGTGACATAAAATTCATCATTTACTGTTATCCATGAGTTTGCGGATTTATTCTTACGAATTGGAAAATGAAGTTCTCTTTGAGTATTACCTGCTATAGCTGACCTTAAAACATGTCTTGATGAATTATTCTTTTTAGTATTTATAGTTTTTTCTTTTTTCGTTGGTGGGCTATCTAAAGGAACAGTTATACTGTCTCCTGTATCAGTTTCAAAAATTTGTACATTTTGATTTCTAATTGCATTTCTTTTTCTAAGACGTTCTCCAACTGAAGCGGCTGACAATGCTTTTGTTAAAATATTTTCTTGATTTTCATCATCAAATACTTCGTCATCATCTTCTTTTTCATATGCTTCTTCTTCAGGTACAACTTGTGTTCCAACATTTTTATATTCAGGAAAATGCGACTGAGATCTATATAAATTGGTTTTGTACGAGTTCGAATACCTTTTGTTTCCGTAATTTTTACTTTTTCTCTTTATTTCTAGGAAGTTCTCGTTTTTGTTTCTTATTTTTAGATAGATTTTGTTTGTATAAATGCCATTTTTGAGTGTCCGTGAAATGTTTATTTATCAATATTTTTTTCTCATTTAGTTCAGCGTCTGCATTTTGCTTCATTTTGTCATAAATCTAGGGTTTTAGAATTATCATTTTGTTAAATATTGTATTATTCATTTTATAAAATTTCCGATTATCCCTGCTAGTAGTGCACCAAGAAGTGTAGGTAAAAATCCACCACGTTGAATAATAATTTTTCTTTTGCTATTTATAGATTTTTTACGGCAAATGAGTGATCTTAATTCTTTTTTATACTTTCGTAATTGTGTTGTTGCTTTTTTACTCAGATTACAATTACCTTTTAAAATATTTAATGCTATTTCGCAAAATGTTTTTATTACTTCAGGGTCACAGTGTTTTATAATTACTTTCTGGAATTTTGGTTTAGAGGTTTTTAATAGGTGCAATATATGTCGATTGGTTTTCAACGTTTCATATTCTTCCCCAAATTGTTCTAATTGATCTCTCGTACAATAACATAAACCTTTTCCAAATATATCACTTCTTAATCGAAATATGTCATTAACGTCTTGAGTAAGATCTATTAATATATAGCCGTATGGGACTGACGTCACATCATTATATACTTTTTCAAATGCTTTGATTTGATTGGGATATATTTGGCGAGCTAGAGGTAATATCTGCGATTTATTTCTTGGATTTTTGCAAAATACTAGATATTTACAGTTAAGTGAAATATCTCTTGAAAATTTGCACTGGTGAAAAACCTTTTGTGTTGCAAATATTACTGATAAATTTCTATGATGTGATCCTCTAGTAAATAAATCACATACATACTTGTCATGAGAATAACATCATATCATCGATGATAATTAACGAAGGTTTTTGATTATCATTAAAATCTGGAGTAGTATTACTATATTCTATATCATTGATATATTTTGGAACGGCATTTTTGTCTGGATTACACCAAATAATTCTATTAATATGTGGTTGTATATTTTCTTTTTTATATTTTATTAAATTATGAATAAAAGTGGTTTCACCACAGCATGAAGGCCCCGTAAATGGGTGAAACAGCATATTTGTATTAGTTAAAAACTAACATTGGTAACATATATTTATAGGAAAAGCTCTTTTTCCGAAGTGAATATAAATGTAAATTTAGAAATTCTAATGAACATTCTTCCGTAAACCTTCAACATGGATAATCAAATTTTCGTAGTTGATCTACAATTTTTAAAAGGAAATGAAAAGCAGTATTTCCTAAAAGAACTGGCTATACTGAAAAAAGAAATTTAATTCCTACTGTATATCACTTCAAACCACCATACCCTGCAGAAGAACTTAGTGCAGAGGGAAATTATAATAACCAGTATTGCGAAAATAAAATAAATGGACTTAAATGGAATAACGGTTTAGTTGAATATTTAGACATAAAACCTATATTAAAATACTATTTAGAATCAGCTGAAAAAATTTATGTTAAAGGAGAGCAAAAAAAACATTTTCTTGAAAAGTACATTGACAGTGTTAAAATAGAAGATCTAAGCAGAGACTTACTGTCATTACTGTCAATCAAAGATTGAAAATTTTATATCAACATGTCCTATACACTATACAAATACCAGTTTCAGATGTGCTTTAAAAAATCGTTTTAATGTCTATATTCATCTCTTAAAAGAAAAATATTAAATTAAGATTTTTCAAATTTATATACAGACAGACGTATATAATCAAAGACGTATAGAAAAATTGGATTTCACTATTTCTGCAATCTTAACATGATCATCGTAAAAAAAATTTCAACTCAGATTTCTATAAAATTGTAAAATATTTCTAGTTAAATAAGAATTTTTTAAACATGTAAATAAATCTTCTTTATTTTATATTCTTGTTTTCAAAATAGGTACCAAATTCTTTTTTTATTCTTTGTAGATAATGCAACATACAAGCAACATATTAATTGTTAAGTATTTCCATAACTTTAATTTTTTCAACATTCTTACAAACGAAAAATATCTTACACGACAAAGTGACAATAATTATTAATTCTCTTCTTTACAAAAAAAAAAAAAAAAACAATTGGTTCTTTTTCCAATGGTTTGAGTATTATGTAGACAGAAAAACAGGTTTGCACTTTTTCTTTATGAATTTTAAAGATGCGTTGTACCTTTTAAAATTGTTGTATCTTGTACGTTTAAACTTTTATGTTTTTTTTTTACATTTATCAACCATTTATTCTTTCTACTTTCATATGCGCCTATTACTTAAGCCAAGTATATATCAATAAGTAAACATCTACTATCTACTTATATGTACCAAAAGCAATTACTCGTAACATATTTTGAATCGCTTTTTATTTCTTTTTTTTCAACATTCTTACATAACAATAAAATCATATACGGAGATATTAACAATTTTTTCTTTCTTCTTCTTTAAATACTTCATAGAAAAAAAAAAGAAGAAAACACCAAGAAATAAATTCATCTCAAAATTGCATCAATTTTGTCAAGGTTGAATCTTTATGTAAGATTTAAATAACCAGTTTGCACTTTTTCTTTAAATTTTTAAATATAGTAGCAAAATTTTAAAGAAACGTAGTTACACTTATTTTGTTCTGTTTTCATTTTTCTCTTTAAATTTTATAAATTTTTTTTTCTTATTTATTTCATATGCACCTATTACTTAAGCCAAATATACATGAATAAGAAGTAAACCTGTACCACGTTAGATATTTTTGATTTCCTGTTTTTTTCTTGTTATTAATTTTTTTTTTCAACATTCATACATAACAATTAATTAATAGTTTTTCTTTCCTGTTCTTTAAATACTTGTCATAAAAAAAAACGAAAAAAAAAAACAAGAAACAACCCCATCCCAAAAATGCAAAAAACATAAAAAAAGCATTTTTTCTTACTATTTGCATGTTTACCTTTTACATAAAACAAGTACACAATTCTTATAAACAACTAGACTTGTCTGGCGGCCGCCGCCACCTGTCTGACCTACTTTTATGACATTAATGTACCTCTTGTCTGACCTAATTACGCTTTGACTTACTTCCGGCTGACCTTGACCTGCTGACGTTTCTGGCCCAAGTGCCTACCCATCTACTACTAGTGTAAGTTTTCAAGAGACATTTCGCTTAACTGTAAATATCTAGTACTTTTTAAAAATCCAAGAGATAAAACACAGATATTACCCTTAGCTCGACAGATTTATCCAAATCAAAGCATTTGAAAAAGAATATAATGAAGTGACGTCAGGTATATATTTTTGATCTTACTCAAAAATTGTTTTATACCGGCAAAATCTTTTTAAAATAAGAAATAAATTTAGAGTTCTTCCTCGAAATAAAGAAGAGCAATACAAAATTACAGAAATAAAAGGTACTCAAACTCGTACAAAATCTCTGTATATTGATACAGAAGCTCAAACAAACATACCTGAATAAAAAGACACTGCAATTCAATTTGTTTCCGAGGAAGAAGTATACAAAGTATTTGATGATGCAATGGAAGAAGAAATTTTTACAAAAGCATCGTCAGCTGGTTCAGCTGGAGAACGTCTCAGAAAAATAAAATCTATTAGAAATAAAAATGTACAAATTTTTAAAACTGATGCAGGAGATATAATAACAGTCCCTTTAGATAGCCCAAGCCCACCATCAATGAAAGAAAAATTATAAATAGCAAAGAATTAAGCAATACATCAAGACGTGTTATACGATCAGTTATAATTGCAGGTAATACTCAAACACAACTTAATTTTCTCATTCGTAAGAATAAGGCAACCAGCTTATGGACAGCATACAAATAAACGATGAATTTTATATTACTTTACTCATCGATTCATCTGAATTTTTATCCACAAAATACATTATCAGCTTTTGCAAACAACTTATATAAGCAAGTCATTCAAAATGGAAAATTGGTATTTCTGAAATATAAATGAATAATTTTGTTCCAAATGCATTTTTCCATATGACCCGGAAAACAGAATTACAATTAATTTCGGAGGTACGGAAGTTAAATATAATAGTATTGGTACAACATACATTCCATACAGATCTGAACAAATTAATTATGACTGGAAAGCATTTGTTTTACCAACACTAATACAAAATATACAACCATTTGATGGACATAGACAGAATGTGAACGTCAAATTGTATGGCAAATTTATGATTATATTTCTAAAGATTCTAGTTATATTAAATCAAAAGAATCAGTATCGTATATTGGAGATTTAATTAAAATTTATTCTAATAATCCAAAAGTTTCTATTTGTTTCAATTCAAACATTTTTAATGTCTCTAAATACATCTCATAAACTATTGGATTATATAAAGCTTGTGCTACTGTATTCTTCAAACATCTTGGTACCTAAATTATATAAATTAAAAAATTATTTTTTATCTGTACTGATATTTCTATCGATATTTTTACTTCATTGCCACACTAATAATAAAATTAAAAATTATTTTTTTCACTTATTTTTTCAATCATTCTTTTATTTCTATATCAAAAGTTAATTATAATACACAATTTTAATTTATATCTATACTTAATATTAAAGTTAAAAACTTATATTATTACACAGCAATTAAACTAAATTTTATATTACAATTTTTAATTCTACTATTCCTACATTTATTTTACAAAATAGCTAAAGTAAAATTCACAGTACTAGTTTTTATTTAATTATTATTTACACTCCAACACTTTCAAACTGGTTTAATTAATTTTAAATTTAAATTTAATTTTTTATCAATTTTAACCTCATTTGAATACACAAGCAAGTCACATTTTTCCTCCAACTTATATTTACTTAAAATTAAAGTTAAAAAAATTATTATTAAAATCAAATTTAAAAACAAAAATTATCACACATTAAATCTCATATTTCAACTAATTTTATATACAATTTTTAATTTATTTCTATATCCTATTCACAAATTATTACATATTTCATTTTACATATTCCAACTAAATTTACATACAATTTTATATTTATACTAGAAAATCCCCTGTGCCATTGCACAATTTCTATAGATTCAAAAACATTTACGTTATCATACTGACTCTCTTACTACCTGTATTAAGAAAGGGATTATTACATGTATTTTTTTAGCTTAGGTATATTAAGTAGGTACCTAACTAAAATAACTTATGGATTTTTAATTTAATTTGAATTTTTTAGGTGTAGGGTATAAATTAGTCGGTTGCATCGACTTAATGTTACTTTTACTTGTTTTTTTTTTTGCTTGAAAAAAATTTGCTGAATTTATTTTATTTAAATGTACTTTGGAAGATGTCTTTGGTATATTTAATAAAAGATTCATGTCTCTGATAATGAAATTTCATAAATTTTCGGGGGCTTTTTTTTGTGACGGTCGTTTTCGACAGCTTTTTAATTTAATAGTCTAATAATAAATTAGTACAAAATTATGAATCTATTGTGAGGGAAGGCTTCTAAAATGATATTTTCTATGTTATTTTTTCTTTTTTTTAAAGAAAAATATCCATTTCTATAATATTTAGTAAGTTTCTGATTTCTGTTATGAAATATAATTAGCTAAGTCTGCCGAATTTTATATTAATAAAAAAATTCGAATATTTTATGTTATATCAAAAATGCAGCTTAAAAAATCAAAATTCCAACCTAAATAAACAAAACTACTTTAAAGTCTGCTGCGAAGCTTTTACCAGCTTTTATAATAGTGAAAACAAAATCAAGATTAAAATCGGCCTATTATTTGTTTATTATAAATATAAGGCTTACTATAAACTTTGCTCTTTTCACTTTCAAGTCTTTTAATTTTATTAAGAGTATTTTTATTTTTTTCAAAACAAAGAGTCATTTGAAAATTGCCAACAGGAGATTAATAATTTATTTTTAATTTACCTCTGCGACCAGTTCATAATGGATGTGGCAGTCAAATTTAAAAATTAAAAATTTGCTTTAAATTTTGTGTCAAAAGTACTTTCTAAAAAGTAAAAGTTTGTGTCTCTGATAATAAAATTTTAAATTATTAAATAAATATACAGAAATATCATCATTGCCAGTTTAGTTTATATTCAGTGTGAGTGGTTTATTATAGATCTGGCCAACATCTTGTGTGTATAATATTGTGTATATTATCAGAAATTCAATCATTAATTCCTGGTATTATATTATCTGATCTGATTAATTAATCTTATTTTTTTCCATGGCTAACAATATTATTAATGGTCTAATAATAAATTAGTACAAAATTATGAATCTGTTGTGAGGGAAGGCTTCTAAAATGATATTTTCTATGATATTTTTTTTTTTTTTTAAGAAAAATATCCATTTCTATAATATTTGCTAAGTTCCAGACTTCTGTTATGAAATATAATTATTTAAGTCTGCCGAATTTTATATTAATAAAAAAATTTCGAATATTTTATATTATGTTTTATGTTAAAAATCTAAATTTCAACCTAAATAAACAAAACTATTTTAAAGTCTGTTACGAAGCTTTTACCAGCTTTTATACTAATGAAAACAAAATCAAGAATAAAATCGGCCTATTACTTTTTTTCTTATAAATATGAGACTTGCTATAAACTTTGCTCTTTTCACTTTCAGGCGTTTTAATTTCATTAAAAGTACCTATTTTTATTTTTTTTTTCCAAAACAAAGACAGAACGCCAACAGAAGACTAATAATTTATTTTTAATTTACCGCTGCGACCAGTTCATAATGGATGTGGCGGTCAAATTTAAAAATTAAAAATTTGCTGAATTTATTTTTATTGAAAATGTGTTTTTTAAGTATGTACTTCTCCTTTTTTGACTGTACTAATTTTTAATGAACGGTTTGTGTCTCTGATAATACTTCTAGTGGACCAAATTTTCCTGGTAATAATCTGGTAATAATATTTACAAAATTTATTTATATTTTTAATTAACGGTTTGTGTCTCTTGATAATACTTTGAGTCAAAGATTTGTGTCTCTGGTAATAAAATTTTAAATTATTAAATAAATATACAGCAATATCATCATTGCCAGTTTAGTGTACATTCAGTGTGAGTGTTTTCTTATAGATATAAAATATATTTTTTTACATGTTGGCAAGGTCTTCCCAACATCTTGTGTATTATATTATAGATTTATTTACTATTGACAAATTATCTAAATTAAATGTCGAACTGGTTTTAATTATTTTGTTGTTTTAAAAATCACTGAGCTGTCTTATCTACAAAATTACATGCAATTCTTTTGACATAATAAGAAAAGAAAAGCATGACTATATTGTTGTTCACTATGTTATACTTCTAATTATTATTCTATATTATGTTACAGTGGTGCTCAACCTTGATATAAAATATTTATTATTAATTTAAACATTTAACATAAGTTCACGACATATTAATAATTTACTTAACTACAATTTAAAACCTTTTTTTTTTAATATTAGATTAATTTCTATTTTTACTTTAAAATTTTTAACTATAATTATTACTACTAACTCTAAACTACAATACTTACTTTTATGCATAATTATTATTAATAATTTCAATTTACGGATGTTTCTTTTGAGCATAACTACTAGTATCAAAATAGCAATAGTGTCAAGTATTAGCATCAAATTTAACAATAAAAATATTGGAATAATATGTAGTAATAAAACGGCATATTTAGTTAACTCTTTCAATTTGATGGCTTCTCCTCTTACATATCTAACAGTTTTTTTTACATGATCTTTCACTCTCGCATATTCAATGTCATGCAACGATCTAAACATCTTTGAAGAAAAATGGATACCAATAACATTTGGAATGAATTTGAGGCGTATAGAAAATTTGATCACTTAGTCGATCGTTTTAATAACTTAATCACTAAAAATACAAAAATAATTAACTTTACCACAAAAAAAAAAAAACATGAATGAATGTTGTTGAAATTCTCCACAAAATGATGATCCGTGATTCCTATCTTAAATATAAAAAAAAATATTCTGATGATCCTTACATAGATAAACTGTATAATGAATGTAAAAAAGAAGTTAGACAACTAATAGCACAAGTTAAAATTAAATACTATTCAGCAAAAATTACCAGAAGGAATCATAGTAGCAAAAGTTATGGAACCTTTTTAAAAATATTATGTATAATAAAAATGGTAATGCAATGAGTAATAACATTAAGGTACTTAAAGTAAAAAACGAAACTTTCACAAAAGAAATTGACATTGCTACATATGTTCAGTTTCCTAAGATTTTTTAAGATCTGACTTTTGTTATCGAAAATAAAATGCAAATTTACTAATTAAAATATTCACTTTAATTAATTTTAATAATAAATTTTACACTACTGCAATATTGCTGCACGAGACCGAGTTATAATCCCTTTTTTTTATTTAACAGAATTACAATTTTTGAACGAGAATAAAAAAATATGTTTGCTATTCTAATGCATTTATCGAACTGAACTGGAAAAGCAAAAAAAATGATTTTTAATATTTAATTAACATATGATCTTCTTTATGAGATAAAAAAAATATAATTTTATTGATACAGCTTTAAACAATAATGCAATTGATTACCCGTGCAGCAATTTTAGATATAAATTTAACTTTTAAGTTTTAGATACTATACATGATTTAAATGAATTTATATTAAACAGCAAAAAAAAAATTATTAATATTGATTCGTGATTATTTATAAAAAAAATTGATTTGAAATTATTTGCATTAAACAAGTGTTACAAAAATTATGTAAAGATAAATTATTTATAGCAAAAAAATTAGCTTAAAGCTTCTCAATTCTGCCCACCTTGAAAGGTACTACTTTCAACAGGAAGACGACATACTTTATTTATACTTCTCATGAAAGTACCAGATGTAGTTGATACTGAAACAACTCGAACCTTATTGTCACGGCTTGGATGTACATAAGTAACTCGACCCAATGGCCATTTCATTGAAGCAGTGTTTTCTTCGATAAGCAAAACTAAATCATTGATCTTCAGATTGCCTTGTGAATCAACCCATTTTTTTCGACTTTGTAGATTATTTAAATACTCCTTTTTCCATTGGGTCCAAAATTTCTGATAGATTACTTAAATATTTTTATAGCGATCGCTTAAGGTTGATGCATCATTAAGTGATGAATAATTAACACAAATCATTCGTTCTCCTACTAAAAAATGGCCAGGTGAAAGCGCACTGTAATCATTTGGATCATTTGATAATGGCGAAATTGGTCTTGAATTCATAACCATCTCTACTTGACAAATTAGTGTGTAGAATTCTTCATAAGTGAACAAATGATTTCCACAAACTTTATATAAATGGAGTTTTGCAATTTTGACAGCACTCTCCTACAGACCCCCCAATGTGGGCTACGAGGTGATATGAATCTCCATTCTATACCACTTTGTAAACAGAACTCTTCAATTGACTTGGAATATGCCTTCCATGTGATAACTCGTGAAAGTTCTTTTAGATGACGTTCTGTACCAGTGAAGTTTGTGGCGTTATCAGAGTAAATTTTGGCCGCCTTCCCACGACAAACAAAAAATCGTTTTAATGCTGCTAGGAAGCTGTTTGCTGTTAGGTCAGTGACCAATTCCATATGATCGGCCTTGGTACTAAAACAAATAAAAATTGAAATATAACATTTATATGGTGGACGTCCTCGAATGCGATGAGTTATTAAAAATGGTCCACCGTAGTCTACTCCACAAATTAAAAATGGTCTTTGTACGGCGACACGGTCCCTTGGTAAATCACCCATGAACTGATGGGCTGGACTAGCATTAATTTTGGAACAGGTTAAGCACTGATGTAAAACCTTACGAATGATGGCCTTGCCATTGGTGATCCAAAATTTTTCTCTAATGATGTTAATCAAATGCTGGAAACCTGCATGACAAAAAATTTTATGATAATAATTAATTAATGAATAAATAAAGGGATGAGCATTTGGTAATAGAATTTGGTGTTTAGCACTAAATGGCAAGCTAGAGTATTTTAATCGTCCTCCTACATGAATGATATCATGCTCATCAAGAAATGGATTCAGGCAGCGAATTCGACTATTAGCCTTCAAAATAATTCCCTGTTTTAGTTGATTGAGATCGACTGAAAAATAAATCCCTTGCACATTTTTTATTATTGTAGTCAGCCCTTGTTCAATTTCAAGTAATGATAATTCTCCAACCTTGCGAGCATCCTTGATTTTTGTATTTTTAATGAAACGATTGACATAAGCGAAAATATGAAGCATTCGAAAATAGTTGTTAATGTGCTTATGTGAGCTGATTTCATCATCGATAGTAATAGATTTAAATGAAAATTTGGAGTTCCTTCCTTTTGGGAATGTCCTTATTTTCTATTGTTGGATTTGAAGGCCACTTTGACGATTCTAAAAGTAAGAAGTCAGGACCCTGGAACCATATTTTCGAATTCATAAGTTTTTGTGGAGTCGCACCGTGACTAATTAGGTTGGCGGGATTAAGATTTGTTGGACAGTGTTTCCAAAAGCAATTATTTGGAAGCTCCTGAATTCGAGTAATTCTATTAGCAACAAATGTAGAAAATTCATAAAAATGCGCACCGATCCAAGCTAATGCAATTGTAGAGTCCGACCAACAATAAATTTTTGAAATTGATAACCCAACCGCCAACCTTACCTTCTGCAATAACTGACATAATAATAACGAAGCACAAAGTTCAAGTCGAGCTAATGTGATAGTTTTTAAAGGGGCAACTTTGGATTTAGCGTACATCAAATGTACATAAATTGAACCATTACTATCGATATTTCTCAAATAAATGCAGGCGGCATATGCCCTTTCGCTGGCATCTGCAAAACAGTGCAGCTCTTTAATTGTTGAACCTGTAGCTATACACCTTTTAATGCGAATATCATTAATCAATGCTAGCTGTGTACTAAATTCGTTCCACTTTGTATACAAGTCCATTGGCAAACTTTCATCCCAATCTAATTTGATCTTCCACAAATGTTGTTGGAATAATTTAGCAGCGGTGATAACTGGGTTAATAAGGCCTAATGGGTTGAAAAACCGGGCTATTTGTGAAAGTATAGTCCTTTTGCTAATCGTGAAGGGTACAATTGGAGCCTTATAATAGAATATAAAATGATCAGCAATAGGATTCCAATTTAATCCAAGGGCCTTAATAATGTTGTCATCTTGAAATTTTAATAATGGTTCCTGATCATCATAAGGTATATCTTGAAGAATTAAATTACTATTAGAAGCCCATTTCTTACGTGGAAAATGACCAAAATTTAAGACTGTACAACTTCATCCTTTATCTTTCGAAGTTCTTCTAAAGAATCACTACTAGTTAACAAGTTATCAACATAAAAGTCTCTAAGTATTATTTTTGACCCTAAGGAAAATCCTTCTGAATAGATTTTAGCAATTTCAATAAGGCTTCTGATAGCAAGAAAACTTGCTGCCTTTGTTCCATACGTTACTGTCTTTAATCTGAATATTTTAATGTCACTCTCCGGTTTATCGCGCCAAAGTATGCATTGCAAATTACGGTTAGCCTCATCCAACCATATTTGTCTATACATTTTGACAATATCCGCCAGCTAATACAAACTTGTATGTATGAAAACGTAACAATATAATAAATCCTCTTGTATGATCGGTCCATTTAGCATTATATCATTTAGAGACCTTTTTCCTGTTCCATGGCAGGATCCATCAAATGGGGAAGGTGAATCTAGTTTGACAACGCAATGGTGAGGCAAAAAAAAATCTACGTTCAGGATTAATAGATGTAAATTTAATCAGCTCCATATGGTTTAGGTCCAAATATTCCTTTAGAAAATATTCTTTTTAGAGCTATGTTGTATGAATCACCAATTAGTGTAGGATCTAGACGTAAAGGCAATTTTACCATGCAACGGCCTAAGATATCACGGGAAAAATTACTCTTGAAGTGCTGATCACAAAATAAATGTTCTAAAGATGCCTTTGTGACTAATGGCGAGAGTCTAATAGTGCTCGACACTGAACTATTTTTCCATCTGCATCAACTATGTTAACGAGTGCAGTGGGTAAAATTACTTGACGATTGTCAGAATTGGAAATTTGTGCATCCTTGCGTTCTTGACTCGAATCTGGAACTCTTGGTGAAAACTTATTTGAATTAATATTTTTTAACACTTGCGAATTTGTACCTGTCGTGGTATTTTCTGAAATTGAAGATTGAGAGGTAAGGGTAGGTCTGAATGACGAATTTGGTTGTGTATTGGATAACGAGCGACTATGTTGAATTTTGGAATCATCTGGCTTACGATGGAACAAGTTGTGATGATTTCCCGAACAGTGTGTACATTTCCTTTCATGACATTGTTTAACGGTGTTTCCTGCCTTAAAAGACAATATGTGTAATCTTAATTTTTTAATTTCAAGATATCGAGAAAAAGGAGACAGTTGTTTGAACCCCTTGCAGTTTTGTAAATCATGATAAGAGTCATTACAATACAAGGAATTTTCAGGAATACTAACAACAAAGCTTGAACATTTATTAAATTTAGGTTTTTCAAAATTGTGTGAGCAAATATTTTCTCGTTGTCTAGTGTCACACATAATTTTCAATAAATTTAGAAAATTCTTCAAAGTTAGGAAAATTAAAACTCTTACCGGTGATGACGATTCTTTATTATCATGGTATTTGTCGGCTACATATTCTTCCCATCTTATTTGCGTATCTCGCTCCAAACGAGATGACACCCACTTCAATAAGAGAGCATCCGCAATTTGTGATTTTTCTCCAATTGTTAGTAACGAATGTAGATTTCCATTTATTACGTTAGCAATGGCTCGAATACTTTCTACACTGGGTTTAGAAATTGCTTGAATATCTAAAATTGAAAGTAACGACTCTTAAGTAAATCAATAGCCACTTTGTAGCCTTCCTCGAAACTATCTATACTTTTTATTATATTCTTAGCCTTATCCATCAAATAACCTTTTAAATGTTGAAATTTAGCCGTATTACTCATGGCGTCCTTTTCATCAACTAACTTTGAAAAACTGCTCCAAAATTCTAACCAATCTGTGATTTCATCACTGAATTTTGGTAATTCTAAATTTTTTATGGATGGCATGTATTTACTACTAATGCTGCTATCGAACTGAATTGTATCTAGGGAAATAGAAGGAAGGTAGTTTTATATTATCAATTAACTTAAGAAGTTTAGATTTTAATGAGAAATAGGTGTCTTCAAAATTTATCCTTTCTTCAGGTTGAGGTTCTTCATCATCTAGGAGTTCTAATTTACTTTGCTGAATATTAAAGTTTATTAAATAATTTTCTAAAAGACCTAATTTGGTCTCAAGTTCAAATATATTCGACTCCTTCCCTTTTGAAGCTATATATGTTTTTAATTTAGTTACCTGACCTTTCACAGTACCTCTTAATATATTAATCTCTTTAGCTTGAAGAGCAGCTCTATTACTGTCTTCGACGTCTTTCGAGTCCTCAAGATTTAATAAATTTACGCTACCTCCTGCGGGATTATGAATTAGTGCCATAATGACTAAATGAAGTCAGTTGTCACTGTGTTGTATATGAAACTAATACACTCGCCTTAATTATAATCTCCCACTATTCTAATAATTCTTGTAATTTATTTGAATTTTAGCTTATAGAAGTAACTAAAGTATAACTAAATTTTGTAATTTAAATTTATTTTTGTATTTAAATGTTATCAACCAATAATGTTAGTTATTTTTATATTAGCCTTTGATTTATATATGGTAGGCACATGTGATCAAAATTAATGCACTGTTTTTTTGTTTCTTACTATTTAAGCAAAGCACGTTTTGCCCTTTATAAAGTCAAAGAAAACAGAAACTGTACCAATTAATGCTAATTTTAATGCTCTTGAATTTATTACAATATTAGAAATAATATTCTAAATACAGTTTAAATATTCACATGTGCACATATGTATATATGTATATATTTTTTATATAACACTTATTATTATTGTAAACAATTATCCATTTCTTTAATTTCTGTTCATTAGTAAATCGAAATTATTTGTATTACTAATGAACCCATTATTGCCTTTTAAAACGAAAATCTTATATTGTAATAAGTTGATTTGATCTATATTTTCGCGCACGTGGAATGACAAATTTTATCGCGATTTAGATCCGGCTCGAAGGACCATGTTCAGTTTCTTAAGATTTTTTAAGATCTGACCCTTTTTTGTTATCGAAAATAAAATGCAAATTTACTAATTAAAATATTCACTTTAATTAATTTTAATAATAAATTTTACACTACTGCAATATTGCTGCATGAGACCGAGTTATAATCCCTTTTTTTATTTAACAGAACTACAATTTTTGAGCGAGAATAAAAAATTATGTTTGCCACTCTAATGCATTTATCGAACTGAATTGGAAAGGCAAAAAAAAAAATGATTTTTAATATTTAATTAACATATGATCTTCTTTATGAGATAAAAAAAGTAAATGTAACACTAAGTCGATGCAACCGACTTATTAATACACTACATTCGAATTAAATTAAAAATCCATAAGGTTTTTTGGCAGCTGCTTGAACTTCTTCCCTTTTCTGTCTTATTCAACTCGAATTTCAGGAACGTAAAAGAAGCATCCTCTTGGGATATGCTTTAAACCTTTGTAAAAAATTTTAAGTTTCTATCTTTATTAATTTCGAAAATTGTTAGTCCTTGGGAGGTGTGTGTCAGGTACCCGAATTGCCACTCCAATTCATCGAAACCATTGTACTAAATTTAAAGATTCTACTTTTGTTGGTTTTGGAGATATGCTCGTTGCTCTTGTGCTCGTCCGGAAGTTTTCAAAATACGAATCCATGGTTCAAATTCTTTCAAATGTCAGTTTCCAATTTTACAGAAAAGGAAACATAACATAACACCTTTGTACTAAAAATAAAAGTTCTATCTTTGTTGGTTGTAGAGATATACTCGTTTGCTCTGGGGCTCGTCCGGAAGCTTCCAAGATTTGACCCCATGGACCAAATTCTCACAAATTTCAGAAACATAAATCAAACATGAAGGAACACCATTCTGCCGAATTTAAAGGTTATATCTTTGTTGTTTTTGGAGATAATCTCATTTGCTCTGCGGCTCGTTCGGAAGCTTCCAAAATCCAAACCCATGCACCATATCCTCTTAAATTTCAGAGATTTAAATCAAACGGGAAGGAACATCATTATAAAAAATTTAAAGGTTCTATCTTGGTTGGTTTTGGAGATAATCTCGTTTGCTCTGGGGCTCGTTCGGAAGTTTCCAATATAAGAGTCCATGGTTCAAATTCTTTCAAATGTCAGTTTCCAATTTTATAGAAAAGGAAACATAACAGCACACTCTTGTACTAAAAATAAAGGTTCTATCTTTGTTGGTTGTGGAGATATACTCGTTTGCTCTAGGGCTCGTTCGGAAGCGTCCAAGATCTGAACCCATGAACCAAATCCTCTCAAATTTCAGAGACTTAAATAAAACATGAAAGAACACCACTCTGCCAAATTTAAAGGTTATATCTTTATTGGTTTTGGAGATAATCTCATTTGCTTTGGTGCTCGTTCGGAAGCTCCAAAATCCAAATTCATGCACCATATCCTCTTAAATTTCAGAGACATAAATCGAACGGGAAGGAACATCATTGTGCAAAATTTAAAGGTTTTATCTTTGTTGGTTTTAGAGATAATCTCGTTTGCTCCGGAATCATTCGGAAGCTTCCAGAATCCGAACCCATGGACCGATTTTGTCCAGATTGGAACTTAACGTTCCTTTCGTAATTAGTAACCTACTATATAAATTTCATCAAGATAGCTTTATTAGTTTTTGAGTTATCGTGCAAACGGGCGGACGGACATCGCTTCCTTTTGGTGGTTACAAACACCATACCAAAGTTAATATACCCTCTACTTTAGGTGTAGGGTATAAAAATATAATTTTATTGATACAGCTATAAACAATAATGCAATTGATTACCCGTACAGCAATTTTAGACATAAATTTAACTTTTAAGTTTTAGATCTATACATGATTTAAATGAATTTATATTAAATAGCAAAACAAAATTATTAATATTGATTCGTGATTATTTATAAAAAAAATTGATTTGAAATTATTTGCATTAAACAAGTGTTACCAAAATTATGTAAAGATAATTATTTATAGCAAAAAAAATTAGCTTAAAGCTTCTTCAACATACATGAATGATTTCTTCATTAATGTGACAAAAAATCTCAATTGTTCAACCGATAAAATTGATCACGCTTATATGAACAGTTTCACACATTCAATTGCCAATAACTTTGAACTTACACTAACAAACGTTGATGTAGTTAAATCTTAGTTTTAGTTTGATGTAGTTAAATTGTAGTTTAAAGCTTTAAATATCTTCAAAACGTGAGCAGCCACGGGTTACGACAGTATTTTTGAAAAAATACTCGTTAAAATTCATACATGGGTTAGTTAAGTTTATTAATATGGCTTTTGTAAATTCCACTTTTCCTATGTGCCTAAAAACAGCGATTGTTACACCAATTTTCAAAGGTGGTGATAACGCAGCTCTATCAAATTACAGACCAATTTCAATCCTTAGTGCTCTATCCAAAATTTTTGAAATAATTATTAAACACAGACTAAATTCTGTTTTAATAAAAAATGAAATTCTCCATAACCAACAATTTGGTTTTGAGAGAAATTCTAACACAACTGCGGCTTGTTTGTGTTTAACACATTTCCTATCAGAAAATATTGATAAAAGTAAATATGTAGCATGTGCATTTTTGGATTTTCAAAGGCCTTCGACTGTGTCGACCATGAATTTTACTATTAAAACTCAAAAAGTTGAATTTTAGTTCTGATTAATTAGCTTTTTTTAGAACTTACTTATGCAATAGACAACTGAAAGTCCGTATAAGTACTAGCTTTAGTCAGTCTAGAACTATAGAAAAAGATGTGCCATGAAGTCTTTTTTAAATTTGATTTGAAAGGTCAAATACAGCTATATGCAGATGATGCTGTTGTGAAATATAGCTCCGATAATGAGCAAGACTTAAAGACAGATATCGATAGTGATCTTCTAATAATTGAAAGCTGGCTCTATAAGCATCGATTATTACTAAACACAAAAAAATCTAAAATTATGTTTTTCGGTAACAAGAGATTGTCCAATATTAATTTTAATATAAATAATGAAAACATTGAAATTGTAGATAACTTTAATTACTTAGGCTTAATTTTAGATAGCAAGCTTAAATGAAATGAACATGTTGATAACATAATTAACAAAATTGCACCTTATGTTTTTATTTTAGGCAGATTACGAAAATATCTTAATAACGATAGTAGGTAATCCTGCACTTGGCGATGGGAAAAAATCATGCCATATCGCACAGAAGACCACGCCCACTGACCTATATTTTGATTGATGAGTTTAATGTAGGTTATTCTTGGTTAGTAGGTCAAAAACTTGTTTTGTTTGTTTTGGTTTAGGTTATAAGCATGGGTTGTTAACTTATAAGTTGCAAGTGGTTCTATAGTAGGAAATGAAGGTTGTTGGTACTGTAGAAGTTGTTAGGCAAAGTTAATGAACAAGTTTAGGATATTTAGGTTTTTCAATAAATACATTGATACTTTGTAATAGAATATCATACAAATAGAAAGATGATTTTTTTCAGGTCATATCTAGTTTATTTTTTTAAATTGCGCAAAATCGCATACTTAATAAAATATACCTATATACGTAAAAGGAGATATAAAAGAAACGAAAAAAACTTATTTTTATTATTTAATAAGAAAAATATTCATAGGTACTTTTGAATACCAAGATGTAAATAATAAAAATAAAAGCAAAACGTAAACAAGAAGTAGGTACAAAGTGTATTTTTGTTTATTAAAGAAGATCAATAATTGTTGTAAGTTGTTATTATAGTTTTAAAGCTGCAAAATAAAAAAAAATAAAAAAAAAATAAAAAAAAACAGATTATGGAATTATAGGTTAAATACCGGTTATGTAAGATTTCTTTTTTCTGTTCTATAATAACATTGAGAAAATAACCGGAAATCTTTGATTTACTTGGTTTTATTATTATTGCGTTACATTCTATACTGTAAGGAATCAAAAAGGCAAGTTAATTGCTTTTGGTACCAATTTGAAAACAAAACTAAAACAAATTTATTTATATGTTTGAAATAATTTTGTATTTGAAAATATTTTACAATTTTACAGAAATCTGTGTTGGAAAATTTTTTTACGATGATTTTTTTACGATAAGATTTTAGAAATAGCGAGACCAACTTTTTCTATACGTCTTTGAAATCTACTTCTATCACGTGCATTTTCTTCCCAATGACCTTTCCTTGCTGATCTATAAGCATAGACCCATACATGCATAACGTAAATTTCTTGTTTTATGTTGAAGTAAACTTTTTTTTGTTATTTAGATTCATATTGTGCAAGTATGAAAATTGAAGGTCTTAATCTAACATTTTTGCTTTTAAAAGATGCATGTATGTAGGATTGGATTAATTTAAATTTTAAATATAAATAAAAAAAGTCAAATTGTATTTCATATAATTTAAATTCATTTATTGTTCTTATTATTAGTTTTGCTTTTTAAAAAATTTATTATTATAAGTTAAGATTAAGTTCAATTTCAACTATTTCAAGAAAGAATTACACTTCACTATTACAAATTATATTTGATATTTTAACTGTTTTACTTTCAATAAAAATAAAAATTATTATACTGAATAAAAATTATTTCTGATTCAAATTACATTTCAAAAGTATTATTTCTTTGAATTAAGAAAATTTAAGAAACTAATATTACTCTTCCACGTCCACGTATATCTGTCCTGATTATCCTTTTTTCTTCCTATTTTATACCTTTGGGCATAACTGCTATTCTAAAAAAAAAACCAAAAGGTTAATGACTCTTTGAACTTGAAATTTTAAATTAATCAATCTCCACTAATTGATTGATTTATTATTTATGTGATTTCGACTATCGATAGCTAGCTCCACTAGCGGCTAATTTCATCATATGTTAATTAATTTGTTACGATGACAACTGTCAAATAACAAGTATTTTAATATTTTTGTAAACAACATGTTTACAAAAATTATTAAAACAATAATTCTAATTCTAATTAGAATTATTAAGAAGAAAGAAGACTGGATATCTCTGAGCTATTAGAGATAAGGAAATTAAAGATAAGTATCCCCTTTTTTTTTTAAAATATATTATGTTATATTAAACAATTTCTTTTTTAGGTGCTGTGATGTAAAAATAATGTTGGATGTAATTTCGCTTTCTGGTGAGTTGTTTATTTTTTTTTTCATTTGTTATTATTTGTAATCGGGGAAAAATATCCACCCCACATTCGGCCGTCCTGTATTTCAATCCGTCTCGGATTGATCCAGATCACTATCACTTTCATAGTGCATCCATAATTTCATTTTGTCAGCACTACATTCGGTGTTTATTGGACCTTCGTGTTCCCCTTCTTTTTGTACTGTGTACCTATCAAATCCTTTACTTGCTACGATTCGATATGGTCCTAAAAATTTTGGTTTTATTTTTAAACCTACCCCAAATTGTGTTCTTTCGATTGCCACTAACTCTCCAATTTTGTATTTGGTAGCTGCTTTTCGCTTTCTATTGTATGTTTTTTTATTTTCCGCCTGCATTCTAGCAATGTCTCTTTTTGCTTGTTCTCTTAATTCGTTTCGATCATCTTGAAATTGTTGCATCCATTCTTCTTCAATAGTTTTGATTATGTTGATATCACCTTTCGCTTTCATTTTTATTCCGAACATTACTTCGAAGAGAGTCATCTGGATGGCACGATGAAATGTAGAATTAAAAATTCTTTCTAAATCTGCGACGTGTGTGTACCATTTATCAGGCTTGTTCAATGACATTTTCGTGAGTACTGCGATGGTGGTTGTGTGTAACCGCTCCACTTGACCATTGCCTCTTGGTAACCCTGTCGAAATAAAATAAAGCTTAACATTATGTGTTTTGCAATACTCACGAAAATTATTTGAAATAAAAGCTCCGCCTCTATCTGCTATAATTCTTGCCGGGTACCCAAAAGTGTTTGATATGATCTCGCATTTTTGAACGACTTCTTCGGCATTTACTGTCTTGGTAGGAAACAACCAGCAGAATTTAGTGAATCCGTCTATAATCATTAGGATATATCGATAACCCTTTTTTGTGGTACTTAGTGGCCCTAGATGATCTATATGGAAAGTGTCTAATGGTTTCTCTCCTTTTGGTATCGGATTTAAAAGGCATTCTTGTTTCCCACTTTTTCTTTCTGCCAAAATACATTTAATACAATTTCCGATGCAAGAAACTATCCTTTTCTTCATATCCGGCATATAGAATTCTTCTTCAATTTTCTTTTTCATCTTGGTAAAATGGAAATGACCATTTTCATGTATTGATCTTACCAATGAATTTTTCATCCCTTCGGGGACAACATATAAAATTTTTCCATTAATCTCCTTGCATAAAATGTTATGGCGGATGACAAAGTCTTTGTACTGGCCCTGTTTCAATATTTCCATTATGGCAGTTAATTTTTCGTCTTTCGCTTGTAGTTCCTGTAATTGACTTATAAAATCTTTTTTTATTTGTATGCAATACGTTACCGGATTTCTACTCAAAGCATCCACATGGCGGATGCTCGTGCCTTCTCTGTGTTCGACCTCGTAACTGAACTCTTCTAGTAATAACGACCAACGTGCCACTCTGGTTACCAGATCCTTTTTGTTTAACGTCATGGTGAATGCTTTACAATCGGTTATTAATTTAAAATGCTTTCCTAATAAATAAGTCCTAAATTTCTTAATAGCCTCCACAACGGCCAAGACTTCCAGCTCGTAGCTGCTCCACTTTTGTTGTGCATCGGTTGTCTTCTTGCTTGCGTAATGAACAGTGTGTAACGCTCCATCTTCTGGATTTCGTTGCAGTAAGACAGCTGCTATTCCAAATTTACAGGCATCTGTATGTAATTCCGTATAGTCCTCATAGCTGAAAATTTTTAAAAGTGGTGATGTAGTTAGCATTATTTTTAATGCTTCAAAGGAGTTTCTTTCTTTTGTTTCGAACTTAAACTTGGCATCCTTCTTCATCAAATCACTTAATGGTTTTGCGATTATAGAATATTGCGGAATAAACTTTCTAAAATAACTCGTTAAACCTAAAAAGCTATGTAATTGTTTCACCGTTTTGGGTTCTGGAAAATTTTTTACTGCTTTGGTTTTAGCCTCAGAAGGTGAAACTGTACCATTCTTTATTATGTAGCCCAAATACTCAACTTCCCGTTGTAAAAATTGACATTTTTGCCATTTGATTTTTAGTCCATTCTGAGCAGCAACATATAATACCTCTTGCAATTTTGTTAATGCTTCATCTTCGGATTTTGCTGGAATAATTAAATCGTCAATATAAGTTATTACAAATTCTTTCTTTATTAAATTTCTAAATGTAAAATTCACAAATCTTTGAAATACGCTGGGTGAGTTACACAACCCAAACGGAACCCGTAAAAATTCATATTGTCCTCTCTGGGTGACAAAGGCTGTATACTTTCGACTATTCTCCTCTATGGTCACGTGAAAAAAACCATTTTCCAAATCAAGTTTCACCACACTCGTTGCTCCTTGTAACTTATCAATTTGATCCTCTATTACTGGCAATGGGAAATGGTCCCTATGAATTTTCTTGTTAACAGCCCTGAAATCTATACAAAGTCTATTTGAACCATCTTTCTTTTTTACCAATACCACTGGACTAGCATAATCTGACGAACTTTCAATAACAACACCATCTTTTAGCCATTCTTCTACTTGATCGTTAATTATTTTCTGCTCCACAGGAGGAAACCTTCTTGGACTTTGGAATACCGGTTTATCATCTAACGGAAGAATCTTCATTCGGATGGGTGACGTTTTCATCATTACCGGTGAGTAATTCTCCATCATGTTGACAAGCTTACTAACATTTTCTTCTTTTAGGTTACTTAATCCTGGCAGATCAGCGTAAGTAGATTCCTTATCCAGTTTTATTTCAGCCAAAAAACAATAATTTTCTTCTCTTTTAGTGTTTACGGTTGAACAACTACCTTTCTTCACGGAAATTACACCACCATTTATGCTGACCACCGAGTGTCTTAGTAAACTCATTCCTATAATTAGAGGGAACTTCATGAAGTTGTTTTCAGTAATGTGAACCTCAACATTTTGGTAAGAATCTCCATTAATTTCCATTTCAACATTACAGCAACCTTTGCTGAACACACTAGCACCTACGCCTGATATTACTATTGTATTGTTCCTAAAGATAGATAAAGGATTAATACTTTTTATATATGATTCTTTTATTAAACATATATCGCTGCCCGTATCAACCAAACCTTCCATTATCGTGTTATTTATTTTTACCAAAACGCAATTGTTGTTTGTATTTACCGGATGTGCTCTCATCGTTACTGGATTTTTGTTTGGACAATTAGGCCTTTTATGTCCAAACTGGTTACATTCGAAACATTGTGGTCCTCGTTCCTTTTCCGGACATTGATGAAACTCGTGAGATGACGAACCGCAATTAAAACAATATTTATTTGGCCGCGACATATTATTATTCTTATTTATTCGTTTTATTTCGTTATATTTTTTAGGTATGTCCATATTTCTCACGTCGACACTTTTCACGTTAATTCGATTTGTATCGGTTTTGATTTTTTCATAAATGCTTAATTTTTCTTTTAAATCACTATAATTTTTTGAACCGTAAAGCATTGCTTTATTTCCGGGCGTATCATTTATTCCGTTTATAACATATGAAATAACCGAAATTTCGTCTACTTCAGTTTGTGAGGCAATATCGATCATTTTATATAAATATTCCCGATACGATTCGTTCACTGTCTTTTTACGTATTTGTAATAATTTATGTACCTCGGCACTATTTATTTTCGGCGCGAATTCACGGATTAGCGATTGTTTTAATTCTCCATAAGTGAGCGGTTTTGCTTCACATTCAACAAAAATCTTTGCATCACCTATCAATGAACGTTGACAAAATATGTATTTTTGTAACTCCGAAAAACCGAACGTATTAGCGTATTGTTCAAATTCGTTGAACCATTTTTCGACACTCATTGTTTCATTCCCGGAATATTTTCTGATTACCGATTCAAAGTCGTTGAAGTTAAATTTTATTGATGACTCATTTTCTATACTGTAATTTCCGTGCAAGTGCTCGTTCACTACAGGTAAATCGCTGTTTTGCCGGCTAAATCTTCGCCTGGAACTCATTTTAAAAGTTTATATAAAAAAATAAAAAACACAAAATAAATTTATTTTTTCTTTTTTTATATAGAAAATATTTTTTTTTTTTATATATTCTACGGTTAATTATATATTTTTTAAAAATTTTTATTTTTACTTTAGTTTTTTCCTTAAAATAATAACACGCTTGTTTATAGTTCTACTAGTTCCACGATAAAAACTGTTTTTTTTTTTAAATTCTTATTCTAACGTCAACATTATTTTTATAAACTTTTTTTTTTTTAAATTAAAATTCTTATTTTCTAAATTAAACTGTTTTTTTTTTTTTTTTTTTTAGATGACTTCCTCCAACACTCTTCAATATATGAAACCAATCCTGGTTCAATGGTTTGGATTATCCCGGTTGAGCCCCCAAATGTAGGATTGGATTAATTTAAATTTTAAATATAAATAAAAAAAGTCAAATTGTATTTCATATAATTTAAATTCATTTATTGTTCTTATTATTAGTTTTGCTTTTTAAAAAATTTATTATTATAAGTTAAGATTACGTTCAATTTCAACTATTTCAAGAAAGAATTACACTTCACTATTACAAATTATATTTGATATTTTAATTGTTTTACTTTCAATAAAAATAAAAATTATTATACTGAATAAAAATTATTTCTGATTCAAATTACATTTCAAAAGTATTATTTCTTTGAATTAAGAAAATTTAAGAAACTAATATTACTCTTCCACGTCCACGTATATCTGTCCTGATTATCCTTTTTTCTTCCTATTTTATACCTTTGGGCATAACTGCTATTCTAAAAAAAAAACCAAAAGGTTAATGACTCTTTGAACTTGAAATTTTAAATTAATCAATCTCCACTAATTGATTGATTTATTATTTATGTGATTTCGACTATCGATAGCTAGCTCCACTAGCGGCTAATTTCATCATATGTTAATTAATTTGTTACGATGACAACTGTCAAATAACAAGTATTTTAATATTTTTGTAAACAACATGTTTACAAAAATTATTAAAACAATAATTCTAATTCTAATTAGAATTATTAAGAAGAAAGAAGACTGGATATCTCTGAGCTATTAGAGATAAGCAAATTAAAGATAAGTATCCCCTTTTTTTTTAAAATATATTATGTTATATTAAACAATTTCTTTTTTAGGTGCTGTGATGTAAAAATAATGTTGGATGTAATTTCGCTTTCTGGTGAGTTGTTTATTTTTTTTTTCATTTGTTATTATTTGTAATCGGGGAAAAATATCCACCCCACATGTATACATTAAAACAATTTTTAACAGCACATCTGAAACTCTTGTTTGATAAGTGTATAGGACAATTTGAATTAAAGTTTTCAATCTTTTGTAATGATGGCAAGTCTCTGCTTAGATCTTCTATTTTAACACTGTCAATGTACTTTTGAAGGAAAACTTTTTTTTGTTCTTTAACATAAATTTTTTCCGACTCTAAATAGTGTTTTAATATACATTTTACATCTAAATATTCAACTAAACCGTTATTCCATTTAAGTCCATTTATTTTATTTTCGCAATATTGGTTATTATATTTCACATCTTGACTCTTCTGCGGGGTACGGTGCTTTGAAATGATACACAGTTGGAATTAAACTTCCTTTTTCAAGTATGGCTAACTCTTTTAGGAAATATTGTTTTTCATTTCCTTGCAAAAATTGTAGGTCAACTATAAAAACTTGTTTAACCATGTCGAAGATTTGTAAAAGAATGTTCAATGAAATAACTAAAAATTTACATTTATATTCATTTCGAAAAAGAGCTGTTCATATAAATAAATATAGGTTAGCAATGATTGTTTTAACTAATACAACTATGTTGTTTCACCCATTTACAATAATGGTGGCGGGGCCATCCCACTGTGGTAAAACCACATTTATTCGTAATTTAATAAAATATAAAGAAGAAAATATACTACCACATATTAATAGAATTATTTGGTGTAATCCAGACAAAAATGCTGTTCCACTATATATGAAAGATGTTGAATATAGTAACACTATTCCAGATATTAATGATAATCAAGAACCTTTGTTAGTTATTATCGATGATATGATGTTAAGTTCTCATGATAATTTTTCACCAGGGTAAATTTTCAAGAGATATTTCACTCAACTGTAAATATTTAGTACTTTTCAAAAATCCAAGAAATAAATCGCAGATATTACCTCTAGCTCGCCAAATATATCCCAATCAAATTAACGCATTTGAAAAAGTATTAATGATGTGACGTCAGTCCCATGTGTCTATATATTAATAGATCTTACTCAAGACATTAATGATATATTTTGATTAAGAAGTGATATATTTGGGAACGGTTTGTACGAGAGATCAATTAGAACAATTTTGGGGAGGAATATGAAACGTTTGAAGACCAATCGACATATATTGCACCTATTAAAAACCTCTAAACCAAAATTCCAGAAAGTAATTATAAAACACTGTGACCCTGAAGTAATAAAAACATTTTGCGAAATAGCATTAAATATTTTAAAAGGTAATTGTAATCTGAGTAAAAAAGCAACAACCCAATTACGAAAGTATAAAAAAGAATTAAGATCACTTATTTTCCGGAAAAAATCTATAAATAGCAAAAGAAAAATTATTATTCAACGTAGTAGATTTTTACCTACACTTCTTGGTGCACTACTAGCAGGGATAATTGGAAATTTTATAAAATGAATAATACAACATTTAATAAAATGATAATTTTAAAATCTCAGATTTATGAAAGAATGAAGCAAAATGCAGACATTGAACAATGAATGAATAGGATCAAATTATGAAAAAAATATTGTTAAATAAACATCTCACGGATACTCAAAAATGGTATTTATACAGACAAAATTTATTTAAAATAAGAAACAAAAAACGACAACTTCCTAGAAATAAAGAGGAGAAAATAAAAATTACGGAAACAAAAGGTACTCAAACTCGTGCAAAACCAATGTATATAGATGCGGAAACTCAATCGCATTTTCCTGAATTTAAGAATGTTGGAATACAAGTTATTTCTGAAGAAGAAGAAGTATTTATGAAAAAGAAGCTGATGACGAAGTATTTGATAATAAAATTCAAGAAAATGTTTTAACAAAAGCATTGTCAGCTGCTTCAGTTGGAGAACGTCTTAGAAAAAGAAAATCAATTAGAAATCAAAATGTACAAATTTTTGAAACTGATACAGGAGACTTTATAACTGTTCCTTTAGATAGCCCAAGCCCACCAACGAAAAAAGAAAAAACTATAAATAGCAAAGAGTTGAAAGAGTTGAGTAATTCATCAAGACGTGTTTTAAGGTCAGCAGTAGGTAATACTCAAACAGAACTTAATTTTCCAATTCGTAAAAATAAATCTACAAGCTCATGGACAACATACAAGTAAATGATGAATTTTATGTCACTTTACTCAGTGATTCATCTATGAACTATTATCCAGAAAATTCATTATCATCTTTTACAAATAAAATGAATAAATACATGTGTGATTCAAGGTGGAAAGTCGGTATTTCAGAAATATATGTTAATGATTTCGTTCCAAATGTGTATGGTGAAGAATGGGAAAAAAGTACTCAAATATTTATTAAAGGTATGCAGAAAGATATGATAGGAGTTGGAACATCATATATTCCATACATAGGAAAACAAATGATATGCGACTGGAAAGTTTTTCTACTACCAACACTAATTCAAAATAAACGCCCACTAAATAGGTTTACAAGAAAAGAAGTTGAGCGACAGTTGATTTGGGGAATTTTTAATTTTATAAACGATGAAGTTCATTATACACAACCAATAAAAGCTGAGGATATGCCTAAAAATTTAAGTGACACCACAATATGTGTTACTAAGCCTAAAATAGAATTAAAAATAAGAGCAAATTACACTTATACCCTCGAAGGACTTTTGATAACATGTTTCAATCAAGTATCTTTTAAAGTTATAGATTTTAAAAAATATAAATCACGTGTAATAGAAGCTTTCAAAACTTTTATAGATAGTGTACAATTGATTCCCATTAGTAAACCAGATATGTTTTTTATATACACAGACATAATTGAACCGCAAAAAATAGGCGATAAAGATATAAGGTGTTTAAGATCTGTTAACATACAAAATTCTTTCACTGATACTGTAAAAGAATTCAGTAATATTCAATATTGCAATGTGGAGAAATCATTTAATAACATTTCATTATTTATGTGATAAATATGGATACAAAATAAACTTTTCCAATAGTTCAATTCCAACAAAAATTGTATTACATTTTAAAAAAGTATAAATAAAAGCGATTTTACAAAACTATATATTATTTTATTTTATTCATTATAGAGAGAGCGAACTACAAATATTATTTAGTTCAATCAGGAAAAGGTCTTGAGGATATTGGTCCTTTGTTACACTCAATTGTACATTATCAAAGGGGACGAGGTTTAGGGAGCTTTTTCGGTGGTCTTTTTAAATATTTAAAACCAATATTTACGTCTGGAGCTAATATATTAAAAAAAGAGGTTATTAAATCTGGTATTAATGCATTATCTGATATTGCCACAGGTGCAAATGTAAAAGAAGTGGTTCAAGATCGAAGTAAAGAGATAATGAAAAATGTAAGACGAGGTGCAGTTCGGAAACTCAATGAAATGTATGGACAAGGGAAAAGAAAACGAAGAAAACCTATAAAAAGACCTCTCATTAATAATTTAAATTATTTTACGTCGAAGCGACGCAAAGTTAATAACAAAAACAAACAAAAAGATATTTTTGAATAATTATGATTGCATGTATGAAATCAGAGCTTGATGTTTTTAAAACACAGCCTATTCAGTCAAGTATTTTACGATCTGAAGAAGTTTCCTATAACCCTATTACTTCTTTAGATAATCCATCTGTCATAGAATTTGTTTCACTAGGGAACGGTGATACATATAGAGACTTGTCTTCGACATATCTAAAATTAAAAGTACAAATTTTAAAAAAAGATGGAACTCAATGGAATAAAGATAATAAAACTGATGGAACACCTATATAACAACCAATTGTGGTTAATAATATGTTACATTCATTAATAAAACAATGCAATGTTCAACTAAATGGAAAGAATATATCTCCATCAGATAGCAATTATCATTACAGAGCTTATATTGAATCATTGTTAAATTATGGTACGGATGCCGCTACAACGCATTTGGAGTGTGGTGGATGGATGTTAGATAAGCTAAATATAGCAAAAACAGATAATAGTAGTTCAAAAGAACGTCAAAAATTATACCAAAATAGCAATGTAGTGGAACTTATGGGGAAACTACATTTAGATATGTTTAATCAACCTACACTTCTCATAAACAATGTCGATGTTCGAGTTATCCTAACATTAGAAAAACCAGATTTTTACTTCTTTGCAGATGATACTGATGAATCTCAACTGAAATTTTTAGAAGCCACTTTATTTATGAGACATGTAACAATTAATCCTAGTGTGCTATTAGCACATAATGCTGTATTGGAAAAACTAATGCCAAATACAATTACAAACGGGTAGAGGTAAAAACTTTTACCATTCCACAGAATAGTTCATCAATATCACTTGATAATGTTTTTATTGGACAGTTGCCAAACACAATAATTTTTTGCATGACAGAAAATGCGGGTTACTCTGGAAAAGTTAAAAAAACCCATACAATTTTAAACATTTTGATATTTCACAATTTGTGTTAAAAGTAAATGGTGTTCAAATACCTAATTCAGCAATTGAAACCAGTTTTTCAGATGAAAATAATTGCTGTACAAGAGCATACAGTACACTTTTTTCAGGAACTGGAATTTACCATAATGATAAAGGTCATCAGATAACAAAAACCATGTTTAGTAATGGGTTTTTCATTCTAGCTTTTGATTTAACTCCAGATGCATCAGGAAATGAAGTGTGTCGAGGTCTACTAAATCAAGGTACAGTTAGAATTGGGGCAAGGCTATCAAAACCACTTACATCTACACTGACTGCTATTGTTTATGGAGAATTTGATGCAAGTTTACAAATTGATAAAAAGCGAAGTATATTCTCAAACCTATAAATAGCATACATAAAAGTAAATTTGAATATTTGACAAAATGTCACTGTCTTGTGCACTTCTGGATGTAACATTTTGTGGGGATTATAATAATACCTTGTTTGCGAAAGATATTTGTATAGTTGGTTTTAAAGACTCTGGTAAAAAGTTTGTAAAAGAGCTCAAGTATAAATTTCCAACTAGGGATTTTATAAATAGGGATTTTATAATTAGGGATATAGGGATTTTAAATCAACTTGCAATTGAATTTAAACAAAAAGCTAATGTAGCATATAAAAACTATGTCACAGATATTGGCAACAAACTTATTACTGATCCTAAAAAATTTTTTGATTTTGTTAACACAAAACGGAAATTATTTAGGTATCCCAATTCAATGTTATCAAAAGACAATGTGGTTTCTGATTGCCCAAAAGAAATTTGTAACTTCTTTTCTGATCATTTTCAACAAGTTTATCGTGCAACAGCACCAGTTACCACATCGACTAATCCCTTATCTAATAGCTCAAATTTATTACTTACAGACGTGTATCTTTCTGAAAATGATATTATTGAAGCAATTTTGAGCCTTGATATAATAAAGGGTGCTGGTCCGGACTTAATTCCCCCAATCTTTTTACATAATTGTTCTCACAGTCTAATCTTCCCTCTTCATCTTATTTTCAATAAGTCACTTTCAATTGGGATTTTCCCACAAGAGTGGAAATCGTCTTACTTAACCCCTATTTTTAAAAAGGGGGATAGAGCATCGGTGGAAAACTATCGAGGTAAAGCAATCCTTTCGACTATACCGAAATTATTTGAAAAAATTGTTGTTGATAGAATTACTCCTATCATAGATGCAAAACTCAATGAACAACAACATGGTTTCAGAAAAGGTCGTTCAACTACTACGAACCTGATGGTTTATAAATCTGAAATCCTGAATCAAATGGAGAAAGGGTACCAAGTTAATGCAATTTACACTGATTTTAGCAAAGCTTTCGATCGTGTAGATCACTTCACTTTGCTAAACAAACTATCAACTTTTGGCATTTCGGGTTCGTTTCTTGGGTGGCTTAATTCTTATCTTTTAGAAAGAACTCAAAATGTTAAATTTCGTGGTGTATTATCCAACACCATTGGGGTCACTTCCGGTGTACCGCAAGGTAGCCATTTAGGCCCGCTTCTGTTTAATGGTTTTATTTCAGATCTTTCGGAATATCTAAGCAATATATCTCACATTTCGTTTGCTGATGACCTAAAAATATATCAAGTGGTTAAAGATAATCCTGATGCAGCTAAACTTCAATCAAGCTTATCAGTGTTACAAGCTTGGTGCACGTCAAATAAATTAGAACTCAACATACAGAAATGTAAGGTTATTAGCTTTACACGTAAACGGTCTTCTTTAATATATGACTACAAAATAGATAATGTTACTCTTGAAAGGGTTTTTAGCATTACTGATCTGGGAATTCTTCTCGATAATAAACTTAATTATAACCTTCACTATGACCTAATAGTTTCAAAGGCTAATAAAATGTTAGGTTTCATTAAGAGAAGAGCTAAAGAATTTAGCGACTTAGCTGTGACAAAATCTCTTTATTGTTCCCTAGTTCGTTCTATCTTAGAATACGGTAACATTGTTTGGGATCCAGCCTTTGCAGTTCATTCCAATAGAATCGAATCAGTTCAAAAGCAATTTCTTTTATTTGCATTAAGGAATCAATATAACCCTTTTGATTTTGCTAATCTACCTAGTTACACCACAAGACTTAATTCATTAAACTTGCTTTCTTTATCTTTACGTAGACAACTATTGTCATCATGGTTTACTTTTGATATTTTGAATAATAGTATTTCTATCCAATCTCTTAATAACAAGTTTAGACTTAACGATAGTGTTAGGCAAACTAGAAATACTAAATTTTTAATGGACTACAAACATAATACAGAGTACGGTAGAAATGAACCTATCAACAGATGTTGTACTACTTTTAACAAAATTAGTCATCTCTATTCTACATCTATCTCCAGAAATACGTTCAAACACATTTTACAACTACATTTTTCCAATTTAATGACCTTAGACAATTAATTCTTACTTAAGAAAAAAAAAAAATTTTTTTTAAATTATGATATAATTTTAAACATAGCACATTTATTGTATTGCATTATAATACAATTAATGTTTTTCATTTAGATCATTTTTTTTTTTGTACATTTTATAAACAGTAATTTAATGCTTTCAAGTACTGTTAATTTTTATTATTTTATTATTTTATTATTATTATTATTATGTTCATTTTTTTTTTTTAATTTAATTCTACGTAATAATAAGATATTTATTTACGTTTAATTTGCTACGTAAGTTATTACATAAAACGTTAAATTGATTGTCATTATATATATGTACATATCTGAACTGATATTATATTTCAATTTTTTTTGTTAAAATAAAGTTGTTAATGTAGTTTAAATAAAAAATTAATAATAACAATAACAATACATTAACTTTTTTTAGGTTTTAAGTTATTATAAATGTAGTTTTAAGTCATTGTTTTGTTTAATTTTAATTATAAGCATTAATTTAAGAATTTTTTTTTGTAACGACCTTGCTTAGGTTTTGTAAAATAAAATAAAAAAAAATAAAATAAAAATAAATGATAATTTTGATAATTACTCTTTTGGAACTGTGTACAACGATAAAATAAATAAACAGCTCTGTCAAATACTAGAAAAATTTGATGTTATTATAACAAATAAAAAAATCAAAAAAGAGTTTTTATCAAATTATATTAAAGAAACAACTAAAGTATATGACTTGAGTCAATTTGATTGATGAATACCCTAGAGATAAGTGACGTATTAAGATGTAACAAACACACACGTAAGTTTTTTAAAGGAGTTTTTGCTCTGGACCAACTCCCCAGAATAATTGAAAAACAAACTTTTTTAATTGTAAACACTGATAAATCAAAAGGTCCACATTGGTTAGGAACCAATGGTTAGCTATTTTTAAGCCAAAGAATGGCTGTGTTGAATATTTTGATTCGTTTGGTAGAAAACCAGATAAATTAGAAATTTTAAGTTACTTAAAAAACCAATGTATAATTTTTAATAAGAAACAGTTACAAAGTAACTATTCAGATGTCTGTGGGCAATGTTGTTGTGTTTATACGTGGTATAGATGTTGCGGTTATAGTATGAACGCTTTTTTAAAAAAATGTAATAAAGGAAATCAACTAGAAAACGATAAGTATATTTTAAGTACCTTTCAAAATGTATTTGGAAAATATAACTCATTACAAATTTGTGTTCCTAAAATGTATAAATAATAAAAACAATATAAACAGGTTTTAGTAAAATTAAAGGAATGGAAGCACCAGGTCAGAACACAAATTTATTGCTAAGTTACACATATTTTCTCAATAAGAGTCATACATTAAAAATTGCTGTTGGATTTGACTGTGAGTCATTTGAAGCCTCAAGTATAATTCACCGTATTGGTAAAAAGTCAATTGTCTTAAAATATCATGAATGGAATAAATTTTATTACGAATTTAACAAAAAACTCGATAAACTGATAATAAAAGATATAAATCAGAACTTTCATCATGGGCTAAAATCAGCGAACAGGTAAAGTATAAGTATTAACAAAGAAAAAGCAGAGCAGTTTTACAATTTATGCGATTTTCTTCACGCAGTGATGACCTATTATAAATCTGCTGAGTTAAATGTAAAAGACTATGTTCAGGAATATCTAAATTTATGTGTCGAACAACAAGTATTTCGATTAGAAAGAGAAATTTATGTACCAATACAACGTTTTAATGTACAATGTAATTATTCAATTACATTGTACATGAAATTCCTGTAATTTTAAAGGAACAAATCTGTAATATACTACATAAAACAAACAAAATAAATCACAGCAAATAATATAAAAATTTTTATTTTTTATTTATATGTTTTAGATAGACAAATATTTTTCTGTACACCTTTCATTAGATTATTTAATTAAAATTATTTAGGATTATTAAATCATTGAAATAATCAAGATCTCCCTGCTGATTATTTATGTCCCAAATTTCATTAAATGGAACTGCTTCCTCATCTTGCTCAATTTCTTCTTCCACTTCTTCTTCTAATTCAACTATCTGGAACGGTGGTTTCCTCAGTTTCTGCTAAATCTTCGTCGTCCATGGTGGACGTAATTTCATTTTCTTGTATCTGACCTTGTGTATTTACATCATCTATAGTTTCTTTAAATGAAAATGATGTGGAATCAGGCAGCACAGTGAGTTGTTGAGCAGTCAGAATGGAAATGAATTAAATTTGAAAATAAAAGTTGAGTTATATACTCATGTAGAAAAGTATAAAAGCAAATTAAACTCAATTAGATAATTATTTTAAACCATGCTTTGGTCTATCATTTTATGTATAATAATTATTATAACATTACCTTTAACATTTTTAAAACAAAATGTCAAGAGCTCAAATAGTGACTGAAATTCATAGACAGGCAAGACGTAAATTTCTTAGAAGAAAATTCAAACAGAAAGGTCTAAATGACACGTGGCAAATCGATTTAGTCGAAATGATACCTTATGGAAAATTTAATAATGGTTATAAATATATGCTGACGGTCGTTGATATTTTTCCAAATATGCCTATGTTGAACCTGTGAAAACAAAAAATGCTGAAAATGTTTTAAATGCCTTAAAAACAATTATTTTTAGAGCTAAAGTTATACCAAAAAATATTCACTCTGATCAAGGCAAGGAATTTTTTAAGTTACAATTTCAAAATTATATGAAAGAAAAATCAATTAATCATTATCACACATTTAGCGAATTAAAAGCATCAATTGTTGAACGATTTAACCGTACATTGAAAAATTCTATGTGGAAAAAATTTGGTTTAAACGGGAATTATAAATGGTTACCTATTATACAATCATTAATAAAAGAATATAATTCAACAAAACATAGCACAACAAAACTTCCTTCTGAAAAAATTACAAAGAAAAACGAAAAAAATATACTGCGGAATGTATATACTGAGCCTAAAATTTTTCAAAAAAGTAAATATACAACTGGAAATTTTGTAAGAATAAAACTGGTCAACTGAAGTATATAAGATTGATAAAATAAATAATACTTATCCTGTTACATATCAATTATCGGACTATACTGATACGCCAATTTCTGGGGGTTTTTTATCAAGCTGAGCTTACACCTGTAAAATATCCAGATACTTATCTTGTAGAAAAAATTCTGAAAAAGCAAGGAAATAGAGTTTTTGTTAAATGGCTAGGTTTTGATGACATACATAATACTTGGATAAATTCAACAAATATTGTTTAATATCTGTAAAATAAAACTCTAATAAGCACCTGAAAATAAAACTTGAAAACATCTGAAAAATAAAATATCAAATAAAATCTTAACATCTGAAAAATGAAATAAAATCTTAACATCTGAAAAATGAAAATAAAATTAAAACAGTAGAAAATTTCTTTAAAATAAAATTTTTTTTATTAAATAAAATTTTTTATATAAAATTAGTCTAAAACTATTACTGATTTGTGGCGAATTCAAAATCATCACGTTCTTCTTTTAAATTTATGAGGAAATATTCATTTTTTTCGATTTTCTCACGGAAACCATTATCTTCAAATAGGTACCCCAACTTTTTGATGCGGTGTAAATATAATATTATTTAGGGTCTCGAAGACCCATTTTTTACCGTAAACGGTGTTTAACTTTTTAATTTTATTTATTTTATAGAGCCTACTTGGCTCCATATCTTTTACTTTTAAAAATTAAAAAAAATTTTTTTTTTTTAAATTAAATTATTCCACCAGTTTTCTTTTTCTGATGGGATTTGATGTTGCCTTACTCTGATAATCTTTTTGTTGCTATAGTTGCTGTTGTTGCTGTTGATGTTGTTGCGGTTGTTGCTGTTGTTGTTGATGATGATGCTGTTGATGTAGTTGTTGATGAAGATGAGTAGAAGCATCATCTTCATTTTCGCCTTTCTCCTTTTCGCACTAAGACGCACTGCTGTACTAGTAGTAGCAGTTGTAGCAGTTGCAGCTTCTTCTGCAGTCATGAAGAAGTTTAAATATTCCTGTGCCATATCTTGCTTGTTTGAAATTAAACTGATATGTTTTGTATAAAATCCCGATGTATTTATACTAATTAAAATGTATTGAAGATAAATTTAGATTGCTTTTTGTTTTTCAATTCTTTCTATTTTAAGCTAAGATTTAGATGGGATACTAGTTAAATGAACTATAATTTATTAAATCGTCATTTGATTACATTACAAAGTTTGCGTTTTATTTTTGTTTTACAGAACTATAATTAATTGTCAGAATGTCTTTTGTTACAATGTTGCAAATTATATTTTCAATTCTTTCTATTTTAAGATAGGATTAAGATGGGATTCTAGTTAAACAACTATAATTTATTAAAGCGACCTTTGATTACAATGTAATTGTTTATTTAACAGAGTGAATCTGTATTAAAAATTTAATATTATTCTGTTATTCAAGCATTTAACATCTAAAATTCGTATAAAGAAAATGTCGAAAAAAATTATTTTGCAAAAGTTTCTTACCGAAACTATAAGACCTTATATAATCGAAAGTGAAAATTCGACATTTGTTAAACGGTTTAATATGAACGGGCACAAAATAAAATTTGTAATTAAATCCGTACCTGACAATAGAGACCCAATTAGCTGGATTAAGGATGCTATACATCAAAGAATCAACATTGCTGTGAAAGATGTGAATTCCAGGGATAAGATTGGGTTAACATTTTGTGGAGAGAGCTTTGAACATCAAGGTCCTGCGTATCTCAGTTTTAGTTCCGCTCATGATCTAAAATTTAGCGACGTTTGGGATGTAATTTCTAATATTTTACAAAGTAATTCTGAAGGTAGTTATTTATAATACATTTTTGGCTTCATTTATTATAAACTATTTTTATTTTACGTCTACAGGTTTAAGTACAGACACTTTTTGTTTAACAGTTACCCATGTTAAATTACCCGTTGGTAGAGGTAGAAGTAATAAATATTCAAATTTTGATGAGGAATGCTTAAAAAGGAGAGGAATAATAGCAATAAAAAATAGCGATAATTTATGTTTACCGCGTGCACTTGTTGTTTCAATAACTAAAATTGAAAAATTTAATGATTATGAAAAAATTCGAAAAAATATAGGAAAACTTACAACATAACAGCTTTAAAATTATTAGAAAAATCAAAAATAACAATTCCATCTGAAGGTTGCGGAATTCGTGAATTGAATCAATTTCAAAAATTTTTACACAAACACAAGATTGTTGTATATAAATATGGAACAAGGGGTGCAGAAATAATATTTGAAGGATTGAATAATGGGAAAAAAATTAACTTGTTATATCATAATAATCATTACAATGTAATAACCTCACTAACAACTGCTTTTTGCACAGCATTTTAATGTGAAGAATGTCATATTCCGTATTCTAAGAAAAATGAACATAGATGTTCGAAAAGTTGCGTTTGCTGTCAAAACTCACCAGCTTGTTCACTTAATGTTAAAAATATTTTATGTATGCAGTGTAATCGAACATTTCGTGGTCAAACATGTTTTGAAAGCCATGAGGCTTCCAGTTCAAAAAATAGAAGCATCTGGGAAGAAATTAGAAAATGCAAATCTTGCTTTAAAGTTCATAAAAGCAGTAGGACTCATATATGTGGAGAATATTTTTCTAAGATTTGCGATAATCATGTTTCTGAAAACCATAAATGCTTCATTCAGCAAGACAAAACAAAAGTAAATTTTGAAAATTGCATTTACGTATTTTTTGATTTAGAAACAAGACAAGAAGAAATTAGCTCTACAAAAATAAAAGAACATGTTCCAAGTTTATGTGTGGCTCAGCTAAGATGCTTTAAATGTATTAACATTGATTCTCTATACTTCTGTGGAAAATGTAAATTAAGAGAAAGAATTTTTAAAACGAAAAATGTGATAGATGATTTCATGGAATTTATTTTAAAATTAAGAAAGGAATTCAAAAAGATTGTCATAATTGCTCATAATGGTCAGGCCTTTGACCATCAGTTTATTCTGAATTATATACTCAATAAAACTGTACTTGAACCAAAGTTAATTATGCGAGGTGCAAAAATTATTGTTATGATAATTGATAATATTAAATTTATAGATTCTATGAATTACTTTCCTATGGCCTTGGCAAAATTACCAAAAGCTTTTAATTTATCAATCAATTTGAAAAAGGGTTATTTTCCGCATCTATTTAATAAATTGGAAAATGAAAATTACATTGGCCCACTTCCAACAATTAAATACTATAACTCTAATACAATGAAAGCAGATGAGCGTAATGAATTTTTAATGTGGTATGAACAAAATAAAAACTCAGAATTTAATATGGAGAAAGATATTTTAGAATACTGTATAAATGATGTTGAAATTCTAACAAAACCATGTCTGGTTTTCAGAAAATTTTTTATAGAACAATGTAATGTGCAACCATTTTTAGAAGCAACAACAGCTTCAGCCTGTAATCTTGTATATAGAAGAAACTTTCTCAAATCGAATACTATAGGTATTAAACCAAGAAAAGGATATAGAGTGGTAGACAATCAGTCAAAAATTGCCATGCAATGGCTTATTTGGGAAAAAGATTTAAGAAAAATTGATTTGCAATGTGCATTTAATGGAAAAGAAAAACAAATTGGAAATGTTAAAGTCGATGGTTTTTGCGAAAAGACTAAAGAAATAATTGAATTTTACGGGTGCTATTATCATGGATATCCAAAATATTTAACAAACAATGGTATATAAATGTTAAGATATACCATTACATGATAAGTCTGGCGATACTTTGAATATACGATATGAAAAAACATTAATGAGATCAAAGTTTATAAAATCATGTGAATATAAAGTTATTGAAATGTGGGAATTTGAATTCCGAGAGCTAATGAGACACAATGAAAATATGAGATATTTAGAAAATCATTCATTATTTATTTTAGCTCCTTTAAATCCTCGTGATGCATTTTATGGTGGAAGAACGGGAAATACTTATACATATTATAAATGTAAACAAGAAAAAAAAATTAAATACATAGATGTGTGTTCCTTATATCCATATGTTTGCAAACGAGCGAAATTTCCCATTAGTCATCCTAAGATTTATGGTGGAGAAGATGTCTGCTCCAAGTTAAACATAATGACTATTGACGGTATTATTAAATGTAAAATCTTACCTCCAACAAATCTATTACACCCCGTGTTACCTGCAAAACAATATAATAAATTGATGTTCTCACTATGTAACACTTGTAGTGAAAAACAATGTCAAGGAAAATACTGTCAACATACAGACGATGAAAGAGCATTAGTAGGAACTTGGATAATTGATGAAATTAAAAAAGCAATTGAAAAAGAGTATAAACTTTTAAATATTTATGAAGTTTGGGAATACGAAACAGTAAAATATGACAATGGCAATGGTATTGATGGTTTATTCACTAAAATGATGAACAAATTTATAAAGATTACACAAGAATCTTCTGGATGGCCAATAAAATATCAGACTCAAAAAGAAAAGGAAAAATATATTGACAGTTTTTTTGAAAAGGAGGAAATTAAATTAGATTACGATAAAGTAGTAAATAACCCTGGTTTAAGATCTTTTGCTAAGATTATTTTAAACTCATTCTGGGGAAAATTTCGGCAAAAGGAAAATCAACAACAAACCACCATTATAAATGAACCTTTTAAACTTTACGAGTTAATAACAGACCCCTCTGTAGAACTATGTCACATATTTTCAGTAAATGAAGAAAACATAGTGGCTAGCTGGAAGTATAAAGAAGAAGCAGCAACTTCTTTATCTACTGTCAACGTAAGTATCGCTGCTTATACAACAAGACATGCTCGTCTTCAACTTTACAGTTATCTAGAGAAGCTAGATAGTAGAGTATTATATTATGACACCGATTCGGTGTTGTATATTAGTCGAGAAGGAGAATATGAACAACAAACAGGAGAATTTATAGGAGACATGACAGATGAATTAGAGTGTTATTGTATAGGAAGTTATATTACAGAATTTCTAAGTGGTGGTCCCAAGAACTACGCCTACAAAATTTACTGTATAAAAGATAATACCAAAAAAATTGTCTGAATAATACCAAAATCGGAAAAACAAAATTTAATGAAGATGGTAGTTCTTTACCGTATGGATATAATAGGAAAAAATCACGTGTTGATAAGTAAATCATTCAAATTTGTTTACATATTAATTTAAAATTTTTAAAATCTTAACATCTGGTTATAGTAAAAAATTTTTCAACTTAGATTTAAATAAAAATATAATAATAAAAAATGTAATAAAATATTTTTAACATAAAAATAAAAATGTCTTTTATTTTTATCTTATGTTTACAAAATAGGTACCAAAAGCAAATAACTTCTTTTTGATTTTTATTATTTTTTATTTTTTCATTTCTTACAGCATAGAATGGAACGTAATAATAACAAAACAAAGTAAAATCGAAGATTTCAGGTTATTTTCTCAATCTTCTTATAGAACAGAAAAAAGAAACCTACATAACAGATGCACCTATAATTATATAATTTTTTTCTTTCTTTTGTTTTTATTTTTACTTTTTTACTGCATTCATAAATTTTAATATTGTTTAAAATAGTCAAACTAGTTTTAACAATTTATTTTACACCAGGTAAACAGAAATTAGAAGAATGCAAAATATTTTTTAAGTTCATATGTACTTAGAACAAAATATAGAATATAGAGAAACAACTCATATCCTAAAATAGGTAACATATTTTTCTTATTTTTATTTTGCACCTTAAAGCAAACAACTTTTAACAATTATTAATCTTCTTTATAAGCCAAACTACACTTTGTACTTCTTGTTTACGTTTTGTTTTTATTTTTATTATTTACATCTTGGTATTCAAAAGTACCTATAATATTTTTCTTATTAAATAATAAAAACAAGTTTTTTTCGTTTCTTTTATACCTCCTTTTACGTATTTATGTATATTTTATTAAGCATGCGATTTTGCGCAATTAAAAAAAATGAACTTGATTTGACCTGAAAGAAATCATCTTTTTATTTGTATGATATCCTATTACAAAGTATCAATGAATTTATTGAAAAACCTAAATATCCTAAACTTGTTCAGTTCATTAACCTTGCCTAACGACTTCTACAGTACCAACAACCTTCATTTCCTACTATAGAACCACTTGCAACTTTTTGACTCCAAGTTTTTGACTGCAACTGCAAGTTTTTGACCTACTAACCAAGAATAACCTACATTAAACCCACCAATCAAAATATAGGTCAGTGGGCGTGGTCTTCGGTGCGATATGGCATGATTTTTTCCCATCCCCAAGTGCAGGATTACCTACTAACGATGCTCTTTATATCTTAAATTCTTCTTATATTCGGTCGCACATTACCTATTTAAATCCAATATGGAGTAAAACGCAAGTAAGTACTCTTAACAAACTAGATTTACTTCATAAAAAAGCAATTAAAATTATACACAACCATACAATTAGATACCCAACCAATATGCTGTATAATGACAGGTACATGAGCCTTTCTTCTATTTGTAAATTTGAATTGTATATGACGGCGTTTAAGATAGTAAATCATTTTATCAAACATAATTTCATATTAAACAGAAGGATTGATGTGCATAACCATAACACGCGAAATAAATCGAATTTCTATTTATCCCTTTTCAGAACAAATCATCAGAAAAACAAGTAAAAATAACAGTATCGATGCAACCTACTTATTTATACCCTACACCTAAAAAATTCAAATTAAATTAAAAATCCGTAAGTTATTTTAGTTAGGTATTTAATACAAGCTAAAAAAAATAAATGCTGTTACAACCTTTGTACAAAATTTCAGGTTTCTATCTTTATTAAATTCGAAAATATGATTGTTAGGTCTTGGGAAGTGTGTGAAGGCACGCGGACCACCACCCCAATGCATCTCAAATTTTAGAGACATCAACAGGGTAGAACATTCTTATATCAAATTTCAAGTTTATATATTTATTAATTTCGAAGATATGCTTGTTTGGTCTTAGGAGTTGTGTGGCAGATACCCGAACAACCATTCTAATTCATCTTAAATTTTGGACAAATCAGGGATTCAGGAAACAACACCCTTGTACCAAATTTGAAGTTTCTGTCTTTAATAATTTCGAAGATATGCTTGTTCGGTTTTGGCAGTTGTATGGGAGGTACCCGAACGACCACTCCAATTCATCTCAAATTTTAAGCAAATCAGGGATTTAGGAAACAGCACCCTCGTATCAAATTTGAAGTTCCTATCTTTATTAATTTCGAAGATATGCATGTTCGGTTTTGGGAGTTGTATGAGAGGTACCCGAACAGCTCCTCCAATTCATCTCAAATTTCGGACAAATCAGGGATTCAGGAAACAACACCCTAGTACCAAATTTGAAGTTTCTGTCTTTATTAATTTCGAAGATATGCTTGTTCGGTTTTGGGAGTTGTATGGGAGGTACCCGAACGACCACTCCAATTTCTCTCAAATTTTAGACAAATCAGGGATTTAGGAAACAGCACCCTCGTATCAAATTTGAAGTTAATATATTTTTTAAATTCGAAGATATGCATGTTCGGTTTTGGAAGTTGTATGGGAGGTACCCGAACAACCACTCCACTTCATCTCAAATTTTGGGGATATCAGGGATTCAGAAAAACACACCCTCGTACAAAATTTTTAGTTTCTATCTTTATTAATTTCGAAAATATGCGTATTAAGTTTTGGAAGTTGTATGGGAGGTACTCGAACGCATGGTCCGATTTCGCCCATTTACAATCCCCGCCTTACCTTAGTCATTGTTAACCTACAGTATAAATTTCATCAAGATAGCATCATTATTTTTTGAGTTATCGTGCGTACGGACGGACGGACGGACATTGCTAAATCGACTCCGGCGGTGATCCAGATTCAGAATATATATACATGGCTATACCTAACTCGCTTCCTTTTGGTGGTTACAAACACCATACCAAAGTTAATATACCCTATACTTAATGTGTAGGGTATAATAACTGCTTGTATAACTGCTTAAAATTGTATAATGAATTATCAAGTAATTTGAAGAATATAGATAGAGAGATAGATAGATAAATGATATAGATATGATGATAGATAGATGATATAGATGATATAGATATGATGATAGAAGAATATAGAATATAGACGTGGGATTATTTAAAAATGAAATAAAAAGATATTTACTATGCGCAAATACTTGACTACTTCATTAGCATTTTATACGTGGCACTAAAACTACTATGTAATAAATAATTTTATTACAAATGAATTGTTTGTTAATAGTGTTATTTTCGTTTTTTTTTCTTTTTTGAATTGATAAATTAGCTTTAAAAAATAAATATTTTTCCTTTGAGTTTTTAATTATTTTATTATCTTTTAAAATAGATTGTAAGATGTTTGCTTAGTTCATAAGTAATTTGTAACTTGTCATAATTTGGATAAATATCTATATATAAATAATTATGAAATTAAAATTAGTAATACATACAAATATAAATAACAAATAAACATATTAAACTGAATTAAATATATGTACTTGTAAAAACACACAAAATTATGAAAGCCAGACAGCTATAATAGCTTAGACTTATAAGACATATAATTTTTTCTAAAACAAATTTTTATAAACTGTCACAAAAAAATAAGGTATACTTAATGAATTTGTATTTTATTTTATTAGATTTAGAAATTATAATAATAAAGAAAAAAAAAAAAAAAGTGGTAATAAAGTTACGCGGAAAAGGTCATTTTACAATAGACTTTTTTATTAAGGTTTAATTATTATTTATTATATTTTAATTATTATTTTAATTATATTTTAATTATTATTTTTATCATTATTTATCAAATTTTACAAAAATTCTTAGAATTGTAGGATTAAATAAATCATATTTAGAAACATTATACTTGATACCAGTTAATAAATCTTATATTATATCGCTGCTGATAATACTGTAAGATGTTTAAGAGCAATAACCTTTAAAAATGTATATGAAAATAATTCAATAGAATCTATAAATGTTCAATATTTTCCTGTTGAAAAGAAAAGTTTTGACAATATTTCTATTTTATTATGTGATAAGTATGGTAGTACAATGAATTTCTCTACTAGTAGTATTCCAGCAAAAGTTGTTTTACATTTTACAAAAGTATAAATAAAAGAAATTTTGTAACATTATTTAATATTTTATTTAAACACTATGACGAGAGCATACTATAAATATTATTTAGTTCAAGCAGGAAAAGGTTTTGGATATTGGCCCACTGTTACATTCTATTGTACCTTACCAAAGGGGTCCAGGGTTAGGGAGTTTTTTCGGTGGCCTTTTAAAATATTTAAAACCAATATTTACGTCTGGAGCTAATATATTAAAAATATAGATTATTAACTCAGGTATTAATGCCTTATCTGATATTGCAACAGGTGCAAAATGTGAAGTGCAAAAGAAGTTGTACAAGATCGAAGTAAAGAGATAATGAGAAAGTAAGGAGAGGCGCAGTTCGAATACTCAATAAAATGTATGGACAAGATAAAAGAAAAAGAAGAAAACCTATAAAAAGACATCTCATTAACGATTTTAATTATTATACGCCAGAGCGACGAAGAGTTAGTAGTAAAAGGAATATCTCCATCAGATGGTAATTACCATTACAGAGCTTATGTTGAATCATTATTAAATTACGGTACAGATGCCGCTACAACCCATTTAGAATGCGCTGGGTGGGTCGTAGATAAGCCAAATATAGGAAAATCAGATAATACTGGTTCAAAAGAACATCAAAAATAATACCAAAATGGCAATGTAGTGGAACTTATGGGTAAATTACATCTAGATATGTTTAACCAACCTACACTTTTCATTTTGTTTTCTCGTTGATGTTTCGAATTTTGCTAACACTAGAAAAGCCAGAATTTTACCTCTTTGCAGATGATTCTGACGAATCTTAACTGAAAATTTTAGAAGCTAACTTATTTATGAGACATGTAACTTCTAGTATGCTATTAGCAATGTGTATTGGAAAAAACTAATGCCAAGTACAATTACAAACGTGTAGAGGTGAAAAGTTTTACAAATTCCCAGAATAGTTCATCAAGATCACTTGATAATGTTTTCATTGGACAGTTACCAAACACAATTATATTTTGTATGACAGAAAATGCAGTTTACTCTGGAAAATGATCAAAACATCCATACAACTTTAAACACTTTGATATTTCACAATTTATATTAAACGTAAATGGAGTTCAATTACCCAATTCATCAATTGAAACTAGTTTTTACGAAGAAAATAATTGCCATACTAGAGCGTATAATACACTTTTTTCAGGTACTGGAATTTACCATAATGTTAAAGGTTATCAGATAACAAAGTCTATGTTTAGCAATGTATTTTTTATAGAAGGTTTACCATGTGTGGAAGTCAACATCAAATGAGAAAATGTCCAAGGTTTTTAAGTCTTAACGCTAGCGACAGGGTGGAAATGGTAAAATCCAAGAATTTGTGTATAAATTGTTTAGGTGTTGGACATAGATTAGTGAACAGTCCGAGTAAAGGAAGACGTCATTGCGCGTGCTGTCATCGATCCTGGGTCACAAGATTCTTTTGTAACCGAAGAAATTGTACAACGACTTCATCTATCCACACAAGGGATGAACGATCATGGAGTTGGAGGAAACAAGTTGGAACGATCAAAGGCACAAACGAAGTTGACATTACAGTCAGTTGCAGGTACACATGAGACAACGGTCACAGCATTAATTGTACGAAAAGTAACAAACACGTTACCCGACAAGGAGATGGAACAGCACGAGTTAAATGGCATATATGGAGAACTAGCAGATCCAGAATACTACAAGCCGTCAAAAATTGATGTGTTGCTGGGAGCTGATTGTTACTCCCATATCATGCTACAAGGCCTACAACATAGAGCAAATGGAATTTATAGAGGAACATAGAGCAAATCAAATGGCACACAAAACTATATTTTGGTGGATATTATGTGGCAATGGTAGCACGACGTCCATGTGCGCAAGATCGGTTCACAATTTCCACATCAACACAACATTAGAAGACCAAATTAAAAAATTTTGGGATATACATCAATTTTACAAACAGAAGAAGAAAAGTTTGTGAGGAAATTTTTGAAAATACCACTATCGGAAATCGAACTAGAAAATATCAAGTGTCGCTACATTTCGCGATACAACACCTACAACATTTTAGGATCTTCTCGGAACATTGCTTTGAAACATTTGCACCAACTCGAGAATAAATTCACACGAGATGGCCACTTCAAAATGGAATACACCAAAGTCAAAAACGAATACCTACAATTAGGGCGTAAGGTAGAAGTGCCAAGAGAAGTAGAGAAACGCAACATAAGTGAGACGTCATATACTTATTTAACCTGCTACCTCCCTCATCACGGAGTCATAAAAGAATCAAGTACGACGACAAAATTAAGGGTGGTTTTCGAAGCATCAAGAGCTTCAACAAGCGGGGTTTCCCTGAATGAGATGTTATTGAAAGGTCCCGTGGCGCAGGATGATTTGATTCAGCTTTTCATCCGTTGGCGTAAATATAAAATTGCCTCCACCGCAGACGTGAAAAATATGTATCGGCAAATTATATGGATACAAGATACCGAATACCAACGCATTTTATGGCGAAACCACCAAAGTGAGCCGGTCAAAGACAACAAATTACAAACGGTCACCTTTGGTACAAAAAGTGGACCCTACTTGGCAACTCGAACAGCAACTAGCCAAGGCAACATAGAATCGATTAAAGAAATTAAATCAGAATTGATCGAATTAATGGTCAGCGGGGGGTTTGCCATCATCGACGATGAGATGAAAATTTTGGGAATAAACTGGAATCCTCATGAAGATCAGTTTTCCTTTGCATTGAATTTGGCAGCAATCCAACCGTCATAATGCAAAAGTTGTGGCTAGAAGGGCTCAATTGGGATGATCATATTAGTGATGAATTAAAACAAGAATGCATGAATTATCACAATCACTTAACCGATCTTGCCAATATAAGGACTCCAAAATGGATTCAATACTCTCCGAATAACTCAAGAGTAGAACTGCAAGTTTTTGCTCACGCATCAATGAAAGCATTTGCTGCGGTAGTATACTTATGCACTGTAGATTCTAATGGTGTGCGAAAAGTAAGTTTAATTTTAGCAAAAAGTCGAGTTGCTCCCATCAAAACTATATCTCTACCGCGATTGGAGTCATGTGCCAGCAACTTAGCCACGCTCATCCAACTAGTTAAAAAATCTTTAAATTTGCCTGAAAAGGTACAGCCATATGTTCTAGGAAAAAATATGTGGCCATATGTACCGACCAAGCAAAATCCAGCCGATTGTGCCATCCAGAGAGCTTCATCCAGCTGAATTAGCTGTTCACGACCTATGGTGAAACGGTCCAGAATGGCTGTCAAAACCAAAATAATTCTGGCATACTCAGAAACAGAAGACAACAATTTTGGAAAAAAAAAACTTTGGTCTGCTATTCCACAACCATAAAAGAAAATGTTTTCGAATTCAAATTCTCTTCATTAAACAGGCTAATATGAGTAGTGGCGTATTGTCGCCGTTTCATCACTAAGTTAAAAGGATATTTGCGAGCTGCCGAATTAAAGCAAGCCATGAAAGTGCTCATCCAGAGATCACAAAGCCGAAGTTTCGCTGAAGAAATTAAACTATTAAAAAATCATGGAACAGTTTCCAACAAACATAATATTGTGAAACTAAACCAATTAATGGATCAAGTTGGTTTAAGGTTGAGAGGACGTATAACTCATGCCACAAACCTCAAATACAACGGGAAGCATCCTCTATTACTGAAAGATGATGAGCACATTACAAAACTGCTAATTGACCAAGCCCACCATGATACTTTGCATGGAGGAACACAATTAATGTTAAAGCATCTCAGGCAGAATTATTGGATTATTAACGCAAAAAATGCAATTTGACATCGCATACATAAATGCATTACTGGTTTCAAACAAAAGGCCGAAACTAGAAAACAGTTGATGGGGAATTTGCCGACTGAACATCTCCAGATGTCGCGCTAATTTTCAAACTGAGGGCTGGACTATTGTGACCCACTTCAAATAAAGTATCATACATTTAGAGGATCCAGCAAGTATAAGGCGTACATTGCATTGTCCATATGCAAGGCCACGAAAGCTATTCACTTAGAATTGGTAAGTGAATTATCTGCTGAAGGATTCAAAGCAGCGTTCCGTCGATTTTGTGCCAGACGAGGGTTATTCACTAACATATATTGCGACAGTGGCACGAATTTTGTCGACGCAGAAAAAATTTAAAGCAAACAAACTAAAAAATGTGTACACGACTTGAATATCGAGATTGCAGATCATCACCTCATTTCGGTGGGTTATGGATTCGACACCATTAACGCCAGCAAATTTCTTAATTGGCAACACAATGTTGGCACAGTCACAAGACGAAGTAATTTATGTCAACCCCACCAAGTTAAATCATTGGCACTACTAGCAGTCATTATATCAAAATTTTTGGCGAAGATGGACATCTGAATAACTGTCACTTTTACAACAACGACCTAAATGGGACAGGACAACTGGTATTATTGAAAGAAGATAATCTCCCGCCGTGTCGATAACAATTAGCCAGAATCACCGAAATTCATCTTGGTTGAGATGGTCTAGTCGGAGGCGTCACCTTACGAACTAAACATAATATTCTAAAGCGACCAATCGCAAAAATTTGTCTATTACCGGATAATTAACAAAAGCGTTGAAAACAACACGAACCGATAAATAAAATTAAAGAAAACGATATTTATTACAAATAGTAATTAAATTCCCTTTACACATGAAGTAAAAAAAAATTTTTTCAATTTTATTAAAAAAAAATGGACAATATTTATAATTACTACTGTTGACATCTTTTTAGGGTGATGTCAACGCCGGCGAGTATGTTCAATTCTCGATTGAAGTAGATTTTTTCATCATCCTAGTTTTCAGTACAGTTTTCAGTACAAACAAAACAAAAGTTTAGTTTAGCTACAAACAAAACAAAAGAAAACCACAAAGTATCATGTTTTTTTTATGAATTCATATTTCTATTTATCTGATGTTCTTTTGTGGATCGGGTGCACCCAGTCATCGGTCTGCAGCACATCATGATCATCATCTAAAAATCAGAATATTAAATTATTAAATAATTTATTTTAGAAAAAAAAATATTTCTTTGTACTTACCAATTGTTTGTTTTGCTTTAATTTAAATGTAAAATGAATACTGGCACTTGTCAGTCAAATTATTAATTATCAAATTTTAATATCTTTTTATCTCATTTTCTATTAACAAAACTATTATACGGGCAATTTCTCAGCTATTTTTTAACGATGTACTATAACAAAGGTGTTAATTCAATACTTTTTTTTTGGAATTATTCTGTAATGTTAAAACAAATGTAATGCACTTGAAATTTTGTTAACGTAAAAAGTAAAAGTAAAAAGAAATGTTACGGTCATTGACCTATATAAATATAATGGTAACCCTTTAAATTTATTTGAAGATTATATAAAAAAGCGTTTTAGAATTCTTTAGCCACTCGTTAACGCAGTTTTTGATTAAGTACAGAAAAGAAATAATTAGAATTGTAATTAATGTTATAAAGTAAAGTTGATATAATTAATAATAGAGATTTTTATAATAAAATTAAGAAATAAGTAATTGAATTTGAGTTATTTGAAAAAAGTAGTGTTTTATTTTTTTACATCTAGAAAACATTTTTTAAGCTTTGTGATAAAACAATGGCTGTATTAAATATATTTGATTCGTTTGGTAAAAAACGAGATAAATTAGAAATTTTGAGTTACTTAAAAAACCAATGTATAATTTTTAATGAGAAACAGTTACAAAGTAACTATTCAATGCGGACAATATTGTTGTGTTTATACGTGGTATAGATATTGCGGTTATAGTATGAACGTCTTTTTAAAAAAAATTTAGTAACGTAAATCAACTAGAAAACGACAAATTGATTCTAAAAACCTTTCAAATTGTATTTGGAAAATATAACCTATTACAAATTTGTGTTCCTAAACGTATAAATAATAAAAACAATATGAACAGTTTTTAGTAAAATTAAAGGAATGGGGGAACAAGGTCGAAATGCAATTTTTTTGTTAAGTTACACATATTTTCTCAATAAAAGTCATAACTTAATAATTGCTGTTGGATTTGACTGTGAGTCATTTGAAGGTCTAATCATATTTCACCTTACTGGTAAAAAGGCAATTGTCTTAAAATATCATGAATGGATTAAATATTATTACGAATTTAACAAAAAACTCAATGAGCAGACAATAAAAGAACATAGTTTTCTTCATGGGCTAAGATTAGCGGACGGACAAAGCATAAGTTTTAACAAAGAAGAAACAGAGCAGTTTTACAATTTAAGCGATTTTTACCACGCTATGATGACCTATTATAAATTTACTGAAATAAATGTAAAATACTATGTTGGGGAATATCTGAAATGATGTGGCGAGCAACAAGTATTAATGTTACAAAGAGACATTTATGTACCAATACAGCGGTTTAATAACAATGTAATTATTCAAGGTTAATTATTTGAAATTCCTGTTATTTTAAAAGAAAAAAATCTGTAATATTCTAAATAAAACAATTACAATAAATTATAATACATATTAATATATAATTTTATTTTTTTTATTTTTACGATTAGATAGACAAATTTTTTTAATTAAAATTATTTAAGATTACTAAATCATTAAAATAATCAGGATCCCCTTGCTGATTATTTATATCAATAATTTGCGCAAATTGATGTTCTTCTTCGTCTACCTGTTCCAATTGCTGATGATTACATTCCAAATTTGAGCAAAAAATTCTTTTTCTCCTTCGTCTTCCTATTTCAATTCATTTATCTGATGAGGTACTATAAATTCTTCCTTTTCCGCTAACTCCTCATCTTCCACAGTGGATGTAATTTCATCATACTGAATCTGACTTTGTGTATTAACTCAATTTCTTCAAACGGAAATGTTGTCGAATCAGGTTGCATTTTATATGCTTTTATATTAACTCGTCGGTGTCGGTTTATTTATTTATTTATTTGTCTTTCTGTCACGCTTTTTATTATCTTCGTAATCTGTTAGCAACATTTGTAAGTGTTGTATGGTGCAGAGGAAAGTGTACAGGTTTCAAAAGTAGGGGTCATGTTGTTCGAATCCAGTTCACATGCAACTTTTTTTCTTTTTAACTATCTATTCATCAACATTTGAATAAAATATGTATATATTTTGTATATATGAATTTAAAACTTAAAGTTTTATCTATTTATTTCAATAAAATCTATTTCAATATATTTTTGATCTTTTCTCCTATAATAGTATAATATTGATGTCCATTGCACATAGTGTTTTGTATTAGCAAAACACAATACATACAATATTTTTATGTATGTTGCTAAATTATTTTGTTTACAACATTTGTTTAGTATTTAAATCAAAATATTTGCATGGTTAAAAATTAAGATTTTATGTTCGTAATATGTTCAAAAAATATATAAGTGTTGTATAGTGCAGAGGAGAGTGTACAGGTTTTGAAAGTAAGGGTAATTTGGTTCGAATCCAATTCGTGTACGTAAATTTTTTTTTTTGTTAACTGTATTCATCAACATTTTTTTAATAAAATTTTATGTATAATATACACATATTAATTGATCTTTCCTCCTATGATAATTTAGTTCAATCAATCTTGATGTGCACATGTGTTTTGTATTAGGATTTAGCAAAACACAAAATATATAGGTACAATATTTTTATGTTGCTAAATTATTTTGTTTTAAAACATTTGTTTAGGATTTAAATCAAAATATTTGTTGTCAACATTCTTTATTGCATATTGAATATGCATGGCGTTACAAATTAATGTTTTATGTGTTTTATTTAGGAACATTTATTATGTATATTGTGTATATAGATATACATATAAAATTTTATTCTAAATAATTCCAATTGCCAAATTCAAACTACATACATACATAATATTTATACCCGTACGATAAGTATCGGGTATAATAAAATTACTCCTCCGTTTGTAACACCTCGAAATAAGCGAGCTAGATATACCTTCAAATGTATGTATCGGATCGTAATCAAATTCTGAGTCGATTAAATTGCTGTAATAAAAAAGAAACATGAACCTCAAATTTCCTAGATTTTTATTTAACCTTATTCCAGCAATTTACTTTTATATTATAACAGTCCAAAATGCTTGCACAAGCAATTCACTTTTATATTATAACAGTCCACAAAGTTAAAGTTTTGCAATCAATTTTATTTTCTACTTTTTAGGGGACGAATTCGGTTTCGATAAAAGCATATTTTAAAAAATATTTTTTTACATTATTTTATTTAGTCTGTTCAATAAAAGTCATAATGGAAATGGATTAAATATACAAATAAAACCCACTGATATACTCATGTACAAAAGTATATAAGCGAAATACATTCAAACAAATGGTTAGTTTAAACCATGCTTTATCAATTATTTTATATATAATAATTTATTATCTTAATACCTTTAGCATTTATAAAATTAGTTGACATAATTATTTAATATAAATAAAATCTCAAAAGCCCAAATAGTAACTGAAATTCATAAACAGGCAAGACGTAAATTTCCTAGAAGAAAATTTAAACAAAAACGAAAAAATGACACATGGCAAATTGATTTAGTAGAAATATTACCTTATGCAAAGTTTAATAATGGTTATAAATATATTCTGACGGTTATAGACACTTTTTCAAAATATGCCAATGCTGAATCTGTGAAAACAAAAAATGTTGAAGATGTCGTATTTGCCTTAAAATCAGTTATTAGTATAGCTAAAGTCATAGCAAAAAATAATTATTAAAATAATAATTTTTTTACTCACGGTTTCAAAATTATATAAAAAAAAAATCAATCAATCATCATTATCATACATTTAGCAAATTAATGACATCAATATTGTTGAACGATTTAACCGTACATTGAAAAATTCCATGTGGAAAAAAATTAGTTTAATTTCACACAGTAATATGTCAGATCGAAGCCTGCTTAAATTCACTACCACTAACTGAAATCAGTTCCGATCCTTTGGATTTGACACCATTAACGCCAGCAAATTTCTTAATTGACGATACAATGTTGACACCGCCACAAGACGAAGTAGTTTATGTCAACCCCACCAAGTTAATCATTATCTCAAAATTTTTGGCAAAGATGGACATCTGAATATCTGTCACGTTTACAACAGCGACCTAAAAGGGACAGGACAACTGGTATTATTGAAAGAAGATAATCTCCCGTGTCGATCACCGAAATTCATCCTGGTTCAGATGGTCTAGTCGGAGGCGTCACCATACGAACTAAACATAATATTCTAAAGCGACCAATTGCAAAAATTTGTCTATTACTGGATAATTAACAAAAGCGTTGAAAACAACACGAACCGATAAATAAAATTAAAGAAAACGATATTTATCACAAATCGCAATTAAATTCCCTTTACACATGAAGTAAAAAAAAATTTTTTTTCGCCTTTTGCCGATTAACATCCTAAAAACACCTATCACAAATAGATAGAACCTACACCTACTTATAAATGACGTCATATATATATACGGATTGACAAAACTTATATCTTATAACTAATGTTAGCTTACAATTTTTTCGTTTCATGTTTTTTACAATTTTTTACAATGTTAAAATTTTTTCGTTTCATGCAAGGAAATATTCTCACACGGCCAACAGCAAACATTTCACCACCTTCGTCATCCCGCACTCATCTGGTTCGATAGTCTTCAAGTAATAATATAACCTAAAAGAATTCAATTCAAGTTCATTAGTCAAATATCAAACAACTATTTTATTAAAAAAAATGGACAATATTTATATAGTTACTACTGCTGACATCTTTTTAGGATGATGTCAACGCCGACGAGTACGTTCAATCCTCGATTGAAGTTGATTTCTTCATCATCCTAGTTTACAGTAACCCACAAACAAAACAAAAAAAACCTACAAAGCATCATGTTTTTTTTATGAATTAATATTTTTCCTTATCTGATGTTCTTTTGTGGATCGGGTGCATCCAGTCATCCGTCTGCAGCACATCATGATCATCATCTAAAAATCAGAATATTAAGTTAGTAAATAATTTATTTTAGAAAAACAAATATTTCATTGTACTTACCAATTGTTTGTTTTGCTTTAATTTAAATGTAAAATGAATACTGTCACTTGTCAGTCAAATTATTAATTGTCAAATTTTAATATCTTTTTATCTCATTTTCTATTAACAAAACTATTATACGGGCAATTTCTCAGCTATTTTTTAACGATGTACTATAACAAAGGTGTTAATTCAATACTTTTTTTTTGGAATTATTCTGTAATGTTAAAACAAATGTAATGCACTTGAAATTTTGTTAACGTAAAAAGTAAAAGTAAAAAGAAATGTTACGGTCATTGACCTATATAAATATAATGGTAACCCTTTAAATTTATTTGAAGATTATATAAAAAAGCGTTTTAGAATTCTTTAGCCACTTGTTAGCGCAGTTTTTGATTAAGTACAGAAAAGAAATAATTAGAATTGTAATTAATGTTATTAAGTAAAGTTGATATAATTAATAATAGAGTTTTTTTATAATAAAATTAAGATATAAGTAATTGAATTTGAGTTATTTGAAAAAAATTGTGTTTTATTTTTTTACTCTAGAAAACATTTTTAAGCTTTGTGATAAAACAGTGGCTGTATTAAATATTTTGATTCGTTTGGTAAAAAACCAGATAAGTTAGAAATTTTGAGTTACTTAAAAAACCAATGTATAATTTTTAATGAGAAACAGTTACAGAAACAGAAACAGTTTGATTTAGTAGAAATGTTACCTTATGCAAAGTTTAATAATGGTTATAAATATATGCCGACTGTTATAGACACTTTTTCAAAATATGCCAATGCTGAATCTGTGAAAACAAAAAATGTTGAAGATGTTTTAAATGCCTTAAAATCAGTTATTAGTATAACTAAAGTCATAGCAAAAACTATGCACTCTGATCAAGGTAAATAATTTTTTAACTCACGGTTTTAAAATTATATAAAAGAAAAATCAATCAATCATTATCATACATTTAGCGAATTAAAGGCATCAATTTTTGAACGATTTAACCGTACATTGAAAAATTCCATGTTGAAAAAAATTAGTTTAAATGGAAACTATAAATAGTTACCTATTAATAAAAGAATATAATTCAACAAAACATAGCACAACAAAACTTCCTCCTGAAAAAATTACGAAGAACAACGAAAAAAATATACTTAGAAATATACATATGGAACCTAAAATTTTTCAAAAAACTAAGTATCAGGTTGGAAATTTTGTAAGAATAAGTAAATATAAAGATAATGAAAAAGGTTATCACCCAAATTGGTCATCTGAAATATTTAAAATTGAAAAGATCAATAATACTTATTCTGTTACATATCAATTATCTGACTATACTGATATTCCAATTTCCGGAGGTTTTTATCAAGCTGAGCTTACACCTGTAAAATATCCAGATACTTACCTTGTAGAAAGAATTCTGAAAAAAGAACGTAATCGTGTTTTCGTTAAATGGCTAGACTTTGGTGATACACAAAATTCTTGGATAAATAAAAAAGACATTATTTAAATAATTGTAAAGTTATTAAGTATTTATTTACATTTTGTATTTATAGTGATTTGTTTTATAGAAATACTAACATAATATCAAATTCTAGTTTTATTTGTTTTTATTTTTTAATATTCTTTGTGCAGTCGTTTATATCCATATGGAAAAGAGACACAATTTTTTCTTGTCTAGTCTCCCAGTCGTAAAACATGTATAGGAAACTTTCAGAAACATCTTTATTTTTATTTGTATTCTTATTTTTGACCTGTTGAATGTAACATTGGTGATCTTCCGGAACAAAGCTGAAGCAAAATTTACAGAAAATTTCTCCACATGTATGCTCTTTTTCTGCATTATAAACTTTTAAACAGTTTTTACATTTTTTAATTTCTTCACATAAGCTAATTTTGATTGAAGTTGAGGCTTTATTATTCTCAAAACATATTTGATCTCGAAAGGAACGATTACAGTCCTTGTATAATATATTTTTTATATGTTGCAGACCTGTAGGTGATTTTTGACAACAAGGATAGCTTTTTGAACATCTATGTTGATTTTGATAATGATGTGGAATGTGCAATTGTTCACAATAATAATCTGTAAAAAATGCTGCAGTGAGTGAGACAATTACATTGTAATGATTTTTGTTATGCAACAAATTAATTCTTTTGCCAATATTGCCTCCATAAAATAGTATGCTTTGTCTCTGCATTGCATTCCATATTTCTATTCAACAATATTATATTTTTTTAAACGTTCCTGAAATTTTTTCAATTCAGGTATTCCGTAACCTTGCAGAGGGAGGGAGTGATACTCCTGATTTTTTTATTAGCTATTTTTATTTAGTTTGCACCTTTCCAGTATTATTAAGAATTTTTTTATAATCTTAATATTTTTCAATTTTGACTATTACTACAATTATTGCTCTCGGTAGACATAAATTGTCTTCATTTCTGATTGAAATTATTCCCGTTTTTGTTTAGATTCCTGTTCAAAACTTATAAACTTTTAACTCCATCAGCTTCCAACAGGTAATCTGACAAATGTAATTTCCATGCAAAATTTCCCTGTACTTAACCCTGTAAATTTAAAACAGAAAGTAAATAAAAAGTCCAAAACATTAAAGTTCATTAAATTAAAAATGATGTTGTTCTTACCTTCTGAATTACTTTGAAAAACTTTCGATATTATTCCCAAATGTCTGAAAATTTTAAATCACTAGCCAATTTAAAATTTAGAAATGCAGGACCGCGTTCTTCAAAGCTTTCCCTGCAATATGTTATTCCTATCATATCTCCTGGATAAATTATTTTTTGTACCATCTTTTACTATATCATGTATAGCACCTTTAATCTAATTGATTGGATCTGTGTTAACAGGTACTGGTTCAATGTAAAATTTTATCTTACGACCACGTACATTATACAGTTTTACGAAAGTTAAACTGATATTTTTAAAAGAATATCGTATTATTTCTGAATTTTTCGAATTTGCATCCATCTATTTTTGTAAAATATTTTTTTTGGACATCTTTTCACGGAAAGAAACTAAACACGACTTAATAAATAAAATCGATTTTTTTTTCCTTTTAAAAGGTTCTAATTTGCAACATTGTAGATAAAAGATATTCTGATAAATTATAGTTCAATGAAAACCAAAACAAAAATATTTAGTCTAACCAATTCTATCTTACAATAAAAAAATAATGAAAGAATTCGCAACATTGTAGTTAAAAGGCGTTATAATAAATTATAAAAGTAAAAATTAGTAAAAATCATAATAAATTATTAGTAAAAATCAAAAATGCAACTTAAACCAATCTTAAAATAACAAAAATTAAAAATATATTTTCCAGCATTGCTGCCAAAAGACATTCAAATAAATTACAGTTTAATAAAAACCAAACAGAAAATATTAAGTATATTCACATCCGATTTAAATAAAAAAGAATTAAAAAAAGAAAAAATTAAATTTATCTCAATACTTTTTAAATTAGTATAAATACAGCGAAATTTGTAGAATAGTTACAGTTTCATTTAACAATTTACAAAATAATGGCGCAAGATTATATAAGTATGTTCTTTAACGAGGCAGACAATGCATCAGCTGTGTGTCTTCTAGTAAAAGGAAGGAAAGGGAAGACAGAAGACGAAAAACTTACACATTATAAGCAACCTTATCAGCTCCAACAGCAATAACAACAAAAACATTAACACCATCAACAACAAGAACAGCAGCATTAACACCATCAACAACAAAAACAACAACATCAACAACAACAACCACAACAACAACAACCGCAATAGCAACAATCGGAAGAACTACAACAGCCGACTAAAAAACGAAGCTTTCTTGATACCTTTAACAAAAAGGTAAAAGAATGTAAAAAACAAAAATTCTTAAAAATAAGAGATAAGGAGTCTAACAGACTCTATATTTTAAATAATATCAAAAAAATTAACTCCTGGTATTATGTAAAATGGGACTATTATTTTCATTCCTCAAAAATATGGGAAAATTAAATTAAAACAAAGACAATATTTGTATATAGAGTTGAAAAAGTGGGTTTCTCTGATTCAAAAATGTTTCCATTTGCTGAAAACCAGTAACAGGAAATTGCAATAACACATAAAAAATATAAAATAAAAATAAAAAATTTTTAAAATTTAAAATGTATTTGTTATTTATATCGTAGGAACTTATTTTAGATTAATTTATGTTTTTCATTTCGGAAGTTCTGGTAAGTAGATTTATAAGAATAAAGAGCAAAGGTAAAATTTATTAATTTTTATTTATATTTATTTATGTTGTTTATTTTATTAAATAATTTTCATATTTTTTTTTTACTGTTTTTCCCTTTTATATTTTAGGTTCTTCTTTTATTTTAAAAAAATAAAAAAGTATTACATTGTTATAAACGTAAAATATTAAATAAAAAGTTAACCTAATTTTGTTGTTTGATTAAATAATTTTCAGATTCTTTTAACTTGATTTGACTTGAAAAAATAATTTTCTTACTATTTATATAAATAATAACAACTTTTAAGAACTAAACTTCTACGTCTACACGTCTTCTCGTTTACGTTTTCGTTTTTATTATTTTATATATTGATATCCAAAAGTATCAATAAATGTTTTTCTTTTCGTTTCTTTTATATCTTCTTTTACTTACATACATATGTAAATTTTATTAAGCATATGAATTTGTGCAATAAAAACAAACTTGGGTTGACTTAAAAAAAATAAATCGTTTTTTACTATTTGTATGATGTTCTATTACAAAGTATAAATAAATTTACTGAAAAACCTATATATAAAACCTATATTAAAATTGTTCAGTTAATTAACCCTGCCTGGCAACTTCCACAGTACCAACAATCTTTACTTCCTACTAGAACTTATAACCAAGAATAACCTACATAAAATCCATTGTTCTCTTCACCTTGCCTGATAATTTCCACAGTACCAACAAACTTCACTTCCTGCTAGAACTTATAAGTTAATAACCCACGTTTATACAATCAAAACAAGTTTTTCACCTACTAACCAAGAAAGACCTACATTAAACCCATCAATCAAAAAAGTTGGTCAGTGGGTGGTGCGATTTTTCCCATGACAGACTGCCACTCTACCTACTAATCTCAATGTGAAAAGCCGAATTTACAAATGAATCAAAATATTCTGTACACCCATACTATTTAACTTGTAACTTGTTTTGATCAAGAGCATAAACACCTTTAAATATTTTATGTGTCAAGGAATTGCTTTTCAGTACTTTCGAAGTCTGAAATGCGTTCATTAAACGAGAAATATCAAAACTAAAAGTGAAAACTAAATAAACGGGGGCCCAGAGCGCCGTTTAATTACAACAACAGAAAAGGAAAGAAAAAATTTTTAATTTTATTCAACAATGTAAATACATTCACACAAGTTCAACTCAAACTTCTGCAAATCAACTAAAACATTTTAAAATCACTTAAAAAGAGAAGTCAAAAGCAAAATCGTCACTCGTATATAAAATTCAGGGCATCAACTAAATTGGAGCATCAAAAATATGTATTATTGCCTTTTAAAAATAATGTAATATTGACTCATTATATATAAAAAGCAAAAACTAGTAAAAAAGAAAAATTTTCAATTTTTCCAAAAAATTTTTATTCTACTTTGAACTATTATTCTAATTTGATAGGTATATTGTCGTGTATTTATGTATCATTCACTTACCTTAATTAAGCAATTATTTGAATTTAAATCGAAGTCTGAGAACGAGAAATTTCCAGACACATCGTTGAAGAAAAAAAATCAAATGCCTTTATCACATTCACCTGTTCTTAAGAAATTAGACGAAAAGGACGAATATGAGGAAACAGAATCCTCAGTCTCTAAAAATCCTATCGTCAAATCACATATTTTTCCGAAAGAATCTTCTGAACATTCACACGACTCAAGTGATCATAGACCAGATTCTCCCATAAGTAAAACTTAATCTAGTGGTACAATTTTAAATCGAAAAATAATGTCAAAATTCGACATTAATCAAGCGGCTAAGTTAATACCCGAGTCAATGGAAATTCTGTAGAGTTGCATACATTTGTACAACTCGCAGAAATTCATTACCAAAAAACAAAAGGTCTTGGAACTGTATCAAGTTGAAACTTGGAACTGAAAATAAATGCTATATTTTAAATATAGTTACGTTACAAAATCAAAAAGCCATAAAACCTTTTTTAGGTTTATTGTAACAAAATCAAAATTCAAATAAAATACTTATTCTAAAAAATCCAAAATCAAATAAAATATTTAATCTCCAAAATACTAAATCAAATAAATTTCCAAATCGCGAAAATTCAGCAAAATTTATTATCAATAAACCCTTGAACAAAATAATGCTAAGTCATAACTATATAATTAAAAGGTGTTGCATCATTACATTTAAAAACAAAGTTCACTTCATTAAAAAATTTTAATATTTACAACTTAGCCGAAACCGAATTTATAGGTAAAATAGAAATTCTATTAGAAACTTTAAACAATCAATTAGATCTCTCTCATCTCAATTCCGAGAAAAAACAATCAATCATAAATATATGTAGAATATATAATCAATTATTTTACTTAGACGGAGACTTAGTGACTTGTACGGGAGCTATTAAACATGACATAAATACTCTGTCTGACAAATCAGCTGTCAACATTAAGCCTTATAGGTTACCTGAAATTCATAAAACTGAAATAAAAAAAAAAGTTAACGAAATGTTAACTCAAGGAATATTCCAACATAGTAAAAGCGCGTGGAACAGTCCTTTATTAGTCGTACCAAAAAACCCCGATTCTAATGGTAATAAAAAATGGCGTGTCGTGATCGACTATCGTAAGTTAAATGAAATCACAGTATGCAATTCATTCCACTGCCGAATATTGAAGATATTTTTGGTCAGTTAGGACATAAAAATATTCAAGATATTTTTGGTTAATCGAATCAAAATATCTTTCAACCTTGGATTTGGCGAATGGTTTTCACCAAATCGAGGTAGAATATAAAGATCGTGGAAAAACTGCCATCAGTACACCCTATGGTTATTCGAATTTAAACGAATACCATTTGGTTTATGGAACGCACCGCCTACTTTTCAAAGGATAATGGTAAAAATCTCATTGGTCATAAACAAAAATTAATAGACGTACTCGAAGCATTAAAGAAATATAATTTAAAATTACAGCCAAGTAAATGCAAATTCTTACATAAAGAGGTTTTAATATGTTTTTGTCATGTAATAACCGAAAAAGCTATTAAGCTAGATGAAAAGAAAATAAATGCTATATTTTAAATATAGTTACGTCACAAAATCAAAAAGCCATAAAACCTTTTTTAGGTTTATCGTAACGTTTTTAACGTTTTTGCTATCGTAAGTTCAGTCCAAAATTTTCAGTTATTACTCAACCATTGGATAACTTATTGAAAAAAGATATGAAATTTGTATGGGATGAATTTTGTGATGAATGAAAAAAAGCTATTATAGAATATCCAATATACAATAACCCAATTTTTCAAAAGAATCCTATTTAACTACTGATGCAAGCAATACTGCGTTGGGTGCTGTTTTATGGCAAAAGACTTTAGAACATGGCAAAGTAAACGAATTGCTAATCGCTTATGTAAGTAGAACGTTAAACAAAGCTGAACGTAACTATTCTACAATTGAAAATGAAGCGTTAGCTGTAGTTTGGGCAACTGCATATTTTCGACCATATCTCTATTTTAGAAAATTTACAGGTGTTACAGATCACAAACCGCTAATTTGGTTTTTCTACATTAATAATCCTGCTTCTAGAAATATGTCTTGCGAAATATGTCAAAAAAACAAGTTAAATTTTAAAACTAAAATTCCCATGAAAGTCACAGATACTCCTACTAAACCATTTGAAAAGGTATCTCTAGATATAGTTGGTCCACTATCTGGTACTGAATCAGGTTATATATATATTTTAACTTTTTAAGATTTACTTTCTAAATTTTTATTAGCTATCCCCATTCCCAATCAGGAAGCTATAACAGTTGCCAATACTTTTGTACGGCAGGTTAAATGCATTTTTGAGACGCCAAAAATACTCTTAACTGATCAAATTTTGTGAGTGAAGTATTTAAGTATTTAAGTATATAAAATATATGTCAAAATGTCAGGCGGTAAAGTTGTAGAATGTTTACAATGTAACAAAAAATTTAATTTAAAAAAAATAATAAAGCGATCCAATGCAATGGTGATTGTAAAAAGTGGGTCCATGATACATGCACTGGATTGGAAAATGAGGAGCTTCAAGATTACTTAGAGGGTGCTGATAAAAAATGGATGTGTACAACCTGTAAGAACAAGAAAAAAATAAGACTTACAATTGATAAGAGTGGTGTTGGCACGTCAAATCTAAACTTGAGCAATCTCAACAAAAGTACAATAATCAGTAGCAAAAGTGATTATAATGAAAAAATAATGAGAAAACTAGATGAAATAATAGAAAAGTTAACTACTCATGATAAAGAATTTGAAGAACTCCAAAATGAGGTTAACTCTATCAAAAACCGAATGGATAATCTAATCGAAGAAAATATGCAACTTAAGAATGAAAATAAACAGTTGAAAGATAAAGTGGAGTATAATTTTATAGAAATTGAAAAGATGAAACAGAAACGCTTCTCTAACATAGTGGAATTCACAGGAATAGAGGAGATAGCTGACACTTCAATATCTGAATTAATTATAAATGTAGCTAAAAGTATTGGTACTGATTTGAAAACCGAGCATATAAATCATTCCTATAGAAGCAAAAAGAGGTCCAAGAAGTCAGGTGAAAAAATTGTTGTAGAATTTAGTAATTCAGAAATTATACAAAAAATAATGGAGAAAAAGAAAAATTTTAAAAATTTAAATATGTCTATTTTTGAATCTTACAAAGTTAAAGGTAATTGCAAACCAATATTTATAAACGAGAAACTAACCTCGTATTTCAGCTTGTTATATAAAAAAGCTAGGGATATGAAGAAAAAAAAACTTATAAAATATGCATGGATTAAAGAGGGTAAAATATTAATTAGAAAAACAGAAAATAGCAAAATTATCCAAGTTTTATCAACATCCAATTTAAATGTTGAATAAGCACTATGAAGATTTTATTTTACCACTCAAAATCCATGTAAAAGAAGCTTGTGATTATGTATCTCAAGTTAATTTTCAAAAAAATGATTCACTCAAAATATTATATTTAAATGTTAGAAGCCTAAAGAATAAAATAGAAGACATATCACTTATATTAGAAAGTTTAAAAACAATTGTTCACTTAATTGTATTCACTGAAACTTTGTTGTTTGATTATGAAACTAGTCAGGTTAATTTAATGAATTATGGTAATGTATTTTCATGTAGAAAAACACGTAAAGGAGGTGGCACTGCAATATATATACACAAAACACTTAATTATAAACTTCAATATATTTATTCTGATGAATATCATAACATTATAAATATCAGTTTTAACTTCAATAAAAACCATATCTTTGTCTCAGCTATATACAGACCACCTGAAAGAAATTGTGAAAATATAAATAAATTTTGAAATATTAGAGTATAATTTAGCAAATCTTTCTAAGTATGAAACTTACATATTTGGTGATTTTAATTTTAACATAAACAATGCCTCTTCAGATATTGAAATGTATAAAACTGTTGTGGAAAGTAATGGCTTCTTCTTTTGTGACTATACTCCCACTAGACTAATAAGTAAAACCTGTTTAGATCATTTTATTTCTAATAATGTAAAAATAAATACTAATATTACTCACCTAAATACTAAAATTTCTGATCATCAAATTATAATAGCTGAAATAAATAATTATACTTAAAAAAAAAAATTGTTGATGTTCCAATTAATGTCAAAACAACAGATGTTAGAAAAGTAAAACAAAAATTGAAAGAGTGTCCAATAATATTTATGTCAGATAATGTAAATGACAAATATGAACAATTAAAACAAAATTTTATATTACATACCAGAGATGCCACATGCAATAAAATTATAAAGATAAAGCAAAAAGAAGTACCACCCTTGTTTGATCTTGAATGCAGAAGAATAAATAATATAAAAAATTATTGGCATAGAGAACATATAAAAAATTATGAAAATGAACATGTAAAGAATGAATATAAGTTTTGGCGTAATAAATATACTTCAATCAAACGAAAAAAACAAATTAGTTATGATTATAATATATTTCAGAAAACTAAAGGAAACCCAAGCAAAACGTGGAAACATATTAAAAATATTATAAATCCTTGTCCAAAGAATCAAAATGGATTATTTCATGATCAAAATGCAGATAATAAAAAAAAAATAATGAAACTAAATGAATTTAATCGATACTATGACAATTTTGGAAAGACTTTAGCAACAAAATTTAATAAGGTATATGTACCAAAAATAAGGACAACATCAAGATTTAAATTTGAGTTAATATCTCTAAATGAAACAAAAAATTTAATAAATAATTTAAACAATACTACGGCAACGGGTTATGATGAAATTCAAACGAAAACAATAAAGTATTGCCAGGATGAATTGTTATTAAATATAAGAAATCTGATTAACACATCCTTAATTTGCGGTGAAGTACCAGAAAGTCTGAAAATAAGTAAAGTAATCCCAATTTATAAAGGTGATGGAGATAAAAATGAAGTATGTAATTATAGGCATCTATTTTCAACAAGTTACTTGAAACCTACATAAATAATCATCTGAGTACTTATTTAAGCAAGAATAACTTAATGGATAAAAAACAATATGGCTTTAGGAATTGTTCAAATACAAATGCTGCTCTATTTGATTTAATAACTGAAGTTCAAGCAGGAGTAAGTAAAAAGCAGAGAGTGGCTGTAGTATTTCTCGATTTAGCCAAAGCATTTGACTCAGTTGACAGGAAGATTCTTCTACGTATACTATTTGAATGTGGAGTTTTTGAAAAGGAACTTAAGTGGTTTAAAAACTACTTATCTGGAAGAAAATAGTATACAGAATATGAGCAGTATAAAAGCAAAATAGAAGATGTTGAATTTGGAGTTATTCAAGGCAGTTCGCTCGGCCCTACACTATTTGCGTGCTATATAAGTGGTTTTTCTAAATTAAAATTAAAAGCTAAGGCTTTTTTATATGCAGATGATATAGCGATTGTTTTTAGAGAAAATAATTATACTGAATTAGAAAAACAAATAAATTTAGATTTAAGAGAAGTCAGTGAATGGATGAAGATTCATAAGCTGACGGTAAATATAAAAAAAACAAAATACATGTTAATAAAAAAACAGCCGACAGCAAAAGTAAAAATTATGTATAGTGGTACTGAAATAGAGCAAGTGGATATATTCAAATATTTAGGAATATATATTGACGCCAAATTAAAATGGAACCAACAGTCAAATGAAATTGCCAAAAAAACTAGACGTATCGCAGGTGTTTTCAAATTAGCAGAAAAAAGAGTACCATATGAACAAAAAAGTTCGATATTCTATTGCTTATTTCATTCCACCATATCATATGGCATAATTGTGTGGGGCAATACTTACCTAAAGAATATCGCTAAGCTACACAGAATACAAAATAAAGCGATTAAAAATCTTTATGGGTTGAATCATCGTTCTTCAACCACAGAAATACATCAGCGCTTTGGAATACTAACATTAGAATTACATAAAAAAATGATGCAAGCTATTCAAATACATAATATGAAAACAAAAAAAATAAAAACTAATGTAGACATAATCCAGAACAATGAAATACATAGCTATAGTACCAGGACAGCGAATAATATACACTCACACAACTTGGAAACTTTCAATATAGCAACTAAGATCTACAATGAATTACCATTAGAAATTAAAATTACGGAAGATAAGAAAATTAAAACTAAATTGAAAGAATACTTTTTAAACTTTTTATTATAGTAAAAAGTAAATATTATAGTTTAAAAGTAAATAATACAGGTTATATAATATGATAAATTTTTCCTAATGTTTTTGTGAATTAAAAATTAATGAATTGCTATATCTCTTTATTTTGACTAGTCTTTGAATTTTTGTATTCTTAATGTTTCTATTATTATTTTGTTTTTTCTTTTTGTAGTTAAATCTTAAATTTTTTACCCCTTTGATGAAATTTTTGTTTTTAATATACATATTATATTAATGTGTTATAAAAAACTGTATAAACTCTGTATGAGCTGTAAGCTCTTTTAGAGAGATAAATAAATAAATAAAAAAAAAAAAAAAGATAACTTGTACATTCTTGAAAATTAAGAAAATTTACACAACTAGTTATCATCCTGAATCGAATGATCCTTAGAAAGGGCATATCGCACCTTGGGGAACTATTTACGCTGTTCCCCGAATAAAGATGTTGATAACTTATCACAGTGGTTAGATTTTGCAATATTCTCGCAGAATACTACTCCTAGTATTTGGCATAAAACCAGTAATATCCTTAGCTATTACTAGAACTGTCGAGTCATTAGGTAATATAGAATATAGATGAATTAAAATCACTTCTTTAGCATAGCTACACGAAAGCCAAAAATAACCTACAACATACAATTCCATTATTTTATGCCGTTTGTTTTTCGTTACATCTATCACTTTTACATACGATCATATTGGATTAAGAGCGAATAATGATTGATGTTAATGAAAGCTTAAATATAAAAGCTTTACAGTACTGAGCAAAAGTATTTTTTCAGGTTATAAAAATCACCTTAATATTATTTATTTACATATACAAAGTATTAGGAATAAGTTATACGATCTAGAAATGTTAGTTAACTCTTTTGGCACAGAAATACATATTTTTGTGCTCACAGAAATATGGTTTAGCAAGGGCGAAAATATTTTTTTTAATATTCCAGGATTTACGGCATACTTTTCCAATAGACAAAATTCATATGGAGGTGTAGCTATTTTTATAAGGGATTATCTTAATTCTACCATCTTTTTTGAAGAATAATTTGATCAATCGAATGTATTAGTATTTAAATCAATACGCCATAACATAAATATTATTTCCGTCTATAGGTCGCGTCATACTAACGTTGATCCTTTCATGGATAAAGTAGATGAGTTTACAACGAGATTTACAAATTCATGGAAAATAAAACCCTTGTTGACAATACTTTCTTATACAACAATCACATAATACAAAGTGTAAAGAACTTTAATTATTTAGGCCTAATGATTGATAGTACTTTTAAGTGGATTGATCATATCAATTTCATTTGCAAAAAAATCTCTCCGTATATTTTTATTTTAAATAGATTAAAAAAATTTTTAGACAATAAGGCATTACTTATTATTTTCACTTCTTATATTAATTCTAATATAATTTATTTAAATCCCATTTGGAGTGGAACCGCAAAAACCCATCTAAAAAGGCTCGCCATTCTACATAAAAATGCCAGAAAAGTAATTCACAATTACCCGATACTACACCCGACCATTCAGTTATACTCCGCACAATATCCAAGCTTTGATTTCATCTGCCAAAGAGAAATATATTTTCTAGCTTTCAAGATTATAAATAATCTAATTAAACACAATTTCATGCTTAATAGGAACATAGACATACACATGTATAACACGAGAAATAAATTAAATTTTTACCTTACACTCTTCAGAACTGAAAAACAAAAATTAAATTGTTTGTAAGTTTGTCTAAAATTTTTTAATGAAAGCCAAGTAATTTAAAATCAGAATTAAGTTTTAAGTTTTGTCTCTTTAAAAAAAAAATTATTTTGTTTTTAGAAACTGCTGATAATATATAATGGGCATTGGGCACATGACTATTATCTCTTATTATTTTATTGTATTTCATTTATTTTTTCTCTTTTCATTTCTTTTATGTTTTTTTGGCTCTTATTTCTTTGTTTTTATTTTTCCTTCTTTTTGGTTTATATTTTTATTTTTATAGTTTTTGTTTATTATTTGGTTTTTTTTTTTTTTATTGGATCAATGTGTAATGGTTTGTAATAGAATTATACCTTATTTAGAATAAAAAAATAATATATGTAAATAGTATTATACGAATAATTTGTCAAAAAAAAAAAAAAAAATTTTTAATAATCTATAATACCCCACAGCATATGCTACGGTCGTAACAAAATTATACACCAAATGTATGAAATATTCTGTTTTTTTTTTTTAATTAAAATTGTATACAAATTAAAATTAATTTGACTTGAATTTTGTATAAGATTTTCATACTTCATATAATAAAGAAAAAAAAAAAAAACCTGATAACATCTAAAGAAAGTAATAAAAAAATGTATGATAAAGATACGAAGACGTTAGACGTTATTATAATATAAAGTTTTGTTACTTGATACTGTAAGAAAAAATAAAAAATAAATTTATAATTAAATTAATCTAGGACCTTAAGAAGTTTTTTTTTTTTTTTTTTTTCCTAAGGGAGGTGGGAATCTTCCAAAGACACCAAGAATTTTCCCCTTGGTAGTGTAAGATTCTTACTGACTAAACCCACCTCCCCCTTTAGCCAATATAGTGGGATGAAACCCTTACCTGCGAACGCAGTATATCGGCTAGGGAGTAGGGATAGGAAAGGATAGGAAAATGGATACGGAAACATTGAATTGGGAGTGGGACTGTAAGGAAATAATGACTCCGCCTATTATTATTTTGCTAACAGTGACTAAAGCCGTCACAACAGTTACAACATGTAGTACTAGTATATATATTACTACATGAGGTAATTATTGAAGGCAACCCACACTGTCACTGTAGCGGCTGTTATTATTGGTATTAATATTCTTATTAATATTATTATTATTTTACTACAGAGTCAGCGCCATCCGTGAATTACAACATGGAGCAGTATATAACACCTTACTTGCATGATATAACCAAAGATGGCTCCACTGTAGCAGCTACTATTATTATTATTATAATTATTGTTATTATTATTATTATTACTATTATTATTATTATTAATATTATTAATGTTATTATTACTACTATTAATTATACGATATACATTATTACGATATAAAAGTACTACATATTTTTTATTTATGACCTGACCGGGGTTAAAAAATATGTGTAAATAAATAAAAGAAATATTTCCTATGGATCATTGCTCTCTAACTATTCATTTTTGTATTTATATTTGTATTAAACTATCCAAAATTATTAACACTCAGCAAGAAATTTTTTCTTACATATACAAAACAAAAACGCGGTCTTATAAACATTGGTGGTTCTTTGTTAAAAGAATTATTTGGTGTAATGGATTCAAAAGATTCTGAATACATAAAAAAAGAAATTTCCGACCAAAAAAAGTCCAATAAATTTATCTCAGACATAATAGAAAAACAAAGTACAATTTTAAGAAATTCAATCGAAATATTTCAAAATTCTACGTTAAATTAAAAAATTAATAACAAATTACTAAAGAATTTACTTCCCAGAATTGAAAATATTACTATATATTAACAACTTTTACATGAGTTAGATGAAACTTCAATTATTCTAACTTCCTATATTCAAAACTTTGATAAAAGACAAGATGATATTCTAGTGTCATCAAGAAAATGAATCATGAATAATGAAATTTTATCATATAAAGATCAATGAATAATGAAATAGATTTCAAATACACAGAAAATTTGCTTGAAACTCTTTAAAAATATTTTTCTGCAGAGCAAATATACCAGCCAAAACTTGTAGCTCTTGCATAACAAAGGCTATATATTCTGAGCCAGATTTAAACTCTTTTTGCGATATTCGAATTGTCAGTTTAAAAAACGAATTATGGTGTAAATTAAATGCAATAAATACGTGGATTTTCGTTACTGCATCTCAAACTTCATTGAAAGTTTATTGTCCAATTATTTCAAAATTGTAAAGCTTAATAATAGTGGATATATACATTTGTCTCCACGTTGTACAGCAGAAACAAAGAATACTAAATACTACTAATTACAAAAATTATAGAGCCATTAAATTACTACAGTCATATTAGAAACCAATTTCATAAATCTCAATCCACTTAAACTTAATTTTAATATTTCCAAAGTTGTAAAAATTCATAGTATTCAAAAAAACATAATTGATTCTAACAAAAAATTAATGCAATTCAGTAAAAGTTTAATTGATATAAAAATGGAAATTGAACACTATGAAAAACAAATTAGTAGTATAGCTATGCTGGTTCTAGATCACTTTTTTCATCTTTCTCTTTCACTCCTATATGTTCTTAAGGCTGAATGTTTTCTATCTCTTTCACTACTCTTTTAATACCAGGGTTTGTGACTTTGGTCTAAAATAAAAAGAATGAGGTTTGTGACTTTGGTGTGAATTGAAGTAAATCCTCCTAAAGTTATGCAATTAAGATTGAATAAATTGACAGTTATTTTTGAATCTGTTAGTTTGAATACTACTAGTCAATCACTTTTTTTCATCTTTCTCTTTCACTCCTATATGTTCTTATAAAAAGAAATGTTCTTACGAACTCCATTTTGTGATTAAAACTAAAACACTAATTAAGAAATTAATTTACAAATAAAATACAAAAATAACGAGAACTAATAAAGTCTTTTGTGGGTAGGAGTGGGTAGGAGTAGGAATATAATAGTAAAATCTATTAGGTAAGTTTATTAGTATAAGGTTCGATTCCAATGCTATGCTCTTACCCAGAGAAGATTTTTTAATTTTTTCTAAAGAATTTAGTTAATCAAAGACATTCATGGATTCATCATCGTCAAACAACACAAACCAAGGATGTATTGGTTCAACTGTATTTGTACGACAAGCATTTAAAACATCATTTGGACCTTATCCCCAAGTTGCAATATGTTTCAATTGTGGTGAAAGAAATGTAACGAGAGTTGAATATGAAAATGCTAACAAAACTCATATTGCAGCTCTACTAATGTGTTTGATAGGATTATGGTGTTGTTGCTGCATTCCATATTGTACTGATAACATGAAAAATGTGAATCACTATTGTCCAAAATGTAACAATTATTTAGGTGTTTATAATAAATAAATAATTTAAAATATATATATATATGTATTTTTTTTCTAATAATAATTTGATACTCAAAATTCTATAAAAGACTAATTCTAACATAAAATATAGCATAATCTGATTAGACTATTAAGTATAAGCATCATAATGTTTTGGGCTGATAATATTTTACATAGATATAAATATTGTATTTGTGGTCGGAAATGGGCTTCAATTCTGGGCAACATCTAAAAACAGAAGTATATGGTGGTGACATATCTATTATTGGTAAAATCAGAGGTTTATCAAATAAAAAAAAAGCCAGCACCTAATCATTTTAATGCCGATTGCCCATTTTCTGAAGAAGATGATTGGGAGATGATTCAGAAGAATATTTCAAATGTTCTGCCAGCTGGTAAGAATAAAGGAATTACTGAACATATTGACTCATTACCACTGTCAAGAAATGAATATGAAGAAAATCAGAATGAATTGAAAAAGTCTATGATAAGGAAACGAATCGATGAAGGAATTATATTTATAGCATCAATAGAAAATACATATAATGAAAAAAATCAAAATCAAAAATTGGTGACATGTTAACTAATTTTAGAAAATTACTTGAAAATTTAAAAGAGGAATATTTAGATTATATGGAAGCTTATTCAGATGGAAGAGATAGATTTTTATCACTCTTTATATATGTATGTTCTATTATAAGCAAAGTAAAGTTTGTATATAATAAACAACTTTCTAGAAAATAAAAAGTATAACTTATATATTTATGATTTCCAATAACACATTACTGCGTGAACCTTGAATGAAGATATATCAAAGTTTTTTTGTGACAATGAAATCATTTTTAATTTTAATATTCTACTTGTTTACTATTCAAGCAAATTCAGCTCCAACTTCTAATATTAGATTGGATGAATCAGCTTTTGGGAGCACATATTTTAATATATTACTTCCAAGTAATGAGACTGTTAAAGTAAATTTATCAGTTCAGTTTTTAAAACATGTAATTCCCTCAGAAACAAATACTAGTGAAATTACAACAACAACTACAATACAATCATTAACTACTTTGCAAGCAGGCGATCAATTTTTATCAGATAAAGCTGATTCAGTACCACAATATGGATCTATAGATGATGCTATTAAAGTTTTTAGAAATGAATTAGTTTTAAAAGAGCAAAATATTGGTGGAATAATAAATAGTGTGCATATATACAGACATTTTGTACTGAATTTTGGTGAAAATCAAAAACTCACTGTGAGATGTGAATATGAAAGTATTTTTATTAAAAAGCATCTCAAAATTCAGTGTCATGAATATCGAGAAATATTAGTTGAAAGAATTACAGGTGATGGAGAAGCAGAAAAAATTATGATGGTAGATACAGAATATAAATCTGATTTCACTGTAATTGATTTACGAACAATCAAACAGGATCCGACATATCAAATGGAAATTCATTAAAAACAAAAAAAATGTAATTAAAATAATATGAAATAAAAAAAAATTTTTCTCTATATTAAATCAGTTTTATTTATCCATGAATTGTGATCAGATGAGAATCCAAGCCATTTTACAAAAATCTTATTATCTTTACTTTTAATAACTTTTTCAACTAGGTAAATATTATTATGTTTAGATTTTAACAATTCATATTCATAGAAGCTTCGTTGTATAGGTTGACCTTGATAATCTTCCAGTAAATATGTGACAGAGTTAGTGATTTGAACTTTTCTTATCTTGAATATTTCAGTTGTCCAATTTGGTGTGTAACCTTTTTCAAAAACATGTTTATACTTGCTTATTCGAACTGAATCATTAATTTTATATTTTTCAGGTAAAGCTATTTTTATATGATATTTTTATATTTTTATATGCAGTTTTAAGTAAATTTTCAGCATTATATTTATTAACATCAGATGGACGTTTCCGAATTGTTCAATGTTTAGTATTGTTATATTGTCTGAGTAGTTCTACAATTAGACCAATCCATTTATAATTTCCATTAAAACTAAATTCTTTCCACATTTTTTCTTTTAAAGTTCTATTAAAACGTTCAACAATAGAGGCCTTTAATATGCTAAATGTTGAATAATGATTTATATGATATTTATCCATTAATTTTTTAAATATTTTATTAAAAAATTCTTTCCCATCATCTGTTTGTAAATTTTGCGGATATCTTTTGGATTTTACAAAAATATTCTTCATTGCTTGAGTGACGTTCTCTGAAGTTTTTGTTTTTATAGGGATTGCCCATGCATATTTAGAAAAGCTGTCAATTACAGTTAATAAAAATTTAAAACCATTGTTTTCTTTAGCATATGAACCCATTTCTACTAAATCAGCCTGCCAAAGATCATCAAATCCTTTAATTATAACTCTAGGTCGTTTAAAATTTCTTCGTGCAGGCTTATGCAGCTCTTCAACAACTTCTCTTTTACTCATGTTTAAACAAAATAAAAATAGATGTACTTAATTACTATGTATAACTAATTAGAAAATCTTTGATTGAAAATGAATTTGCGGTGATTATTATCTAGAATCTGAGAAATAATATCATCAGTATTTTGAATTCGTTGACTAAATCTGTAGCGATCAAGTGCTATAACTTCCCAATATTTTTGTCGAGCTAATTTATACGCTGTATTCCATTTGTATAGTATATGTATTTGAGGCTTTAACATAAATTTGACTCTCTTTTTTATTTTTTTTTGATCATCATAATCATCTTGCTCATGGCTCTCTTCAAATGAATCTGAAATATCATCAGAAGCAACTGAAATATCATCTTTCTTTTCGTCACTCTCATCAGATGAATTTGAAGCGTCAAGCCAATCGAAAAAATCTACAACTTCATCCTTACTCATCTTGCAAATTACTAATTAAAATATACCTCTCTTTTACTCATTTATAAATAAAATAAATAAAGCAAACAATAAATTTTCAAATTATAAAATTCATATTCTTTATTCTATATATAGTAGTTTACAAGTATGTATATTTTTATTATAACCTATTTTCTATTCTTTTATATAATTCCATTAGTTTGGAACATTTTAACATATGATGTTCTGCTGAATGACAAGGACAAGTATCTGGAACAGTTGTCATGTTGTCTGATGTATAAGGACATATATCCCAATGATATCCATATTCTTTAGTTTTAATTTGTTTAGAATTTTTAAATAATTTTAAAAAATGAAAGTGAATTTTTAATTGTGCACAATGTTCCTCCAATAAAATATCTTCATATTTATCTAAAAAATTATTTAAAGTATATCCGATTTGATGTATATCCATTTCGAAAAGTAAATGAAACTGATCTCAATTATTTTTTTATAAGTTTTAAACCACTTAATAAATCCAATGCTGATTGAGCTTGAGCTTCAGCTTTTTGTAGTCTCTCATTAATAAATTTAATTGGTTTTTTGAGTTGAAATTCAATAAAATCATTCATTTGTAAAAATTTTTCATTTAACAATTGCGAGAATTTGATATGGATTTCCTCTAAACTAATTTGCATTTTTTCTTCTAATATTTTTAATTTTTCTTCTGATAATTTAAGTTCTATAGATGTTGATGTCTCTAAATGAGTAAACATTTCTCTTATCTCGTTTTGTAATAATTCTTTCTGAAAGAAAATATGGGTATTTACAGAATTTTGTGTTGCTGCGTCACTTCCATTAATTGGTTCTTGAACATTTGATAAAATTTTGTTATCTAAATCATAATATCCTTCAGAAGTTAATTTGAAACCTATACCTGGAGGACCTTGAGTATGTAGTTTTCTAGAAGAAGAAGCTATACTACTTCCAAATTTATCAAGTGACATTATGGTTTTAACTGATTATTAATGTAAATAGTTATTGTATTATATTTGCTTCTCTCAACTCTTCAATTATAGATATAATTTCATTGTGATGATTATTGTTACCAGCTGTTTCTGATGCAATTAAAAGTCTTAATCTGTCAACTAATTCATTAGGATTATCCCAATAAACACTACTGCTGATACTGATTTGATTGATTTGTATAATTTAAATGAGTTTCCGGAGTAGAAGATTTATGAGAATAATTTGTAAACTTTTTTTTCGAACAGCCTAAACCAGTTTTTTTATGTCAAGTGTTATAATCATGTTCATGTAATTTTCTTAATATATTTTTGTATTTAAAACCTTTGTTTCCTTTTATTTGCTCTAAATGATCATAATTTCTTCTATGTGCATTCGTTTTGTTAAGTATTTGATGATATGTTTTTAAATCACTTTCAGTACAGTTTATGGGTTTTTTTTTAAATATCAATTCATATAGACCATCAGTTCCTTTAAAAACTTCATTATCAATCGAAATATTTTTAGTAATTTCATCTATTTGAAAATTAGCATTCCCAAGTTTTCGAACATTTAATGACTCATCAAAATATGGCCCATATGTCTTATCAAGTTCTGACTTGTTAAGAACAGGAAATTGTGAAATTGATGATTCATCAATAATATTATCAGTTATAGATGACGTCTCAAATTTTATAGTATTTGGTGTTGAAGTTATAAATTTACTGTGAGTATTACTTTTGTTGCTAGGTGTTTTAACTTCCGGCTTAAATGATCTCAATAATTTTAAGGTGTTATCATCGCTATCAGGCAATTTAATTTCCGGTTTGATAACATTATTTGAAAATTGTTGTTGTTGTTGTTTGACAATATTTGCCAATTCTTTCAATGGTTTTGTAATTGGAGTGAAAGCTTCTTCTCGATTACGGTCTTCTGATAGCTTCTGAACTTTTAAAGATTGAAATTTCCTTTTTAAATTTTTACGAGTTTTCATTAAATCTTTCACAAGTTGTTCATCCATTTTTTTAAATGAGGATTAGTTCAATTATCAACTGAACTGTTCTCTTGCTAACTGCTAACTGATAATCGCTAACTGCTGACTGGTAACTGCTATCTGCTAATTGCAAACTACTAACTGATATCTATTAAATGGCCTGTTCAGTTAGTAACTGTCAACTGCTAACAGATCTTGGGTTAACTAAAATTTAGCAAATGCATCAAAATTTTTTCTATAACGTCCATTATTTAAATCGCTATCTTTGTCAATTAATAGAAAACCATAACTATCATTCCAGCAGCATGCACTCAATTTTTTAAATTCATTAAAAGACATATTAGAATTTACATGATCATTATATATATGTCTTAAATTTGAATCATCCTGCTTAAATATAATTATAAAATTAGCATTATCTCTAACTAAATGTTTCGGAATTCTTGTATAAGATTGACATAAATAAAAACTATCTACTTCTTGATGAAGTCCCATACAAAAATAGGCTCTTATATTATCTTGTTTATCACAAGCTACATTATCAAAAATAAATATTGAGTTTGGCTGTGAGGCTGATGGTTCAATTACATCAGCATTATTTGAAAGTTCGTTATATCCCATTCCTTTGATTGGTTTTATTAATTTTTTTAAATATTCATATTTAGGTTGAAATTTCGAGTAGATATATATGTTTTGAAATTTGAGCCCTTTCGGATCTAAAAGCATACTTATCATGGCATTAGTTTTACCACAATTTGAAGGTCCGACTATTAATCCTCTTATACTATCTGGAAAGCATTCACCATGTCTTTTTATTTTCTTTTTTGAATTTTGATCAAAATTTTTAACTTTAACTGCATTATCTAGTTTTATAAATTTCCTTTTATAAATGTGATTAGGATTTGAGTGACTTTCTTAAACTAAACAACTTATTAAACTAATCAACTTGATATTATGTCTCTTCATAATAAATATTTAATCAATAACCAAAAAACTGTTAATGGAAAAGGTGTAATTAATACACTAATTAATAAACTTCCATTTGAAGCACATTTACCTGGCTATAACTATTGCGGTCCTGGAACAAAACTAAAAAAACGATTAGCTCGAGGTGATAAAGGAATTAATGGTTTAGGTGAAGCTTGTCGAGAGCATGATATAGCATATTCTCAAAATACTGATCAAAATCAGCGTCATATAGCTGATAAAATATTAGCAGAGAAAGCCTGGCAAAGGGCTAAAGCTAAAGACTCAAGTTTTGGTGAACGTTTAAATTCATAGTAAAAAACACAATGAAAGCTAAAGTTAAGCTCGGTATGGGTTTCAAAAATAAAAAAAAGAAAATTCCGCGAAAAAAGCCCTTGAAAAAGCCCTTTGAAGCTAAAGTAGCTGTTAAAGCTATAAAAAAACCAGCGAATGCTAAAAATATTATAAAAATTGCTTTACATGCTGCTAGAAAGTTTTCTAAAGGACAGAAAAAAACATTAACATTCCACGAATAATTCCTGTACCAAAAATTGGAGGAGTTTTACCTTTAATCCCTATATTTGCAGGTCTATCAGCTATTGGTGTACTTTCAGGTGGTGTCGAAGGCATAACAAAAGCTATAAATGATGCTAAAAGTGCTCGTAAACAATTACATGAAAGTGAACGTCATAATAAAATGATGGAAGCAATAGCATTAAAAGGAGGAAATGGATTGCACTCAAAACCATATAAGAGTGGTTTAGAACTTTATTTGAATCCAAAAAGCCATTAACTAAGCTACCCAATAGAGCTCTTACAAATATTGATTTAGAAACCTTTGGTAAAAAATACTTAAAATATTTTCGAGGAGTTTTTATGAGAGATAATTTGCCAAAACGTAGACCTTGGAAATATGAATGTGGTATAATAAATTTAGATAATTCTATTGGAAATGGAACGCATTGGGTAGCTTATTTTAAAAATGTAGAAATAACTCATTATTTTGATGGTTTTGGAAATTTAAGACCGCCATTAGAAGTAATAAAATATTTAGGAGATAAGCTTACATATAATTATAATAAATATCAAAATTTTAATTCTTACAATTGTGGACATTTATGTTTAGAATTTTTATTTCATATTGTTAAGAAAAAAAATATTATCAGTAAATAAAATATAATAAAAAAATTAAAAAAATTTTGTTTTATTCTTAGTCTAGCTTTATTTAAACTGACCTACATTAATAATTTTGTTCAAGTTCAAGGTTATTTCTTTATATTTGAACATAAATGAAATAAAAAACTAACTGATAAAGAATAATTAGAATTTAGTTATAACAAAAGAAATTTAAACGAAAGATTTTTGTATGTATGTATATATTATATTATTAATGCGTATTAGCCTTAAATCTAAATCATTGAATTTTAGATTAGCCTTTAAAACCTATATAAAAACAGAATACACTACTAAAATATCTCATTGTATCAATTAAAGACATGTCAATAACATTAACTTTAAACGGAAATTCTTCCATATTGACAACTAATTATTTCCCCCCTATTATCTAAAGGGAAGAGAATATACCTGCGGTTTAGTTGATTTTCAAACGTATAACTCAATACCTAATATAGATGAGGAGAATAATACATTTATTATTGATGATAAACCTATTGCAATTCCAACAGGTTCATATGAAATTGGTGATATTGAACTATTTCTTAGGAAAACGCTGAATGTAACTAAAGCAGATAAGGAAAAATTAATTATAAGAGCAAATAATAATACATTAAAGTGTGAAATTTTTGCTGATAAGGATATTGATTTTGAAAGAGAAGATACAATTGGCGGATTATTAGGTTTCAGTAAGAAGAAATTATTAGCCAATAAATGGCATACTTCAGATCTTTTTGTTGATATTAATAAAATAAATATAATAAGAGTAGAATGCAATATTGTTTCTGGAGCTTATATTAATGAAAAAGAGGCCCCCATTTTACATGAATTCTCTATTAACGTCAGTCCTGGCTATAAAATAATTGAAGTTCCTAAGAATGTAATTTATTTACCAGTAACTATTAATCAGATAAGTTCTATTACTGTAAAACTCCTTGATCAGAATGGTAATATAATAAATTTTCGTGGAGAAACAATAACAATAAGATTACACTTAAAGCTTCAGAATGATCGTATTTAATCAAAATTATCAATCCAATATACATTTACAGAATGATAAACATCACCTTAATTCTTTAAAGGCAGTCGAAGGAGGAGGTGTAACTCAGCATTTAAAATACAAAAAACGATTATCATTTGAAAATAAAGAATATTTAAAATCTCTTGGATATCTGCTAAAAGTAAATTAAAATGGAACTTTTTAATGATCCTATTTTTGATGAAACTATAACTAATGCTCATTGGCATTCATATTTACCATTCTTAAACACATTCGGATTAAGTGATATTATACGAATACAAATACAAAATCAAAACTTAAATATATTACCCTCAACAAGTCTAATCTGTATTGAAGGTTATGTATCAAAACATGATGGAACAGCTGTTACTCACACTAAACTCGTTAATAATGCTATACCATTTCTTTTTGATGAAATTCGCTATGAACTTAATGGTAAGGAAATTGATCATAATCGTAATGTTGGAATAACTTCAACATTAAAAAACTATATCTCACTCAGCGGGAATGAAAGTACAGCTTTATACAATGGAAGTTGGTCACCTGATGAATCAATTAAAATAAATAATTTGTATTTTAATTTTTGTGTACCCTTAAAAAGATTAATAGGGTTTGCTGAAGACTACAAAAACATTATTCCAAATTCAAAACATGAATTAATATTAACTCGCTCTCGATCTAATGATAATTCATTATTATGTAGCAGTGCTAATGCAAGTGAAAAACCAAAACTTACTATTACAAAAATATATTGGAAGGTTCAACATATTAACTTAGCTGATAATCTTAAATTAAATTTATACAAAAGTATTGAAAATGGTTCGGTTATGAAAATTCCTTTTAGAAATTGGGAATTACATGACTATCCCACATTACCAACAGGAACTACACATCATATTTGGAATGTTAAAACAGCATCCCAACTTGAAAAACCTCGTTTTATTGTTTTTGCTCTACAAACTGGTAAACAAAATAAACTGGATGAAGATCCTTCAACTTTTAATTATTGTGATATTGAAAATATAAAAGTATATTTAAATTCAGAATCATATCCATATGAAGATATGAATTTAGATTTTACAAAAAATCGTTATTCATATCTTCATATATGAAGCATATTCGAATTTTAGAAGCTTTTATTATAATAACTCAATATCAGAACCATTAATTTCATGTGAAAACTTTAAAACTGATTCTCCAATCTTTATAATTGATACTCGTTATCAAAATGAAAACCTTAAAATGGGACCAGTTGATGTAAAAATTGAATTAAAGACATTAAAAAAAATTCCAGACAATACTACAGCTTATTGTCTTATTTTGCATGACCGGTTAATTGAATTTAAACCATTAAGAGGAGAAGTTGCCAAAATTATCTAAATTTATGTATGAAAATAAATGATTAAATGAATAAATGATGTCTAAAAAGCACAAATTTTAATTAAATCATTCAGGAGATTAGCTACATATAATTATAATAAATATCAAAATTTTATTTCCTACAATTGTGTACATTTATGTTTAGAATTTTTTATTTCATATTGTTAAGAAAAAAAAAAATATTATCAGTAAATAAAACATAATAAAAAGTAAAAAAATTTTTTTTATTCTTAGTCTAGCTTTATTTAAACTGACCTACATTAATAATTTTGTTGAAGTTCAAGGTTATTTCTCTATATTTGAACATAAATGAAATAAAAAACTAACTGATAAAGAATAATTAGAATTTAGTTATAAGAAATGAAATTTAAACAAAAGATTTTTTGTATGTATGTATATTATATTATTATTATACATTTTTTTTTTTTTCTTTTATTTTTCTTTATTTACCCCATGGAAAATTGTATAAAAATGGAATATGCGATTGTTGATCTTAAAATAAATTTTTGCTAAAAGAGATTGCAGTTCTAAATTCAACTGGAGAACTAAAAATCATCATGGGTTCAAATGGAAGGAAGAAGAAACTGAAATCTGAACTCAAGATTTCAAGTCTCTAAAGAACCTATAAAATAAAAAACCTAATTAAATGAAAAGAAAATTATTATTTTTATACTTTTATTTTTATTTTTCTTTTTTTGGTTTATAATATTTTTTATTTAATATTTAGATTTTATAATCTGCTTCATCAACCTCCAGCTCCTGGTCCCAGTCCTCATCGGACGGGAGCTCCTCCATCACATATTCTGCAATTTTTAGGCTGTACAGCCTATTTGTATCCTTCCCTAGATTAATTATTGAGTAATTTCCGCTATTTAGTTCGTTAAGGTCCTCAGTATTTACGTTAACAAACATTTTTGGTAAATAGAGCAATCGCCTGTTGCTTAATCTTAACACCAACCGTTCACCATATCTCGTTGTTGTTAACTCCGCTTTTATTATATTATATTTTTTATTAATTGTCATTTGAGCCAATCTAAATATTGTCTGAGGACAAAATTTTTTGTTAAATTCATTGATGAAATCCATATTATTATTATTATACTGATGTATTTTGACTGATGCATTTATGAAATTTTGTGGGTTATTTATGAATTTTGGGGAATATTTAGATTTTTTTTGATGGCATTTGATATTCAAATTTAAAGGATGTTTGTGGTTTTATGGTGCTTAAAATTTACCATACAATGTAAATACAAAAATATTAGCGTTGATGCTCGATTGAAATGTATCTCAAATTAAGTAAACACATTTTAATAAAAAATTTGGAAGATTATGTTTTACTTTTTTAATCACTATCAGAAAAAAAGTATTCAAATTCAAATGGGATGTTTGTGGTTTTATGGTGCTTAAAATTTATTAAACAAATTCATTAAAACACATTTTTAAGAACAATTTAAAAAATTTATTTCTTTTTTTACTCATTAATACTATAATGACCCCAAGCGAATGTACTGTAGGAATCTTCTATTAAAAATCGTTTATCATCGGATGCACTTAAAGCTAATTTTGATTGATTTATGCTATGTACAGTGTGGAGTTTGGATTTTATTAAGTTTTGATTTACTATTTTATTAACATCATTATTTAAACAATCGATAAAGTCATCAAAAGGAATTTCGTTTTTTACAATATTTTTTTTAACTCCCTTAATTTTTTTTATTTTTTCTTTATTTTCAACTTTAATAGCATACATTTTTGCTCTCAAACCTACAAAGTGAGACATGATATTACCATTTAATTCATCTTTCATTAGACCAACAACTTTTTTATTTACTTGTGGTATTAACCAAATATTATTTGCATGATAATCACTAGTATCAAAGTGAGTATGGCAATCATTTTTCATAACTTCATAAATATTAGAATTAGAAATTTCATAGATTAAACTATCAGTATCAGTATAAACAATTGAACAATTTTCTCCAAATTTTGGTTTCATATAACCATAATGATAATTATAATTTAAAGTTTTTGAAATATCTAACACACATAATCCAACATAAATTGGTTTACAAAAATACACTTCTGATTTAAAAGTTCTATTGCTACCAAATTTTCATTAAAAACTGTACCACTTTTAAAGAAAGGGGATGCTATCAAAGCACTAGCTCCATATCTACCTACCCATTTTGAAACCAGTTTCACGGAACTATATTTTCGCACATTCTCATTATTCAGGTATTCGGCAGCTACCCAAACTTGTTGCACCAGCAGAACCAAATTTTACAGAAGTTTTTGCCATACAACTGGATCATCATTTGTAAGATTTCAGACCTCTAGCTTCGCATTAAGTTCCAAGAGGTGCAAGAGCCTGAACCGGCTGCTTTAGACCAAGCAAATTTTACAAAAGTTGTTCGCATTTAACTCGATACCTCTTTATTAAAATTCAGATTCCTAGCTTCAGTAGAGTTATCTTCATTTAAAAAGAGAAGTTGTATGGCAGCTACCCGAATCTGTCGTATCATCACAGCCAAATTTTACAGAAGTTGTTGCCATAAAACTTGATCATCATATTGAATAGATACAGAGTTAAAGAAAGAAATTGTATCGCAGCTATAATAAAGAAAGAAGTTGTATCGCAGCTACTCGAACCTGTCGGCCGAAAATGCTGTATTAAAATAAAAAACTAACAATTTTGCAGAAGTGACATTTATCTGACTCATGGCGCAGTGGTTAAGTCGCCAACCTTTCAATCGAAGGGTCTTGGGTTCAAACCCCGGTCAGGTCATAAATAAAATATATGTAGTATTTTTATATCGTAATAATGTATATCGTATAATTAATAGTAGTAATAATAACAATAATAATATTAATAATAATAATAATAGTAATAGTAAGAATAACAATAATTCTAATAATAATAATAGTAATAAAAATAGCTGCTGCAGTGGGGCTTCTTTGTTTATATCATGCAAGTAAGGTGTAATATACTGCTCCTCGTTGTAATCCATGGACGGCACTGACTCTGTAGTAAAATAATAATAATAATAACAATAAAAATAATAATAGTAATAATAATAATAGTAATAATAATAATAATAGTAATAATAACAATAATTATAATAATAATAATAATAGTAATAATAATAATAATAATAATAACTGCTACAGTGGAGCCATCTTTGGTTATATCATGCGAGTAAGGTGTTATATATTTCTGCACGTTGCAACGCACTGATGCCGCTGACTCTGTAGTAAAATAATAACAATAATAACAATAAAAATAATAATAGTAATAATAATAATAATAACAATATTAATGATAATATTAACAATAATTATAATAATAATAGTAATAATAATAATAGCTACTACAGTGGAGCTATCTCTGGTTATATCATGCAAGTAAGGTGTTATATACTGCTGCAAATTGTAATCCACTGATGGCGCTGACCCTGTAGTAAAATAACAATAATATTTATAAGAATACTAATACCAATAATAACAGCCGCTACAGGGACAGTGGGGGTCGCCTTCAATAATTACCTCATGTAGTACTATATACTACTACTACATGTTGTAACTGTTGTGACGGCTTTTCACTGTTAGCAAAATAGTTATAATAATAAGCTGATTCATTGTTTCCTTACACTTCCACTCCCAATTCAATGTTTCCGTATCCATTTCCTATCCTTTCCTATCCCTACTCTCTAGTCAATATACTGCGTTCGCAGGTAAGGGTTTCATCACATTATATTGGCTAAAGGGGGAGGTGGGTTTAGTCAGTAAGTATCTGACACTTCCAAGGGGGAAATCCTTGGTGTCTGTGGAAGATTCCCACCTCCCTTAGGAAAAAAAAGTAAAAATAATTTCAACCTCCTAGCTCCTTCATTTTTTGAGTTATCGTGCGAACGGACGGACGGACGTACATGGCTTAATCTACTCAGAATTCGATTCTGAGCCGATCCATACCTTTGACACTATATCTAGCTCGACTCTTTTAAGGTGTCACAAACGTAATGGTAAATTTATTATACCCTTGAACTTAGTTCATACGGGTATAATAAAACAGTTTTGTTTATATGTTTGAAATAATTTTTTCAAATAACAAGCAAGACATTATGTATAAATTGTGTAAAAAGTACAAAATTGTTAATAGAGTGAAAATTCTAGAATTATGTTCTAACGTTCGCGGTCGGTTGTCTTATAAAATAAAAAATCGGAAATTAAAAAAAAAAGTGAATACAGAAAAATTCACGCTAAAATCAATAAAATCAGAGAATGTAAATCGATTAAACATTTTTGGAAAAAAATTGGACTTTGTATTAAATCCAGTACCAGACAACAAAGATCCAATAGATTCGATTAAAACCGGTATTGACGAATTATTCAGCAATTTAATTGAAAATGTTGACCCTAGTGACAAAATTGGTGTCACTTTTGGTTGCCAAAGTTTTCATGAACGTGGTTCAGCCTGGATAAATTTTAAAGAAGCAAAAGACCTTGATATTTCGGAAATTTGGGAAGTTATTTCAAAAATTTTCCAAAGCAACTCGGAAGGATTATCTACAGATACGTTTTGTATAAATCATACATATGTACAACTACCAGCAGGAAGAGGTAGAGGAAAAAGGTACAACAATTTTGAAGAAGGATATAATAAAAGAAGAGGCATAATTTCAATTAAAAACAAAGATAATCTATGTTTACCAAGTGCGTTAGTTGTTGCTATCTCGTTCATAGAAAATTCTGTTGACTACTGTAAAATACGAAAAGATGTAGGTCAACTTCAATTGAAAGCAGCGTTACAACTAATAAGAAATTCATCCCAGCAAAAGGAGCTACTGTAATATTTTGTAATATAGAAAAAGGGTTAATTTAAACACAGAAGTTGTTTTATTTAACTTTATTTGTTTTACACCCTTACAGTGTAAAATTTGAAATAGTAATGTCCTTTTTTTTGTAAAAGAAAGTCTTTTATACAATTTATTTTCTTACATTCTAAAACAATATTTATTACAAAATAGACTAAAAAAATGATTATTATAAAAATAGATAAATATGTGTGTATGTATGCCTTTACAAAATATCCAGTATGCATTTACAAAATATTTTAGTTCAATATTGCAATATGATAACTTAATTCTACTTTCTTTGTTTATATATTTTGAAGTAACCTTCATTATTTATAGTTAGTATATTTTGGTTCATTATTGCAATATGATATTTAATTTTAAACATATGTAAACCATATGTTACATTATTCATGCTTTAACCTAATTTATTTATAGTTAAAAAGAAAACGAATTGAAAGTAAAAAGAAATACAAAATTAATATAATGTTTATTGTTATGATTTTAGTATATTGGAGTGGCATATTACACCTTCCCTCATCGAAAAAAAAATTGTCAGAAATTGTGATAATTTTTAGTTTTTTTTTTTTTACAAGTGACAAATATTTTTTTTTTTTTTTATATTCTTTCTTTTATATTTTTTTTGTAGTTATTATCTAATATATATAAATAAAAATATTCTCTTATAATATAAGGTTGTTTATTTTTTCTTATTATTATGATATTAAGTTTATGTTTACTCAAATTACATTACATTATTTTAACAAAAATGTTGTTGTTATATAAATTTTTTTTTATTGTTTTTTTTTGTTTTATTTAATATATAAATTCCTCATTATCTAATTATAATTAATAATATTTCCTCTTTTTTTTTTTATATATTACCAAAAATTAAACTGTTTATTTATTGGAAAAAGAAAAAAAAGAAAATTAAATTAAGTTCAAAAAAAATTTTTTGATATGCAATTTGTATTTACTCAAGAAATATTTTAAAAAGATTGTTATGAACTAGTTTTGTTTTCCTACCAATTTAATAGTAGTATTTTCTGGAGAATTTATTTCTATGACTTCGTAAGGCCCTAGGTAACATGTTAGTTAATGTTTTATTTTTTCTTACTGTATCAAGTAACCAAACTTTGTCTCCTACAATAATGTCTAATAATCGAGCATTCTTATCATAGATTCTTTTATTTGTTTCTTTTGATTTAATTAAATTATTTCTGGCTTCAGTATAACTGTTTTGAAGACGTGATGTTAAGTCTAGAACATAATCGTTGATATTATATAATGGTTCAATAGTCTTGGATATGGCTGATGGTAATTCAGGTTTTATACCAAATAATATTTCATACGGCGTAAATTTTGTTGAAGTACTAGGAATTGTATTATGTGCAAAGATTGCAAAGTCTAACCACGTATCCCAATTATCAGGATCTTTATTTGCATAACAACGCAAATGATTTCCCAAAGAACGATGTGCTCTTTCTAGGGAACCATTGGATTCCGGATGATAACTAGTTGTGTTTATCTTTTTAATTTTTAATAATGAACAAGTCCTTTTAAATACTTCGCTCATAAAATTAGTACCTTGATCAGTTAGAACTATTTTTGGAGTACCAAAAATGCAAATGATCTTCCGTACAAAAGCGTCTGCTACCGTGACAGCTTCCTGATTAGGAATAGGGATAGCTAACAGAAATTTAGTGAGTAAATCTTGAAATGTTAGTATATATATATTACCTGATTCAGAAGTAGATAATGGTCCTACTATATCCAAAGCAATTTTCAAAAGGTTTTTTAGGAGTATCTATTATTTTCATTGGTATTTTAGTTTTTAAGCTTAATTTATTTTGCTGACATATTTCGCAAGAAGATATATATTTGATTACAGTTTGTTTCATATTTTTAAAGTAAAACTTTTGTTTTTGTAGTGTACGATTTACACCTTGGGGCCCACCAACTGGACTATTATGATACTCTTCTAGAACTGTTTTAATTTCTTTAGGTTCGGAGAGAATAGTAATTTTGTTTTCTATTATATTAGCATAATCAGATTCATTTTGATTTGCAACATTGTCATGAATATTATCTTGATCTGAGTTTTTATTTTCTGAATTATTAAGATTTTTATCTTGCGATGGGTTGTTTTGACTATGATTTGTTCTATTAGATTGTGCTCTAGTAATTATATTAATATTGGATATTTTTAATCTAGATAAGGCGTCTGCATTCGTATTCAAACTACTCGATTTGTGGATAACACGATAATCGTATTCTTCTAATTTAATACGCCAGCGCATAATTCTAGAAGTTGGATTATTTATGTTGAAGATCCAAACAAGGGGTTTGTGGGCAGTAACAACTGTAAATTTTCTACCGTAAAGGTATGGTCGAAAATAAGACGTTTCCCAAACGACTGCTAAAGCTTCCTTTTCAATAGTGGAGTAATTACGTTCGGCTTTGTTTAATGTTCTACTAACGTATACGTATTGGTAGATCCATTACTTTGCCTTGTTCTAATGTTTGCTGCGATAAAACGGCATCTAAAGCTGTGTCGCTCGCATCTGTTGTAAGATAAAATTCTTTCGTGAAGTTAGGATATTGTAATACTGGGTATTCGGTTATTGCTTTTTTTAAGCTTTTAATAGATTCATCGCAAAACTCATCCCAAACAAATTTAGCATCCTTTTTCAACAATTTATTCAATGGTTGTGCTATAGCTGAGAATTTTGGTATGAATTTACGATAATATCCTATTAATCGTAGGAAAGATTTAATAGCTTTTTGATTTTGTGGCGGTTCCATATTTTATCCATATTTGATTTTGTGGCGGTTCCATTATTTTATTTTTATCGGGTTTAATACCTTTTTCGGTTATAACATGACCAAGATATAGCACTTCTTTATGTAAAAATTTGCATTTATTAGGTTGCAGTTTTAAATTATATTTCTTTAATGCTTCAAATACTTCAATTAATTTCTTATTATGGTCAACAAGATTTTTACCATAGATAACTATATCATCTAGGTATACGAAACAACGGATGCCTTGAAGGTCAGTGAGAACTATATTCATAAGCCTCTGAAAAGTAGGAGGTGTATTTCGCAATCCAAAAGGCATTCGTGTAAATTCGAAATGACCATACGGTGTACTGAAAGCGGTTTTTTCACAATCCTTTTCTGCGACCCCGATTTGATAGAATCTAAAGTAGAAAAATATTTAGATTCACCCAATTGTCCAAGAATATCTTCAATATTTGGCAGGGGATATGAATCACCTATGGTGATTTCATTTAGCTTCCGATAATCAACCACGACGCGCCACTTTTTATTACCGTTAGCATCTGGCTTTTTAGGAACGACTAATAAAGGACTGTTCCAAGAGCTTTTACTATGTTGAACTATTGCTTGAGTCAACATTTCATCAACTTGTCTTTTTATCTCAGATTTGTGAATTTCGGGCAATATATATGGTTTAACGTTAACAGCTGGTTTATCAGATTGTATGTTTATTTCATGCTTAATTATTGCTGTACAGGTCAATTGATCACCTTCCAAGTAAAATAATTGATTATATTCCCTACATATATTTATAATGGATATTTTTTCCTCTGAATTAAGATGAGAGAGATCTAATTGTTTATTTAAATTTTCTAAACGATTTTCTATTAAATTTGTAGTTTCAGCTTGTGCTAACGTATAGATATTAAAATTTTTGATAGGAGTAAAATTTATTTTTAATTCTTCATTACATATTTCATATGGTTTTTCATTCACGTTTATAATACTAAGATATATGTTACCATTTTCTGGTTTTACAATTGTATTTGTTATAAATATTCCATTTTCATTTAAATTTTTAGGATTTAACATTGTAATTGATTCCTCCTGAATTATTACGGGACCGTATTTAATCAATTTTTCTGCACGTGGTGGTATTACCACAACTTTATTTTCTGTTTGAAATTTTATTGGAACTTTTAAATCATTAAAATTAAAAATTACTTGATCATTACCATAGTCGATAATTGCTTTAGTTTTATTCAAAAAATCTTCGCCAATTATACCATCTTGCGCAATTGGAAAATTAGCGGAAACTACAAGAAAAAGTATAGCATATCGTTTCAGTTCATGACCAGGAACTTTGATAAATAATGTAGTAGTTCCAATTGTATTAATAGGTTCGGATGAGATACCTTTCAATGCAATGGACATGCAATCTACATATGTATTGTCATGCGAAGCATTTACTTTAATAATACTTATATTTGCACCCGAGTCTATTAATAAATTTGTAAATTGATTTTCCGCACCCTGTATTTCTAGAGACAAGATACTGGAAAACGTACGATTTTTTGATTGATTTATCATTATTGTTTTTGTTAAATTTTGATTTAATTTTGAATTTGGAATTTCGCTTGATTTAGAATTTTGATTTGGATTTTGATTTGATTTAGAAGTCTATTTAGAATTTGGCATTTTATTCGATTTACTATTTGATTTAGAAGTCGATTTAGAATTTGGCATTTTATTCGATTTAGTATTTGATTTAGAAGTCGATTTAGAATTTGGGCGCTCTATTTTAATTGGCTTGCCTGTGTCCTGAGACCCGATAGACCAGGCTGCTGGTAGTTTTCTTCATTTGAATAAGGTTGAGAAAGGTTATTACTATTTTTTTTTATTTCTATTGAATGCTAATTTTTTGCATTCATATATAGTATGTCCAGGATTTTTACAGTAACGACAAATCTTTTCTTGCGTTTGTGTATTGACTCGCGGGCTAGCACTTGGGTTTGTATACCGCGGAACATTATTAAATTTTGCGGAACTATTTAGGTTAGTTACTTTATTAAAATTAGGATTAAAATTTTGACTGCTCTTTCGACAATCTCTGGTATGATGGGTATTTGTTTTGCACACATTACAGTAAGGAGTTCTGTTACTGTTATTATTACCATTATAATAATTCCTATTTTGATTGCTACCATTATAATTGGTGGAAATATTTAGTTTTTCCTCATTGATCGCCAAATTTATAGATTCGTTTAATGAGGGCAACCTGGCGGTGCGAACAATTATTCTTAGGGGATCCAATAATCCATTTATAAAATTGTTCATTACTATTGACTCCTTTAATTCATATATAGCTTGCACGCCATCGGTTGTCATTGAATCTTTAACACTGGCTATATTTAATTGATCAAAAAGCCTATCAGTTCTCTCTGAATAGTGAGTTACTGATTCCCTTGGTCCTTGACTCAAGGAAAATATATCAAGTTGAATTATTTGGGTGGATCTGGTTTTTGAAAATTTCTCAAATAAAAAGTTTTAAGTTTTTCCCAATCATCGAGTTTTTGGTACCTTATTGTGGCGTTATATGCACGCCCAGAAATTTTAGAGGTAATGACTTCCAAAAAGTCTGTTAGATTTTCGTCCCTTTTAGCTCTTTCGTACTGTATTTCTGCGAGTTGCAGGAATCTGTGTAACTCTGCAGAATCTCCATTAAATACGGGAATCATTTTATTTACCCGATCGATGTCGGATTGAGACATTTTGTCTAAGTGGTCTTGATCGTTTTGTTTAATTATGTCTTGTCCAGTATTTATTACTGGGTTTGTATTAATTTTAGCTGTGGAAGTCGAAGGCTTCGTTGGAGAACGAGAAATAGGCATAGGAACTAGTTTTTCGGCAGTTGATTTAGGAATTTGTCTAGTTCTTAAACTGAGATTCATACAAAAAAAATGTTTCTTTTCTTTTTTTTTTTTTTTATAATTTAGCAAAATTTGAATGTAAATATTTTATTTAATGTAAATATTTTATTTTGACTTTTATTTATATTTATATTTTATTTAAATATATTATTTATTTAATTTAGTAATATTTTATTTTGACAACATAGTAGGATTGAGAAAAAAAAATAATTTAATCCTATTTTTTTTCTTTTCTTCTTCAAACAAAATACATTTTACATCAAAAACAAAATAGCAAAGAAATTTTGTATTTATTATTTTATTTTTATAAAATATAATTTTTTTTTTTTTCGAAAATAGTAAAAATTTATTTGTACTATTATTTATAACTATTTTTTCTTTAAATATTTAAACCCTTTTTTTTTTTTTTAAAAATGTTTTTATTCACTTTCAAAAACTTTTCCTCTTTTTTTTTTCTTTTCTTTATATATTAAAAAAAATTGACTTACTTTCTTTTTTTTAAACCGGTGCATCTTTAGATGCTCTGGCTTTCTTGATGACGCAGTGCTTTAAAACGACATAGATGATGACTACGCTGACTGCTATACAAAATTCCTTTAAAACCTCTTCGGTGCTGTTATTCAGAGTTTGGACGATACTCTGTGCTGAACCCATTGAGTGGATTGAAAACGGTGCTCTTGGCCCCCGTTTCAAAAAATTTTTTTTTTTTTTTTACACAAAATTATGATGTTTAATGGCTCATATTATTATTTTCACTTTTTTTTTTTTTTTTAAAATATTAGTATGCTAAATAGTTTTATTCACCCATTTTGTTTTTTTTTATTTATATTTTTTTTTTTTAATAAAGTTATTATAAGCTATTAATTTATTATTAAAAAAAAAATTTATTATATAAAGATTTTAAATTAAATTTTTTTTTTTTGCAGCACATCCATAGATGTACCGTATAACTCTTGCATTTTTTTTTTTTTGATAAAAAAAGTTTTTTTTTTTTGAAACTTATTGACGTCTAGAACAACACATTCCAGATGCCACACCTGACACCAATGTAATATTTTGTAATATAGAAAAAGGGTTAATTTAAACACAGAAGTTGTTTTATTTAACTTTATTTGTTTTACACCCTTACAGTGTAAAATTTGAAATAGTAATGATTTCTTTTTTTGTAAAAGAAAGTCTTTTATACAATTTATTTTCTTACATTCTAAAACAATATTTATTACAAAATAGACTAAAAAAATGATTATTATAAAAATAGATAAATATGTCGAGTATCATGCTGAATATGTCAAGAAAAGGAATTGAAAGTAAAAAGAAATACAAAATTAATATAATGTTTATTGTTATGATTTTAGTATATTGGAGTGGCATATTACACTAGTATTAGTGAGGTCCAAAAAAACTGTACCTCTCTAAATATCAAATTGTAGTTTTTGATTTCAGAGGAAAAAAAAAATCGATTATTCTTTAAGGTGAAGAAGATAAGATAAGGAAAAAAGATTGAATTTGATATACTATTAATTTCACTTCAATCTAATTACATCACTAACAGCAGCATTTAGTTGTGATTACTTTTGCCAAACATGTAATGTTTCGTATAATAATAGATTGTCTCACAGATGTAAACAATCGTGTCTCTTTTGTAAATCATCTCTAGCATGTGAAGTAAATTTTCCAAATATTAAATGTGATGTATGCAATCGAAGTTTTAAAGGTCAAACTTGTTTTGATAATCATAAAGCAACATCATCTGCAAATAAAAAATATATTTGTACTCTTATAAATTCTTATACAAAATGCTTTAAAGTATACAGAGCCGATGTAAATCATATATGCTATGGACATTTGTGTAACAACTGTAATACAAATGCAGCTCCAGATCACCAATGCTTTATTACACCATGTAAAGAATTAGCTGAACTTAAGAATATATTATATATTTTCTACGATTTCGAAACAACTCAAGATGATATCATAGGGGATAAACTTCATGAAGATGTTGCAATGGGGGATATAATTGAACATCTGCCTGATTTATGTATTTTTGAACAACGTTGCACACATTGTATTTCATCTAATGTTCAAAGATGCAATTTTTGTGGACTTCAACAACATGTGTTTAAACAAAATCCAATACAAATGTTTTTAGAATATATACTCAAGCAAAGAAAAATATTCGATAAAGTTGTAGTTATTGCATATAATGGACAAGCATTCCATAATCACTTTTTATTACTCTATATCTTACAGAAAACCATCAACAAACCAAAACTTATTATGAGGGCAACAAAGATAATTTTAATGCTGTTAGATAACGTGAAATTTATTGATTCTTTAACTATTTTCCAATGCTGTTATCTAGTTTACCGAAATGGTTTGATTTAGACATAAATTTGAAAACAGGATATTTTCCTCATATGCTTAATCGTAAAAACAATATAAAATATAATGGAAAGTTACCCGATCGTAACTATTACTGTTATAATTCATTGAGTGCAACGAAAAGAAAACAATTTTTTGAATAATGAATAGTATAAAAACAACTCTTTAACCTAAAAACTGAACTTGTAGAATATTGTATGAATGAGGTAAAAATTTTGACAGCATCATTCAATTCAGACAACTATTTTTGAAAGAATGTAAGGTTGAGCCTTTTTTAGAGGCAACTACAATTGCTTCAGCATGTAATTTGGTTTTTAGAAGGAATTTTTTAAAACCGATAACAATTGGACTTATATCTAAACAAGGATATCGCTTATCAAAAAACTAATCAATCATTGCCATAAAATGGTTAATGTGGGAAGAAAAACAAAGAAAAATTAAAATTCAGCATAGTGGTAATGGAAAAGAAAACGTTATTTTTGGTCTTCGTGTTGACGGATATTGTACAGACACAAAACAAATATTTGAATTTTATGGCTGTTATCACCATGGCCATTCAAAATGTTCAAAAATAATAATGATAAAAAATATGAAACACGTTATGAGGCTACATTATCCATATCCAATAAATTACACTCTTTAGGTTATGAAATAATTGAAAAGTGGTAGTGTGAATTTCGAAACGAAATGAGATCAAAAGAATACATAGCATTTTTCTCAAAATTTTAGAACAAAAGTTTGATACCACTAAAACCACGTGATGCGTTTTATGGCGGTACAACAGGAAACCCAAAAACATATTATAAATGTGCATCTGGTGTGAAAATAATGTATATAGATATATGCTAACTATTTCCTTGGGTGTGTAAATACGGAAAATTTCCAGTGGGTCATCCAAAAGTTTATGTTGGACAAATTGAGTGCAATAAATTAAACTTAATTAATACTGAATGATTAATAAAGGCATTGACACTTCCTCCAGAAAAACTCTATCACCCGGTTTTGAATATGAATCAAAATAATAAACTAATGTTTTCCTGCTGTCAAACATGTAGCTTCGAAGTGAATAATGATGACTGCTCTCATGACAATCGTAGTAGGTCAATTTTAAGAAACATGGGTCATTTTTAGGAAACATGGGTTATAGATGAAGTAAGAGAAGCTGTTAAACAGGGATATCAAATTTTGAAAATATACGAGGTATGGGAGTATACTGTTAAACAATTTAATCCCCTTACATCACAACAAGGAATTTTCACTGAAGTGATGAATAAGTTCCTTAAAATTAAACAAGAAGCTTTGTAGAACACCAAAGCAAAAGTGCAAATATTTAGAAAACTTTTCCAAAGTGAAAGACATAAATTTATAGTTTAATGAAAAAAATCCTGGACTTAGATCATTAGCTAAATTAATATTAAAGTCGTTCTGGGATAAATTTGGGCAGACAAAAATCAATCAAAAACGGCAATCATAAATGAGCCTAACGAATTATTTACTCTTCTTATTGATCCTTCTAAGAGTGTAAATCAAATAACTCTAATAACCAAAAAAACAGTTTTTGTAAATTGGGAATATAAAGAAGAAACAGCTGAAATTATTTATTATTAACAGTAACGTTTTTATAGCTGCTTACACTACCACACAAGCTCGTTTAAAAGTGTATTCTTAGTTAAACAATTTAAAAGAACGAGTTTTGTATTACAATACTGATTTAATAATATATGTAGCACATGAAGGAGAATATAACCTTTCAACAGGAGTTTTCATAGGAGATATGACAGATGAACTTGAAGAATATGGAATAGGAAGTTGCATTACAGAATTTGCCAGTGGAGGTGCAAAGAACTATGCATACAAAAAATATACTACCAACTCCAAATGTGAAAAACTGTTTGCAAAGCCAAAGGTATTCGTTTAAATTATAACGCTTCACAAGAAATAAATTTTGGCTCTATGAAACAATTAGTTACAAAATTAAACAATTTTCAACAAATAAATATAACATTTTTTAGTACTCGTGGAACATACGATCACAGAGTCAACACTGTTGCTGAAAGAAACACATATTGAATCAATTCCAGAAAACGAGTTTTTGCAGATGATTATACTTCAGTTTCTTATGGCTTCAAAAAGAGAAAAATTTTAACATTATTGTTAATATATTGTAAAAATTTTATATTAATCTATTAAATTACTGTATTGACAAAAGAAAATCTTTTAGTTTTACGGTTTTTAATTTTCAGAAAATAGTCAAAAATTTATTTACATATATATATATACTGATTTTTTTTAAAGTCACAGTTGTAGTTTAACTTTCCAATATTGATGTCAAAAGCACTAGTAGCATCTGAAATTCATCGTTCAGTTAGACGTAGAACTCGAAGACGAAAAATATCTCAAAGAGGGATTGATACATGGGCAATTGATCTTGCAGACATTGTCAGCCTATCAAAAAGTGAATAATGGATACAAGTCTTCTTAACTGTTATCGATATATTTTCAAAATATGCATATGCCAAAAAAGTTAAATCAAAGGCAGCAGATTTTGTATTTAAAAGAATGGAAAAGATTTTTAAAAGGGAGGGGAAGTCTCCAAAAAATATTCATTCTGATCATGGAAAAGAATTTTTTAACAAAAAATTCCAAAATTTAATGAAAGGCTATTAAATAAGTCATTATCATACTTATTCAGAAATGAAGGCTAGTGCTTGTGAAAGGTTTAACAGAACATTAAAATCAATTATGTGGAAACAATTTAGTTTACAAGGGAATTTTAAATGGATAGAACTTTTATCAAAACTAATTGAAAAATATAATAACACAAAACACTAAACTAAACTAAAATTTAACGGAATCAAAGAGCGTTTTATTTGAATATGTATATTATAGGTATAGATCATACATACTGATATATAAGAATTTTTTTCTATTAAAATATCAGAAAAACATCCAAAAAGAACCGAATCGAACTTGTAAACTAAAGACTCCTAAATTTAAGAATCGGGCACTCTACCACTGCACCAAACCCTTAACTGAAGTTTGTATGTTTATATTCAGTTATATTGCGAAATTCCTATCTCCTACTATTATAATTGATAATACTAACACAGTACAATTTCCTACCATGCAAAGTATATTTAAATATTTAATTTATGTATTTAGACAAAAACAAAAAACAAAAACAACTTTTAAAATTTAACGGAATCAAAGAGCGCCTTATTTGAATATGTATATTATAGGTATAGATTATACATACTATATGATACATATGTATATTCTTTACATGAGTTTTTTTATAAAAATGGAAAATTAATAATGAAAATCAGAAAATTTTGGAAAAATATTGATATTGTAAGATGACTGTGCTGAATATTTATCATTTAAAAAAAAATTAAAGTCGTTTGGTAAATCATTGAGTAAAAGGGTTTTAAATATCTATCATTTACAGATTAAATATTATGATGCTATGCTGATATGTAATAATTTGATTCGTTTAAAATATCAGAAAAACAACCAAAAAAAGAAAAAAAAAAGCGATTCGAACTTGTAAACTAAAGGTTCCTAAGTTTAAGAATCGGGCACTCTACCACTGCACCAAACCCTTAACTGAAGTTTGTATGTTTATATTCAGTTATATTGCGAAATTTTTATTTCCTACCATACAAGCTATATTTTAAAATTTTATTTATGTATTTAGAAAAAAACAAATAGCAAAAACAAAAAAGCAAAGTTTAAAATTTAGCGGAATCAAAGAGCGCCTTATTTGAATATGTAGATACATTATAGGTATAGACTATACATATGTATATTCTTTGCGTGAGTTTTTTATAAAAATGGAAAATTAATAAAGAAAATCAGAGAAATTTGGAAAAATATTGATATTGTAAAAGGGCCGTACTGAATATTTATCATTTAAAAAAAAAAATTAAAGTTGGTTAGTAAATCATTGAGTAAAAGGGTTTTAAATGTCTATCATTTACAGATTAAATATTATGATAATTAGAATTTACTTAAAAGATTTTTTCTTAACTTTAGAGCACTGTTAAATGCAACAATCTTGTAAAAATGCTAATAGAAAAAATAAAAATAGAAAAATATTTACTAATAAAAATAAATAATTTAGGAATAGGTAAATAAAAAATAATATTCTTTCATAAAAAAGTATAATTAGAATTTATGTAAAAGATTTTTTCTTAACTTTAGAACACTGTTAAATGCAACAATGTTGCAAAAAATGCTATTTAAAAAAATTATAGTTTTATTTTTATTGCTTACATACTTAAAATAATTTTCGAGTTCGATTTGGTTAATTGACAAGAACCATTTATATTTATGATGGTAGAAGAAAAATTGAATATCTGTGATCCTCATTTTGAAGAAAATGTGTCAAGATTATTGGACAATTTCGTTGACGACGATGCAATTAGATATCCAAATTTTTGCCTATCAAGCGTTCATGATACTTCATCAGAATAGGAATATGATTCTGAATGGGATGAATTGGTGCACAGTGAAGTTATATTTCAAATACACCAACATTTACCAGTTACAAAATCCTCTAATAATGAACTTACCAATGATTGTGAAAAACAATCTGAAGTACCTTCTTCAAAAGCTAATTATTATTATGGTAAAAAGGGTTTTAAGTAGGCAGTGCAAGAACCAACACGTTGTCTGAACCCACCGTTACATAATATTGTACGATTACCTGCAGTTCGAAAAACAAATATTTCAGTTGTAATATCAAGCGAATTCGCATATTGGTCTTTAATTTTTGACAATGACATACTTAACATTTTAATTGAATGCATAAACGAAAAGATGAATCAAATTAGCAGTAAATATAGTAATCCAAATAGATATGATCTAAAACCCATCGACAAAATAGAATTCAAGGCATTTTTGGGATTACTAATATATACTGCAGTCTTTAAACCCAACCATAAAGATACGACATTATTATTTGCAGAAGATGGTACACGCAGAGACATATTTAGAGCCGCAATGTCACGAACAATATTTTTGATTATTTCAGTTCCCTTCGTTTTGATAATATAGACACTAGAAGCGAACGATAGAAAACTGTTAGAATAGTTGGCGGCTATTTCTAACATATTCAACAAAGTAATTGAAAGTTCATAAAAATGTTACAGTATTGCTGCACATGCATGCATCGATGAAATGTTGGTCCCTTTTCGAGGTAGATGCAGTTCCAAAATTTACATGCCTAAAAAGCCGTGCTTTAACTGATGATCGTACTAGTTACCTTACGAGCGCTTATATTTATCACGGAAAAGGTTGCTATGCCATTGGCCCTACGGAATATGAAAAAAAATGTTCTGTGCACTATCAATCAGTTTTGCGACTTATCAAGACTATTGCGGGAAGCAATCGAAATATAACATCCGATAACTGGAAAAAATAAGAAGTGCTGGAACTGCTTTATATGGTTTTAGCAAGGATTTAACTTTATTGTCTGATGTCCCAAAAAAAATCGAGCTGTGTTACTTATCTCCACTTACTTATCTCGACTACGCATTATCGAAGGAGAAAGATCCTGTTGTGAAAAAACCAACCATAATCGTAGATTACAACAACACCAAAGGTGGTGTAGATCAGTTGGACAAAAAATGTTCTATATATTCAAGCAGCCGAAGAACACGATGTGGGCCTATGGCTATTTTTTATCAGTAGCTAGATCAATCAATTATATAATATAAATCCGCGACTCTTCACAGATCAATAATAATATTTCAAGAGCTATTTTTTCTTTGAATTTAGCAAAAAGTTTAGATACCGAGCAACATCGAAGAAGATCAAATAATGAAAGAATTCGACGTATGCTCTGACAAACCATTTGCAATATTTTGGGGTTGACTGAATCGAACACACTTTCAGTTTCCAAGACTTTGTTATATATGCCGTGGTCGGTAAAAAAGAAAAACGCCACATAGCTGTATTACTTGTAACAAACCGATATGCCTCGGATACACTAAGAGGATTTACATTTATTGCATTGAAAATACAGAGATAGATGTGTGGGAATACTGATAAAATACGTAGTTATGTTGTCAATAAAAATTACATGATTTTAGTGTTTAAGGATTTCGATATTATGAAGATTATGATATTATGAAATTACTAATTAAGTACTTCAATTTGCTTTATGATGAAAATGTGATGAAAATTAATTTTTCGTGTTTTTTTTAATATTTGAGTTTTTGAATTGTATTTTTGTTACACTTAGTAATATCATATCTTCAACATTTACCTTAAAATTTTGTTTAAAACAAAGGATTAATAAATAAAAATTATAAAACTTTTTAAGTTAACAAAAATTAGGCTAATGAATTTAATGTGCCATTTTAGTTACAAATAAATAGTTATTTTTTTTTAATTTTCGTTTTTCTTTTTTTTAATTTTCGTTTTTCTTTTCTTTTTTTCTTTTTTCTTTTTCTTTAGACTTAGCAAGTCTAGAAAACAAATATGCTTACTTCTTTCTCCTTATACATCTTCTTATTCTTTCATTTTTCATCTTTCTCCACATACACAGTTAAAGGTTAATAAACAACTTACTTTACAATTTTTTTTTAACTAGTTTTCTTAAGAATTTTGATTTCTAAACAATGATAATACAATTATTTAGAAGATACAACAAGAGAGCAAAATGAAAAACACAGCAGAGATTTTCGCCTACGCTCAACAAATAGAGCCAACACAGGAGTTGACCCAAATTAAACGAAAAAGAATGAGAACTTAACAAGAACCGCAGATACATCATCATTATCAACAACCACAATAGCAACAACATCAATATGTTCATCAACAACAAGAAGAAGAAATCATTCTTATTCAAGAATAACTACCAGGAAAAAGAAGCTTCAAAGAAGCATTTAATAAGAAAAATATTGAAACTAGAAAGAGTTTCTTAAAGATATGGACAAAATATATGGAGCAAGATGATCTATATCACAGAATAAATGTAAAACAAATCAAGACCATTAATGGTCTTAAGTGGGTCTATATTTTTGAGAATTGTGATTTTGTTAAAGAAATAAAAGTAAAAGAACATTTTTTATATAGAGATAAAAATTTAAATTTAAGTATTATAGCTATATCTGAGTCTTTTGGTAACATATATGTAAATTATCAATAAATAATGTAAATTGGTTTGTAGTTATAAGTTTTTATTGTTTGTAAATAAATATAAAATTTAAAAAAAAGTATAAAATTCTTTTATTTAGTTGCTTTATTTTTCAGATTCAAGGTTTATATGTACCTAAATAGTTACAAAATTGATTTATTTAATATTTTTTTCGTAAAAACACAGGTATTTCATAAAAGAGATAAGAAAAATTACATCATACATTAAATATTTGAACCGTAATATAAATCTCTACTTTCAACCTTATAACATTTACAATTTTTAGAAGTTTTTCAATTTCATAATGATTAAAATTTAATACCCGATTTTTATTTTCTTTGGAAATACAGATTGAATTCTAGTATTTTTAATATCAAGTGGTAATTTGTTAAATAATTTTGAAGCGATTATGATGTAGAAATTATAAAAGTGCATTTTTCTAAAACGAGGAACTTCAACAAAATTTTGACTAGTACTTCTAAGATTATATACTACAGTAGACCTAGTATTAAGATAGCCTGATCTTTAAAAAACAATTCAGATAGCATGACTTTGTAAACATGTTCAAAAGCTAATTTAGTATGCAATAATACTACCTTTCCAACAAACCATCCCATATTATAACTTTGAATGTAATAAAGCAAAATATACCACAGCGAAAATTTTAGAGGAACAATATCTACTAACATGATATAATTGTCTAATAATACTGGTACAGTAATTTTTAAAATATGAGGTCTGATTATTCCAAGAAATCTTAGAATCAATTAATAATCCTTGGTATTTTAAAACTTTTACACGTTAAATTTTAAAACAATAAGGATCACACTGAATATTATTATAAAAGTTGAGAAATAAAATAGAATTACTTGACTAATTTGACCGATGCTCTTGTTCTCAGCTCTAATATTTTTAACTGTGCCTAAACAAACTACACATGCCTGAGCAGTTAATTCTTGATGAGAATATTTTTGTTTCGAAATCAAAATTTTTGAAAAGTCGTACCATTTTTTATAATTATTTTCGACTTTTCACATAAATCAAATATCTTCTTTTATTTTCTTGCAACATTTTCTCTTCTAAATCTTTTTGATGCAGTGATGCAAGTAAGTTGTCAAAATATTTATAAAATTTATTCGAAAACTCTTTTGACAATAAGTTTTCTTTTTAAAAATATTTTCTGCATCAAAAATTAGAATTTTCAATTCGAGGATGTTCAGGTTTATTTAACGGAAAAATGAAAAAAAAACGAAGAAGAATACAGTTGACTTTGTCAAGCCGTACGGACCCGTTAATATATTCATAGTCTGTCACTGTGCTTATAATATTATATTTTTAGGTATTTTAAAATCATTTGGGTGAAGTTTATAATTTCTGGAACTATGGTTTGTACATATGTATGTATATTGAAACTACCTATATGTTAAAACATTGTTCAAAAGCAGATTCCTAACCTTCCATCAAACGATTATCAATTCAAAACTTTTCCAAATATGCTACTACCATTTGTTACTAAGCGGCAAATGTACATATATTAATTTATACTAAACTTACTACGAAATACCAAATATATATTAATATGTATATGCATTCATTAATATATACATACTATATTTTTATATATCGCCATAGAATAATATTCATAGAATAATTTCTTATAACTACCTTAAACACGTATAAATACCGCTGTAATCATAGATATACGTATGTATATACGAGTATATCTATATGTACTCTTATTATTACATCATTATTCATAAATTTATATCAATATCATATAAATAAAATTTTTTCAAGCAACCGTTATGTTGTTTATTATAACATTTTTTGTAGTACGCATTATATCCTCAATAATTCTAAATTAAAGAGTTAAAAAAAATTCAAAAAAATCGTTAAAGAAATTTGAAAAAAATCAAGTCACATTTTCGTCAATTTTGAAGGTAACTATGACTTAACTATGTTATTAAGAAAATTTTCTAACTGAAATAAAAGTATAATGCTGCAGCTGTATGTATTATTTCAAAAAAATTCGAACATGTGTTCAAGTTACAGGTGTTTGAAAATATGAATTTTCAGTTTTTAACCTCTTACAACTTCTAAACGGGGGGCGATACAAAAATATTTTCTGAAGTGACTCATACTTATTTTCAAATATATAACTTCTATCAAAATTTCAATTTTCTAACTTAAACTATTTAAAGATAAGTGTTAAAGAATTTCGCAATCATTCAGTTTCGCATAACGTTAAATTAAGACTTCGTATGGCACAAGTATATATTTATTATGTATATATTTGTAAAGCTCATAAAAGCTGCTATCGTTTGGCATTTTTAAATTGAAGATAAACCTTATAGAGCTTGTGTTATAAAAATTGAAATATAGACCTTTTTCGAACTTTGAAGGGCTGTAGCTCCGTAACGGGTTGGGCTACAGAAAAAGTTGTTCCATAAAATTAATTTGTTTAGGATATCTATTCGCATTTAAAATTGCATGGCTCTATTTCAACCGATGTAAAACTTTTGAAAAATTTGTATGTAAAAATTTGGAGATCAAAAACTTAGTTGTTCGAGAGCTACCCGAAGTTTTGGTCGGATCTCAAACAAAAAAAATAGGATTGGATCTCAAACAAAATTAAATAACAAATTAATCTCAGAATATGTTGTGTTAATTGCAAGAGTCTAGTTTTTTAGTATTTGAGTTAGTGTACTGACAGTGTACTGTACGGACGAACAAACCTTGATCGACTTAGAATTTGATTCTGATCCGATCCATACCTTTGAAGGTATATATATCGTACTTATTTCGAAGTGTTACAAACAGAGGAGTAATTATATTATATATAGTAATTATATTATACTTATCGTATTAAATTTTTGACACTACGTTAAAAATATTTGTTTATTTTATTTATTTTGATTGGTTTTCAATAGATCAGAATGCAGAATAAAAATTATTGGGGTTTCGGAGAATATTTCATTTTATTTTGTAATGAAAATTTTATAATAAATAAATAGTTGTAAACCGTTAAATAAAGTGAAAATAATAAGTGTATATGAGTTTTTTTATAAATATATTTTTTTTTTAATTCGTTGTAAATAAATATTAAAACAAAAATAAAATTTACAAAAAAAGCTTTTTGGCGTAATGTTGTAAGTTTTTATGAATAAGGGTCATCAAATGTCTGCAAAAAAATTTTTCTCAAAAAAGCCTATAGTCTCATCAAATGGGCTATAATAGGAAATCTAGAAAGATTTATATAATTATTAGTTAAATTATTGTTAGAATTAATGGGGTTAATATTATTACTTGGATTGATATTAGAATTAGAAGATCTATAAGAAGGCAAAGGAAACGACAAATCAAGTAAGATTTGTCTTTTTAGATTAGAATTAGTTTTTAAGAAGGTTTATCAGTTAGTTTAACATTTTTTATTGAATAGTCTACATATGTATTGACTGAAGGTATTTTTAAATCATTTTTAGGTTTATCTTTGACCTCAGGTTTCCTTTTTTTAATAACAACAACAATTTTATTCCAAATCTTAATATTACTGGGTTGTTGAACAATCTTGAAATTGTAAATAAGTGATAAGAAAGTGATGTGAAATTATTACAGATTACCGAATTAATGTTGAATTTCCACTTCAGAAACTCATATAATTTGCTTCACTAAAGAAAGTCGGAAACGGTTTAACAAAAATGGACGAATGATAACTATCACTTATAAGTTTTATTGGATTGAATAACCTTAGAGATCCCTCCACTGCACTGCACTGCACTTCCGTCCATTGTGTCCCAAATTTAGGTAAAATGGTTGACGTTGTCTGTACATCTTTATCACAAATAACAGGTGCAACTGAATCAGTTTGAATAATTTTATTGGAAGTATATAGTACAATTCCAGTTGTATTGGATGTTAGTACTTCTCCAAGTAATCGCGTTTAATGAATTCAGAGCAATTGTTTTACTAAATTTCTGCGCTGGAATGCCAATATTAATTGTGGAACATTTTTAATTTTAAAACAAAAAGAATATTAATTGTATTTATTTTTACTTTATTTGCACAAAAAATTAATATATTTACTTATATATATTTTGTAATATTCTATTATGATTTAATAATAATATTATAATAATTTCATTACATTTCTGACGCTGATTTAAATAGACGTGCTAGTTTTAAATTCTTTTAATTACTTTAATTCTTTACATTTATACATAACTTAAGTAAAAGAATAATAAAAAAATAAAAAAAAAATTTTAATTACATTAAAAATAAAAGAATTACAAAAGAACTTGAACTATTTGTTTTTTCCTTAAAACAAACTAGAAAACTGTTCTGTTTTTGTGTTAAAAATAACAAATAACTTTTTTTTTTCGTAGGTCGGTGTAGATCTTCAAAAGATACTCTAGAATCCGTGTTCTGCTACAGCATGCCGGATTCTTACCGTCTAAAACAACCTTTCCTTGTGTCAACACCAATCTGTTTGATCGACTGAAGACTTTTTCTTCTTTTTATTTGTTCACGTGTACTGGAAACATATTATATAAAATATGTTACTATCGCTCATTGTAGTTACTCTTGTGGTTTCCTTCTTTTCAGCCGACGAATATCAACATCCTATCAACATCCAGTACAGCTTTCACCTTGACGTTCTCATATATCTGCAATCAATGGTAGTGCTTTACCGCAAAAGTTCTGATCTCTTAAGTTACCAATTTGATCTGCAGAACCCGATGAAGGTCTTAGGAATATACCAAGGGGGTGCGTATATACCAAAGGGCGTTTACAACTCCGCGTAGTACTTTGTTTTGAAAGGTTTGGAGTATATTGATATTTGATATTTTTGCACTGCCTCATAGTTGGATACCGAAAGTCCAGACCGACTACCGACAACTCTAATTTACCAACTCTTATAAACAACTTTAACTCTAATTAAACAACTCTATTTTAGTTTTCTACCGACAACTCGAATTTACGTCCTAGTAACCAGTACAATTTCCTTTATTTAATGTTTAGCTTATCTTTTTTTCTTTATGTGCTCATTCCACTTTAGTTTAGCATCAAAGTTCATACCCAAGTATTTGGCAGTGTTAGCATAAGATATAATTTGGTTATTTATGAATACAGGAAAATTGGCTATCTTTTTGATCATGAAATTTATGTGTATTAATTTAGTTTCATTTAACTTGATTCGCCATTTTTGCGTCCAAGTTCTTATTTTACTTATTGCTACAATTATTTTACAATTTATTTGTGGCGTCAGCAATACAATTTCTGAAGGCGACAATCGCAGTATCATCTGCAAATGTCGCAGTAGTAACATTATAATCTTGAGAGATATCTCTTGTGAACAATAGATATAATACAGGCCCGAGAACACTTCCCTGCGGAACACCTGCCGTTATCGCTTTTAGGTCTGAGTATTCAGTTCCATAGCGAACTCTGAAGTATCTATTGCTTAGGTATGAGTCAAGCACTTCAAAATATTGTCTAGGTAGGTCCCTGTGAAATTTAAACTTGAGACCTTCGTACCATACCTTATTGAATGCCTGGGCCACAACCAAGCAGACAGCAGAGCAGACTTTTTTTTCCTCAGTTGTTTTTCTTTTATATCTGTTATGCGATGGATCTGATCTAGTGTTGAATTATATTTTCTTAAAAATCTTTGACATTGTTGGCAGTAACGAAATTGGGCGATAAGATGTGACTTCTATTAAAGGTTTGCCTTGCTTAGGTATAACAATTACTTCGGCTATTTTCCAAATTCGAGGTACATACTTTAATTTGAAGCAAGCGTTAATAATATGCTCTAGTTTTAGAAAACCTGAATCTGGCAGTTCTTTTATAATTTTCCCGGAAATATGATCATAACCTGGATTTTTCTTGTTACTGAGGTTATTAAATAATTATAGAGGTTGTACACACATCATTCAGTTATTTCAAGGTGACATACGGTATTTCCGCTACATCAATTTTTGCTATGAGATCTGTATTTCCATCAGCTGCACTTTGCGGGAATGGTTTGAAGACATTTGACAGGTGTTTGGAAAAAATTCTGGCTTTGTTTTTTGGATTTCCAATCCATTTCCCATCTTCGGTTTTCAACGATGGGTTTTGAATCTTTGGCCTTGTCAGCCGGTTTGAAGCTTTCCATAATGAGTAGTCTGTGCTCTCAGTAGCTGTTAATTTACTGTGAAAAATATTAACAGACTCATTTTTGAACTTATTAATTTGTTTTTTTAGTCTATTGCTTAGCTGATTTAGATGGGCTTTATCACCCGGAAACCTTTTTATTTGCCATTTCCTTCTAGCCCTTCCTTTTTGGCTGGATAAGTTAAGTTATTTATCTTGGATTATTTCTCTGGTTCTGTATTGCGTGCTCGCACACACTGACGGTGAACTCTCCTCTGCTGCCGTTTGAATTTCTGATGTGAAATATTCGACTTCTCTGTCTATTTGTGTTTTTGTTTCTAGCAACGATCTTGGGTTTATTTGAAGTTTCCTTCTAAATTTATTCCAATCGATATTTTTGTTTGCTAGACTTCGTATATTTTCTTTTTGTTTTACATCTTTACCACACGATAAAATTACTAGAGTGTGATCAGATGATAAATCATCATAACTTTGCACATCTATTTGATCATTCATATTGTCATTCCTTTTATAACAAAAGATCCGGTGTTTTTGATGGATGTGTAGACCAATAGGTTGGTGAACCAGATGAGAAAAAGTCGCATTTATATTTTCGGGCCTGTCTGTGGAGCTCCTTATGTTTTGCAGATGTTAGTCTCGACCCCAGTAGATGTGTTTGACATTACAATCGCTTCCTACAATGAAGCTTTTTCCTAGTGACTTGAACAAGTTGAAGTAATCATCTTTATTCAGCGAGTAATTTGGCGGACAGTATATGGCTACTATCTTAAACTTTTTATTTTTAGTCCATATACTAATCGTTGTTGTTTGCATTGCGCAATTTGTTATATTTGGTCCTTCATGGTGCTTAACATTATTTTGACTATCACTGCTGACCCTCCTCTCGCTTTATCAATAGGATGTGGAGTATGATAACATTCATAACAGGGTATTTTTAGATTTGACTTTTTTTTTAGATGTGTTTCAGAAATCAGGCATATGCTAATATTTTCATTCATTAAAAATGTTTCAAGTTCCGGAACATGTTGGTAAATTCCTTTTGCATTCCATGTGGCAATTTTAAGAGTATTAGTCATTTTTATTTTTGTTTGGCACTAGTTTGCCTGCTTTTTCTCTTTATTTGCTATCTCCTTCTGTAGTTTTTGGAAAGAATCGTCTTGGTTATACATTTTCTGCAAAATAGTGATTAGCATTTCTTTCATAGAGGTTGCTTCTTGTTGTTTGTTTTTAGCTATCTGTGCATATGACTTACTATTCCCAGTTTGCATATTTGGAGTAACTGGTTGTTTTTATGCATTTCCTTTACCTTCTTTGCCCACTATTATTTTGTTCTGTTTATTGCGTGCGTTCGCTTGTTGTTTTTTCCTTTGTTGTTGATTTTTTTCTATAGGACAACCTCTATAATTTGCAGGGTGGTAACCACGACAATTAACACATTTAAGGTTTTGTTCTTTTTTTAATGTGCAAGCTGATGTCGATGCCTGTGTGTGACCGAAAGCTTGACATTGTTTGCATTGTGGTAGAAGTGTTGACTTTTTTCTCAGTGGTTCAATTTTAACTACTATACTCATTATAGAAGTGATTCTATACATTTTTTGTGATGTGAAGAAAAATGTGATGAAAATTAATTGTTCGTGTTTTTTTTTATACTTTAGTTTTTGAATTGTATTTTTGTTACACTTAATAATATCATATCTTCAACATTTACCTTAAAATATTGTTTAAAACAAAGGATTAATAGATAAAAATTATAAAACTTTTTAAGTTAACAAAAATTAGGCTAATGAATTTAATGTGCCATTTTAGTTACAAAAAAATTGTTGTTTTTTTAAATTTTTGTTTTTCTTTTAGGGTGCTAAATCTAGAAAACAAATATGTTTACTTCTTTCTCCTTATACATCTTTTTATCTAGAAATGTATCGTTTAATTTTAGGTGTAAAATTTACCCCACGTACACGCCAAGTGTAAGTTTCAAGCCACGTACACAGTTAAAGTTTAATAAACAACTTCCTTTACAACTTTTTGTTTTGAACTAGTTTTCTTAAGGATTTTGATTTCTAAATAATGATAATACAATTATTAAGAGAAGAAAAATTTAGTATAAATAAAGTGGGATATTTCTTAAGATACATCAATTCAAAGAAAGAGCTCAACAGTAGGTAATCCTGCACTTGGGGATGGGAAAAAATCATGCCATATCGCACCGAAGATCACGCCCACTGACCTATATTTTGATTGATGGGTTTAATGTAAGTTATTCTTGATTAGTAGGTCGAAAACTAGTTTTGTTTGTTTTGGTTTAGGTTATAAGCATGGGTTGTTAACTTATAAGTTGCAAGTGGTTGTATAGTAGGAAATGAAGGTTGTTGGTACTGTAGAAGTTGTTAGGCAAGGTTAATGAACTGAACAAGTTTAGGATATTTAGGTGTTTCAATAAATTCATTGATACTTTGTAATAGGATATCATACAAATAGAAAGATGCTTTTTTTCAGGTCAAATCAAGTTTATTTTTTTAAATTGCGCAAAATCGCATGCTTAATAAAATATACCTACATACGTAAAGGAGATATAAAAGAAACGAAAAAACTTATTTTTATTATTTAATAAGAAAAATATTCATAGGTACTTTTGAATACGAAGATGTAAATAATAAAAATAAAAACAAAACGTAAACAAGAAGTAGGTACAAAGTTTATTTTTATTTATTAAAGAAGATCAATAATTGTTGTAAGTTGTTATTATAGTTTTAAAGCTGCAAAATAAAAAAAATAAAAATAAGAAAAATATGTTACCTATTTTAGGATATGAGTTGTATCTCCATATTCTATATTTTGTTCTAAGTACATATGAACTTAAAAAATATTTTGCATTCTTCTAATTTCTGTTTACCTGGTGTAAATAAATTGTTAAGTTTGACTCTTTTAAACAAGTCAAACTAGTTTGACTCTTTTAAACAATGTTAAAATTTATGAATGCAGTAAAAAAGTTAAAATAAAAACAAAAGAAAGAAAAAAATTATATAATTATAGGTGCATCTGTTATGTAGGATTTCTTTTTTCTGTTTTATAAGAATATTGAGAAAATAACCTGAAATCTTCGATTTTTCTTTGTTTTGTTATTATTACGTTCCATTCTATGCTGTAAGAAATGAAAAAATAAAAAATAATAAAAATCAAAAAGAAGTTAATTGCTTTTGGTACCTATTTTGTAAACATAAGATAAAAATAAAAGACATTTTTATTTTTATGTTAAAAATCTTTTATTAAATTTTTTATTATTGTATTTTTATTTAAATCTAAGTGAAAATTTTTTTACGATAACCAGATGTTAAGATTTTAAAAATTTTAAATTAATATGTAAACAAATTTGAATGATTTACTTATCAACACGTGATTTTTTCCTATTATATCCATACGGTAAAGAACTACCATCTTCATTAAATTTTCGTTTTTCCTATTTTGGTTGATATTTTTTTATTTCAGGAATCGTAAGTACATCGTGATTTTTATTTCGACGAATATTTTCTGAAATGACGTATGTGTCTGTGCTATTAAATGAATTTAAAACTGCTTCCTTTATGCTATTAAAATTAATTTTTTGTGAAGCTTCATAACTAAGAGAGAATCCTTTAACTTTACAAACAATTTTTTCGGTATTATCTTTTGTTCAGTAAATTTTGAGGGGTAGTTCTTGGGACCACCACTTACAAATTCTGTAATATAACTTCCTATACCATAACACTCTAACTCATCTGTCATGTCTCCTATAAATTCCCCTGTTTTTTGGTTCATATTCTCCTTCTCGACTAAAATACAACACCGAATCGGTGTCATAATATACTCTACTATCTAGCTTCTCTAGATAACTCTAAAGTTGAAGACGAGCCTGTGTTGTTGTATAAGCAGCGATACTTACGTTAACAGTAGATAAAGAAGTTGCTGCTTCTTCTTTATACTTCCAGCTGGCCACTATGTTTTCTTCATTTACTGGAAATATGTGACATACTTCTACAGAGGGGTTTGTTATTAACTCGTAAAGTTTAAAAGGTTGATTTTAAATTGTTTGTTGTTGATTTTCCTTTTGCCCAAATTTTCCCCAGAATGAGTTTAAAATAATCTTACCAAAAGATCTTAAACCAGGATTATTAACTATTTTTTCGTATTCTAATTTAATTTCTTCCTTTTCAAAAAAACTATTAATATATTCTTCCTTTTCTTTTTGAGTTTGACATTTTATTGGCCACCCAGAAGCTTCTTGTTTAATCTTTATAAATTTATTCATCATTTTAGTGAATAAACCATCAATACCATTGCCATTGTCATATTTTACTGTTTCGTATTCCCAAACTTCATAAATATTTAAAAGTTTATACCCTTTTTCAATTGCTTTTTTAATTTCATCAATTACCCAAGTTCCTACTAATGCTCTTTCATCGTCTGTATGTTCACAGTATTTTCCTTGATATTTTTGTTCACTACAAGTGTTACATAGTGAGAACATCAATTTATTATTTTGTTTGACAGGTAACACGGGGTGTAATAGATTTGTTGGTAGTAAGATTTTACATTTAATAATACCGTCAATAGTCATTATGTTTAACTTGGAGCAAGTATCTTCTCTAACATATATCTTAGGATGGTTTATGGAAAATTTTCCTCGTTTGCAAACATATGGGTATAAGGAACATATATCTATGTATTTAATTTTTTCTCCTTGTTTACATTTATAATATGTGTAAGTATTTCCCGTTCTTCCGCCTTAAAATGCATCACGAGGATTTAAAGGAACTAAATTAATTAATGAATGATTTTCTAAATATCTCATATTTTCATTGTTTCTCATTAGCTCCCGGAATTCACATTCCCACATCTCAATAACTTTATATCCACATGATTTTATAAACTCTGATCTCATTAATGTTTTTTCATATCGTAGATTCAAAGTATCGCCAGAGTTATCATGTAATGGTATATCCCTCTGGTTTGTTAAACATTTTGGATGTCCATGATAATAGCAACTGTAAAATTCAAATATTTCTTTAGTCTTTTCGCAAAATCCATCGACTTTAACATTTCCGATTTGTTTTTCTTTTCCATTAAATGCACATTTCAAATAAATTTTTCTCAAATCTTTTTCCCAAATAAGCCATTGCATGGCAATTTTTGACTGATTGTCTTCCATCCTATATCCTTTTCTTGGTATAATTCCTATAGTATTCGATTTGAGAAAGTTTCTTCTATATACAAGATTACAGGCTGAAGCTATTGTTGTTGCTTGTACAAATGGTTCCACATTACATTCTTCTGTAAAAAATTTTCTGAAAACCAGACATGGTTTTGTTAGAATTCAACATCATTTATACAGTATTCTAAAATATCTTTCTCCATATTAAATTCTGAGTTTCTATTTTGTTCATACCACATTAAAAATTCATTACGCTCATCTGCTTTCATTGTATTAGAGTAAGTATTTAATTGCTGGAAGTGGGCCAATGTAATTTTCATTTTCCAATTTATTAAATAGAAGCGGAAAATAACTTTAATAATAACCTTTTTCAGATTGATTGATAAATTAAAAGCTTTTGGTAATTTTGCCAAGGCCATAGGAAAGTAATTCATAGAATCTATAAATTTAATATAACAATAACAATAATTTTTGTACCTCGCATAATTAACTTTGGTTCAAGTACAGTTTTATTGAGTATATAATTCAGAATAAATTGATGGTCAAAGGCCTGACCATTATGAGCTATTATGACAATCTTTTTGAATTCCTTTCTTAATTTTAAAATAAATTCCATGAAATCCTCTATCACATTTTTCGTTTTAAAAATTCTCTCTCTTAATTTATATTTTCCACAGAAGTATAGAGAATCAATGTTAATACATTTAAAGCATCTTAGCCGAGCCACACATAAACTTGGAACATGTTCTTTTATTTTTGTAGAGCTAATTTCTTCTTGTCTTGTTTCTAAATCATAAAATACGTAAATGCAATTTTCAAAATTTACTTTTGTTTTGTCTTGCTGAATGAAGCATTTATGGTTTTCAGGAACATGATTATCGCAAATCTTACAAAAATATTCTCCACATATATGAGTCCTATTGCTTTTATAAACTTTAAAACAAGATTTGCATTTTCTAATTTCTTCACAGATGCTTCTATTTTTTGAACTGGAAGCCTTATGGCTTTCAAAACATGATTGACCACGAAATGTTCAATTACACTGCATACATAAAATATTTTTAACATTAAGTGAACAAGCTGGTGAGTTTTGACAGCAAGGGCAACTTTTCGAACATATATGTTCATTTTTCTTAGAATACGGAATATGACATTCTCCACAATAAAATGCTGTGCAAAAAGCAGCTGTTAGTAAGGTTATTACATTGTAATGATTATTATGATATAACAAGTTAATTTTTTTCCCATTATTCAATCCTTCAAATATTATTTCTGCACCCCTTGTTCCATATTTATATACAACAATCTTGTGTTTGTGTAAAAATTTTTGAAATTGATTCAATTCACAAATTCCGCAACCTTCAGATGGAATTGTTATTTTTGATTTTTCTAATAATTTTAAAGCTGTTAAAGTTTGAAGTTTTCCTAAATTTTTCCGAATTTTTTCATAATCATTAAATTTTTCAATTTTAGCTATTGAAACAACAAGTGCACGAATTAAATTATTTATTTTAAAATAATTATAAAAAAAAATGAAAGATGAATTTATTTTTATTTTATTCTTTAACATTTATTTGACAATAAAATAACTTAACAATAATTAAATGCTAACAAAAACGAATTTTAAGAAAGAAAGTATATCGACCGAACTGTCTGGTGTCCTTTAGTGTAATCATCTCTTCTTTCTTTTGTAAAATTCTTATATTTTAAAAATAAACTGAATACAAACAAAACTGTACTTGCAATGTTATTATTTAGTGTCATATTACATACTTTTAATTATATTGAGATTTCTCAATAGTTCAATAACATAATATGTTATTTTATTAGTATAAATTGTTATACATACATTTTGTATTATCAGCAATATCGACCTTTTTCAATGTTACAAAATGTTTTCAAGTACGGTTTTGCTTTATCAGCATTTGAACTTATGTGCTAAAACAATTCTTAATGTTTTAATATTTTATTTGAGTTTTAGTGTAAAGTGCTGTTTAGGTAATTATTAGCACTTGACAATATTTCATCATAATTATTACTTTTGTTTATCATTAGTTTTGGAGGGTCTTGACAGTTATTCGAAGATGAAGATTTATATGTAACTTCTCCCTCCTTTAGTTTGAAATTCTCCTGAATTTCATTTTTTAAATGAAAAACACTAGAAATTTTACCTTTGAATACTTTAAGACCAATGATAAACAAAATTATACATATTACTAGAAAAATAAAAATTGTTATACTAATGCCATATGATACATTTTTGTGGTATTTTAATTCTTTAATCTCTTCTAAATTTTGTACATGATCTGTTGCTATATTTTCAAAAGTAAGTGTTTTTTTAAATGTAATATTTTTGTTTATTTCTGGATAGTAATATTTGTAATGTACCAAATGTTTTTGGTTTGAGAAAATTTCATTATACAATTTTATTTGACAATTATAAAATGTTAAGAGATAATTTTTATTTAATATAATTTTTCTATCATCACAATCTTGTATTAAGTTTTCATTTAGAGAGTTTTTTATTAAAATTGATTCATCATCTAATACTTCAATTTTAGTTTTATCATTAAATTTTAATTTACAATTATTGAACAGAATACAATTTTTACTTAACTTTAAATTTTTAATTAATTCATTTTCTACAAATGTATATGTTTGATTTGCAATAGTTACAATATATTCATTATTTTCATCTATTTCAAAATTTTCTTTATTTGGTAGTGGTGTTATTAATTTTAAATCTGTTTTTACATAATTTTGAGGAATTTTTATTGCGAATACAATACAATTTTCTTTATATAACATGATACCCATTTTAATTAACTTTAATTTATAAAAATCTATTTTATATGTTTCTATTTCTTCTGTTGTTAAGATACTAGGATGTACAATATTATGCTTGGCTGAAGCAATATTATCCTGTATCTGATCTATTTTATTTTCTAAATATCTTAATTTTAATATTTGATCAACATATAGAGAATGTTTCAAACTTTGTAAATTCATTTCATTAATTTCATTAAAAACATTTTTAATTTTACTTCTATCATTTTCTATTACATTTTTTAATTCTTGAATTGTTTTATTAAAATTGTTATTAATATTTATTTGATTATTTAAATTTGAAATTAAATTATGATTATTTTCTTCTACAATTTTTAAATGGCCTAGGATTTCTTCTCTATCATCATTATCCATTGTACCAAAAAGCCAATTTTGTGTTTTCCCTACTAAATTTATTAGTCCTCGTTTTCGTCTTTTACTAGTTGGTATTATAGACTGGATTTTTGCCCTAATATGATTTATTTCTGAATTTATTAAATTTTTATCCGATGAATTTAAATTATTTAGATTAGTTTCTATTTGTAAAAGTAATTCATTAAGTTCCTTGGGATCAATAACATGAAGTATTATTACTGTTTCGTTAGTAATTTCTACCTCTCTTACTTTGATCTGAATATAACCTACTTCTTCGGATATTTGATTTACTTGTAATAAACTACATACTCCTGGTAACCATCCTACACATAGTATGGTACTAATTAATATTTTAAAGATCTGTAATTTTGTAGAAATGAGAAAAAATGATTTTTATTAGAATAGTAAAATTAAATTCATTTGCTAAAATTAAGTAAAGGTTGTTTTTTTTTTTTTTTTTCTAATTCTTTTATTTTATCTAAAAGAACTGAAATTAAAACAAAATTTCCTTTATTTTTTTTTTTTTATATATTTCTAATTTTTTTATTTTATAAAAGAATTGAAATAAATTGTTATATTTTAATAAATAGTATTTAAGTAATAAAACTAGTGTTTAACTTTGTATTTCTATTGGGTTTCCTGATTCATAAAATTTGGGGGGTCTTTTAATGTTAGTGATATGAATATTATCTAGCTTAAGTTTTTTATATTTTGGCTGTTCTTTATGTCTGACGGCTTTATAATTTTTAATAAATCCTGTAGATCTATTTTCTTGATATGTTTCACGTTTTTTATTTAAATTATTTATTTTCTTTTTTTTTGTATTTTCTATGTTTTCTTTTATTTTTACAAAATCTACCGTCCTATTTTGAACTTCGATTGGGGTACTTTTAATAGTAGTATGAAATCTTTCGTTGTAATTTCTAATAGCTAAATATAATAATCTTTTAACAGTCATTTCTTTATTTAAAAATTTTAATACTCTGAATTTTTCAGCTATTGAATTGTGAAACCTTTCAATGTCACTATTACCTGTATGATTATTAGGTTTAGTTAAGTGCAAAATTATTCCTTCGTCTTGTAAGAATTGTTTAATGTGAATGGTTTTAAATTCATTGTCCGCTACTATTTTTTTTGGTTTACCAAATTTACTGAAATGTTCCTCTAATTTTTCTATAAGGGTTAAATGATTTTTGTCAGAAAGATGATATGCTGTTCCGAATTTAGAAAATTTATCTATAGTTGTTAAGAAATTATTCTTCATAATAGTATAAGTGTCAATATGAAGAATTTCATTTATATCTGAAGGAGTTTCAGTATATTGAAATTTTGGTTTAATTGGTTTTCTATCATATTTTATCTCTTGACATATTTCACATTGATTGATTACAATTTGGATTAATTCTAATAATTTGGGATAATATATTTTTTTTTTAGTTGATTATATGTTTCTTGAATTCCTGAATGGAAGCTCTCTCTAACATGATATAACGATATCTGTTTTACAGTTTCATCTTCATTTGCCATTTCTTCAGCTCTAAAAGAACATTTAATAAATTTTAATTGACTATTCGCTGAAAACATTTCCCTTAATTTTTGTTGTACTATATTATACATATTATCAGATAACTCAGAATATATTCCAATTTTTCCTTTGTATATGTGATTTTTAAAAATTACATCTAATCTTTGAAAGTCGTATTCTGCAATGTATACAATTTTTCTACCTAAAATAGTCTCTTGTTCAATTGTTTTATTATTAGTTAATATTAACTGAGTTCTGTACTTATTGACAATTTCTTCCTTTATTGGTATGTGATCCAAAAACTCTTCTTCTGCTGAATGTATAGTTGCTAATGTAATATCATCTCTTTCATCTTCTACATTAAATATTGCTAAATCTGATTCACTTCTTCCATTATGTATTGAGACATTTTCTAATATTGAAATATCTTCGACAATTTTCTCATTTTCTTCCTTTCTGAAATTTACGTCTTTATTATGTTTTACTCTACTAAGAAAATCAGCTACTCTGTTTTCTTTACCTTTTATGTAATCAATTTCGAATTGATATTCTCCCAATTTCAAAAGCCATCTTTGGTGCCTTGGAGACATATCTCTACCTTTGTATTTGGCATGCAAATATTTGATTGGTTGATGGTCAGTCAAGATTTTAAACTTTTTTCCATAAAGATATGGTCTAAAATAATTTATAGACCACACAATCGCTAAGAACTCTTTATCGGTAGCTGAATAATTCTTTTCGTGATTATTCAATGTTCTTGACGCAAAACATACTGGATGACCTTGTTGTGATAATACAGCTCCTATTGCGTAATTAGAAGCATCAGTAGTAAGAGTAAAAGATTCCTCAAAATTTGGATATCTTAATACAGGATGACTAACTATAAGTTTTTTAAGTCTTTCGAATGACTCAACATAATTTGGGTCATTAATATTAATATGCATATTTTTTTTTAAATATTTTGTGATTGGTTGAGCTATTTTAGCATAATCCTTCACAAATTTTCTATAATACCCTGTTAAACCCAGAAAACTCTTTATTTCTTTTTGCGTTTTGGGTAATTTTAAATTTTCGATAATTTCTATTTTATTGGGGTTTGGCTTTAAACCGTCCTCTGTCAAAACATGTCCTAAAAATTCAGTCTCTTTTTGCATAAAATTGCATTTGTCTACTTGAATCTTTAAATTATTTTCTTTTAATATTTCGAAAATATCTGAAATCGACTTTATATGTTCTCTTAAACTAGTACTAAATATTAGGATATCGTCGAGGTAGACTACACAGCTCTTATTTATGTAATTTCTTAGGAGTTCATTCATAAGCCTTTGGAATGTTGCCGGGGCATTTTTCAGTCCAAAAGGCATTCTGTTGAATTCATAAAGACCATGGGGTGTAGCAAAAGCAGTTTTCTTTTTGTCCTCTTCTTTTATAAGTATTTGATGGTATCCCTTGGCTAAATCGATGGTGGTGAAATATTGAGCTCTGCCAAGTTTATCCAGAATTGAATCGATATTCGGAAGTGGAAACTTGTCATCTACAGTTACCTCATTTAACTTTCTGTAGTCTATAACAATGCGAAATTTTCTCTGTCCTGAATTATCCATTTTTTTAGGAACAACAATTAATGGACTTGAATACCTAGAATTGCTTTTTTTTATTATTCCTTGTTCCTCTATTTCTGCTATTTGTCTTCTCACTTCCTCCTCATGTTTTGGTGGATATCTGTATAATTTAGCGTTGATTGATTGTTCTGTTGTTGTTATGATTTCATGTTTTACAGCTGTAGTACTAGTGAGTTTGTCACCTTCTTTATAGAACAAACTTGCAAATTTTTTTAATAATATTTCCATTTCTTTATGTTCTTCTTTATTTAAATGGTCAAGTTTTAGTAATTTAGTAATAGTAGAATTTGTTGCTTCCAAAAAGGAAATTTCATTAAATGAGTAGGGGTTATTAGTTAATTTTATATCTTGATTATTAATATTAATAATGCCATCCTCTAAGTTTATAATGGCATTTAGGCTTTTTAATAAGTCAACACCTATAATACCTATAATAAATTGGTATTTCCTATTTGGTAAACTTTTTTGTTTCCATCTAATTAAAGCATTTATAGGACCTTTTAATTCTTTGAAAGCGGGAGTATGTACTTCCCAATTTATAAAATCTTTTCCGTTTATTGTGGAAAAATATATTGGGGGAATTTTTTGTTTTTTAAATCCCTCTACCTTATCGTTAATTATACTAAAGGTTGACCCTGTATCTATTAAAGCTAAGTAATTTTTATTGTTTATACTAACTTGAATTATTGGCAAATCTCCCGAGGCTAGTTCATAAAAAACTCAACATTATTAGCCTCATTTGCTTGTTTTTGAGAATTTAAAGAAGGACTCGGTTTAGAAACTCTTTGTACATTATCTATCTCCATTTGTTCGTCAGAATTTCTATTATAATAAGCCTGTTCACGACGATATTGACCCGAGTTATTTCTAAAGTTTGGTTGATTTGTTTGCCTAGATTCGCCTGAATTGGGTTTATTATAAAAATTATTTTTAATTATTATTTGATGGATAATAATTGTTGTTATTATTATTTGATGGATAATAATTGTTTTTATTATTGGTATTTGATGGATAATAATTGTTTTTATTATTGGTATACAATGGATAATGATTATTCCCGTTGTTATAACTAGGATTAAAATTTCTATTATTAGAATAAGAATTTTTTTTATAACTATCATTTTTATAACTATTTGAGTTATCTTTTTTTTTATTAAAATTATTTTGATTATTTTTTTTAAATTCTGTACGAATACAAAAATCTTCATACATTCTTTCATTCATTATATCTATAATTTTATCTATATCTTTTTCTTTATAAATTTTTTCTAATAAGACACCTTGTGTCGTTCTTTTATTGCATTTACTAGAAAGGTATCAATTGTACTTAAATCTATATAATTTTCCTCATCATAATAAGCTTCTAATTCATTTGCCTTATATCTAATATTTTGAATTTGATTAACTAAATCACTTACCGAAACAACTTTTATGTTACCAATTTTTTTGAAAATTTCTGTCGGTTCCACATTTGGTCTGTATCTTCGTTTTAGAGTTTGTTTTATCAGATTCCAATTGTCTGGTTGTGGTATGTTGATGATTGTGTTCTTAGCTTCACCTTGAATTTTCTCGTTGTAAATTGCTCTAACTACAGATTTTTTGTATTCCACATTACTAATCGTTGATAGATGATATTCAATGCTTTTTAAAAATGAAGTTATTGTGAAATCACCTCGTCCGGTAAAGATGTTCATATGTTTTATCTCTTTCACAGCTTTTTCTCGATTTTCCATTACTGCATTTTGATTTTGAACTTGTTGCATTTGTTGCATTTGTTGTAGTGCTTGAGCAAATTGATTTAGTTGTAAATCTTTCTCTTGTATTTGTTGTAGTAGTTGTCCTACATCTGCTTGTTCTACTTGTTGTGCTACGTTTTGTGTTTCCATATTTCTATTTTTATTGAAGATGCTAGTTCTATCACATTTTTTCATGCACTTTTAATGTAAAAACAGAGTTTATAATTTCTTCACTTTTTTCTTAAAATTTTTTTTTTTTTTTTGTTTAAAAGCAATTTAATATTACTATTGTTAATATATATTTTTTTTTTTTTTTGTGTTTATTAAAGTTTATTGCTTCCGGTAATGAGTCCGTAAGAAGCCAGTAATTTTACACGATTTTTTGTTTTAAAGAAGTTATTTTATTATATATTTTTGTGTTTTTTTTTTTTTTTTTTTTTTTTACAAATTTATTAATGTTTATTGCCTCAGGTATATTCCAAAAGAGGTCACTAATTTGATTTGTATTTGATTAATCACTGTTAAAATTTATATTTATTTATTAAGGTTCTTAATCACTGGATTTCTATCTACGGACAGAAATCCTACCGACTGCGCCAATTAAATTATTTATTTTAAAATAATTATAAAAAAAAATGAAAGATGAATTTATTTTTATTTTATTCTTTAACATTTATTTGACAATAAAATAACTTAACAATAATTAAATGCTAATAAAAACGAATTTTAAGAAAGAAAGTATATCGACCGAACTGTCTGGTGTCCTTTAGTGTAATCATCTCTTCTTTCTTTTGTAAAATTCTTATATTTTAAAAATAAACTGAATGCAAACAAAACTGTACTTGCAATGTTATTATTTAGTGTCATATTACATACTTTTAATTATATTGAGATTTCTCAATAGTTCAATAACATAATATGTTATTTTATTAGTATAAATTGTTATACATACATTTTGTATTATCAGCAATATCGACCTTTTTCAATGTTACAAAATGTTTTCAAGTACGGTTTTGCTTTATCAGCATTTGAACTTATGTGCTAAAACAATTCTTAATGTTTTAATATTTTATTTGAGTTTTAGTGTAAAGTGCTGTTTAGGTAATTATTAGCACTTGACAATATTTCATCATAATTATTACTTTTGTTTATCATTAGTTTTGGAGGGTCTTGACAGTTATTCGAAGATGAAGATTTATATGTAACTCACGCGGTAAACATAAATTATCGCTATTTTTTATTGCTATTATTCCTCTCCTTTTTAAGCATTCCTCACCAAAATTTGAATATTTATTACTTCTAGCTCTACCAACGGGTAATTTAACATGGGTAACTGTTAAACAAAAAGTGTCTGTACTTAAACCTGTAGACGTAAAATAAAAATAGTTTATAATAAATTAAGCCAAAAATGTATTATAAATAACTACCTTCAGAATTACTTTGGAAAACATTAGAAATTACATCCCAAACGTCACTAAATTTTGGTTCATGAGCGGATCTAAAACTGAGATACGCAGGACCTTGATGTTCAAAGCTCTCTCCACAAAATGTTAACCCAATCTTATCCCTGGAATTCACATCTTTCACAGCAATGTTGATTATTTGATTTATAGCATCCTTAATCCAGCTAATTGGTTCTCTATTGTCAGGTACGGATTTAATTACAAATTTTATTTTGTGCCCGTTCATATTAAACCGTTTAACAAATATCGAATTTTCACTTTCGATTATATAAGGTGTTATAGTTTCGGTAAGAAACTTTTGTAAGAAATTTTTTTCGACATTTTCTTTATACGAATTTTAGATGTTAAATGCTTGAATAACAGAATAATATTAAATTTTTAATACAGATTCACTCTGTTAAATGAACAATTACATTGTAATCAAAGGTCGTTTTAATAAATTATAGTTGTTTAATTAGAATCCCATATCTTAAAATAGAAAGAATTGAAAAACAAAAAGCAATATAAATTTATCTTCAATACATTTTAATTAGTATAAATACATTGGGATTTTATACAAAAAATATCAGTTTAATTTCAAACAAGCAAGATATGGCACAGGAATATTTAAACTTCTTCATAACTGCAGAAGAGGCTGCAACTGCTACAGCTGCTACTACTAGTACAGCAGTGCGTCTTCCTGCGAAAAGGAGAAAGGCGAAAAATGAAGATGACGCTTCTACTCATTTTCATCAACAACAACAACAACTACATCAACAGCATCATCATCAACAACAACATCAACAATCACAACAACAGCAACAACCGCAGCAACACCAACAACAGCAACTACAACAACAACAAGATTATCAGAGTAAGGCAACATCAAATCCCATCAGAAAAAGAAAACTGGCGGAATTATTTAATTTAAAAAAAAAAAATTTTTAAAAATTTTTAAAAGTTAAAGATATGGAGCCAAGTAGGCTCTATAAAATAAATAAAATTAAAAAGTAAAACACTGTTTACGGTGAAAAATGGATCTTCGAGACCCTAAATAATATTATATTTATACCGCATCAAAAAGTTGGGGTATTTGAAGATAATGTTTTCCGTGAGGAAATCGAAAAAAATGAATATTTCCTCATAAATGAGGAAAGCCAATTAAATTTAAAAGAAGAACTCGCTACAAATCAGTAATAGTTTTAGACTAATTTTATATAAAAAATTTTATTTAATAAAAAAAATTTTATTTCAAAGAAATTTTCTACTGTTTTTAATTTATTTTCATTTTTCAGATGTTAAGATTTTATTTCATTTTTCAGATGTTAAGATGTTATTTTATTTTTCAGATGTTTTCAGGTGCTTATTAGAATTTTATTTTACAGATATTAAACAATATTTGTTGAATTTATCCAAGTATTATGTGTGTCATCAAAACCTAGCCATTTAACAAAAAGTCTATTTCCTTGCTTTTTCAGAATTTTTTCTACAAGATAAGTATCTGGATATTTTACAGGTGTAAGCTCAGCTTGATAAAAAACCCCCAGAAATTGGTGTATCAGTATAGTCCGATAATTAATATGTAACAGGATAAGTATTATTGATTTCATCAATCTTAAATACTTCAGCTAACCAATTCGGTTTATAACCTTTTTCGAAATGACCTTTATATTTACTTATTCTTACAAAATGTCCAGTTTTATATTTACTTTTTTGAAAAATTTTAGGCTCAGTATATACATTCCGCAGTATATTTTTTTCGTTTTTCTTTGTAATTTTTTCAGGAGGAAGTTTTGTTGTGCTATGTTTTGTTGAATTATATTCTTTTATTAATGATTGTATAATAGGTAACCATTTATAATTCCCGTTTAAACTAAATTTTTTCCACATAGAATTTTTCAATGTACGGTTAAATCGTTCAACAATTGATGCTTTTAATTCGCTAAATGTGTGATAATGATTGATTGATTTTTCTTTCATATAATTTTGAAATTGTAATAATTAATCAAATCAGGTATCATTTCGACTAAATCGATTTGCCACGTGTCATTTAGACCTTTCTGTTTGAATTTTCTTCTAAGAAATTTACGTCTTGCCTGTCTATGAATTTCAGTCACTATTTGAGCTCTTGACATTTTGTTTTAAAAATGTTAAAGGTAATGTTATAATAATTATTATATATAAAATGATAGACCAAAGCATGGTTTAAACTAATGATCTAATTGAGTTTAATTTGCTTTTATACTTTTCTACATGAATATATAACTCAACTTTTATTTTCAAATTTAATTCACTTCCATTCTGACTGCTCAACAACTCACTGAAATGCTGCCTGTTTCCACATCATTTCCATTTAAAGAAACTGTAGATGATGTAAATACACAAGGTCAGATACAAGAAAATGAAATTACGTCCACCATGGACGACGAAGATTTAGCAGAAACTGAGGAATTTATATCACCGTTCCAGATAGTTGAATTAGAAGACGAAGAAGAAGAAGTGGAAGAAGAAATTGAGGAAGATGAGGAAGCAATTCCATTTAATGAAATTTGGGACATAAATAATCAGCAGGGAGATCTTGATTATTTCAATGATTTAATAATCCTAAATAATTTTAATTAAATAATCTAATGAAAGGTGTACAGAAAAATATTTGTCTATCTAAAACATATAATTAAAAAATAAAAATTTTTATATTATTTGTTGTGATTTATTTTGTTTGTTTTATGTAGTATATTACAGATTTGTTCCTTTAAAATTACAGGAATTTCATGTACAATGTAATTGAATAATTACATTGTACATTAAAACGTTGTATTGGTACATAAATTTCTCTTTCTAACCTAAATACTTGTTGTTCGACACATAAATTTAGATATTCCTGAACATAGTCTTTTACATTTAACTCAGCAGATTTATAATAGATCATCACTGCGTGAAGAAAATCGCTCAAATTGTAAAACTGCTCTGCTTCTTCTTTGTTAATACTTATACTTTGTCCGTTCGCTGATTTTAGTCCATGATGAAAGTTCTGCTTTACATCTTTTATTATCAGTTTATCGAGTTTTTTGTTAAATTCGTAATAAAATTTATTTCATTCATGATATTTTAAGACAATTGACTTTTTACCAATACGGTGAATTATACTTGAGGCTTCAAATGACTCACAGTCAAATCCAACAGCAATTTTTAATGTATGACTCTTATTGAGAAAATATGTGTAACTTAGCAATAAATTTGGGTTCTGACCTGGTGCTTCCATTCCTTTAATTTTACTAAAACCTGTTTATATTGTTTTTATTATTTATACATTTTAGGAACACAAATTTGTAATGAGTTATATTTTCCAAATACATTTTGAAAGGTACTAAAAATATACTTATCGTTTTCTATTTTTAATTTATTTCTATTTTATTAAATTTTTTTAAAAAAGCGTTCATACTATAACCGCAACATCTATACCACGTATAAACACAACAATATTGCCCACAGACATCTGAATAGTTACTTTGTAACTGTTTCTACAGTTACATTAAAATTATACATTGGTTTTCTAAGTAACTTAAAATTTCTAATTTATCTGGTTTTCCACCAAATGAATCAAAATATTCAACACAGCCATTCTTTGGCTTAAAAATAGCTAACCAATGTGTTCCTGGATCTTTTCATTTATCAGTTTTTACAATTAAAAAAGTTTGTTTTTCAATTATTCGGGGAAGTTGATCCAGAGCAAAAACTCCTTTAAAAAATTTACGTGTGTGTTTGTTGCATCTTAATACGTCACTTATCTCTAGGGTATTCATCAATCAAATTGACTCAAGTCATATACTTTAGTTGTTTCTTTAATATAATGTGATAAAAACTCTTTTTTGATTTTTTTTTTTGTTATAATAACATCAAATTTTTCTAGTATTTGACAGAGCTCTTTATTTATTTTATCGGTGTATACAGTTCCAAAAGAGTAATTATCAAAATTATAATTTATAAAATCCCTAGTTGGAAATTTATACCTGAGCTCTCTTACAAACTTTTTACAAGGTTCTTTAAAACCAACTATACAAATATCTTTCGCAAACAAGGTATTATTATCATCACTACAAAATGTTCCACTACAAAATCATCACTACATCCAGAAGTGCACAACACAGTGACATTTTGTCAAATATTCAAATTTACTTTTATGTATGCTATTTATAGGTTTGAGAATATATTTCGGTTTTTATCAATTTGTAAACTTGCATCAAATTCTCCATAAACAATAGCAGTCAGTGTAGATGTAAATGGTTTTGATAGCCTTGCCTCAATTCTAACTGTACCTTGATTTAGTAGACCTTGACACACTTCATTTCCTGATGCATCTGGAGTTAAATCAAAAGCTAGAATGAAAAACCCATTACTAAACATGGTTTTTGTTATCTGATGACCTTTATCATTATGGTAAATTCCAGTTCCTGAAAAAAGTGTACTGTATGCTCTTGTGCAGCAATTATTTTCATCTGAAAAACTGGTTTCAATTGCTGAATTAGGTATTTGAACACCATTTACGTTTGACACAAATTGTGAAATATCAAAATTGTTAAAATTGTATGGGTTTTTTGACCTTTTTCCAGAGTAACCTGTATTTTCTGTCATACAAAAAATTATTGTGTTTGGTAACTGTCCAATAAAAACATTATCAAGTGATATTGATGAACTATTGTGTGGAATGGTAAAAGTTTTTACCTCTACCCGTTTGTAATTGTATTTGGCATTAGTTTTTTCCAATACAGCACTATGTGCTAATAGCACACTAGGATTAATTGTTACATGTCTCATAAATAAAGTGGCTTCTAAAATTTTCAGTTGAGATTCATCAGTATCATCTGCAAAGAGGTAAACATCTGGTTTTTCTAATGTTAGGACAACTCGAACATCGACATTGTTTATGAGAAGTGTAGGTTGGTTAAACATATCTAAATGTAGTTTCCCCATAAGTTCCACTACATTGCTATTTTGGTATAATTTTTAACATTCTTTTGAACCACTATTATCTGTTTTAGCTATATTTGGCTTATCCAGCATCCATCCACCACACTCCAAATGCGTTGTAGCGGCATCCGTTCCATAATTTAACAATGATTCAATATAAGCTCTGTAATGATAATTGCCATCTGATGGAGATATATTCTTTCCATTTAGTTGAACATTGCATTGTTTTATTAATGAATGTAACATATTATTAACCACACTTGGTTGTTGTATAGGTGTTCCATCAGTTTTTTATCTTTATTCCATTGAGTTCCATCTTTTTTTAAAATTTGTACTTTTAACTTTAGATACGTCGAAGACAAGTCTCTATATGTATCACCATGCCCTAGTGAAACAAATTCTATGACATATGGATTATCTAAAGAAGTAATAGGGTTATAGGAAACTTCTTCAGATCGTAAAATACTTGACTGAATAGGTTGTGTTTTAAAAATATCAAGCTCTGATTTCATACATTCAATCATAATTATTCAAAAATATCTTTTTGTTTGTTTTTGTTATTAACTTTGCGTCTCTTCGACGTAAAATAATTTAAATTATTAATGAGAGGTCTTTTTATAGGTTTTCTTCGTTTTCTTTTGCCTTGTCCATACATTTCATTGAGTTTCCGAACTGCACCTCGTCTTACATTTTTCATTATCTCTTTACTTCGATCTTGATTCGAAAAGTCTTTTACATTTGCACCTGTGGCAATATCAGATAATGCATTAATACCAGAGTTAATAACCTCTTTTTTTAATATATTAGCTCCAGACGTAAATATTGGTTTTAAATATCTAAAAAGACCACCGACAAAGCTCCCTAACCCTCGTCGCCTTTGGTAAGGTACAATTGAGTATAACAAAAGACCAATATCCTCAAGACCTTTTCCTGATTGAACTAAATAATATTTGTAGTACGCTCTCTCCATAATGAATAAAATAAAATAATATATAGTTTTGTAAAATCGCTTTTATTTATACTTTTTTAAAATGTAATACAATTTTTGTTGGAATTTAACTATTGGAATAGATTATTTTGTATCCATATTTATCACATAAAAGTAATGAAATGTTATTAAATGATTTCTCCACATTGCAATATTGAATATTACTGAATTCTTTTACAGTATCAGTGAAAGAATTTTGTATATTAACAGATGTTAAACACCTTATATCTTTATCACCTATTTTTTGCGGTTAAGTTATATCTGTGTATATAAAAAACATATCTGGTTTACTAATGGGAGTCAATTGTACACTATCTATAAAAGTTTTGAAAGCTTCTATTACACGTGATTTATATTTTTTAAAATCTACAACTTTAAAAGATACTTGATTGAAACATGTTGTCAAAAGTCCTTCGAGGGTATAAGTGTAATTTGCTCTTATTTTTATATCTATTTTAGGCTTAGTAGCACATATTGTGGTGTCACTTAAATTTTTAGGCATCTCCTCAGTTTTTATTGGTTGTGTATAATGAACTTCATCGTTTATAAAATTAAAAATTCCCCAAATTAACTGTCGTTCAACTTCTTTTCTTGTAAACCTCTTAAGTGGGCGTATATTTTGAATTAGTGTTGGTAGTAGAAAAAACATTCCAGTCGCATATCATTTGTTTTACTATGTATGGAATATATGATGTTCCAACTCCTATCATATCTTTCTGCATACCTTTAATAAATATTTGAGTACTTTTTTCCCATTCTTCACCATACACATTTGGAACGAAATCATTAACATACATTTCTGAAATACCGACTTTCCACCTTGAATCACACATGTATTTATTCATTTTATTTGTAAAAGATGGTAATGAATTTTCTGGATAATAGTTGATAGATGAGATGAGTAAAAACACATAAAAGTCATCATTTACTTGTATGTTGTCCATGAGCTTACGGATTTATTCTTACGAATTGGAAAATTAAGTTCTGTTTGAGTATTACCTACTGCTGACCTTAAAATACGTCTTGATGAATTATTCAACTCTTTGCTATTTATAGTTTTTTCTTTTTTCGTTGGTGGGCTTGGGCTATCTAAAGGAACAGTTATAATGTCTCCTATATCAGTTTCAAAAATTTGTACATTTTGATTTCTAATTGATTTTCTTTTTCTAAGATGTTCTCAAACTGAAGCACCTGACAATGCTTTTCTTAAAACATTTTCTTGAATTTCATCATCAAATACTTGGTCATCAGCATCATTTTCATACACTTCTTCTTCCTCAGGTACAACATTTTCTTGAATTTCATCATCAAATACTTGGTCATCAGCATCATTTTCATACACTTCTTCTTCCTCAGGTACAACATTTTGTTGAATTTCATCATCAAATACTGCGTCATCAGCTTCTTTTTCATATACTTCTTCTTCTTCACAAATATTACAGATAAATTTCTATGATGTGATCCTCTAGTAAATAAATCACATACAAACTTATCATGAGAACTTAACATCATATCATCGATAATAACTAACAAAAGTTCTTGATTATCATTAAAATATAGTTACTATATTCAACATCTTTCATATATAGTGGAACAGCATTTTTGTCTGGATTACACCAAATAATTCTATTAAAACGTGGTAGTATATTTTCTTCTTTATATTTTATTAAATTACGAATAAATGTGGTTTTACCACAGCAGGATGGCCCCGCCACCATCATTGTAAATGGGTGGAACAACATAGTTGTATTAGTTAAAACAATCATTGCTAACCTATATTTATATGAACAGCTCTTTTTCGAAATGAATATAAATGTAAATTTAGTTATTTCATTGAACATTCTTTTACAAAACTTTCTACATGGTTAAATAAATTTTTATAGTTGACCTACAATTTTTGCAAGGAAATGAAAAAGAGTTAGCCATACTTTCCTAAAAGAGTTAGCCATACTTGAAAAAGGAAGTTTAATTCCAACTGTGTATCATTTCAAAGCACCGTACCCCGCAGAAGAGCTTAGTCAAGATGTGAAATATAATAACCAGTATTGCGAAAATAAAATAAATGGACTTAGATGGAATAACGGTTTAGTTGAATATTTAGATGTAAAATGTATTATATTAAAACACTATTTAGAGTCAGCGGAAAAAATTTATGTTAAAGGAGAATAAAAAAAAATTTCCTTCAAAAGTACATTGACAATGTTAAAATAGAAGATCTAAGCAGAGACTTGCCATCATTACAAAAGATTGAAAACTTTAATTCAAATTGTCCTATACACTTATCAAACAAGAGTTTCAGATGTGCTGTTAAAAATTGTTTTAATGTATATATGCATCTTTTAAAAGCAAAAATGTTAGATTAAGACCATCAATTTTCATACTTGCACAATATGAGTTTAAATATCTTTTCTTTTATATCTCCTTTACGTATGTAGGTATATTTTATTAAGCATGCGATTTTGCGCAATTTAAAAAAATAAACTTGATTTGACCTGAAAAAAATCATCTCTCTATTTGTATGATATCCTATTAGAAAGTATCAATGAATTTATTGAAAAACCTAAATATCCTAAACTTGTTCAGTTCATTAACATTAACTAACAACTTCTACAGTACCAACAACCTTCAGTTCCTACTATACAACCACTTGCAACTTATAAGTTAACAACCCATGCTTATAACCTAAACTTGTTCAGTTCACTAACCTTGCCTAACAACTTCTACAGTACCAACAACCTTCATTTCCTACTATACAACCACTTGCAACTTATAAATTAACAACCCATGCTTATAACCTAAATCAAAGCAAACAAAACAAGTTTTGACCTACTTACCAAGAATAACCTACATTAAACCCGTCAATCAAAATATAGGTCAGTGGACGTGATCTTCGGTGCGATATGGCATAATTTTTTCCCATCCCCAAGTGCAGGATTACCTACTCTCAACATAATAATACAACAAGAGAGCAAAATGGAAAACACAGAAAAAGAATAAGAACTCCACAAGAACCGCAGACACATCATCAACAACATCATCATCAACAACCACAATAGCAACAACATCAACAATTTCAACAACAAGAAGAAGAAATCATTCTTCTTCAAGAAGAACCACCAGCAAAAAAAAGCTTCAAAGAAGCTTTTAATAAAAAAAATTTGAACTAGAAAGAGTTTCTTAAAAACAAAAGATATGGAGCAAGATGTTTTATATCACGGAATAAATGTAAAACAAATCAAGACCATTAATGATCTTAAGTGTGTCTATATTTTTGAAAATTCTGATTTTGTTAAAGAAATAAAAGAAAAAGAAAATTTTTTATGTAGAGATGAAAATTCAAATTTAAGTATTATAGATATATCTGAGTCTTTTGGTAAAATATATGTAAATTACCAATAAATAATGTAAATTGGTTTGTAGTTATAAGTTTTCATTATTCATAAATAAATATAAAATTTAAATAAAGCAACTAAATAAATTCTTTTATTTAGTTGCTTTATATTTCAGATTCAGTTTTATATGTACCTAAATAGTTACAAAAGTGATTTATTTAATATTTTTTTCGTAAAAACACAGGTATTTCATAAAAGAGCTGAGAAAAATTACATCATACATTAAATTTTTGAACCGTAATTTAAATCTCTACTTTCAAACTTATAACATTTTTTTTTTACAGATCTTTATGTATTTCTTTTACTATTTGAGATTTTGAAATGATTTCTGCACCATCTAATTAGTTTTAAAAATCAAGTTTACATTACTTTATTTATATACTCTGAAAATTTTCGAATTTTGACTGGGTTCTACAGTATATCACGCAGTTCAATTTTGGTAAGATATTTTATAAAAATGGCAGCTGATTCAACAACATTTCCATTTACTGAGGAAACTGCCATAATCAGTATACAAAATGAGGTTCAAGTTGATGAAATTACATCCACTGTAGATTAGGAGGAATTAATGGAAACTGAAAAATTCATACCGCCATTTCAAGTCTTAGATGAAGATATAGTGGAGCAACAAATTTCGGAAATAAATAACCAAGAAGGAGATCTTGACTATTTTGCAGAACTTTTTAGAAATAATATATAGTCCAAAACAATATATGTATAAGAATATTTATGTAAATGTATATGTATCTACTATATATAAGTAATTCATAATAAAAAACCAATTAAATAAAATTTAAAAATTTTGTCATTTATTGTTGTTCTTGTTTAAAATATTAGAAATTTTATTTTCTAGTTGTACAAGTATTTCAAAAAACAATTTAGAATAATTGAATTGAACACTACAACGTTGTATTGGAATAAATATTTCTTCGTGTAATTTCATAACATATTTTTCTTCACCCGTTTTTATATATTTAATAATGGTTCGAACACAAATTTGATGTTGAGTTAAACATATTTTCTCAACAAAAAACAGTCATTAAGAGTTCTTGTTGGTTGTATTTGTAGCGGCTTGCATTTTTCATCGTTCCAATATGATAAGACAGCTATTTTAAAATATCGTGATTGGTGTAAATTCTATCAACAATTTTATGAAAGGTACTCGAAACAATCAATAAAGAATACAAAATTATGTTTACAATATGGGTTAAGAATGGTTATTGGCCGATGTCTTAGCATTAACAAAGAGGAAGCTGACACATTTTACAACTTAATTGATTTTCTTTAAACTGAAATGATACAAAATAAAAATGCTGAATCAAATGTCGTTCAACTTCTTTTCATGTAAACCTATTAAGTGGGCGTATACTTTGAATTAGTGTTGGTAGTAGAAAAATTTTCCAGTCGCATATCATTTGATTTTCTATGAATGGAATATATGATGTTCCAACTCCTATCATATCTTTTTGCATACCTTTAATAAATATTTGAGTACTTTTTTCCCATTCTTCACCATGCACATTTGGAACGAAATCATTAAAATACATTTCTGAAATAGCGACTTTCTACCTTGAATAACACATGTATTTATTCATTTTATTTGTAAAAGATGATAATGAATATTTTGAATAATAGTTCATAGATGAATCATTAAGTAAAGTGACATAAAATTCATCATTTACTTGTATGTTGTCCATGAGCTTGGGGATTTATTCTTACGAATTGGAAAATTAAGTTCTGTTTGAGTATTACCTGCTGCTGACCTTAAAACACGTCTTGATGAATTATTCAACTCTTTGCTATTTATAGCTCTTCTTTTTTCGTTGGTGGGCTTGGGCTATCTAAAGCAAAAGTTATAATGTCTCCTGTATCAGTTTCAAAAATTTGTATATTTTAATTTCTAATTGATTTTCTTTTTCTAAGATGTTCTCCAACTGAAGCACCTGACAATGCTTTTCTTAAAACATTTTCTTGAATTTCATCATCAAATACTTGGTCATCAGCATCATTTTCATACACTTCTTCTTCCTCAGGTACAACATTTTCTTGAATTTCATCATCAAATACTTGGTCATCAGCATCATTTTCATATACTTCTTCTTCCTCAGGTCAACTTGTATTCCAACATTTTTATATTCAGGAAAATGCGACTGAGATTTCGCATCTGTATACATTGGTTTTGCAAGAGTTTAAGTACCTTGTGTTTCCGTAATTTTTACTTTTTCCTCTTTATTTCTAGGAAGTTCTCGTTTTTTGTTTCTTATTTTATTTTGTCTGTATAAATACCATTTTTGAGTGTCCGTAAGATAATTATTTATCAATATTTTTTTCATAATTTTATCCAACTCATTGACAGTACTGCATCAAGAAGTGTAGGTAAAAATCCACCACGTTGAATAATAATTTTTCTTTTGCTATTTATAGATTTTTTACGGCAAATGAGTGATCTTAATTCCTTTTTATACTTTCGTAATTGTGTTGTTGCTATTTTACTCAGATTAAAATTACCTTTTAAAATATTTAACGCTATTTCACAAATTGGTTTAATTAATTCAAGGTCACACGATTGGTCTTCAAACGTTAGTCTTCTCCAAATTGTTCTAATTGATCTCTCGTACAATAACACAAACCTTTTTCAAATATGTCACTTCTTAATCGAAGTATATCATTAACGTCTTGAGTAAGATCTATTAATATATAGCCGTATGGGACTGACGCCACATCATTATATACTTTTTCAAATGATTTGATTAGATTGGGATATATTTGGCAAGCTAAAGGTAATATCGGCGAATTATCTCTTGGATTTCTGAAAAGTACTAAATATATACAGTTAAGTGAAATATCTCTTGAAAATTTAGCCTGGGGAAAAACATTTTGTATTACAAATATTACAGATAAATTTCTATGATGTGATCCTTTAGTAAATAAATCACATACATACTTATCATGAGAATGTAACATCATATCATCGGTAACTATTAACAAAGGGTTTTGATTATCATTAAAATCTGGAATAGTGTTATTATATTCTACATCTTTGATATATTTTGGAACGGCATTTTTGTCTGGATTACACCAAATAATTCTATTAATATATGGTTGTATATTTGTTTTTATATTTTATTAAATTATGAATAAAAATGGTTTTAATACAGCATGATAGCCTACCATCATAGTAAATGGGTGAAAGAGCATAGTTATATTAGTTAAAAACTAACACTGGTAACCTCTATTTATAGGAAAAAGCTCTTTTTCCGAAGTGAATATAAATATAAATGTAGTTATTCTAATGAACATTCTTCCATAAACCTTCAACATGAATAATCAAATTTTCGTAGTTGACAATTTTTAAAACGAAATGAAAAGCAATATTTTTTAAAAGAGCTGGTTTTACTAAATAAAGGAAGTTTAGTTCCTACTATATATAACTTCAAACCACCATACTCTGCAGAATAACTTAGTCCAGAGGAAAATTATAATAACCAGTATTGCGAAAATAAAATAAATGGACTTAAAAGGAATAACGGTTTAGTTGAATATTTAGACATATTTTAAAATACTATGTAGAATCAGCTGTTGGACTTATATCTAAACAAGGATATCGCTTATCAAACAAATCAGTCAATTATTACCATAAATGGTTAATGTGGGAAGAAAAACAAAAAAAAATAAAAATTCAGTATAGTGGTAATGGAAAAGAAAACTTTATTTTTGGTCTTCGTGTTAACGGATATTGTACAGACACAAAACAAATATTTGAGGTTTATGGCTGTTATTACCATGGCCATTCAAATGTTCAAAAATAATAATGATACCTATATTTTTGAAACACATTATGAGGCTACATTATCCATAACCAATAATTTACACTCTTTAGGTCATCAAGTAATTCAAAAGTGGTAGTATGAATTTCGAAACGAACAAAAGTTCTCCACTAAAACCACGTGATGTGTTTTATGGCGGTATGGAAAATTTCTAGTGGGTCATCCAAAAGTTCATGTTGGACAAATTGAGTGCAACAAATTAAATTTAAATAATACTAATAATAAAGACATTAATAAAGGCATTGATACTTCCTCCAGAAAAACTCTATCACCCGGTTTTGCCTATCAATCAAAATAATAAGACAATGTTTGCCTGCTGTCAAACATGTAGCTTGGAAATGAATAATGATGACTGCTTTCATGACAATCGTAGTAGATAAATTTTAGGAACATATGGGTTATAGATGAAGTAAGAGAAGCTGTTAAACAGGGATACAAAATTTTGAAAATATACGAGGTATAGCAGTATACTGTTAAACAATTTAATTCCCTTACGTCACAACAAGGAATTTTCACTGAAATGATGAACAAGTTCCTGAAAATTAAACATGAACCTTCTGCCGGGCGAACCTTTTGTAGAGCACCAAAGGGAAAGTGCAAATATTTAGAAAACTTTTCCAAAGTGAAAGACATAAATTTATAGTTTAACGAAATAGAAAAAAATCCTGGACTTAGATAATTAGCTAAATTAATGTTAAACTCTTACTGAGATAAATTTGGGCAGACAAAAAATCAATCAAAAACTGCAATCATAAATGAGCCAAATGAATTATTTACTCTTCTTATTGATCCTTCCAAGAGTGTAAATCAAATAACTCTAATAAACAAAAAAACAGTTTTTGTAAATTGGGAATATAAAGAAGAAACAGCTGAAATTATTTATTATTAACAGTAACGTTTTTATAGCTGCTTACACTACCACACAAGCTCGTTTAAAATTGTATTCTTAGTTAAACGATTTAAAAGAACGAGTTTTGTATTACAATACTGATTTAATAATATATGTAGCACATGAAGGAGAATATAACCCTTCAACAGGAGTTTTCATAGGAGATATGACAGATGGACTTGAAGAATATGGAATAGGACGTTGCATTACAGAATTTGCCAGTGGAGGTGCAAAGAACTATGCATACAAAAAATATACTACCAACTCCAAATGTGATAAACTGTTTGCAAAGCCAAAGGTATTGGTTTAAATTATAACGCTTCACAAGAAATAAATTTTGGCTCTATGAAACAATTAGTTACAAAATTGAACAATTTTCAACAAATAAATATAACATTTCTTAGTACTCGTGGAACATACGATCACAGAGTCAACACTGTTGCTGAAAGAAACACATATTGAATCAATTCCAGAAAACGAGTTTTTGCAGATGATTATACTTCAGTTTCTTATGGCTTCAAAAAGAGAGAAATTTAAAAATTATTGTTAATATATTGTAAAAATTTTATATTAATCTATTAAATTACTGTATTGAAAAAAGAAAATCTTTTAATTTAACCGTTTTTAATTTTCAAAATATAGTCGAAAATTAATTGTTTATTTTTATTTTATTTTATTTATTAAACCAAAGCAAGGTTTTTACATAAAAAATCTTACAGCTAAAAAAAATTAATGCTAACAAAATACACAAACAATAGCAAATAAAAAACATTTTTGATTACTAAGCTAAAAATTTACAATGAAAATTTTATAATTTGCACTATATATTAAATTTGAAAACAATAAAAAAAAATGCTTACAGAACAAAAACACAGTATGAGCGTATAATTAAGTGGAATGTACAATATGAACTTGAACTTGAATTAAATATATTATTATTATTATTATTATTATTATTTTTTTTTTTAAATGTTTACAAAGTAATTAGGTAATTTAAGTAATTAAGTCATTTATGAATTTCTGTGTTAATTTATGTTTAAAAGAATTTCTTGATCTGTCTGGTGAAAAAAGATGACTGTGTTTGTTGAATGTAGTGCAACATCTGTTTATTGGCTCATTTCTTCCATATTCTGTTCTGTGTGTATTTTCTAGTAAAAATTTAGTGTTTCTTGTATTTCTGACTACATTGTTTAATCTAACCTTATTTACTAAGAATTGAACGTCAATATTATTTTTTATGATGTCAAAAGTAAAGCAGGATGAAAGCATTTGCCTGCGTGAAGATAAGGTTAACATATTCAATGATTTAAGTCTTGTAGAGTAGCTTGGAAGAGTAGAATAGTCTATAGGATTATATTGGTTTCTCAAGGCAAACAAAAGGAATTGTTTCTGAACGGATTCTATCCTATTGGAATGTAATTGAAACACTAGATCCCATACGATATTACCGTATTCTAGAATAGATCAAACTAACGAGCAGTAAAGAGCTTTTGTCACTGCTGGGTTATTAAATTCCTTAGCCCTTCTCTTAATAAAACCTAACATTTTATTTGCTTTGGAAATCATATGATCATAGTGAAGATGGAAGTTTATCGTCCAGAAGAATGCCAAGATCGGTCATACAGGACACCCTTTCAAGAACTATGTTATCTATTGTATAGTCGAAAAGCATTGTAAATCTTTTTCGTGTAAAACTTATGACCTTGCATTTCGCTATGTTAAGTTCTAATTTGTTGTAGAAGCACCATTCTTGTAAAGAATGTAAATTTGATTGAAGTAATTCAAAATTGGAACTATTTTTGATAACGTGGTAAATTTTAAGATCGTCAGCAAATGCAATATGTGGTACACCTTCTAGTTTTTTAGAAAGATCTGATATAAAAATATTAAATAGAAGTGGGCCTAAATGGCTTCTTTGTGGCACTCCCGAGGTGACATTAATTGTGTTCGATAAATAACCTTGGAATTTAATATTTTGAGTTCTTTCAGTAAGATAAGAGCAAAGCCAAGTAAGGAAAGAACCTGAAATGCCTAAAGTTTCAAGTTTTTTAAACAAAATATTGTGATCAACACGATCGAAAGCTTTGCTAAAATCCGTGTAAATAGCATCAACTTGATAACCATTTTCCATTTCAGTTAGTATTTCCGATGTGTAAACCGTAAGATTGGTTGTAGTAGAACGACCTTTTGTAAATCCATGTTGTTGTTCGTTTAATTTTGAATTTATGACGGGTGTTATTTTACTGACTACAATTTTTTCGAACAATTTTGGAATAGTTGATAGGATAGCTATACCACGGTAATTTTCGACGGAAGCTTTGTCACCCTTTTTATGAATGGGGGTTAAAAAAGAAGATTTCCACGCATTCGGAAAAATGCCTGTCGAAAGCGATTGATTAAAAATAAAATGAAGCGGTTGCGTCAAATAATTGGCACAGTTATATAAAAAAGAAGGTGGGATCAAGTCGGGTCCTACACCTTTTTTTGTATCAAGGTTGGTAATTGCTTCAAATATTTCGTTTTCCGAAAGATATAGATCTGTAATAATTGAATTAGATCTATTATGGGAGTTAGAAAATGTAAAATTGGTAGGCGAATCTAATGGCCTATAAACTTTTTGAAAACAATCTGCAAAGAAATTGCAGATTACATTAGGACAAGAAGAAAAAACATTATCTTTAGACATTGAACTTGGATATCCATAGGTTTTCCGTTTTGTATTAATGAAGTCAAAAAACTTTTTTGGATCTATAATTAATTTATTTCCAATTTCATTGACATAATTATCGTATGCTAGATTTGATTTCTGTTTAAATTCAAAAGCAAGATCCTTGTACATGTTCAGTAAATTAACATCAGGATCCTTTGTAACTTTAATTTTTTTGTAAAGTTTGTTGCGTTGATTACGCAATGTCCTAATTTCTCTATTAAGCCAAGGTTCTGTTGTTTTATCTTTTTTACGAATTTTTGGCACAAAGGAGTTAATTATGTCGAAAATTTTAGAGTAAAAGATAGAAATTGAAGAGTTAATATCCTGTTGTATTAACAGATCGTCCCAATTTAAAATTTTATTTTATTTTAATTTTATTTTATTTTATTTATTAAACCAAAGCAAGGTTTTTACATAAAAAATCTTATAGCTAAAAAAAATTAATGCTAACAAAATACACAAACAATAGCAAATAAAAAACATTTTTGATTACTAAGCTAAAAATTTACAATGAAAATTTTATAATTTGTACTATATATTAAATTTGAAAACAATAAAAAAAAATGCTTACAGAACAAAAACACAGTATGAGTGTATAATTAAGTGGAATGTATAATATGAACTTGAACTTGAATTAAATATATTATTATTATTATTTTTTTTTTTTAAATGTTTACAAAGTAATTAGGTAATTTAAGTAATTAAGTCATTTATGAATTTCTGTGTTAATTTATGTTTAAAAGAATTTCTTGATATGTCTGGTGAAAAAAGATGACTGTGTTTGTTGAATGTAGTGCAACATCTGTTTATTGGCTCATTTCTTCCATATTCTGTTCTGTGTGTATTTTCCAGTAAAAATTTAGTGTTTCTTGTATTTCTGACTACATTGTTTAATCTAACCTTATTTATTAAGAATTGAACGTCAATATTTTTTTTTATGATGTCAAAAGTAAAGCAGGATGAAAGCATTTGCCTGCGTGAAGATAAGGTTAACATATTCAATGATTTAAGTCTTGTAGAGTAGCTTGGAAGAGTAGAATAGTCTATAGGATTATATTGGTTTCTCAAGGCAAACAAAAGGAATTGTTTCTGAACGGATTCTATCCTATTGGAATGTAATTGAAACACTAGATCCCATACGATATTACCGTATTCTAGAATAGATCAAACTAACGAGCAGTAAAGAGCTTTTGTCACTGCTGGGTTATTAAATTCCTTAGCCCTTCTCTTAATAAAACCTAACATTTTATTTGCTTTGGAAATCATATGATCATAGTGAAGATGGAAGTTTATCGTCCAGAAGAATGCCAAGATCGGTCATACAGGACACCCTTTCAAGAACTATGTTATCTATTGTATAGTCGAAAAGCATTGTAAATCTTTTTCGTGTAAAACTTATGACCTTGCATTTCGCTATGTTAAGTTCTAATTTGTTGTAGAAGCACCATTCTTGTAAAGAATGTAAATTTGATTGAAGTAATTCAAAATTGGAACTATTTTTGATAACGTGGTAAATTTTAAGATCGTCAGCAAATGCAATATGTGGTACACCTTCTAGTTTTTTAGAAAGATCTGATATAAAAATATTAAATAGAAGTGGGCCTAAATGGCTTCTTTGTGGCACTCCCGAGGTGACATTAATTGTGTTCGATAAATAACCTTGGAATTTAATATTTTGAGTTCTTTCAGTAAGATAAGAGCAAAGCCAAGTAAGGAAAGAACCTGAAATGCCTAAAGTTTCAAGTTTTTTAAACAAAATATTGTGATCAACACGATCGAAAGCTTTGCTAAAATCCGTGTAAATAGCATCAACTTGATAACCATTTTCCATTTCAGTTAGTATTTCCGATGTGTAAACCGTAAGATTGGTTGTAGTAGAACGACCTTTTGTAAATCCATGTTGTTGTTCGTTTAATTTTGAATTTATGACGGGTGTTATTTTACTGACTACAATTTTTTCGAACAATTTTGGAATAGTTGATAGGATAGCTATACCACGGTAATTTTCGACGGAAGCTTTGTCACCCTTTTTATGAATGGGGGTTAAAAAAGAAGATTTCCACGCATTCGGAAAAATGCCTGTCGAAAGCGATTGATTAAAAATAAAATGAAGCGGTTGCGTCAAATAATTGGCACAGTTATATAAAAAAGAAGGTGGGATCAAGTCGGGTCCTACACCTTTTTTTGTATCAAGGTTGGTAATTGCTTCAAATATTTCGTTTTCCGAAAGATATAGATCTGTAATAATTGAATTAGATCTATTATGGGAGTTAGAAAATGTAAAATTGGTAGGCGAATCTAATGGCCTATAAACTTTTTGAAAACAATCTGCAAAGAAATTGCAGATTACATTAGGACAAGAAGAAAAAACATTATCTTTAGACATTGAACTTGGATATCCATAGGTTTTCCGTTTTGTATTAATGAAGTCAAAAAACTTTTTTGGATCTATAATTAATTTATTTCCAATTTCATTGACATAATTATCGTATGCTAGATTTGATTTCTGTTTAAATTCAAAAGCAAGATCCTTGTACATGTTCAGTAAATTAACATCAGGATCCTTTGTAACTTTAATTTTTTTGTAAAGTTTGTTGCGTTGATTACGCAATGTCCTAATTTCTCTATTAAGCCAAGGTTCTGTTGTTTTATCTTTTTTACGAATTTTTGGCACAAAGGAGTTAATTATGTCGAAAATTTTAGAGTAAAAGATAGAAATTGAAGAGTTAATATCCTGTTGTATTAACAGATCGTCCCAATTTAAAATTTTATTTTATTTTAATTTTATTTTATTTTATTTATTAAACCAAAGCAAGGTTTTTACATAAAAAATCTTATAGCTAAAAAAAATTAATGCTAACAAAATACACAAACAATAGCAAATAAAAAACATTTTTGATTATTAAGCTAAAAATTTTCAATGAAAATTTTATAATTTGTACTATATATTAAATTTGAAAACAATAAAAAAAAATGCTTACAGAACAAAAACACAGTATGAGTGTATAATTAAGTGGAATGTATAATATGAACTTGAACTTGAATTAAATATATTATTATTATTATTTTTTTTTTTTAAATGTTTACAAAGTAATTAGGTAATTTAAGTAATTAAGTCATTTATGAATTTCTGTGTTAATTTATGTTTAAAAGAATTTCTTGATATGTCTGGTGAAAAAAGATGACTGTGTTTGTTGAATGTTGTGCAACATCTGTTTATTGGCTCATTTCTTCCATATTCTGTTCTGTGTGTATTTTCTAGTAAAAATTTAGTATTTCTTGTATTTCTGACTACATTGTTTAATCTAACCTTATTTACTAAGAATTGAACGTCAATATTTTTTTTTATGATGTCAAAAGTAAAGCAGGATGAAAGCATTTGCCTGCGTGAAGATAAGGTTAACATATTTAACGATTTAAGTCTTGTAGAGTAGCTTGGAAGAGTAGAATAGTCTATAGGATTATATTGGTTTCTCAAGGCAAACAAAAGGAATTGTTTCTGAACGGATTCTATCCTATTGGAATGTAATTGAAACACTGGATCCCATACGATATTACCGTATTCTAGAATAGATCGAACTAACGAGCAGTAAAGAGCTTTTGTCACTGCTGGGTTATTAAATTCCTTAGCCCTTCTCTTAATAAAACCTAACATTTTATTTGCTTTGGAAATCATATGATCATAGTGAAGATGGAAGTTTATCGTCCAGAAGAATGCCAAGATCGGTCATACAGGACACCCTTTCAAGAACTATGTTATCTATTGTATAGTCGAAAAGCATTGTAGATCTTTTTCGTGTAAAACTTATGACCTTGCATTTCGCTATGTTAAGTTCTAATTTGTTGTAGAAGCACCATTCTTGTAAAGAATGTAAATTTGATTGAAGTAATTCAAAATTGGAACTATTTTTGATAACGTGGTAAATTTTAAGATCGTCAGCAAATGCAATATGTGGTACACCTTCTAGTTTTTTAGAAAGATCTGAAATAAAAATATTAAATAGAAGTGGGCCTAAATGGCTTCCTTGTGGCACTCCCGAGGTGACATTAATTGTGTTCGATAAATAACCTTGGAATTTAATATTTTGAGTTCTTTCAGTAAGATAAGAGCAAAGCCAAGTAAGGAAAGAACCTGAAATGCCTAAAGTTTCAAGTTTTTTAAACAAAATATTGTGATCAACACGATCGAAAGCTTTGCTAAAATCCGTGTAAATAGCATCAATTTGATAACCATTTTCCATTTCAGTTAGTATTTCCGATGTGTAAACCGTAAGATTGGTTGTAGTAGAACGACCTTTTGTAAATCCATGTTGTTGTTCGTTTAATTTTGAATTTATGACGGGTGTTATTTTACTGACTACAATTTTTTCGAACAATTTTGGAATAGTTGATAGGATAGCTATACCACGGTAATTTTCGACGGAAGCTTTGTCACCCTTTTTATGAATGGGGGTTAAAAAAGAAGATTTCCACGCATTCGGAAAAATGCCTGTCGAAAGCGATTGATTAAAAATAAAATGAAGCGGTTGCGTCAAATAATTGGCACAGTTATATAAAAAAGAAGGTGGGATCAAGTCGGGTCCTACACCTTTTTTTGTATCAAGGTTGGTAATTGCTTCAAATATTTCGTTTTCCGAAAGATATAGATCTGTAATAATTGAATTAGATCTATTATGGGAGTTAGAAGATGTAAAATTGGTAGGCGAATCTAATGGCCTATAAACTTTTTGAAAACAATCTGCAAAGAAATTGCAGATTACATTAGGACAAGAAGAAAAACCATTATCTTTAGACATTGAACTTGGATATCCATAGGTTTTCCGTTTTGTATTAATGAAGTCAAAAAACTTTTTTGGATCTATAATTAATTTATTTCCAATTTCATTGACATAATTATCGTATGCTAGATTTGATTTCTGTTTAAATTCAAAAGCAAGATCCTTGTACATGTTCAGTAAATTAACATCAGGATCCTTTGTAACTTTAATTTTTTTGTAAAGTTTGTTGCGTTGATTACGAAATGTCCTAATTTCTCTATCACCACTCACCACTCTGTCATATGCATTTGAAAATGCAAGATCTAACCACTTATTGTTTTTATTTGGGTAATTAATAATTTGTTGTAAATCATTACCATAGAACTCCGTAATAATGTCAAAATCTATTTCATCATGAAAGTTAATTGGTAATAACAAATTATCTGAATCATATTCTATAAAAGATAATGAAGGACGATTGAAATCTCCAAAAATAAAAATTGAATCATCCTCATTCATTTTAGATATAATATAGTGATAAATATCGAAAAATTCAGAATATGAGGAATTGTCAGAATTAGGTGGAAAGTAAACAATTCCTAGGTAAATAAAATTATTACCTAAGTTTATTCTAATAAATTGGTGATCGAAAGTGTGGGACGTCCTAGTGATTAGTGGAACACTAAAAAGGTTATTATTTACTGCAAGTAAGACACCGCCTCCACGGGAACAGAGAAAAAGTCCCTATTCTTTCTATAAATCGACCAATTATTGTCAAGTATTTCTTCATTTATGAAGGAATCGTTTAGCCATGTTTCGGTAATAGCAAGCACACTGAAGTCACAAGACTTGGTATCAACATATAATTTCTTTAGCTTACCTCTCATACCACTACAGTTGTGGTAGAAGAGGTAAGAGATTTTGAGATTTTCACTAAAACTGCTTTTATTATCTGTTGATTTTCTGCCGCTAAGGGAACGAAAAAAATCATTACTACTTTTTCTTATTTTTTGCAAATACTCGATTCTCTTACATTTAAGGTGACTACAATAAGCTTGTAAATCTTTTTCAACCGATTTAGATGAAGCTCCGAAACCTTCATGATATTTTACATATAATTTCATTAATTCCTTTGGGTTAGAAGGCAAACCTTCTTGATCAATAAAAATTTTAATATTGAGTTTGGTTTTACCATCTACACAAAGGTCGTCATCTTCCTTATGCAAATAAGCTAAATAGAGTCTTACATTTTCATATATTTTTTAATCTCTAAAACGTGATAAGACATACGTATGATCGTCATTAGCTACAGCATTTTTCGTTAATCTGACTATAGGAGGTAGTATAGGATTAACAAAACTTGCATTAGGTTTGGATGAAACAGATGCAATTGGCTTATCGTTAATTGATGTCGTGTTGCAGTTAACGTTTAAGCTCTGAGTACATGGAATGCCAGCATTAAAGGTTTGTCCCTGTATGAAGTTAGGATATTTGCTAGCATTTGGTAGTGAAATATTCATTATATCATTTGGAGAATATTGTTTAGACGTTATTGACACTTTTGGAACTGAACTAATTACTGAATTAGTAGGATTTATTGAACTGTACTCTACATTAGTAATTTTATTTGAAATGCTATTCGGCACCTCTATGGTGGAAGTAGTATTAGAAATAATGTGAGAAGAAGGCAAAATAGTCTGAAATTTAATTGGTGATTGAGTTAAATTTATGTTTTGTTTGTGTAAAATAGGTTGTGTTTTGTTTTTGCTTATAATATTGTTTTTATTTGTGGATTTAGTGTTATTGCGTGTATTTCTGTTCTTATTTTTTTGTGTGATTGTTTTACTTTTAGCGTTATTAATATTAATATTAGGTTTTGTTTTATTTTTATTTTTTATTAAATCTAATTTACTATTATTTGATTGTTTTGATTGTTTACCTAAATGTTTAAAGATGGATAATTTTGTCCCTTTATTCCACAATTTAATATTATTTATTTCCTGAACTTTCGTTTCCGGTACACTAACTTTGAAAGTATGATACTGCGGTTTATATTTCAGCTACTTTGGTGTGGTTAATTTACAATGAACCTCTTCACAATTCGACCTCTTTTTTATGTATCTGACTAGTTTCTCCTCTGTTGTATTAGTGCTAAGGTTGGAAATGCTTAGGTTAAATTTAGATTTATTTATAACCTCTCGAATGAAATATCGTCATTTTTTTCCTTAGTTGCTTGAATGTTAACCGTCTTAGCCTTATCTACATCATTTATTTCATCAAATAGTGATTTAGCTGAATCGTTTGAATGTAGATCATTCTGATGCGAAATACTACAAATTTTAACACCATCATTAATTGTCTCTATTTTGGCCTTCAGGATATCTAAATCGGCCAATACTACATCCCGAAAGCTCATTGAAATATCAGTTTTATTTATATTTTCTAAATTAGAGATTAAAAGCTGCTTTATATTGTCCAACGCATACAAAAGCTTATTATTAATTGGATCTTGTGCTAATGATTTTTCAATAATGTTTTTAAACGTTGAAATTTCCGTTTTTAAATTATTAGTTTCTACTTTGATTAGCTCGCTAACACTTCTTTTTTGATCATTTTTGAGATTTCTAAGAGTGTTATTAAGTAGTTCGAAATTTCTTTCCATTTCCGTAAAGCTGGCTGTATTGCTCTTTACAACTTCCAATAATTTCACCACTGTACCTTGAAAATTTTCTCTAACGGCATTAATGTTTAACGAGATTTCATGAGAAAATTGTCTCAGGTAAGTTTGTTGATCTAAACAAGCTTCACAAACAAAATGCTGCGTCAAGAAGTTCTTATACCAATTTCTAGGAGCGTTTAAACAAACTCCATGAAATTTACGGTTGCAGAACCCGTTACAAGTTACTGAATCTGCTTTTATTTCAGTAACTAAACAATTTTTTGCACTGCATTTAAATTCCATTGTAATAATAAGCAATATAAATTATATGAAATTACAAGAAAAAAATTTAATTCACTTTAATGATTCACTTTAAATATTGTTTTTTATTATTGTTTTTGTTCTTATATTTATTTTTTGAATTATTAATTACTTTAAAATTGTTATTTAAAATTCAGTTTTGAAGTACACAAAAAATAAAGTATATTGAAAAGTAGGTCACTTTAAAAATTAAAAAAATTATGATTATAGGTCAAGTTAACAAAATAAAATAAAATAAAATAAAAAGCACTTTTTATTTAAATTTCTTAAAATTAATTTTTGAAGAACGATAACGTCTGAACTGTATGAAGTTAGAATGAAGAAAGATTTACATTTATATATATACTGATTTTATTCAAATTCACAGTTGCAGTTTAACTTTTCAATAATAATGTCAAAACCACAAATAGCATCTGAAATTCATCGTCCACTTAGACGTAGAATTCGAAGACGAAAAATATCGAAAAGAGGGATTGATACATGGGAAATTGATCTTGTAGATATTGTCAGCCTATCAAAAACTTATTCCTCTTAACTGTTGTCAGCCTTATTCCTCTTAACTGTTATCGATATATTTTCAAAATATGCATATGGCAAAAAAGTTAAATCAAAGGCAGCATATGACGCTGTTAAAAGTATGTAAAAGATTTTTAAAAGGGAGGGGAAGTCTCCAAAAAATATTCATTCTGATCAGGGAAAAGAATTTTGTTTGTGAAAGATTTAACAGAACATTAAAATCAATTATGTGGAAACAGTTTAGTTTACAAGGGAATTTTAAATGGATAGAACTTTTACCAAAACTAATTGAAAAATATAACAACACAAAGCACAGTACAATGAAGTTAAAACCATGCAAACTATAATTGATAATACTGACACAGTACAATTTCCTACCATGCAAAGTATATTTTAAAATTTTATTTATGTATTTAGAAAAAAACATAAAGCAAAAACAAAAATGCCAAATTAAAAATTTAACGGAATCAAAGAGCGTCTTATTTGAATATGTATATTATAGGTATAGATTAGACATACCATATGATACATATGTATATTCTTTACATAAGTTTTTTTATAAAAATGGAAAATTAATAATGAAAATCAGAAAATTTTGAAAAAATATTGATATTGTAAGATGGCTGTGCTGAATATTTATCATTTAAAAAAATATAACAGTTGGTTGGTAAATCACTGAGAAAAAGGGTTTTAAATGTCTATCAATTACAGATTAAATATTATGAAAATGATATGCTGATATATAAGAATTTATTTCTTTTAAAATATCAGAAAAACAACAACAAAAAAAATAAATAGAACCGAATCGAACTTGTAAACTAAAGACTCCTAAATTTAAGAATCTGGCATTCTACCACTGCACCAAACCCGTAACTGATGTTTGTATGTTTATATTCAGTTATATTGCGAAATTCCTATTTCCTACCATGAATGATATATTTTAAAATTTTATTTATGTATTTAAAAAAAAACATAAAGCAAAAACAAAAAAGCAAAATTTAAAATTTAACGGAATCAAAGAGCGTCTTATTTGAATATGGTATAGATTATTGGTATAGATTATACATCAAACAATACATCAAATGGAAATTTAATAAAGAAAATTGAATATTTATCATTTAAAAAAAAAAAATTAAAGTTGTTTAGTAAATCAGTGAGTAAAAGGGTTTTAAATGGCTATCATTTACAGATTAAATATTATGATAATTAGAATTTATGTAAAAGATTTTTTCTTAACTTTAGAGTACTGCTAAATGCAACAATATTGTAAAAATGCTAATAGAAAAAATAAATTAGAAAAATATTTACTAATAAAAACGAGGTAGAGTGCAGTAGAGTAGACTGTGTCAACTATGTGATACCCTTATGAACGTAATATATCCTGTATCTATAAAACTTGATCATCTTTTAAAAACATTCAGATGTTTTAGTACCGAACTACAGAGATATATTTATAAATATTTGTAAATTGTGGAGTTGTATGACAGCTACCCGAATCTATTGCACCTAACTTCATTAAGTTCCAAGAAATGCAAGAAGCCGGAACCGGCTGCTTTAGACCAATCAAATTTTACTAAAGTTTATGGCGTGCTACTCGACACTTTTTTACTGAATTTCAGATAGCTAGCTTCAATAGACACTGAGTTATTTTCATTTAAAAAGAGAAGTTGTATGACAACTATCCGAACCTGTCATATCATCACAACCAAATTTTACAGAAGTTGTTACCACGGACCATCATTTGCAAAATTTCAGATACCTAGATTGAATAGACACTGGGTTATTTCCATTTAAAGAAAGAAGTTGTATGGCAGCTACTCGAACCCGGCGGCCGAAAATGCTGAAGTTAAATAGTAAAACTAACAATTTTGTAAAAGTGACGTAAAAAAAATTTCAGCCTCTTAACTCTTTTCTTTTTGAGTTATCGTGCGGACGGAGACTGAGTTATTTTCATTTAAAAAGAGAAGTTGTATGGCAGCTATCCGAACCCGTAGCACCACCACAACCAAATTTTGTAGAAGTTGTTGCCATAAAACTTGATCATCATTCGCAAAATTTCAGATAACTAAATTGGATAGACACTGGGTTATTTCCATTTAAAGAAAGAAGTTGTATGGCAGCTACTCGAACCCGGCGACCGAAAATACTGGAGTTAAATAGCAAATCTAACAATTCTCCAAAAAAGACGTAAAAAAAATGTCAGCCTCCTAGCTCCTTTATTGTTTGAGTTATCGAGCGGACGGACACTGAGTTATTTTCATTTAAAAAGAGAAGTTGTATGGCAGCTACCCGAGCCCGTCGCACCGCAACCAAATTTTGCAAAAGTTATTGCCATAAAACTTGATTATCATTTGCAAGATTTCAGACGCTTAGCTTCATTAAGTTCTAAGAGGTGCAAGAAACCTGAACCGGCTGCTCTAGACCAACCAAATTTTACAAAAGTTGTTGGCATGTAGCTCGACACCTCTTTACTAAATTTCAGATTCCTAGCTTCATTAAACACTGACTTATTCTCATTTAAACTGAGAAGTTGTATAGCAACTACCCGAACTTGTTGCACCAGCAGAACCAAATTTTACAGAAGTTGTTGCTATAAAACTTGATCATCATTTGCAAAATTTCAGAAACCTAGCTTGAATAGATACTGAGTTATTTCTATATAAAAATAGAAGTTGTATGGCAGCTACTCGAACCCGCTGACCGAAAATGTTGGATTTAAATAGCAAAACTAACAATTTTGCAAAAGTGACGTAAAAAAAATTTTAGCCTCCTAGCTCCTTTATTTTTTGTGTTATCTAGCTCGACTTCTTTAAGGTGTCACAAACGTAATGGCAAATTTATTATACCCTTGAACATAGTTCATACGTTTATAATAAATAATTTAGGAATAGGTCAATAAAAATAATATTCTTTCATAAAAAAGTATAATTGGAATTTATCTAAAAGATGCTTTCTTAACTTTAGAACACTGTTAAATGCAAAAAAATTATAGATTTATTATTATCACTTACATACTTAAAATAATATTCGAATTCGATTCATTTATATTTATGATGGTAGAAGAAAAATTGAATATTTATGATCCTCATTTTGAAGAAAATGTGTCAAGGTTATTGGACGATTTCTTTGACGACGATGAAATTAGATATCCAAATTTTTGCCTATCAAGCGTTCATGATACTTCATCAGAAGACGAATATGATGCTGAAGGGAATGAATTGGTGCACAGTGAAAATATATGTCAAATACACCAAAATTTACCAGTTACAAAATTCCCTAATAATAAACTTACCAATGATTATGAAAAACAATCTGAAATACCTTCTTCAAAAGCTAATTATTATTATGGTGAAACAGGTTTTAAGTGGGCAGCGCAAGAACCAAAGTTATTGAAAATTCACAAAAATGTTACAGTATTGGTACACATGCATGCGTCGATGAAATGTTGGTCTCTTTTCGAGGTAGATGCAGTTTCAAAATTTACATGCCTAAAAATCCGGCTAGATACGGAATTTTAATTCGAGCTTTTACGGATGCTCGTACTAATTACCTTACGAATGCTTATATTTATCACGGAAAAGGTTGCGATGGCATTGGTCTTACAGAACATGAAAAAAAATATGCTGTGCACACTCAATCAGTTTTGCGACTTATCAAGACTATTGAGGGAAGCAATCGAAAAATAATAGCCGATAACTGGTTTTCCTATATAGAACTGGTTTATAAATTAAAAGAGAAAAACCTAACATACATTGGAACAATAAAAAAACAAAAGAGAGAAATACTACCTGAATTTTTACCAGAAAAAAGAAGAAGTGCTGGAACTGCTTTATATGGATTTACCAAGGATTTAACTTTATTGGCTGATGTTCCAAAAAAAAATCGAGCTGTGTTACTTATCTCCACTGTGCATCATCGCACTGGAGAAGATCATGTTGTGAAAAAACCAACGATAATCGTAGATTACAACAAAACCAAAGGTGGTGTAGATCAGTTGGACAAAATATTTTCTATATATTCAAGCAGCCGAACAACACGACGTTGACCTATGGCTATTTTTTATCAGTTCCTAGATATTAGTGCAGTTAATTCATTTATATTATACCGTGACTCTTCACAGACCAATAATAACATTTCAAGAGCGATTTTTTCTTTGAATTTAGCAAAAAGTTTAGATACCGAGCAATTTCGAAGAAGATCAAATAATGAAAGAATTCGAAAGAATAATGAAAGCATTATGCTCCGACAAACCATTTGCAATATTTTGGGGTTGACTGAACCCAAAACACCTTCAGTTTCCAACTCTTCAACCACTTCAAAATAAGACTTTGTTATATATGTCCTGGTCGGTAAAAAAGAAAAACACCACATGGCTGTATTACTTGTAACAAACCGATATGCCTCGGATGCACTAAGAGGATTTGCATTTATTGCACTGAAAATACAGAGATAGATATGTGGGAATACTGATAAAATCCGTAGTTATGTAGTCAATAAAAATTACATGATTTTAGTTTAAGTATTTTGATATTATGAAGATTATGATATTATGAAATTACTAATTAAGTACTTTAATTTTGTTTTGTGATGAAAATTAATTGTTCTTGTTTTTTTTAATTTTTTGGTTTTTGAATTATATTTTTGTTACATTTAATAATATCATATCTTCAACATTTGCTTTAAAATATTGTTTAAAACAAATGATTAATAAATACAAATTATAAAACTTTTTAATTTAATAAAAATTAGGCTAATGAATTTAATGTGCCATTTTAGTTACAAATAAATCGTTGTTTATATCCGTACGATATGTATCGGGTATAATAAAATTACTCCTCCGTTTGTAACACCTCGAAATAAGCGAGCTAGATATACCTTCAAAGGTATGGATCGGATCAGAAAAACATTCTAAGTCGATTGAGTCATGTCCGTCCGTCCGTCCGTCAGCACCCTAACTCAAAAACTAAGAAAGTTAGAATCTTGAAATATACACAAAATATTCTGGGAGCAACTTGTAGGTTCCTTATTTTTTTTGGTTGAGTTCCGACCAAAACTTCGTGTAGCTCTCGAACACCAAACTTTTGGATCCCCACATTTTTTTTGAAATAGAGCTATGAATTTTAACTCGTGATAGATCTTATAAAAATATTAATTTTATTTTTAATAACTTTTTTTTGTATCACACCCCGTTTAGGATCTGTAAAGGCTCAAAAACTGAAAATTTCCTATTTTTAAACACCTGTAACTTGATTGACGCTTCAACATTATACTCTTATTTCTGTTAATACCTTTTTTAAATAATGTAGGGTTACTTTATAATTTGCGAAAGTGTTACTTGATTTTTTCAAATTTTCTAACAAATTTCTTTAACGAATTTTTTGCATTTTGTTTTACTCGATAATTTGAAATTGTTGAGGATATAATGCGTAGTACAAAAAAATTTAAATAAATAAACAACATAACGGTTGCATGAAGAATTTTTATGATGTGCATATTGATATACATACATACTTATATAATATTATCTTTATATGCATATCGTATATGTCACTGATGAATGAATGATAAGAGTATAGATGTATATTATATAGCGCAATATTTACATACATATATGTATTTTATTGTACTTATAAGAAATTATTCTATGAATGGAAATATTTTTAAAGAAATATTGCAATGTATGGCGATATACTTATAAGAATATAAATATACTATGTGCGCATTAATATAATATAATATTTAAAATTATATTTACTATTTTGTAATTTAATATGCATTTACCGCTTAGTATTAAATGGTACTGTAGAATATTTGAAAAAGTTTTGGATTCATAATCGTTATGTGGAAGGTTAGAATCTGCTTTTGAAGAATGTATAAACATATAGTTTGAATATACATATGTACAACCCATAGTTCTATAAATTATAAAATTCACCCAAATTATTTTAAAATACAAAAAACTTAAAAAAATAATATTATAAGCATTGTGACAGGCTATAAACATACTAACGGGTCGTACGGGTATCTAAGAGTTGACAAAAGCAACTGTATAGATCCTGTAGAGATGCTGTAGAGACGCTGGCTGGCATCAGGGCCACGTCAAATTGACTGCTTGTGGTGATCAGAGATCGGCAGATCTCTACAAGCAGGTAAGGTGGGAAGTCTGTGGCCGGGGCCAAGCTCAAAGCCGTAAGCAGGGAGGAAATCCCTAGCAGGCCAAGAGCTAAGGTATGGCTGCCGAGAGAACCTGCCGAAGCAGACACGATCATCAAAATAGTGAAAGTATCAAATCGGCAACTTCCAACTCATAATTGGGAGATTGCCAAACTAGGGGAAGTAGTAGCAGAATCCCGACAGGCGTTGGTCATTGTCAATAAGGACTCTCTACAACCCCTATCGATAGCCAAAGGGGTCATTAGTTACGTCTTCACAGCGGTTACACTGAAGGTGTACAAGAAGGATGAGTTGGAGGCCTCAAGGACCATCGGTGAAGGCGCAAGCCAAGAACAAGAGGCAGACTCTGACCGATCCGATTTCGTTGACGTAGCATCCTCCTCGGCTGCAAAGAGAGTGAATGATGTCATGAAGGCTGACGATGAAGAAGATCTACATAGATCGGATTTTGACATCTTTGAGATTAAGGATGGCTCAGGTAATGAAGCTACTCTAAATTAATCTCCATCACTCCAAAGCGGCTTCCGTAGCACTTGAGAACGGGTGAGGTATTATCTTTATCCAAGGGCCATGGTTGACAAAAAAACAATTTCATGGACTCAAAATACCAGGATACACGTTGTTGTATAATAAAGAGGTATGCAGACCTAGAGCGTGCATACTTGCTAAAAATACATTAAATCTAACTTTTATGAATAATTATAGTAATGCTGATCTAGTCGCGGCGAGCCTAAAGCTAAAAAACTTAAGCTCTAGGTTTTTGCAGCGCATCTTCCTCACGACTCGCAGGATTCACTTCATCCAATCTGGCAGGGTTGGTAGCGGATGCTAGAAAGATAAAGATTGGGGTCATCATAAGCTGCGACGCTAATGCTCACCATGACATCTGGGGTAGTTCGGATACCAACGAAAGAGGTGAGTCACTTTTTGATTATATTTTAAGTACTAACCTTCTGATCTGTAACATTGACGGGGAACCTACCTTTGCTACTAGTAATAGGCAAGAAGTCCTAGACATAACCTTAGTCCCATCGGACTTCATTTATTCTAAAATAAACTCATGCAAAGTTTCTAATGAGCATTCCTTCTCAGATCACAAATACCTTGAGTTCAGTCTGGACGGAAGTCCTCCAATAAAGTCAGTCTATCGAAATCCTAAGAAAACTGACTGGAACAAATATAGGGAGCATTTAAAGTCAACGCTGCCCTCCTTAACACCTGGAATTCCTAAAAATATCCAGGATCTAAATAGCCTAGTAAACGTTTTTACCAAGGCCTGCAGTAAGTCCTTAGAGCATTCGAGACCCATCAGTAAGCCTAGGGGAAAACCTAAATCACCTTGGTGGTATGATGAAGTTAAAACTCTAAGGAAAAATAGTAGGAGGGCTTTTAATAATGACAAAAAAACGAATGAGGTACGGGACTGGAGCTCTTATAAAACGGCTCTTAATCAGTACAAAAATGCACTTAAAAAGGCGAAAAGAGGCAACTGGAGACTATTCTGCGGAGGTATAGAAAACGTCTCCGAGGCATCTAGACTCAGGAAAATTCTATCGACAACCCCATGGTCCACAAGCGAGGAGTCGTTGGAATTACTTTTAAAAACCCATTTTCCTGGGTACACAAATAATAGCTCAGAGGTGGCTTGTGTTCTGAATCATTTCCCTACTATTTCAGAGGTGGTGGTTACAGGAGGCAAACTACAATGGGCTATAGATAGTTTCAAACCTTTCAAGTCAAGCGGACCGGATGGAATTATACCCGCTGAGATCCAGAAAACTGCATCTACTACCCTGGCTTGGCAAAAAAGGATTTTCTGTGATTGTCTTAATTTGGGGCTTATCCCGGATAAATGGAAACAGGTCAGAGTAGTGTTCATACCCAAGGCCGGCAAAAGTCGTCACGCCTATGCGAAGGACTTTCGGCCTATAAGTCTGTCATCCTTCCTTCTAAAAACCTTAGAAAGATTGATCGACATCGATATCCCCTGCTACTTAGATAAAAATCTGTTGTCAGCCTCTCAACATGCTTACTGTAAAGGGAAGCCAGTGGATACTGCACTGCACACTTTGACGAGCTCGATTAGAAGATCTTTAAATTGCAAAGAGTATACTCTTGCAGCTTTTATAGACATTGAGAGAGCGTTTAATAACAGGAATCAGGCAGCAATTGTAGACGCATTCATAAGCCTAGAAGTTGAACCGGAGCTAAGAGCACTGATAGCTAATATGCTAAATAGCAGGGCTTTCAGTGCCAACTTAGGCAACGATTCAGCAAAAAAGTTTGTGAAAAGAGGGACCCCGCAAGAAGGAGTGCTATCTCCCCTTCTTTGGAATATGGTGGTAAATAAACTGCTTAAAATCCTGGAAGAGGCGGGCCACAACAATTGCTTATGCGGACGATGTTGTTGTCGTGGTCAGTGGTAAGTTCCCTGACAGTCTCAGGGACGTTTTGCAACTTGCACTAAACAAAATCACAAAATGGGCTACAGACTGTGGACTGTCAGTAAATCCACAGAAAACGGAACTGGTCCTTTTTACAAGGAAATATAAAATTCCTAAAATAAAGCCGCCTTCGTTAAATGGCTCTATTCTTGCCTTTAGCGAAACGGTGAAATTTCTGGGTCTAACTCCAGATAGGAAGTTAAGCTGGAAGGCTAATATCTCAGAAAGAGTAAAGAAGGCCTCAATAGCACTCTAGTCGTGTAAAAAAGTCATTGGTAGCAAATGGGGGCTTCAGCCATACATGACTTACTGACTATACACATCCGTAGTAAGACCCATTCTTATGTACGGAGTCCTAGTATGGTGGAAGGCAATCGATAAAGAGGTCAACCACAAGGCAATCGCTAGGGTCCAAAGAACTGCCACACTATGTATTAGTGGCTTTTTAATTACAACCCCTTCTGCAGCATTAGACATCATGCTTAATCTGATGCCTGTAGAATATTATAGTAAATTTGCAGTCGCAAACACAGCTGTGGGATTAAAAGCTACATCCCAGTAAATCAATTCACGAAAAGGTCACTCGGATATCATAAACCAATTTAAGTCCAATCCCGCCGTGGTGGACTACACGTCCCCCACTTACTTCTTTGATAAATCTCATGTGACGAGCATCCCAAGCCGTGAGAGTTGGAACTCGAACACAGTGATGACCTTTGAAGGAGTACAATTCTACACGGATGGTTAAAAAATGAACAGCAGTGTAGGATGCGGGGTCTTCTCAGATAATTTGAATATCAGTCATAATTTCCGATTATCAGACCATTGTAGTGTCTTCCAAGCGGAAATTATGGCAATTCAAGAAGCCTTGATTCTACTGAATAGAAGCTTTTTGACTGTGAAGCAAGTACGTATTCTGTCAGACAGTCAGGCTACGTTAAAATCTCTGGAATCAACATGCACAATCTCGAAGACTGTAAAAAACTGCCGAAAATTGGCCAGGTAGTTTAGCATTCACATTTGCTTGGTACCAGGTCATCGAGGTATTCCGGGAAATGAAAAAGCTGATCAACTCGCAAGAATTGGTACAACCTTACAAGTTTTGCCAGATAAAGCAGGACTAGGGGTAGCTCTATCCACAAAAAAATACAAATTGTCAAGCTTGACCTCGTGCAATACCGCAAGATTGATATGGCCCAAAACCGACTGAAGACGATCCAATGATCTGCTTTCTCTCAAAACGGCAGACATTGGAATGACAATGGGTATAATCACCGGTCACTGTCTAATAGGGAAGCATGCCAGAATAATAGGAAGGCTTATCCGCAAACGATTATTGTAGAGCCTGCTAGGATGAAGAAGAGGAGGAACCTACTCTCCGTCTCCTTTGTACATGCCTGGCCTTGTCGGTAAGAAGGAATACCCATTTGGGGCAATATCTCCTCGACAGCCTTAGCGATCTGGCAGATAAAAATGTGAAGAGTACTCTTCGCTTTGCAAAAAGCTCAAATTGGTTTTAACGAGTGGGATCGAAAAGCTTCTATGTGGTATCGCAATAGACCAAATACGGTCTAAGTGTGCCTTTTTGGCAGCCACCTTAACCTAACCTAACCTTAACCTAACCTTCTCCTTATACATCTTTTTATCTAGAAATGTATCGTTTAATTTTAGGTGTAAAATTTACCCCTAAAGTGTAAGTTAGGAAGTGTAAGTTTCAAGCCACGTACACAGTTAAAGTTTAATAAACAACTTACTTTATAACCTTTTGTTTTTAACTAGTTTTTTTAAGGATTTTGATTTCTAAACAATGATAATACAATTATTAAGAGAAGAAAAATTTAGTATAAATAAGGTGGGATCTTTCTTAAGATACTTCAATTCAAAGAAAGAACTCAACATAATACCACAACGCAGTGCAATTTTGGTAAGATATTTTACAAAAATGGCAGCTGATTCAACAACATTTCCATTTACTGAGGAAACTGTTATAGTCAGTATACAAAATGAGGTTCAAATTGATGAAATTACATCCGCTGTAGATAAGGAGGAATTAATAGAAACCGAAAAATATATAGTGGATATGTTGGATAAATATATAGAATATAGTAGAAAAATATATAGTGATATAGTATATATATAGTATATAGTATATAAATATATAGTGATTTGGGAAGTAAATAACCAAGAAGGAGATCCTGACAATTTTGCAGAATTTTTTAGAAATAATTTATAGTCTAAAACAATATATAAGAATATTTGTGTAAATGTATATGTATCTACTATATAAAAGTAATTCATAATAAAAAATAAATTAAATAAAATTTAAAATTTTTTTCATTTATTGTTGTTCTTGTTTAAAATATTAGAAATTTTATTTTCTAGTAGTAGGTACAAGTATTTCAAAAAACAATCTAGAATAATTGAATTGAACGCTTCAACGTTGTATTGGAATAAATATTTCTTCGTGTAATTTCATAACATATTTTTCTTGACCCGTTTTTACATATTTAATAACATATTCCCGTACATTTGATTCAGCATTTTTATTTTGTATCATTACAGCTTGAAGAAAATCAATTAAGTTGTAAAATGTGTCAGCTTCCTCTTTGTTAATGCTAAGACATCGGCCAATAACCATTCTTAACCCATATTGTAAACATAATTTTGTATTCTCTATTGATTGTTTCGAGTACCTTTCATAAAATTGCTGATAGAATTTACACCAATCACGATATTTTAAAATAGCTGTCTTATCATATTGGAACGATGAAAAATACAAGTCGCTACAAATGCAACCAACAAGAACTTTTAATGACTGTTTTTTGTTGAGAAAATATGTATAATTCAACATCAAATTTGTATTCGAACCATTACTACGTTTTAACTAAAGCTTTTTAATATTAATTGCATTGCTTAGGTACACAAGATTGCAAAAAATTTAAATTTCCAAATAAGTTGTAAAACATATTAATAATCAGATTGTCGTTTTCCTATATGATTATCCTTGCTAAATTAATTCAAAAACGTTTTCATACTTAAACCAAAAGCTCTATACCAGCCATAAACGCAACAGTATTGTACACATACATTCGAAAGGACACCCTGTATCTGCCAATTATTAAAAACTATACACTGATTTTTCAAAATTTAAAATGTCCGGTTTATCTGGAACTCCACCATACGAATCAAAATATTCTGTGCAACCATGCTTTGAAATATAAAGGGTAAACCAATGTGTTCCCGGATCTTTTATTTTGTCAGTGTTTACAATTAAAAAAGTTGGCTTTTCTATTATTTTTGGAATTTTGTCTAAAGCCAAAACTCCCTTAAAATGTTTGTTTGTTAATTTGTTACATTTAAAACACTTGTTATTTCTAAAGTGTTCATAACTCAAACTGACTCAAATCATACACTCTACTTATTTCATTAACGTAGTTTATTAAAACCTCCTTTCTTATTTTTTCATTTGTTATAATAACATAAAAATTCTAAAAATCCTAGCACATGTCTCAATTCTTTTTAATTTTATCATTATGAACAGTGTAATTTTCAAAATTTGAACGTAAAATAATTTAAATTTTCAATGAATTGTCCTTTTATAGCTTTTCGTTTTTTTATGCCAGAACCATACATTTCATTCAGTTTTCGTACGGCACACCATCGTACATTTTTTACAATCTATTTACTACGATCTTGCATAACTTCTTTTATATTTGCACAAGATGCAATATCGGATAAAGCATTGCTACCAGAGTTAATAACCTCCTTTTTCAAAATATCAGCGCCTGAAGTAAATAATAGTTTCAAATATCTAAAAAGTCCCCCAAAAAAGCTTCTCAATCCACTACCAAATCCTCTACCAGCTTGAATTAAATAATACTTATAGTATACTCTTTCCATTATGAATAAAAATAAAATAATATATAGTTTTGTAAAATCGCTTTTATTTATCTATAATATAATACACAAGATATTGGCGAGACCTTGCCAACATGTAACAAAATATATTTTATATCTATAATAAAATACTCAGATTTCTTTATGCTCACACTGAATGTAAACTAAACTGGCAATGATGATATTTCTGTATATTTATTTAATAATTTAAAATTTATTACCAGAGACACAAATCTTTGACTCAAAGTATTATCAAGAGACATAAACCGTTAATTAAAAATATAAATAAATTTCGTAAATATTATTACCAGAGACCTATTATTACCAAGTCTCATATTTATAAGAAAAAAAATAATAGGCCGATTTTATTCTTGATTTTGCTTTCATTAGTATAAAAGCTGGTAAAAGCTTCGTAACAGACTTTAAAATAGTTTTGTTTATTTAGGTTGAAATGTAGGTTTTTAACATAAAACATAACATGAAATATTCGAAATTTTTTTATTAATATAAAATTCGGCAGACATAAATAATTATATTTCATAACAGAAGTCTGGAACTTAGCAAATATTATAGAAATGGATATTTTTCTTAAAAAAAAAAAAAAAACTAACATAGAAAATATCATTTTAGAAGCCTTCTCTTACAAAAGATTCATAATTTTGTACTAATTTTATTATTAGACCATTAATAATATTGTTAGCCATGGAAAAAAATAAGATTAATTAATCAGATCAGATAATATAATACCAGGAATTAATGATTGAATTTCTGATAATATACACAATATTATACACACAATATGTTGGCCAGATCTATAATAAACCACTCACACTTAATATAAACTAAACTGGCAATGATAATATTTCTGTATATTTATTTAATAATTTAAAATTTTATTATCAGAGACACAAACTTTTACTTTTTAGAAAGTACTTTCGACACAAAATTTAAAGCAAATTTTTAATTTTTAAATTTGACTGCCACATCCATTATGAACTGGTCGCAGAGGTAAATTAAAAATAAATTATTAATCTCCTGTTGGCAGTTTTCAAATGACTCTTTGTTTTGAAAAAAATAAAAATACTCTTAATAAAATTAAAAGACTTGAAAGTGAAAAGAGCAAAGTTTATAGTAAGCCTTATATTTATAATAAACAAATAATAGGCCGATTTTATTCTTGATTTTGTTTTCACTATTATAAAAGCTGGTAAAAGCTTCGCAGCAGACTTCAAAGTAGTTTTGTTTATTTAGGTTGGAATTTTGATTTTTTAAGCTGCAATTTTGATATAACATAAAATATTCGAATTTTTTTATTAATATAAAATTCGGCAGACTTAGCTAATTATATTTCATAACAGAAATCAGAAACTTACTAAATATTATAGAAATGGATATTTTTTTTAAAAAAAAAGAGAAAATAACATAGAAAATATTATTTTAGAAGCCTTCTCTCACAATAGATTCATAATTTTGTACTAATTTATTATTAGACTATTAAATTAAAAAGCTGTCGGAAACGACCGTCACAAAAAAAGCCCTCGAAAATTTATGAAATTTCATTATCAGAGACATGAATCTTTTATTAAATATACCAAAGACATCTTCCAAAGTGCATTTAAATAAAATAAATTCAGCAAATTTTTTTCAAGCAAAAAAAAAACAAGTAAAAGTAACAGTAAGTCGATGCAACCGACATATTTATACCCTACACCTAAAAAATTCAAATTAAATTAAAAATCCATAAGTTATTTTAGTTAGGTACTTAATATACCTAAGCTAAAAAAAATACATGTAATAATCCCTTCCTTAATACAGGTAGTAAGGGAGTCAGTATGATAAAGTAAATGTTTTTGAATCTATAGAAATTGTGCAATTGCACAGGGAATTTTCTAGTACTTTTTTAAAATGTAATACAATTTTTGTTGGAATTGAACTATTGGAAAAGTTTATTTTGTATCCATATTTATCACATAAAAGTAATGAAATGTTGTTAAATAATTTTGTTTTGACGGCTTTAGTAACTGTTAGCAAAATCCCATCCCATTATATTGGCTAAAGGGGGAGGTGAGGTAGGTTTAGTCAGTAAGAATCTGACACTACCAAGAGGAGAATTCTTGGTGTCTTTGGAAAATTCCCAACCCCCTTAGAAAAAAAAAAAACTGTAAAAGTTTGAAAAGCTTACATTACACGTGATTTATCGAAGATACTTGATTGAAACATGTTGTCAAAAGTCCTTCCAGGGTATAAGCGTAATTTGCTCTTATTTTTATATCTATTTTAGGCCTAGTAACACATATTGTAGAGTAACTTATATTTTTAGGCTTCTCCTCCTCCTTTTGCTTACTGTGTATAATTAATTAAACTGTCGTCCAAGTTCTTTTCTTGTGAACCTATTAAGTGGGCGTATATTTTTAATTAGTGTTGGTAGTAGAAAAACTCTCCAGTCGCATATCATTTGATTTTCAATGTGTGGAATATATGATGTTCCAACTCCTATCATATCTTTTTGCATACCTTTAATAAATATTTGAGTACTTTTTTCCCATTCTTCACCATGCACATTTGGAACAAAATCATTAAAATACATTTCTGAAATAATGAATTTTTTGGATAATAGTTCATAGATGAATCATTAAGTAAAGTGACATAAAATTCATCATTTACTTGTATGTTGTCCACGAGCTTGGGGATTTATTCTTACGAATTGGAAAATTAAGTTCTGTTTGAGTATTACCTGCTGCTGACCTTAAAACACGTCTTGATGAATTATTCGACTCTTTGCTATTTATAGCTCTTCTTTTTTCGTTGGTGGGCTTGGGCTATCTAAAGCAAAAATTATAATATCTCCTGTATCAGTTTTAAAAATTTGTATATTTTAATTTCTAATTGATTTTCTTTTTCTAAGATGTTCTCCAACTGAGGCAGCTGACAATGCTTTTCTTAAAACATTTTCTTGAATTTCATCATCAAATACTTGGTCATCAGCTTCTTTTTCATATACTTCTTCTTCTTCAAGTACATTGAAGTACATAGTACATTCTTCATCTATATACATTGGTTTTGCACAAGTTTAAGTACCTTTTGTTTCCGAAATTTTTACTTTTTCATAATTTTATCTAACTAATTGCACCAAGAAGGGTAGGTAAAAATCCACCACGTTGAATAATCATTTTTCTTTTGCTATTTATAGATTTTTTACGGCAAATGAGTGATCTTAATTCCTTTTTATACTTTCGTAATTGTGTTGTTGCTATTTTACTCAGATTACAATTAACTTTTAAAATATTTAACGCTATTTCACAAATTGTTTTAATTAATTAAAGGTCACAGTGTTTTATAATTACTTTCTGAAACTTTAGTTTAGAGGTTTTTAATAGGTGCAATATATGACGATTGGTCTTCAAACGTTATTTTTCCCCAAATTGTTCTAATTGATCTCTCGTGCAATAACACAAACCTTTTCCAAATATGTCACTTCTTAAACGGAATATATCATAAACGTCTTAAGTAAAATATATTAATATATAGCCGTATGGGACTGACGTCACATCATTACATACTTTTTCAAATGATTTGATTAGATTGGGATATATTTGGCGAGCGAAAGGATTTATCTCTTGGATTTTTGAAAAGTACTAAATATTTACAGTTAAGTGAAATATTTCTTGAAAATTTAGCCTGGAGAAAAGCATTTTTTGATACAAACATTACAGATAAATTTCAATGATGTGATCCTTTAGTAAATAAATCACATACATACTTATCATGAGCATGTAACATCATATCATCGATAATAATTAACAAAGGTTTTTGATTATTATTAAAAACTGGAATAGTGTTACTATATTCTACATCTTTGATATATTTTGGAACGGCATTTTTGTCTGGATTACGCCAAATAATTCTATTAATATATGGTTGTATATTTTCTTTTTTATATTTTATTAAATTATGAATAAAAGTGATTTTACTAAAGTATGATGGCCCGCCACCATCATAGTAAATGGGTGAATCAGCATAGTTGTAAAGAACATTCTTCCATAAATCTTCAACATGGATAATCAAATTTTCTCAGTTGACCTACAATTTTTTAAAACGAAATGAAAAGCAATATGTTTTAAAAGTGGTGGCTTTACTAGATAAAGCAAGTTTAATTCCTACTATATATCACTTCAAACCACCATACTCTGCAGAATAACTTAGTCCAGAGGAAAATGATAATAACCAGTATTGCGAAAATAAAATAAATGGACTTAAATGAAATAACGGTTTAGTTGAATATTTAGACATATATTAAAATACAATTTAGAATCAGCTCTTGGACTTATATCTAAACAAAATTATCAAAAAACCAGTCAATTGTTGCCATAAATGGTTAATGTGGGAAGAAAAACAAAGAAAAATAAAAATTCTGCATAGTAGTAATGTAAAAGAAAACGTTATTTTTGGTCTTCGTGTTGACGGATATTGTACAGACACAAAACAAATATTTCAGTTTTATGGCTGTTATTACCATGGCCATTCAAATGGCCAAAAATAATAATATGAAATACATTATGAGGCTACATTATCCGAAGCCAATAAATTACATTCTTTAGGTTATCAAGTAATTGAAAAGTGGGAGTGTGAATTTCGAAACAAAATGAGATCAAAAGAATACATAGCATTTTTCTCAAAATTGGAGAAGAAAAGTTTGATACCACTAAAACCACGTGATGCGTTTTATGGCAGTAGAACAGAAAACCCAAGAACATATTATATATGTGCACCTGGTGAGAAAATAATGTATATAGATATATGCTCACTATATCCTTGGTTGTGTAAATATGGAACACTTCCAGTGGGTCATCCAAAAGTTCATGTTGGACAAATTGAGTGCAATAAATTAAATTTAATTAATACTGAAGGATTAATAAAGGCATTGATACTTCCTCCAGAAAAACTCTATCACCCGGTTTTGCCTATGAATCAAAATAATAAGCTAATGTTTTCCTGCTGTCAAACATGTACCTTGGAAAAGAATAATGATGACTGCTCTCATGACAATCGTAGTAGGTCAATTTTAGGAACATGGGTTATAAATAAAGTAAGAGAAGCTGTTAAACAGGAATACAAAATTTTGGAAATATACGAGGTATGGGAGAATACTGTTAAAGAATGTAATCCCCTTCCTTAAAATTAAACAAGAAGCTTCTGCCTGGCCTAGCTTTTGTAAAACACCAAAGGAATTTTCCTAAGTGAAAGACATAATTTTATAGTTTAACGAAATAGAAAAAAATCTTTAACTTAGATCATTAACTAAATTAACTCGTTCTGGGATAAATTTGGACAGAGCAAAAATCAATAAAAAACTGCAATCATAAATGAGCGTAAAGAATTATTTACTCTTCTTATTGATCCTTCCAAGAGTGTAAATCAAATAAATCTAATAAACAAAAAAACAGTTTTGGTAAAATGGGAATATAAAGAAGAAACAGCTGAAACATTATTAACAGTAACGTTTGTATAGCTGCTTACACTACCACACAAGCTCGTTAAAAATTGTATTCTTAGTTAAACAATTTAAAAGAACTAGTTTTGTATCACGATGCTGATTCAATAATATATGTAGCACATGAAGGAGAATATAACCTTTCAAGATGAGTTTTCATAGGAGATATGAGAGATGAGCTTGAAGAATACGGAATAGCAAGTTGCATTACAGAATTTGCCAGTGGGTGTGCAAAGAACTATGCATACAAAAAATATAGTACCAGATCCAAATGTGAAAAAACTGTTTGCAAAGTCAAAGCTATGCGTTTAAATTATAACGCTCCACAAGAAATAAATTGTGGCTCTATGAAACAATTAGTTACAAAATTAAACAATTTTCAACAAATAAATATAACATTTCCTAGTATTCGTCGAACACACGATCACAGAGTCATCACTGTTCTTGAAAGAAAGACATATCGAATAAATTCAAGAAAACGAGTTTTTGCAGATGATTATACTTCAGTTTCTTATGGCTTCAAACAGAAAAAAAATTAAACATTTTATATTGTAAAAATTGTAAAAATTTTATATTAAACTATCAAATTACAGTATTGAAAAAAGAAAATCTTTTAATTTTACCGTTTTTAATTTTCAGAATATAGTCGAAAATTAATTTACATATATATATACTGATTTTATTCAAATTCACAGTTACAGTCTAACTTTTCAATAATAATGTCAAAAGCACAAATAGAATCTGAAATGCATGGTCCAGTTAGACGTAGACTTCGAAGACGAAAAATATCTTAAAGAGGGTTAAAAGATACATGGGAAATTGATCTTGTAGATATTGTCAGCCTATCAAAAAGTGAATAATGGATACAAGTTCCTCTGAACTGTTATCGATTTGTTTTCAAAATATGCAAATGCCAAAAAAGTAAAATCAAAGGCAGCAGATGACGCGGTTAAAAGTATGGAAAAGATTTTTAAAAGGCAGGGGAAGTCTCCGAAAGATATTCATTTTGATCAGGGAAAAGATAATAATTTAATGAAAAGCTATTAAATAAGTCACTATCATACTTATTCAGAAATGAAGGCTAGTGCTTGTGAAAGGTTTAATAGAACATTAAAATCAATTATGTGGAAACAGTTTAGTTTACAAGGGAATTTTAAATGGATATAACTTTTACCAAAACTAATTGAAAAATATAATAACACAAAACACTGTACAATTAAGTTAAAATCATGTAAACTATAATAGGTAATTCTAACACAGTACAATTTCCTACCATGCAAAGTATATTTTAAAATTTCATTTATGTATTTAAAAAAAAACATTAAGCAAAAACAAAAAAAGCAAAATTTAAAATTTAACGGAATCAAAGAGCCCCTTATTTGAATATATACATACATTATAGGTATAGATTGTACATACTATATGATACATATGTATATTCTTTGCGTGGGTTTTTTATAAAAATGGAAAATTAATAAAGAAAATCAAAGAAATTTGGAAAAATATTGATATTGTAAAAGGGCTGTACTGAATATTTATCATTTAAAAAAAAAATAAAAGTTGTTTAGTGAATCATTGAGTAAACGTATAGATTATACATACATAGAAAAGGGTTTTAAATGTCTATCATTTACAGATTAAATATAATGATAATTAGAATTTATGCAAAAGATTTTTCCTTAACTTTAGAACACTGTTAAATGCAACAATGTTGCAAAAAATGCTATTTAAAAAAATTATAGTTTTATTATTATCACTTACAGAAATAATATTCGAAATCGATTTGGTTAATTGACAAGAACCATTTATATTTATGATGGCAGAAGAAAAATTGAATATTTATGATCCTCATTTTGAAGAAAATGTGTCAAGATTATTGGATGATTTCTTTGACGACGATGAAATTAGATATCCAAATTTTTGCCTATCAAGCGTTCATGATACTTCATCAGAATAGGAATATGATTCTGAAGGGGATGAATTGGTGCACAGTGAAAATATATTTCAAATACACCAACATTTACCAGTTACAAAATCCTCTAATAATGAACTTACCAATGATTGTGAAAAACAATCTGAAGTACCTTCTTCAAAAGCTAATTATTATTATGGTAAAAAGGGTTTTAAGTGGTCAGTGCAAGAATCAACACGTTGTCTGAACCCACCGTTACATAATATTGTACGATTTCCTGCAGTTCGAAAAACAAATATTTCAGTTGTAATACCAAGCGAATTCGCATATTGGTCTTTAGTTTTTGACAATGACATACTGAACATTTTTATTGAATGCACAAACGAAAAGATGAATCAAATTAGCAGTAAATATAGTAATCGAAATAGATATGATCTAAAACCCATCGACAAAATAGAATTCAAGATATTTTTGGGATTATTAATATATACTGCAGTCTTTAAATCCAACCATGAAGATGCGACATTATTATTTGCAAAAGATGGTACAGGCAGAGACATATTTAGAGCCACAATGTCACGAGCGATTGGAAACTGATAAGTTGGCGGCTATTTCTAACATATTCAACAAAGTAATTGAAAATTCACAAAAATGTTACAGTATTGGTACACATACATAAGTCGATGAAATGTTGGTCCCTTTTCGAGGTAGATGCAGTTTCAAAATTTACATGCCTAAAAATCCGGCTAGGTGCGGAATTTTAATTCGAGCTTTGACTGATGCTCGACTGATGCTTCGAGCTTTGACTGATGCTTGATATAACAACCGATAACTGGTTTTCCTCTATAGAACTGGTTAATAAATTAAAAGAGAAAAAACTAACATACATTGAAACAATAAAAAAACAAAAGAGAGAAATACCACCTGAATTTTCACCGGAAGAAAGAAGAAGTGCTGGAACTGCTTTATATAGATTTTCGAGCTGTGTTACTTATCTCGACTAAGTATCATCGCGCTGGAGAAGATCATGTTGTGAAAAAACCAACGATAATCGTAGATTACAACAACACCAAAGGTGTTGTAGATCAGTTGGACAGAAAATGTTCTATATATTCAAGCAGTTGAAGAACAAGACGTAGGCCTATGGCTATTTTTTATCAGTTGTTAGATATTAGTGCAGTTAATTCATTTATATTATACCGCGACTCTTCACAGACCAATAATAATATTTCAAGAGCGATTTTTTCTTTGAATTTAGCAAAAAGTTTAGATACCGAGCAACTTCGAAGAAGATAAAATAATGAAAGAATTCGACGTATGCTTCGACAAACCATTTGCAATATTTTGTGGTTGACTGAATCGAACACACCTTCAGTTTCCAATTCTTTAACCACTTCAAAATGAAGACTTTGTTATATATACCCTGGGTCGGCAAAAATCCTCAATCCAAACCCTTCTCGTGGGTGCCGACCGGAAATAATCACCAGCTAGGTTGTTAGATACTAAAGGAAAGGTAAACTAAGTCTGTCTTTATGTATCGTATTACTGACACCTCGGTTTTTACCGGAACCATCGGAATTGCGTAAACCTGAGCCGGATTCAAGGTGTTACACGACACGTGCCGATGATCAGCCTGGCTGGGGGCCCAGGCTTAAAAATAATCCAGTCTCGAACAGAATATTCGGAGTACCTAGCGACCCTTCGAATTAATTAGCCTTACCCTATATATACGAATCTCTGCATAGGGCGGACCTTCCTTTTCTTCGTACTCGCGGGTTCAAATATGGAACAAATTATTAAAAAAAAAGATTCGAAAAAAGAGTTAGCCGGGACTTCCCAAAAGTCGGCATGTGAAGCGACCAAACCGGGCACTAGCAGTGCTAAGGAAAGTCGCGAACAACCAAAGACGGTACGCAAAGTGCGCCCGTTGAAACAAGCGTTCTTCGATAAACGGTCGGCCTATAAAATTATTGAGAAGTTAACCTCTCTAAATATTGGTCAGTTATCTGAGGCGCAAAAGAACTCCTTAGTCTGGGCCAAAAGAGGGTCAAGCCCAAATAGGACAAATCCCAGGTTCATCGAAGAGCCTTATCTTGTTGTATAATAAAGGGGTATGCAGACATAGAGCGTGCATACTTGCTAGAAATATATTAAATCTAACTTTTATGTATAATTACAGTGATGCTGATCTGGTCTCGGCGAGCCTAAAGCTGAAAAACTTAAGGCTCTGTGTTGTTGCGGCGTATCTTCTTCACGACTCGCAGGATTCACTCCCTCCGTCCAATCTGGCAGGGTTGGTAGCGGATGCTAGAAGGATGAACATTGGGGTCATCATAAGCTGCGACGCTAATGCTCACCATGACATCTGGGGTAGTTCGGATACCAACGAAGGAGGTGAGTCACTTTTTTATTATATTTTAAGTACAAACCTTCTTATCTGTAACATTGACGGGGAACCTACCTTTGTTACTAGTAATAGGCAAGAAGTCCTAGACATAACCTTAGTCTCGGACTTCATTTATTCTAAAATAAACTCATGCAAAATTTCTGATGAAGTTCCTTCTGTGATCTGAGAAGGAATTCAGATCACAGATACCTTGAGTTCAGTCTGGACGAAAGTTCTCCAATAAAGTCAGTCCATCGAAATCCTAAGAGAACTGACTGAAACAAATATAGGGAGCATTTAAATTCAACTTCCCTCCTTAACACCTGGAATTCCTAAAAATATCCAATAGTATACGTTTTTATTAAGTATCCAATAGTATACGTTTTTATTAATAATAGTAAACGTTTTTACTAAGGCCTGCAATAAGTCCTTAGAGCATTCGTGACCCATCAGTAAGCCTAGGGGAAAACATAAACCACTTTGGTGGAATGATGAAATCAAAACTCTAAGGAAAGATAGTAGGAGGGCTTTTAATAATGCCAAAAAAACGAATGAGGTACAGGACTGAAGCTCTTATAAAACAGCTCTTAGTAAGTACAAAAAAGCACTTAAAAAGGCGAAAAGAGACACCTGAGACTATAACCCCATGCTCCCCAGTCTTCTTAAAAAAGAGGATGGCAGCTGGGCTATCACAAGCGAGGAGTCGTTGGAATTACTTTTAAAAACCATTTTTCCTGGGTGCACAAATAACAGCTGAATCCTCCCCCCACTATTTCAGAGGTGCTGGTTATAGGAGACAAACTACAATGGGCTATAGATAGTTTCAAACCTTTCAAGTCAAGCGGACCGGATGGAATTATACCCATTGAGATCCAGAAAACTGCATCTACTACCCTGGCTTGGCTGAAAAGCACTGTGGTTGTCTTAATTTCGGGCTTATCCTGGATAAATGGAAACAGGTCAGAGTAGTGTTTATAGTCCCAAGGCCGGCAAAAGTAGTCACGCCTCTGCGAAGGACTTTTGTCCTATAAATCTGTCAACCTTCCTTCTAAAAAGCTTTGAAAGATTGATCGACATCCTTATCCCCTGCAACTTAGATAAAAATCTGTTGTCAGCCTCTCAACATGCTTACTGTAAAGAGAGGTCAGTGGATACTGCACTGCACACTTTGACGAGCTCGATTAGAAAATCTTTAAATTACAATGAGTATACTCTTGCAGCTTTATAGAGATTGAGGGAGCGTTTAATAACGGCAATCAGGCAGCAATTGTAGACGCACTCATAAGCCTAGGAATTGAACCGGAGGTAAGAGCACTGATAGCTAATATGCTAAATAGCAGGGCCATCAGTGCCAACTTAGGCAACGCTTCAGAAAAAAGGTTTGTGAAAAGAGGGACCCCGCAAGGAGGGGTGCTATCTTTCCTTCTTTGGAATATGGTGGTAAATGAACTGCTTAAAATCCTGGAAGAGGCGGGCTGCACAACAATCGCCTATGCGGACGATGTTGCTGTCGTGGTCAGTAGCAAGTTCCCTGACAGTCTCAGGGACATTTTGCAACTTGCACTAAACAAAATCACAAAATGGGCTACAGACTGTGGACTGTCAGTAAATCCACAGAAAACGGAACTGGTCCTTTTTACAAGGAAATATAAAATTCCTAAAATAAAGCCGCCTTCGTTAAATGGCTCTATTCTTGCCTTTAGCGAAACGGTGAAATTTCTGGGTCTAACTCTAGACAGGAAGTTAAGCTGTAAGGCTAATATCTCAGAAAGAGTAAAGACGGCCTCAATGGCACTCTATTCGCGTAACAAAGCCATTGGTAGGAAATCGGGGCGTCAGCCATACATGACTTACTGACTATACACATCCGTAGTAAGACCCATTCTTATGTACAGACTCCTAGTATGGTGGAAGGCAATCGACAAAAAAGTCAACTGCAAGACAATCGCTAGGGTCCAAAGAACTGCCATACTATGTATAAGTGGCTCTTTAATAACAACCCCTCTGCGGCATTAGTAATCATGCTTAATCTGATGCCTATAGAATATTATAGTAAATTTGCAATCGCAAACACAGCTGTGAGATTAAAAGCTACATCCCAGTGGATCATTTCACGAGAAGGTCACTTGGATATCATAAACCAATTTAAGTCCAATCCCGCCGTGGTGGACTACACGTCCCCCACTTACTTCTTTGATAAATCTCATGTGACGAGCATCCCAAGCCGTGAGAGTTGGAACTCGAACACAGTGATGACCTTTGAAGGAGTACAATTCTACACGGATGGTTAAAAAATGAACAGCAGTGTAGGATGCGGGGTCTTCTCAGATAATTTGAATATCAGTCATAATTTCCGATTACCAGACCATTGTAGTGTCTTCCAAGCGGAAATTATGGCAATTCAAGAAACCTTGATTCTACTGAATAGAAGTGTTTTGACTGTGAAGCAAATACGTATTCCGTCAGACAGTCAAGCTGCATTAAAATCTCTGGAATCAACGTGCACAACTTCGAAGACTGTAATAAACTGCCGAAAATTTCTTAACGAGATGGCCAGGCAATTTAGCATTCATCTTTGCTGGGTACCAGGTCATCGAGGTATTCCGGGTATAAATTGTCTTATCCGCAAACGACTATTATAGAGCCTGCAAGGATGAAGAAGAGGAGGAAACTACTATCCATCTCCTTTGCACATGCCCGGAATGCAAGAAGGAATACCCATTTGGGGCAATATCTCTTCGACAGCCGTAGCGATCTGGCAGGTAAAAATGTGAAGAGTATTCTTCGCTTTGCAAAAAGGTCAAATTGGTTTTAACGAGTGGGAAAGAAAAGCTTCTATGTGGTATCACAGTGGATCAAATACTGTCTAAGTGTGCCTTTTTGGCAGCCACTTTAACCTAACCTCTGGCCGGTTAAAACGAAAAACGCCAGATAGCTGTATTACTTGTAACAAATCCATATGCCTCGGATACACTAAGAGCATTTGCATTTATTGCACTGAAAATACAGAGATAGATGTGTGGGAATACTGATAAAATACGTAGTTATGTAGTCCATAAAAATTACATGATTTTAGTGTTTAAGTATTTTGATATTATGAAGATTATGATATTATGAAATTACTAATTACTTTAATTTTGTTTTGTGATGAAAAATGTGATGAAAATTAATTGTTCGTGTTTTTTTAATATTTGAGTTTTTGAATTATATTTTTGTCACACTTAATAATATCATATCTTCAACATTTACCTTAAAATATTGTTTAAAACAAAGGATTAATTATAAAACTTTTTAATTTAACAAAAATTAGGCTAATGAATATAATGTGCCATTTTAGTTACAAATAAATAGTTGTTTTTTTTTAATTTTTGTTTTTCTTTTAGGGTACTAAGTCTAGAAAACAAATATGTTTACTTCTTTCTCTTTATACATCTTTTTATCTAGAAATGTATCGTTTAATTTTAGGTGTAAAATTTACCCCACGTACAAGGAAGTGTAAGTTTCAAGCCACGTACACAGTTAAAGTTTAATAAACAACTTACTTTACAACTTTTTGTTTTGAACTAGTTTTCTTAAGGATTTTGATTTCTAAATAATGATAATACAATTATTAAGAGAAGAAAAATTTAGTATAAATAAAGTGGGATCTTTCTTAAGATACATCAATTCAAAGAAAGAGCTCAACATAATCATACAACAACAACTTTTCCAGAGCAAAATGGAAAATACAGCAGAGATTTTCGCCTACATTCAACAAATAGAGTAAACACAGGAGTTGGCCCCAATTAAACGAAAAAGAATAAGAACTCAAAAAGAACTGCAAACACATCATCAACAACCACAACAGCAACAACATGAACAATTTCAACAACAAAAAGAAGAAATCATTCTCCTTCAAGAAGAACCACCAGCAAAGAAATGCTTTGAAGAAGCTTTTAATGAGAAAAATATAAAAACTAGAAAGTGTTTCTTAAAAACAAAAGATATGGAGCAAGATGATCTATATCACAGAATAAATGTAAAACAAATGAAGACCATTAATGGTCTTAAGTGGGTCTATATTTTCGAAAATTCCGATTTATTATTTTTTTCGTAAAAACATAGGTATTTCATAAAGGAACTGAGAAAAATTACATCATACATTAAATTTTGAACCGTAATATTACTCTCTACTTTCAACCTTATAACATTCTTTTTTTCACAGATCTTTATGTATTTCTTTTACTATTTGAGATTTTGACATGATTTCTACACCATCTAATTGGTTTTAAAAATCCAAATTTACATGTGTTTATTTATAAACCCTGAAAACTTTTGAATTTTGACTAGGTTCTACAGTATATGACGCAGTTTAATTTTGGTAAGATATTTTACAAGAATGGCAGCTGATTCAACAACATTTCCAATTACTGAGGAAACTGCAATAGTCAGTAAACAAAATGAGGTTCAAGTTTATGAAATTACATTCACTGTAGACAAGCAGGAATTAATGGCAACTGAAAAATTCATACCACCGTTTCAAGTCTTAGATAAAGATATAGTGGAGCAACAAATTTGGGAAATAAATAACCAATAAGGAGATCCTGATTATTTTGTAGAACTTTTTAGAATTTATAGTCTGAAACAATATATAAGAATATTTGTGTAGATGTTTATGTATCTTCTATGAATTACTTATAATAAAAATTAAATAAATAAAATTTAAAAATTTTTTAATTTATTGTTGTTCTTGTTTAAAATATTAGAAATTTTATTTTCTAGTGGTACAAGTATTTCAAAAAACATTCTACAATAATTGCATTGAACGCTACAATGCATATGCAATATGCATATGCAATATTCAATATGCAATTTCATAACATATTTTTTTTTACCCGTTTTTGTATATTTAATAACATATTCCATTTGATTCAGCATTTTTATTTTGTATCATTACAGCTTGAAGAAAATCAATTAAGTTGTAAAATCTGTCAGCTTCCTCTTTGTTAATGCTAAGACATCGGCCAGTAACCATTCTTAACCCATATTGTAAACATAATTTTGTATTCTTTATTGATTGTTTCGTGAACCTTTCATAAAATTACTGATAGAATTTACAACAATCAAGCAAAAACTGCCTCAAAATATTTGTTTGTAAATTTGTTACATTTTAAAACACTTATTATTTCTAAAGTGTTCATAGCTCAAACTGACTCAAATCATACACTCTACTTGTTTCATTAACGTAAACTCCTTTCTTATTTTTTCATTTGTTATAATAACATAAAATTTTTCTAGCACATGTCTCAATTCCTTTTTTAATTTTATCATTATGTACAGTTCCAAAAGTGTAATTTTCAAAATTTTAGCGTAAAATAATTTAAATTTTCAATCAAAGGTCTTTTTACAGCTTTTCGTATGCCAGAACCATACATTTCATTCAGTTTTCGTACGGCATCGTACATTTTTTACAATCTCTTTCCTACGATCTTGCATAACTTCTTTTACATTTGCACCAAATGCAATATCAGATAAGGCATTGATACCAGAGTTAATAACCTCCTTTTTCAAAATATCAGCGCCTGAAATAAATAATGGTTTCAAATATCTAAAAAGTCCTCCAAGAAAGCTTCCCAATCCACGACCTCTTTGAAAAGATACGGTTTTTTTTTTTTTTTTTGCGAGGGTAGGTGGGAATCATCGAAAGACACGATAGAGGAGTGAAAACGAGCACGATTCCTCTATGCGTGTTTGGGACTTTAACCCACTAAACACCACCTCCCTTTTTTGACCAAGCAATAGGTTATACGACCTGTAGTACTACTGTACGGCCTGATCATAGGAAGTTGAGTTAAGGAATGAAAATAGATTTCAAATTGGCAGGTATATTGTGAACAAAGTTGTTAATATTCACCTTGAATCTTTGCAAATTGTAAATGTAATCATCATCAATTCTGGGGAACACATGAGGTGGAAAATGGTTCCACATTCGCGATGTTCGTACTACATACGAATTCCCATAAGCCGAATAATGCCGTCTGGAAATTTGAACTACATAGGGCTGGGCAGCAGAAGGTCTACTTGTTTCTCTTTGGAATGCTTTGAGAGGAGACATCAAACTTTTAATTTCATTATTACAAGAACCCAACCCTATATGGTATCTATAAAAGTGTTTCTGTTAGTCGATGGATACCGAGTGGAGAGAGTGTAGAGGTGACATTGGGATCATTTATTAGACGAATTGCTCTATTTTGCACTTTATCGAGATGTGCAAATATGTGCATTGTACTCCATCTTAAGTTTTATATATATGTTTTATAGATATTTAGGAGAGATGAAAAGAAGGCTTTACAACGATACAGGAAACCAATACACCTAGACGCATCTTTAGCTATACCAAAAATATGATTGGACCAACTTAATTTTTGATTTAGCTCCATGCCCAAGATGTTGAGCTCACCAGCATGCTGCAAAACTTCCCCTTGAAAAGTTAGAGTTTGGATTGAACTGTTTCTTTTACGAGCACTAAGCAGCACTGAGTTTTGTTAGAGTTAAAATTGACTCTATTGATTTTGCCCCAATTAGAAATTTTGTCCAAGTCGAGATTTAGCTCAAACGAAGCAGAAAATTCACTGTCATTGCCTTCATAAGAAGCAACGAGCATGCTGTCGTCTGCAAAACTATGGATTGGATTGGAGGTTACACTTAGAAGATCGTTTATAAATATTAGGAAAACGGTCGGAGAGAGAACAGATCCTTGAGGGACACCAGCATTAATTTTGAATTGATCTGAAGAATAACCACCGACCTGGATACGAATCGAACGATTCGAAAGAAAATCTCCAATCCATTTTACAAATACACCACAGAGGCCCATTGCTTTGCATTTAGCAATTAAAGCATCATGCGCAACTCGGTCAAAAGCTTTAGAAATATACAAAGCGGCAACATCGGACTACCCTGATCGGTCGAGGCTGATGTTGAGCCTTTCACAAAGGCATGTCATGAGATCACCTGTTGACCGATGGTTTCGGAACCCATATTGACGATCATGAATAAATCCTTTGTTATGTAGATATTTCAGAAGCTTTCTATTTATTAAATTTTCCGTTATTTTGGAGAGGACCGACCTGATACAAATAGGGCGGTTGTTTGAGGGATCACTTTTTTCTCCCTTTTTGGGGATAGGATGTATGTGCGGTGTCTTCCACTGGGTAGGATATCTACCCGAAGAGAGGGATAAACGGAAGAGATTGCGCAATGTTTTCGCAATAGTAGAAAAAGTATTTTTCAAAACTGTGGCAGTAATGCCATCCACACCGGATGACTTTTTTGTATCCACATTTTTAAGAGCTTTAAAAACTGCACGAGTTCTGGAAGAAATTTTACCTAAGGGGCAGTTAACCTCGGGAAGAATGCATGGTCTTTGTGTTGACTGGGGTAATGTTGAATTGGAGACGAAATTTTTGGCAAATAAATCTGCTTTTTCTTTGGGATCGGATAAAATTTCGTTATTGCTATCAACCAAAGGCGGGAACGAGGAACCGCAACTTTAACCGTTAAGGCTCTTAGCAAAGGTTCAAAAAGGATTTGCTATTTTTCGAAGATGCAAAAGTTGTCTTCTCAACCGTCTGTTGTGCAAGAACTTTTGCTTGTTGGTAACTGTTCTACACCAGTTTTTAACCGCGATATAGTTCGCCCTATTAGCTTCAGTCCTATCACTCTTGTAGATTTGAAAAGCTTCCTCCTTTTTAGACATTGCATTTACAGAAATGCGATTAAACCAAGATTTGGGTGGCCTTTTAATACTTTTCATAGAGTGAGGTATGTAAGATCTAATCCCTAGAAGAATTATTTCACTAATCGAATTGGTTGCAATGTCAACATTTCTGTTGTTAAAGTACAAAGACCAATCAAAAGCTTTAAAAAATTCATTTAAACTTTCCCAGTTAGCATGGCTTTAACGCCATACTATTTTTTTTGGGACAGGTCTTTGACTGGTCTGAGTGCTAAGCTCGAAGCTAGTATTAATCAAGCAGTGGTCGGAACAACCAATAGGAGAGCTAACTGAGACCTTGTATTTCTCAGGATGTGTAGTCAGAAACAGGTCCAGGAGATGACCGACCTACACGGTCGGGAATTCTAGTAGGATTTTGGACAAGTTGAGTAAGATGGAATAATGAAGCGAAAAGCTCAACTTGTTTCCCAATTAAATTTTGATTGGGAGAATTGTCATTGGAGTAGTGGAGCCAGTTTTTATTATGGATATTGAAATCACTAGCCACAACAATTTCGGATTATGGATTTAATTCCAAAATTTCATTAATCTGGTTGGTGATATTTTCAATCTCCGAAATAGACTCCAGTTCACTAGAGTTTGGAGACCCGTATAAGTAACATAAATGAATGGCCTAGCAACAATAATTTTTATCCAAATGTAGTGGAACATTTGGTTGGAACACTTATATTTGTGGAGAACGCTGTAAGCGACATCATTAATGAAGATATATAAGAGCGACACCCTGTGAGGCACAAAATGAGAGACACACGAGTAATTGTCAACGACAAAGTTGTCGTCTTGGCCAACCACCTGGGTCGCACATAATGCTAATATTGCTGGTTTTACTGAATTGAGGTGGCCTTGGACGGCAAGAAAATTCGACTACAGACCACGAACATTGCAAAAATTTACGCTAAAATTGGCAATGATTAAAAGCAACAATGGGTTTGAAAATATATAAATAATATAATCAGAAAAAAAAATAAATAAATAAAATACACAAAAACCAAACGATTCAAGTATTTATAGAATTTGACAAACGAAGAGTAAATTAAAAAGTTAATTGAATTTTAATATTGAGTGCAATGATCAATAAATAATCACTAATTAGTACTTAATTACCAATTAATTAATATTAAAAGATAAACAATCAAAATTCATAATTAATAAATAATAAATAATATTAAATAAAAAATAATATTAAGCATTAGTACTCACCACAGATAACAAAAAGTTTAAAATACTTTCAACAGTTTTTAATTCCTTATAGAAAGTAATTTCAATTCAAAGTCAACTACGAGTCATGTAAACGCGATATTTGAATAATGCTTAATGTAAACATAGCAAAATGAGGTAGAAAATTATTAAAATAACAAACAATATAGTCTATCACAAAAAATATGAATGTATGAAAAGGACGGATATCTATCGTTTGATCATTTGACGTGTAGTTCAACCGCACGTTTGTAAACAAAAACAATATTTGTGATTTAAAAAAAAATTAAATTTCGTAAAAATAAAATTAAAATTAAAAAATTGAAATATAAAAATTTAAGTTAAAATAGTAATTAAAAAAAAAAAAAATAGAACAATTATAATAAAAATAATTCTGCAGTGACAAATTTTTTTGTAATAATTAACTTATAACTTGTTTGTAAAGTAGAGAAAGAAATAAAAAAAACTAAAAAAATAAAAAAATTTTTTTTAGTTTTTATAACTATCCAATTTATCTGCTATTGCTTTTTTTTTCACTTTTATAGTTATTATATATTTTTACAATTAAAGTGTTAGATTATAAGGTAGAAGGAATTATACCAAATTGTGTATATATTCCAAGTGTGCTAAATTTATATATAATTACCAATTACTAACAAAAAAAACAAAAGATAAAAATAAGTGAAGTTTAAGGTACAACAAAAAAAAGAATAAGTTAAGTTTAATTAGTTAATAATAAAAAATAAAAAAATGTATGAAGTTAATTTTAAGTTTTAAGAAAAATGCAACAAAATTTTAATGTATATAAATAATTAAAATAGAAATAGTAAAGGAAAGAAAAAAACAAAAATGTATATTATATAAAAAATTTACTAAAACATTTCAAATTGTTGAGAAATAAAATAAAATAATAAAATAAAAATTTTAAAAATAATTTTGTATTCTTATTTAATTTGAAAGAAACCATTAACGAAAAAAAAAAACAATATTCAACAAATAATTATTGTATTGGATAAGCGATGGTCATGACAGAAATGGAAAAAAATAAAGAAAGAAAACAAAAAAAAATAATTGGAGTTTTCTCCAATGTGCACTTATCTTATTTACGGTTCCAGATCCAAGATCATAATTCACACAAAAAGAAATTAGAATTATGATAATGAAATATAAGCAAAATAATAAAAAAAATTAAAAACTAAATTTTATTAAAAACTCTATAAAACGACCTTTCTCTTCGAGTGTCAAACTGATATAATGATATGGTTGATTTTAATAAAGGACCGATATCATCAACTCCTCTACCAGCTTGAATTAAATAATACTTATAGTATACTCTCTCCATTGTGAATAAAAATAAAATAATATATAGTTTTATAAAATCGCTTTTATTTATACTTTTTTAAAATGTAATACAATTTTTGTTGGAATTGAACTATTGGAAAAGTTTATTTTGTATCCATATTTATCACATAAAAGTAATGAAATGTTATTAAATGATTTTTCCACATTGCAATATTGAATATTACTGAGTTCTTTTAAAGTATCAGTGAAACAACTTTACATCTTTATCACCTATTTTTTGCGGTTCAACTATACCTGTGTATAGAAAAAACATATCTGGTTTAATAATTGGAATCAATTATACACTATAATCAATTACAATCAATTACAAACTATAAAAGTTTGGAAAGCTTCTATTACACGTGATTTATATTTTTAAAATCTGTAACTTTCGAAGACACTTGATTGAAATATGTTGTCAAAAGTCCTTCCAGGGTATAAGCATAATTTGCTCTTATTTTTATATCTATTTTAGGCCTAGTAACACATACTGTAGTGTAACTTATATTTTGGGTTGTTGCTATTTTACTCAGATTACAATTACTTTTTAAAATATTTAACGCTATTTCACAAATTGTTTCAATTACTTCAAGGTCACAGTGTTTTATAATTACTTTCTCAAACTTTAGTTTAAAGGTTCTTAATAGGTGCAATATATGACGATTGGTCTTTAAACGTTATTCTCCCCCAAATTGTTCTAATTGATCTCTCGTACAATAACACAAACCTTTTCCATATATGTCATTTCTTAAACGAAATATATCATAAACGTCTTGAGTAAAATCTATTAATATATAGCCGTATGGGACTGACGTCACATCATTATATTATTTTTCAAATGCTTTGATTTGATTGGGATATATTTGTCGAGCTAAAGGTAATATCTGCGATTTATCTCTTGGATTTTTGAAAAGTACTAGATATTTACAGTTAAGAAAATATCTCTTTCTATGATGTGATCCTCTAGTAAATAAATCACATACATACTTATCATGAGAATTTAACATCATATCATCGATAATAATTAACAAAGGTTTTTGATTATCATTAAAATCTGGAATAGTATTACTATATTTTACATTTTAGATTTATTTTGGAAAGGCATTTTTGTCTGGATTACAACAAATAATTCTATTAATATGTGGTTGTATATTTTCTTTTTTATATTTTATTAAATTATGAATAAAAGTGGTTTTACCACAGCATTAGGCCCCGCCACCATCATAGTAAATGGGTAAATCAGCATAGTTGTATTAGTTAAAAACTAACACTGGTAACCTATATTTATAGGAAAAGCTCTTTTTTCGAAGTGAATATAAATGGAAATTTAGTTATTCTTATGAACTTTCTTCCGTAAACCTTCAACATGGATAATCAAATTTTCGTAGTTGACCTACAATTTTTAAAAGGAAATGAAAAACAATATTTTCTAAAAGAGCTGGCTATACTAGTAAAAAGATATTTAATTCCTACTGTATATCACTACAAACCACCATACCCTGCAGAAAAACTTAGTCAAGAGGGAAATTATAATACCCAGTATTGCGAAAATAAAATAAATGGACTTAAATGGAATAATGATTTAGTTGAATATTTAAACATATATTAAAATACTATTTAGAATCAACTGAAAAAAATTTATGTTAAAGGAGAGCTACAAAAAAACATTTTCTTGAAAACTACATTGATAGCGTTAAAATAGAAGATCTAAGCAGAAATTTATAGTCATTATCAAAGATTGAAAATTTTAAATCAACATGTCCACAAACACCAGTTTCTGATGTGCTGTAAAAAATTGTTTTAATGTCTATATGCATCTCTTAAAAGAAAAAATTTTAAAAGATTTTTCAAATTTATATATATACAGAATTAGATTTCAAAGACGTATAGGAAAATTGGATTTCACTAATTCTGCAATCTTAACATTTGATGATCGTAAAAAAATTTTCAACTCAGATTTCTATAAAATTGTAAAATATTTCTAGTTAAATAAAAATTTTTTGAACATGTAAATAAATCTGTTTTATTTCTATATTCTTGTTTTCAAAATAGGTACCAAATGCAATTAACATGATGACTTGAATTTTATTTTCTTTTTTTATTCTTTGCAGATTATGTCACATACAATGAACCTAAGCAACATGTTAATCGTTAAGTACTTCCATAGCTTTAATTTCCTGTTTGTCTTTTTTTCATTCATATTTTTTCAACATTTCAACAAGCATTTCTTCTTACTATTTCCATGTTTACCTATTACTTAAAACAAGTACAGAATCCTTATAAAAAACTAGCCTTATCTGGCGGCCGCCGCCACCTGTTTGACCTCCTTTTATGACATTAACTTACTTCTTGCCTAACCTAATTACGGTTTGACCTACTCCCGGGTGACCTTGACCTACTGACCTGTCTGGTACAAGTGCCTACCCATATACTGATGCAGCTAGGTGTATGGGTTTCCAGTATCGTTCTCAAGCCTTCTTTTCATCTTCTGATCTCTTTATTTTAGCCACAAAACATATATTAGACCAAAGATGGAGTACAATTCTTATATTTTGGCAGGAGTCTCCAAAACGGCATTGGGATTCCTCAATAGAGTGAAATATAGAGCAATTCGTCTAATTATCGATCCCCATGTCATCTCTACGCTCTCTCCACTCGGTGTCCATCGACTAAAGGAACACTTTTATAGATACATTATAGGGTTGGGTTCTTGTTCTAACGAGATTAAAAGTTTGATGTGTCCTCTCAATGCATTCCAAAGAGAAACAAGGAGAGCTTCGGCTGCCCACCCCTATGTAGTTCAAATTTCCAGATGGAATTATTCGGCTTATGGGAATTCATATGTAGTACAAGCGTCGCGAATGTGGAACCGTCTTCCACCTCATGTGTTCCGCAGAATTGGTGATGATTATATTTATAAAGTACAAAGATTCAAAGTGAATATTAACAAATTTGTTCACAATATGCCTGCCAATTTGAAATCTATTTTCATTCCCTACCTCAACTTCCTCTGACCAGGCAGTACATTAGAACTATAGGTCATATAACCTATTGTTTGATCAAAAAAAAGGAGGTGGTGTTTAATGGGTTAAAGTCCCACACACTTATAGAGAACTCGTGCCCGTTTTCACTCCTCTATAGTGACTTTCGATGATTCCCACCTACCCTCGAAAAAAAAAAATAAATAAAAATGCGCTACAATTCTAGAAGAAGTGACTTTTAAATTTAAAATCCACACCAAAAGGTTGTGATCAGTAATTATGGAAAATTTTTGCCCATATACGTAAAATCGAAAATGGGCGACAGGCCAGAGAACAGTGTTTCTTCAGCATTATTTAATACTCGACTTATAAAAGAAATAGGTTATATTTACCTATTTACTTTTTTTCGGGATTACATTTTTGTAAGAACAAGCTTCATTACTAGCATCAGTAATGATAAAAGAACGTTACTTATAATTAGGATATTGTAAAATTGGGTATTCTGTGATTGATATTTTTAATATTTGAAAGCGTCATTAAAAAACGTATACGATCAAATATTTAATTCTCTTCTGAAAATTCGTTGATTGAATTTGCTAGTTTTGCAAAAAATTTTATAAATTTTCGATAATATACTAGAAAGTATTTTACCTGCTTAAAATTGTTCGGTGGTACAATATTTTGTACATCTTACACTTATCTGGGTCAGATTTAATGCCTTCTTCAGATATTACTTAACCTCAAGACATCACTTCTTTTAATCATTACCTTTTGCGAAGCTTTAGAACTTCAATTAATTTTTTATTGTGGTCGGTTAAATTTTTTCCGTAAATAGTAAACTCATCTGAATATACTGAATCCTTTGAACCTTGCAAATCAGTAAATGATTTATCAAGCTCTTAGAAGTAGCAAGAACATTACATACACCATTCGATTGAATTCGAAAAGACCATAACTAGTACTAAACGCGGTTTTAGGCTTATCACTTCCATTAACTTTGATGTTCGACATATTTCTATAACAGATATTCGTTCTTCCAAATTTAAATGATCTAAATTCAATTTTGCTGCTAACGTCATAAGCCGACAGTGCTCTACATAAGAACTAAAATTTCATATTTCTAATTTTTATTAAATTTTATATTTCTAATTTTCATTAAATTTCATATTCTAAAATTTACTTGCGGATTTGTCATAAAAATCATTACTTTTTCTAATTGTTACAAATAAAAAACAAGTTTTTCTTTGACCTTGGTACAAAACGTTAATTAACCGTTAAAAAACGTTATAAAACGTTAATTAATTAAAAGACCTCTGATTTCCAGCTTCTGGCATCACCGAAAATGAACAAAAATTTAATTCAATTCTCGCAAGTCTAGGTCCTCCAATCATTTCTCAGGTTCGTGAAATTCCAAATAAAAGAGCAACAAACAACTTATATGAATATATAAAAAAAAAATTAATCGCGCATTTTGCTGAAAGTTAACCAAGAAGAATAAATAAACTAGAGAGGGAAATGGCAGTTGGTGATTTGAAATCTAGCCATTTATATTTCGAAATGAAACGCGTAGCAGGTGACACAATGACTGAGTTAGCTCTTAAAAGCTTAAGGGCGCAAAGATTGCCAGATCACGCTAGATCAGCTGTTGTTGCATCTCAAGCTGGTGAGGCTGATTTAATTCGTATGGCTGATGCTATTGTCGACGCATTGCACGTGAACACTATAAATGAAGTCGGAAGTCATAAAAATAAAAATGCACTTGACGAGCTTCGTAAAGAAATCAATGAGCTAAACAGAAAATTTTCAAATAACAATCAGTTCAAAACCCATTCAAGAAGTCGTTCCAGAGGTAGATTTAACCAACATTTGCATTCGAGACAACGTACTAAAACTTCAACAGATTCCGTAAACACCGATTGCTGGTATCATCCTAAATTTGGAACATCTGCAACCAAATGTAAATCACCATGTAGACATAAAATAAACCGACAAAATAATTCGTTTAGGGTGGTAAATTCAACTTCCGACTGACAATCTTTAGACGCAATTTCACAAGTAACTAAACCACCGTCAACACCTAAATCTCGCCTCTCTATAACCGATCGCATCACCTCCACAAGATTTTTGGTTAATACTGGGGCGGACGTTTCCGTTCTTCCATTCAGTCATCAGAAATCAACTACTACACGTCCTTCTAAAATAATATTATATGCTGCAAATGGTTCACCTATTGAATATTACGGTCAACAATCTCGCGTTCTAAACCTCGGACTAAGGCGAGCTTTTTCTTGGAATTTCGTCGTAGCTGCAGTTCAAAACCCGATCATAGGTGCTGATTTTTTGCGCAACTATGATATATTGGTCGACTTAAAAAGAAACAAATTAGTGGATAATCAAACAAAACTATTAATTTCTTGTGGACGACTCAATACATCAATCATGTCAATCAAAACCTTCGATTCATCTACCGATTTCGACCGCATTCTAACTAAATTTGCTGACATACCAAATTACCTAATATTGGATCTAAAATTCAATCTTCAGTAGTTCAACGAATTGAAACTGCAGGTCGCCCTGTATTTGCTCGTCCAAGACGTTTAGACGCTGAAAAAATCAACGCAGCAAAAGCAGAATTCGAACTTCTAATGGCACATGGAATATGACGTCCTTCACCCAGCAATTGGGCTAGTCCCCTTCACATGGTACCGATATCTTCAACAAGTTCTACAACGTTTAAGAGAACGAGATTTGACAATAAATCCTTCGAAATGCGAGTTTGCGAAAACCCAAATCAAATTTTTGGGTCATTTAATTGATAAAAAAGGTATAAGCCCTTTACCCGAAAAAGTTAAGGCTTTACTCGCCGTTAAAACGCCAAAAGTTGTTAAAGAATTAAAACGTTTTCTAGACATTATAAATTATTATCGTAAATTCTTACCCGATACAGTAAATCAACAAGCAATACTACCATCAATGATTCCGGGAAACAAGAAAAATGAGAACACTTTTCTTACTTGGTCTTCAGAAAAGGAGGAAGCATTTCATAAATGCAAATCCGCTATTTCAAATGCAACTTTGCTGGTTTACCCTGATCCAAAAGCTAAATTATCACTATCAATTGACGCTTCTGATTTCGCTATCGGTGCCGTGGTTCACCAAATTTCTTCTAAGGATGAAATCCAACCACTTGGTTTTTTTTCAAAGACATTATCATCAGCTCAACAGAAATATATAGCACGTGCGATCGTGAGCTACTCGCAATGTACCACGGTGTTCGACACTTCAGATATTTGTTAGAAGGACGTGAGTTTCACATAAACACTGCCTACAAACTATTAATTTTTGCATTTAAGCAAAAATTAGATAAAACTTCTCCAAAACAAGTCCGCGTTTAGATTCTGTAGCTGGAAAAAAACAACATCACAGCCGATCTTTTATCACGTATAGATTCAATAACAAAAATTAACTATGAAGAAATGGCGATCCAGCAAGTAAATGATGAAGACTGAACATTTTCTATCTGGCAGTAAAAAATACACACGAATTATCTTATGGAAATAAAAAAAGTACCACTAAATCAGTCACATCAAGGTTTGTCTGGCTAGGTATTCGGAAAGATTGTGCAATGTTAGTAAAAATCTGTCAAGTTTGTCAAAAAATTAAAGTACAACGACACAATTGCCCAGAATTACAAAAGCTGCCAATGCCGGAACATCGATTTACACTCCTACACATGGATATCGTGGGTCCTTTTCCTTTGAATGATGGTAAAAGATATTGTTTAACTATGATAGATCGATTCAGCCGCTGGCCAGAAGCCATCCCCATGCCAGACATTACAACCGATTCAGTCATAAAAGCTTTTCTAGGTGGTTGGATTTCTCGATTTGGCGTACCTCAAATAATTTACACCGATCAAGGACGTCAATTCGAATATTTTTCATTTTCAAAATTATTATCAGGTCTTGGTATTCAACGAGTACGAACATTATCATACCATCCTCAAACAAGTGGCTTAATAGAAAGATGGCATCGTTCACTTAAAACAGCAATTCCAGCTACTGGAAAAGAAACATGGGTAACCAATCTACCTTTCATTATGCTTGGATTACGTAACGCTTTTAAAGTCGATTTACAAACATCTCCAGCTGAATTCACGTATGGTACATCTTTGCGACTAACTTCACAATTTTTTGATTGTAAGGCTCAACCAGTAATATATAAAGAGACTGTTAATATGCCAAGCTGCCTCTGTTGGTGTTAATGATGACATTAATTTTCTTTAAATTTCATATTTTAAAATATACTTCTATTTAAATTAGAAATGTAGCAAAAATGTAATCATATGTAGCATCATCCTAATAATATTTTTCTTAATTTTTTTATTCTTTCATAAAAATTTACAGTTCATAAAAATCATTACTTTTTCTAATTGTTACACATAAAAAACCAGTCTTTATTTGACCTTGGTACAAAACGTTCAAAATTTATAAAATACAATTAAATAATTTTTGTTAAAACACTAATAATAAATTTGAAGTAAAATAATTAATAAATTTGAAGTAGAATAATTAAAGTTAAAATTTAAGTTAAGAATAAAATTAATATTTGAGTAGAAAATTTAATGAATTTAATAAAAGTATTTTATTTAGTAAATTTAGTATAATTACGCTAAATATATTATCAACTTAATTTGGTTTTGATAGTGAGTTAACTTAAGTATACAATATTCTTTTACGGATTCTAATTTTATTTTAACATTATCTCCTAATTATACGGCTGTATTACTAGAGTTTTATAAGCTTAAATAGATATAACCGTTTTGAGGTTATACTAGAGTATTTGATGTTGTTAGCCTCTAATCTATTTTTAAAAATCAAAGTTTCGAATTTTAAAGAGACGGCCGTATTTTAATATTTTTGCAGATCTATCTGGGATAAGAATGGAATTTTTTTTGTTTCGAAATTTATTTGAACTATTTTTTTAATGAATTTAAATTGGATCTTGTTTTTACCATAATTTATAGCGGCGCTCACTAACTACGTTTAAAAAAAATTCTCTGCTTATTTAATTTTATCAAACAAATGTTTGCAGCGGAATCTGCTAAGAATTTTTGTTAAAATTTTCTGTTCCTGTTAAGTTCAGAGATAATGTACAAGAAACAGCTCTTGTCTTTAGTGTTATGTAGTAGAACTTGACTCATTTCGTTATTGTGATTTCGTAGAGTTTGGGTTCGAGATTTTTCATTGATATTATTAAGAAATCGAGTATTTAATTTGTTTTGATTTTTTATACCAATAAAACACTGAGAATGAGTAGAGTTTCATATTAAGTCCATCTAATCCAATTGATTTAGTACCAAGGTTTATTTTATTGGATTTTGAGTTTATATGTATGTATGTATCAGATATTTGCTTAAACCAAGTTGTTGTTCATTTAGTGAACTATCACAATTAACTGGAAAAGTCATCATTTACAAGGGTTAGTATGTTAGTATATCAGTATAGTATGTTAGTAAATGATGATACTGAGATATTTAATTGGTCATTACCACTGTTACTAATTACTAACTAATGTTAGTAATTATGTTAATGGTAATAAGAAACAAGAAAAAAAGCAAAGAAACTAACATGCAAGTTAGATTAAAAATGACAGACTAATCATGCAGACTACGAGAATTAGTCTTAATCTCTCTGGCTATCAGTCTTAATTTGTTAACGCTAACGCTAATATCGAAGAGCTCAGACCTTGAGTTAGTCTCTCTTAACATATGCGAAATAGGCTCAAAATTACCATAGTCTATAGAATGGTGTGACACATTAAAAAGCTCGACCGATCTCAAATTCAGATTTTCTCTAAACGTCATTTGTTCGCGAATATACGGGAAGTTGATATCACTGCGAACTATCTGCTGAACGAATATGACATCCGCCACTAGACGGTGTGATTGGAGGGAGTTCAAATTAGTTAAAGAAAGTCTAGGTTCATATGGAGGAAGACGTATAGGATCAGCCCAAGCATGGTTGAGTAAAGCGAAACGAAGAAATCTTTTTTGGTCCGATTCAATACGTGAAATATCTACATCACGGTATGGAGACCATACTTGGCTCGAGTATTCAAGTATGGGTCTTACATAAGTAGTAAAAGTTGCTCAGTGATATAGAGATCAGAAAACTCTTTTGACCAACGCATACTAAATCTAAGAGTTGAGTTAGCTTTATTTATTATGGAGTTGTAGTGACTCTTGAAATCTAACCTACTATCAAGGATCAGTCACAAATCAGAAGTACGATCTGTTCTTTTAATAAGTTGATCGTTGAGGACGTACTCATAATTGATTGTTGAGTTAGGTCGTAACCATGAAAATCTCGTAATTAGGTATTTGCTAACATTTAGTTTGAGATTGTTGTTTCTGCGCCATAAATTGGTTGAGATCATATTGCAATAACTCACAATCATGACTGGAAATTATAGTTTTGCAGATTTTGGTATCATCAGCGAAACTGAGAAGACGTGAGTGGGATAAACAAAGCGGACTGTCATAGATCGACACTACGAAAAATAAAGGACCTAGATGGCTGCCATGTAGCACTCCTGAATTTGCAACGTAAGTTGCAGAAATGGTAGATCTAAAAAGGATCTGGTATGACCTATATGACAAATAAGACGATAACCATTTAAGGCTATGACTTGAAAATCCTACTGCTTTATGCTCTTCAAGGATAATTTTATGGGGAATTAGATCAAAGGTCTTACTGATATCTGTGAATACCACATCAACTTGTTTTTTAGATTCCATTGTATTCAAAATATCAGAGACGAATTCAGTCATATTAGTAACTGTGGATCTGCCGTTTTGGAAACCATGTTGTTCTGGTGGAATAAATGGTTGACAATAATTAACAAAATACAAGCACATTATTTTTTCAAATAATTTGGGAATAGTTGACAGTTTAGTAATGGGTCTATAATTACTTACATCGTAACGAGCCCCTTTATTATGTACCGGGTTAATAAATGAAATTTTCGAGGGCTCGGGGAAGGAGCCACATTGAATTGTTAAATTGAATAATTTGCAAATGGGACCTACCAAATTTTGGGAACAAAATTTTAATATTATTGGTGGAACACCGTCGGGGCCGTACGTAAAGTCATCTTTTAGAGCTAAGAGGTGAGGCATTAAGATATCTTCAGTTATTACAATTGTCTTAATGTCAAAATTTGAAAGAGATGGAGGAAATAGATTATCTAAATATGACTTATTTGGTTCAAAAACTCCGTTCTGGTAAGTACTGGAGAAGAATGTGGCAAAAAAGTTGGCAACAGTCTGTGAGTTATCTGATGTTGTTTCTTCGTAACGTAAAGCCTATGGGTAACCAGCAGTCCTACGTTTACTATTAACAAAATGATAAAAACGTCGCGGATTGAAATAAAATTTGCTTTTTAATTCTGTCAATATAATTTTTATATAAAGTATTAGACAGAATTTTGAATCTATTATAGATATCAAGGAAGGTGTTATAATGGGTAATGTAATCAGTTTCCATATATTTTTTCCATGAAGAATTTCGTTTCTTCCTAAGAGAACGCAATTCTTTAGATGACCATGGCGCTGAGTAGTTAGATTATTCATAAGATTTTGTAGGAATTGCTAAGCGAAAACATGTTGTTAGCGTCTCATAAAATCGTTTAAGGCTAATGTTCAGAGTTGATGAGGAAAAAATTGATTCCACATTGAGTGAGCCTATAAGTGAGTTTAAATATGTTAAATCAGTTTTGGCAAAATCAAACTTTAGATAATTCTCCGAAATAGAGTAAAGAATAAATAAAAATAGAATAAATAGATTCATTGGAGGAGCTAACATTGAAAAATATATCTATCGGAGGGTGATAGTCGTCTATATTAGTGACAGTTAATTCACTGGAGGATGCCCAACAGTTGCCATGATCTGAAGAAAAGACAAGGTCTAATTGTCTGCCTAAGTTGTTTGTGACACAACTAATTTGTTATAGATCAAGGCTATTTAATCCATCAATAAAAATTGATTCAAAGTTCTGTGAAATATTATCTACAATCAATAAATTAATTGTATCAGACCATAATCACTTAACGTTTGGAAGATTGAAATCACCTAGAACTAGAAGACTATCTAAAGTAGCAAGTTTACGGTATATATTGTTTACCGAAATAATGAGCTCATTATAACTCTCAATTTTGTTAGAATTACTAAGTGAAATATAAACAAGTATAATGAATAAATTAGCATTTAAGTGCCTAAAGGAAATTTGGACACAAATCACTTCAAATAGGTCAGAAGATTGCAAATCGACTACACTACTCAAAAGCGTTGTTTTGACAGCTAATAAAACTCCACCGCCGCGTTGGCCAAAAGAGGAGGTAATATTTCTATCAGTACGATAGACTAGAAAACCTTAGAAAACGGTTCCTCACTATTGAAATGAGAGTTGAGCCAAGTTTTAGACAAGGCTACAATATCGTGCGGAAGAGTCATAGATTTTAAAAACGCAGAGCGCGTTTTAGTACGTAGACCTCTCACGTTTTGGTAAAAGATCGAGAAATTCTGTGGTTTTTTAGATTGCGAAGAAATTTAGTATAATAGCAAATTAGTATTCACGATAAAATCAATAAAATCAGAGAATGTAAATCGATTAAACATTTTTGGAAAAAAATTGGACTTTGTATTAAATCCAGTACCAGACAACAAAGATCCAATAGATTCGATTAAAACCGGTATTGACGAATTATTCAGCAATTTAATTGAAAATGTTGACCATAGTGACAAAATTGGTGTCACTTTTGGTTGCCAAAGTTTTCATGAACGTGGTTCAGCCTGGATAAATTTTAAAGAAGCAAAAGACCTTGATATTTCGGAAATTTGGGAAGTTATTTCAAAAATTTTCCAAAGCAACTCGGAAGGATTATCTACAGATACGTTTTGTATAAATCCTACATATGTACAACTTCCAGCAGGAAGAGGTAGAGGAAAAAGATACAACAATTTTGAAGAAGGATATAATAAAAGAAGAGGCATAATTTCAATTAAAAACAAAGATAATCTATGTTTACCAAGTGCGTTAGTTGTTGCTATCTCATTCATAGAAAATTCTGTTCACTACTGTAAAATACGAAAAGATGTAGGTCAACTTCAATTGAAAGCAGCGTTACAACTAATAAGAAATTCATCCCAGCAAAAGGAGCTAGTGTAATATTTTGTAATATAGAAAAAGGGTTAATTTAAACACAGAAGTTGTTTTATTTAACTTTATTTGTTTTACACCCTTACAGTGTAAAATTTGAAATAGTAATGTCCTTTTTTTTGTAAAAGAAAGTCTTTTATACAATTTATTTTCTTACATTCCATTTTCTTACATTCTAAAACAAAATTTATTACAAAATAGACTAAAAAAATGATAATTATAAAAATAGATAAATATGTCAAGTATCATGCTGGGAATGCAAACCAGTATGCATTTACAAAATATTTTAGTTCAATATTGCAATATGATAACTTAATTCTACTTTCTTTGTTTATATATTTTGAAGTAACCTTCATTATTTATAGTTAGTATATATTGGTTCATTATTGCAATATGATATTTAATTTTAAACATATGTAAACCATATGTTACATTATTCATGCTTTAACCTAATTTATTTATAGTTAAAAAGAAAACGAATTGAAAGTAAAAAGAAATACAAAATTAATATAATGTTTATTGTTATGATTTTAGTATATTGGAGTGGCATATTACACCTTCCCTCATCGAAAAAAAAAATTGTCAGAAATTGTGATAATTTTTAGTTTTTTTTTTTTACAAGTGACATATAATTGTTTTTTTTTTTTTTTTATATATTCTTTCTTTTATATTTTTTTTGTAGTTATTATCTAATATATATAAATAAAAATATTCTCTTATAATATAAGGTTGTTTAGTTTGTCTTATTATTATGATATTTAGTTTATGTTTACTCAAATTACATTACATTATTTTAACAAAAATGTTGTTGTTATATAAATTTTTTTTTATTGTTTTTTTTTGTTTTATTTAATATATAAATTCCTCATTATCTAATTATAATTAATAATATTTCCTCTTTTTTTTTTTATATATTACCAAAAATTAAACTGTTTATTTATTGGAAAAAGAAAAAAAAGAAAATCAAATTAAGTTCAAAAAAAATTTTTTGATATGCAATTTGTATTTACTCAACAAATATTTTAAAAAGATTGTTATGAACTAGTTTTGTTTTCCTACCAATTTAATAGTAGTATTTTCTGGAGAATTTATTTCTATGACTTCGTAAGGCCCTAGGTAACATGTTAGTTAATGTTTTATTTTTTCTTACTGTATCAAGTAACCAAACTTTGTCTCCTACAATAATGTTTAATAATCGAGCATTCTTATCATACATTCTTTTATTTGTTTCTTTTGATTAAATTAAATTATTTCTGGCTTCAGTTAACTGTTAAATTATTGTTAAATTCTGGCTAAATTATAACTGTTTTGAAGACGTCATTTTAAGTCTAGAACATAATCGTTGATATTATATAATGGTTCAATAGTTTTGGATATGGCTGATGGTAATTCAGGTTTTATACCAAATAATATTTCATACGGCGTAAATTTTGTTGAAGTACTAGGAATTGTATTATGTGCAAAAATTGCAAAGTCTAACCACGTATCCCAATTATCAGGATCTATATTTGCATAGCAACGCAAATAGTTTCCCAAAGAACGATATGATCTTTCTAGGGAACCATTGGATTCCGGAGGATAACTGGTTGTGATAACTGTGTTGTGTCTTCTACCGTGACAGCTTCCTGATTAGGACTAGGGATAGCTAATCTAGTGAGCAAATCTTTAAATGTTAATATTCAGGGTGGTCCAGACTATGTGTATTAGCTTTTTAAGACGGCAAGGAGTGGTTATTTTGAAATATAAAAAAATGTTTATTAACTAAGTTGAGAATGCTCTACCGAATCGTGATATTTTCAACTTACGGTAAGGATAAAAAATAGATGTCCTAGACCGGAAATTTACAGAAATCGAAATTTTTAAATGGAAACTGGTACTTTTCGAAGCAAGTTCGGATTCTACGTGAAAAAATTTTGTGAGATTGTGATCTCGTAATTACATTACTTGTTGAATGTTTTTGATTAAGATGCCTTATTCTGCATTCGTATTCAAATAACCAGATTTGTGGATAACACAATAATCGTATTCTTCTAATTTAATATGCCAGCGCATAATTCTAGAAGTTGGATAGTTAACAACCGTAAACTTTTTACCATAAAGGTATGATCGAAAATAATGCGTTGCCCAAACAACTGCTAAAGCTTCTTTTTTAATAGTGGAGTAATTACATTCGGCGTTCTTTAATGTTCTACTAACGTAAGCGATAGGTAGATTCATTACTTTGCCTTGTTCTAATGTTTGTACCGATAAAACAGAACCTAAAGCTGCGTCTCTCGCATCAGTTGTAAGATAAAATTCTTTTGTGAAATTAGGATTTTCTTTTTTCTTAAGGGAGGTAGGAATCTTCCAGAGACACCAAGAATTTCCCCTTGGTAGTATCAGATTTTGACTGACTAAACCAACCTCCCTATTTAGCCAATATAATGGGCTGAAACTCTTACATGTTAACGCTGTATATTGCCTAGTGAGTATGGATAGGAAAGCATAGGAAATGGATGTGGTAACATTGAATTGGCAGTGGGACTGTAAAGAAACAATGAATCAGCCTATTATTATTACTATTTTGCTAACAGTGACTATAGGCGTTACAACACTTACAACATGCAGTAGTATGTTGTAACTGTTGCATGAGGTGATTAACACCTTACTGAAGTAATTAACACTTACAACACCTTACTGCATGAGGGAATTATTGAAAGCAACTCCACTGTTACTGTAGCAGTCATTATTATTGATATTAGTATTCTTATTAATATTATTATTTTACTACAGAGACAGAGCCATCAGTGGATTACAACATACAGTAGTATATATCACTTTCCTACATGATTTTTTTTTTTTTTTATTTATTATTAATTTCAGACAATATACATAAAAAAATTGTGTATAAAAAAATTAAATTCTAAACTAAATCTAAGTTAATACTAAAAACTAAAACTTTATAAAACACATTACAATTTTTTTTTTCTCTTGTACAATAGTTCATTTCTAAAGCTTTTTCAATATTTCTTAAGTCTATGTTTAAATTCATGCAAGTTTTGGCTGCGTTTTAGTTGGATAGGTAGAGTGTTAAACATCTTTATTGCGCTGCGTTTTAATCCTTGTAGCTTTTTGGTTGTAGTTGCTTTACGTACCACAAGATATCCTCTATATCTAGTGTTGTAGTTGTGCACGTTATCTCTTGTTATAATTGTTAATGAAGATTTCATTTTCTTATTTATTATTTTATACACATATTTACATTTTTCGAAGTATATTAACTGGTTAATGTTGAGTTTATTTGTGGTTAAATGCAATTCCTTCGTACTCAATCTAGGGTTCAATTTGTATAATGTTTTTAACGATTTTTTCATGATTATACCCATTTGATTGACATGGAATTTTGTACTGTTACTCCAACTGCATATATTGTAACGAATTTGTGACAAGATGTCCCCGTTGTAAATTAATTTGGCGTCTTTGATTGGAACACCACTTCCTCCTTTAATTGCCATTATGATCGGTTTTATGCTCTTCTTTAATTGTTTAATATGTTTATCCCATTTAAGATTTCCATCTATAGTTATTCCGAGATATTTCACATGTTGGACGCGTTCTACCGTGACCCCTCTGGCTTTTTTTGCAATTTCATGATATTTTTTTCTAGGTGTTTTAAATACAATATAATACGTCTTTTTGCGATTCATACAGAGACCATCACCGTCCATCCAATCACCGTATACATCCATATTTTTATTTAGGTTATTTTCTAGTTGCTTTAAAGTTTTAGCCTTACATACAAAATTTGGGTCGTCTGCATAAATTGTATACTTTGATACCAGGTTACACTTTGAAAGATTCATTACATATAATAAATTAAGAAGTGGGCTCAGTAACGATCCCTGTGGAACTCCAGTATTAATCACTAGTTCAGAGCTTACAATGTTCTCAATTCGTACACAATGAATTCTATTTGACAAATAGCTCTTAAATAAGCTATTTGCTATACCTCTAATTCCCAAGTCTTCAACAAAATCTAGTAACTTGCCATGATTGACAACATCAAATGATTCACTCAGAACAATAACCGACACAGCAGAATCTGCACCACTTCCTTCTATAAGTCCATATTGATTCGAATCGAAGCCAATAGTTTGCTTAATAAATGATCTTATTCTTGCATCGATAGCTCTTTCATATATTTTATTGATTGAATTTAACAGCGATATAGGCCTATAATTTCCGCAATCCGTTTTTTGTCCACTTTTGTGAATTGGCACAATGACGGCCTGTTTTAATAAATGGATAAATTCCTTTGGATAAATTACATTTCCAAGGCATGAGTTTACCATTTTAGAATATTCTTGATAATATATATCAATTCTTGTAGATCTCTTACAGTAATTTTATCAGCCCCTGGAGCTGAATTTCTATGAAGATTCATAACAATTGTAACAATTTCAAGATCTGTCACTGGCGTTCAATATACTGATCTTAAATTTATGGAATTGCGCATTGTATTTAGCATTATTCTAGTTATATTCTCTTTTATGATGTTTTCTCCTATTTCATTAAAATATTTGTTTAGAGTATTAGCAGTTTCAATATCACTTGTGGTAATTTCTCCATTTTCTTTAATCAGATTACCAATATAGTCGTTCTTTTCATCTTTTTTATTTTTTATTGTGAAATTTACAACTTTCCATAGTTTTCTATTATCATTTCTTGCTTTTTCAATGCAGTTGTTAATTTGACTACTCTTAGCTTCCAGAATGACATTTTTCATCTTTTTTTTATATTTTAAGTATTTTTCATTTTTAACAATGTTATTTTGATCTTTTTTGTGCGCTTTCTATAACGAGCGTTTAATTTTTAATTTGCTAAGAATAGCTGGTGTAATCCAATTATTATTTCTTGATCTTATCCCATACGGTATTGTACTGCATTGTTTTGCCTCTTGTATGATTCCAATAAGTTCATCAACTTCAGTAATATGTTTTTCAGTTAGTTTATTCGCTACTCTATCACGCAATTTATAATAGTCTGTTCTGGTATGTGAAAGCTTTAAATAAGGTTTTAATGAAGTTTTTATCAGTTGAATACGCCCTAGAACACTTTTATGATCAGATATTTCATTATCTTCAATTTTATATGAAATTTTATGTTGATCCTCTATATTTGATATAATATGATCAATTAACGTATTAGTTGTAGCTGTTTGTCTTGTACTATATGTTTTATTTATGATTTTATATCCGGAAATGTTTAACATATCTACATATTTAATAACAGTATTTGTTTTTTCTAATAGATTTAGATTTACATCAGCAAAAAAAATGAGCTGTCTCCACCACAGGATCGACCGCCACTATATGAAAAGTACAATGCCAAAATTTATAGATTTTTTATTTACATAATAATTTATATAAAAGCAAAATAACTTCTAATAATTTAACAACATTTTGTTTTATTCAATAACAATAATAAGCAATGAAATCGTAAAAATATATGTGCATTTATTCATACATCCATTTACATTACATATATGATTTTTTTTTCAGATATATGATTTTTTTTTCATTTAAAAATATTAGAAGTAAAAATTAATAAGAACTGTAAACAAATACAAAACAAACATAAGATTAATATTGAATCTGCTAACAAAAATTTTACCCTTTTAATTTTATGTCATCAACAAAAGAATAATATGCATAGATATAAGTACATATGTATACATATAAATTTTTAGATTATAAAAAAAAAACAAAAAAAATTGTTCATATAAATTCATATGGAGTGTTATGCATGAAATTTGGACTTAGAAAAAAAACTAAATAAAAGTTAAAGTTGGTCGGATCAAAAAATGTTTTATGGCAAAGTTGTTCCTCTTTACTTGGGTAACAACTTTTTCTTAATAATTTTTCTCATAAAATTTTTCTGTTACGAAATATTCGTAAAAAACTTAAAAAGTACCCTAGTAAACTACCAATTTCGATTGTCCGATTTGCTCCAAAAGCTTATCAATCCGAGATATTTACGTCAAAACCTTAAATATGAAATTTCAAAAAATTCCCCTCAGTCGTTTAAGCTGTACACGTGCCCACAGACATACCCACACACGCACACACGCACAGACGGACATCATGCTAAAAAATTTTTTACAGCCTTCTCCACACCGGAGTAGTGCATTTTTGCCAAAATCTGGGGTACAAATTTTTAGTATGAAAACAATACCTACCTTATACATTAATGTATGCGGTTGGTAAAAATACAGTGTGAGAATCGATCTACCTTTTTTTTTAAATATTCAATAAATAAAATGATATTTTCATTAGGAGCTTTATAGAAAGTACCTATTTTTAGTTTAGGTTGCATGTTTAACATTTGAATAACAGTGAAGTTATAGTTTTCATCTTTTTCAACATCCTCATTTTCAAAAATCCACACTTCCGTAAGAACGACGATATCAATATCTTTATAACTATGAATTAATGCTTCAAGTTCCAGTAATTTCTTATGTCTTATATTACAAATGTTTAAGTAAAAATATTTAAGTTTCCTATATTTATTTTGTTTGATTCTGAACATATTCATAAAACTTGTACTTGTTGTTTTTATTGCTAACTTTATTATCAATAGTAATACTCTTAATATTTTTTCCAGACGAATTGCCTTGTTTGCTATTAATTTCCGTACTACTATCGTTAATATTATTAGTATTGTTGTTATAACTAGAACTGATATTTACACCATATTTAAAGTTTGCTTTTTCGTTTACCAATTTTTGAACTTGTTTTTGTCCAAAATGTAGGAATGTAACTAAATAATTAATTGGATTAATACTATTGTTGATATCGCAACTAATATCATTATTACGAGTAACATGATTTATTGAATTTTTTATAGGTTTATCCATAACAGATTCTTCTTTATTATTTATATTAATAACGGCATTTTTATATTCTGCGTACTTGGTACTAATAAAATTTACTTCCTTAACAAATTTCTGTGGTTGCTAGTAACCAATCGTTTTTTTTCTTTGACATAATTTCTCTTGATAAGCCGGACAAAGTTTACTGAATGTTTTATGATTAACATACACATTTAAACTCAATTTTTCATTGTATTTTACACAATTTATGCATTTAATAATCTCATCATTTTTACAGTCGCTGGTCTTATGGTGTTGGTGACATTTTAAGCATGTTTCCCTATTTATGCAATCTGCTGATTTATGGTTAAATCTCTTATATTTGTAGCACCTCATAACATTTACACCATCGTATACTTTGCATCTTTCCCATCCAATACACACTTTTTCATTTTGCAATATCTTAGGAAAGCTCTTCTTATCGACTTGAATCACTGCGTTGTACATCTCCTTGTTAAATTTGTTCACAATGTGTACCTTTATAACCTTAAGGTCCGACATTTCCATAAAAGGATTTTGCTTTTTCAATTTTGAACGATTTCTTCGTCACTGAATTTATAATTCATATTAACAATCTCAAATTTTGGTTTTATATCAATTGAGATTTTAATTTCATAATTATCATTCATTTTTTTTTTTCAACTCTAATTTTATTTTATCACGTTCTTCTACAGTTTCAATTAAAATTGTTCCATTTCTTCTATTTTCAATATTCTTAATTTTCAGATTTTTTGGATCAACATTTTTATTTAGATAAGTTTTTGTTTTTTCACTTTTTTGCTTACTTTTCGGTTTTACAAGCAATGGCAATTCTTTTTTCATTTTCATTTCACAATTTTTTGAATTTTTTATAACATCGGCAAATGTTTATCGTTAACCACATTATTTAGTTTATTACTTATCTCATAATTTTTTTTATTGAATTTAAAAATTGTTCATTAGCTTTTTCACTTAGATTTTTGAAGACTTCTGTATATTTAGCCATCTTATCTAACTCCTTCTGTTGGCTGGTTTTTATTTCGTCTAGTCGCCTTATATAATTGGTTTCAATAGCTTTTAATAACTCAATTACTTCATTTACATTATTTTTTATAGCAGTTTCAAACTCGTGCTTATACTCTTTCAAATACTCATTGTTTTTCGATACAGCAGTTTCCATATTCTGTAATCAACATTTTGTATGTATAGAATACAATCTTCACAAATAAATTTTATTTTTTATTTGCAAATAACAAATTTATTGTCGATTGATCTAATCCTGAACATTTCAAGATCTCGTGATAATTTTTTTTGTAAACTTCAGAACATGCTATACCGGTTTTTCCCTTTATTTTCAATTTGCACTTTTGCCATGACGCCATTTCCAATTTTATTTAAAATAATATTGAAAAGAAAGTAAACAAGATAGAGTGTAAACCAACGGTTTTTAAAAGCGCACATTTCCAAAACTCAATACAAACTGTTTAGAAGTGTGACTTGCACAAAAATTTGAAAATTTCATGTAATAAGAAAAAATGTGAAAATAGGACATTTTTGAAATTTTGAGAGGCCGTAAGTCCGGAATCCTATAAAACTAAGAAAAGCCGTTACCACACGTAAAAATATATTATTGAACCTTTAATTTTCATGTCTTGCCGAAGAAAAATTTTTACAGGTTCTTCGGCAATTCAATTCGACAATTCTAAAAATAGCAAATTTTCAATTTTTGAAGCGTAATAACTCTTAAAAAAGGGGCGCTACCAAAAATTTTCTGAGGAAACTTATACTAATTCTAAAATTTCTTCCTTGTCTCAAAATTTCAGGTTCCTATCTAAAGGCGTGTCGGAGTTATGAAAAAAGAAATTTCATGCAAAATGTGGTTTTCACATAACGGTAAATTTAAATAGTAAATTTCAAAATATTACATAATTTTGATACTGTTTTATGTAGGTAATAAAATTTTCGATCTTCTGGCGGTTTTAGATTGCAAAACTATTACGCAGAGCCTGAGATATATACATCTGAAAATGGGACTTTTTCGCAATTTTGAAGAACTGCAACTTTGGAATCCTCTACAAATAAAATGAACCTTTAACACACGTAAAAATACATTACTGTAACTTTAATTTTTATATCTTGCAGAAGTAAAATGTGTACAGGTGTCTAAGTTACAGGTGTTTAAAAATAGCAAATTTTCAATTTTTAAGCCCTAATAGCTCATAAACAGGGGGTGGTCGAAAAAAATTTTCTGAGCAAACTTATACTAATTCTATAAATAAAAAGTTCTTTCTTGCCTCAAAATTTCAAGGCTCTATCTAGAAGCGTGCCGGAGTTATGAAAGAAGAAAAATCATGCAAAATTTGGTTTTCACATAACGGTAAATTTAAATACTAAATTTAAAAAAAATGTATAATTTTGATATTAATTTACAAAGTTAAAAAATACCTGTCGAATGGCGTTTTCAGATTGAAAAAATCTTAAGCAGAACATAAGATATATGCATTTAAAAATAGGGCTTTTTCAAAGTTTTAAGGCTGTAGTTCCGTAATGGGTGGGGCTACATGAAAAAGTTGTTCCACAAAATTATTTTTTTTATGAGACCTACCCATGGTTAAAATTTTTTTTCTCTATCTTTAACGGTGTAGAAGTTTTGTAAACAGACGGACGCACGGACGGACGAACGAACAGAGTGAAACTAATAAGCACATTTTTTCAAAATTTTTTTTGGAAATGTGCTAAAAAGCGCTGACTCTGATTTTATTATTTCCAGTTAAAAATTAAAGAAAATAAAAGTACATTTGTTTCTATTTTATAGTTATAATTTTCCGATTAAAAATACACGTCTATACCGGACAAAGTCGCGATTATGTCTAGCCAAAGGCCATAGGACAAAGTCGCGATTATATAACCATAGATAGCTTCACTGTAGCAGCTATTTATTTTTTATTATTATTTCAATTATTATTAGTATTACTATTATTATTATTATTATCATTATTATTATTATTATTATTATTATTGCTATTATTATTATTATTACTATTATTATTATTATTATTATTATTATTACTATTATTATTATTATTATTATTATTATTATTACTATTATTATTATTATTACTATTAATTATACGATATACATTATTACGAAATAACTACATATTTTTTATTTATATGACCTGATCGGGGTTTGAACCCAAAATTCTCTGATTGAAAGATTGGCGATTTAACCACTACGCCGTAAGTCAGATATTGTAATACTGTGGATTCGGTTATAGCCTTTTTTAAGCTTTGGAAAGAACCATCGCAAAAATCATCCCAGACAGATTTAGCATTTTTTTTAACAAGTTGTTTAATGGTTGCGTTATAGCTGAGAATTTTGTTATGAATTTACGATAATATGCTATTAATCCTAGAACAGATTAATCCTAAAGCTTTTTGATTTTGTGGCGGAACTATATTTAAAATTGTATTTATTTTATTTTTATTGATTTCAATGCTCTTTTAATTTATAAAGTGGCTAAGATATAGCACTTCTTTATGTAAAAACTAGCAGAGTACCCGGCGTTGCACGGAGTATTTTATTGCCTTTATGAAATGAAATTTATTAACTTTTGTTTCTGCGTTAATATAATTTAATTAATATAGTTAACTTATTACTATTCATTTACAGATACTGGTAGTTAATATTCTGTTATTTATTACATTTAATTAAATTGAATAAACAGAGCGAAGTATTAGAGACAATTCGTCTACAAAAAATCTTTAAAGGAATCTATTGAGTATACGATTAGGGCGAAGTGAGTTTTCACAATATATTCGTTAATACCGAAACATAAAATCGTATTTAAATTATAAAAAGCCATAATGTAATAAATTTTTTTTGTAAGTTTTTTGTAATGTCACTTCATGTTTTCGTGAATTATCCTTTTAAGCACATTTTGAAAAATTTGCTATTAGGTTCGTTCTGTCCCTCCGTCTGTTAAAAACTTATATAGTGTTTAATAAAGAGCAATGAAATATTAACTATGCATAGGTGTCTTAAAAGAGTAATGTTGTAGAACAACATTTTATGTACTCTCATCGTTGGAGATCCTACAGCACACACAGCTCTTCAAATTTTGAAAAAACTTCTTTTTAAATGCACACATCTCAGTTTCTGTTTAATGCAGGATTGTTTTTTACCTTTATAAATCAACCAGCATTTTTTTAAGTTAGCTTTTTCTAATTATTTATTCAAATTGATATTGAATAAGGCTACAAATATGTGTAAGAACTTTATATAGATAAGAATGTAAGATTTTCTGTTCTTTTTAATATGTATTTACTCATTTTTGATTAAATACTGTACATAAATGTGAATATGTTTCTAATTTAATTGATTATGTTTATAGTATTTCTAAATATACGCACATTATACATACTATATGTACATATTTCAATGATATTTTTTTAAAAATATGTTATACACATGCATCTTATATAGGTAGACCACATGAGTAGATAGGTAGGCACTTGGGCCAGACAGGTCAGTAGGTCAAGGTCACCCGAAAGTAGGTCAAGGTCACCCAGAAGTAGGTCAAGGCCACCCGGAAGGCCAGACAGGATGTATGTCAAGGTCATTTTAAAAGTAAGTCAGACTGGCGGCGATCGTCAGTTGTTTATAAAGATTGTATACTTGGTTTAAGTAATAGGTATGCAGGAAAATAGTAGGAAAAAAAAAATGCTTTTTCATACAATGTACAGAGAAAAAAAAATGTACCTATACGTTTCTTTAAAATTAAAAAAAGTGCAAACTGGTTTTTTACATCTTAGATAAAGAATCAACAAAATTAATGCAATTATTAGATGCATTTTTTTTTCTTTTTTTCCTGTTTTTTCTTTTTTTTATAAATATTTAAAGAAGAGGAAATAAAAACCATTAATTAATTGCGAGTATCACAGTATAAGATTTTATTGTTATGTAAGAATATTGACAAAAATATGAATAAAAAGAAAACAAACAGGAAATCAAAAATATCTAACATGTGGTTTAAGTAATTGGCGTGAATGGAAATAGTAAGAAAAAATGCGTTTTTATAAAATGTAAAGAAAAAAATTTAAACAAATTAAGTGTACCTATGCGAATTTTAAAAATTAAAAGAAAAAAGTGCAAAGCTGGTTTTTAAATCTGAATCAACCTTGACCAAACTGATATTTTGAGATAAATTTTTTTCTTTTCTTTTTTGTTCTGATGAAATATTTAAAGAAGAGAAAAGAAAAAATTATTAGTATTTTTAGATTTTATTGATATGTAAGAATGTAGAACAAAAAAAGATGCATTCTTATGTTGTGTTAAAAAAAAAAATAAAACAAATTTATTTATATGTTTGAAATAATTTTTTATTTAAAAATATTTTACAATTTTATAGAAATCTGTGCACTCTTAATCTAATATTTTTTCTTTTAAAAGATACATATAAACATTATAACAATTTTTAACAGCACATCTGAAATTGTTGTTTAATAAGTGTATAGGACAATTTAATTTAAAGTTATCAATCTTTTGTAATGACGGCAAGTTTCTGCTTAAATCTTCTATTTTATCACTGTCAATGTACTTTTGAAGGAATAATTTTTTTTGTTCTCCTTTAACATAAATTTTTTCAGCTGACTCTAAATAGTGTTTTAATATACATTTTACATCTAAATATTGAACTAGACCGTTATTCCATTTATGTCCATTTATTTTATTTTCGCAATACTGGTTATTATATTTCATATCCGGACTAAGTTCCTTTGATTAGTACGGTGCTTTGAAGTGATAGACAGTTGGAATTAAACTTCCTTTTTCAAGTATGGCTAATTCATTTAGGAAATATTGCTTTTCATTTCCTTGCTAAAATTGTAGGTCAACTATGGGAACTCGTTTAACCATGTCGACGGTTTGTGTAAGAATACTCATTAGAATAAATAAATTTGCATTTATATTCACTTCGGCAAAAGAGCTTTTCATATAAATATAGGTTAACAGTGCTATTTTTAACTAATACAACTATGCTATTTCATCCATTTACAATGATGGTAGCGGGGCCATCATGCTGTGGTAAAACCACTTTTATTCATAATTTAATAAAGTATAAAAAAGAAAATATACAACCACATAATTAATAGAATTATTTGGTGTAATCCAGGCAAAAATGCCGTTCCAAAATATTTAAAAGATGTGGAATATAGTAACACTATTCCGGATTTTAATGACAATCAAGAACCTTCGTTAATTATTATCGATGATATGATGTTAAATTCCCATGACAAGTATGTATGTGATTTATTTACTAGAGGATCACACCATAGAAATTTATGTGTAATATTTGTAACACAAAATGTTTTTCACCAGGGTAAATTTTCAAGGGATATTTCGCTTAACTGTAAATATCTAGTACTTTTCAAAAATCCATGAGATAAAACGCAGATATTACCTCTAGCTCGCCAAATATATCCCAATCAAATCAAAGCATTTGAAAAAGTATATAATGAAGTGACATCAAAACCATATGGGTATATATTAATAGATCTTATTCAAGACGTTAATAATATATTTCGATTAAGAAGTGATATATTTGGAAAAGGTTTGTGTTTTTGTACAAAAGATCAATTAGAACAATTTGGCAATTAATATGAAACGTTTGAAGGTCAACCGTCATATATTGCACCTATTAAAAACCTCTAAACCGAAATTTCAGAAAGTAATTATAAAACATTGTGACCCTGAAGTAATCAAAACATTTTGTGAAATTGCTTTAAATATTTTAAAAGGTAATTGTAATCTAAGTAAAAAATCAACAACCCAATTACGAAACTATAAAAAGGAATTGAGATCCCTCATTTGCCGCCAAAAATCTATAAATAATAAAAGAGAAATCATTATTCAACGTGGTGGATTTTTACCTACACTTCTTGGTGCAGTACTATCAGGGATAATCGGAAATTTTATAAAATGAATAATACAACGTTTAACAAAATGATTAAACTAAAACCCGAGATTATGACTATGAATTAAATGAGTTATCTATAAATGAGTTAAATAAATATCTAACAGACACTGAAAAATGGTATTTATACAGACAAAATCTATTTAAAATAAGAAACAAAAATAGAGTACTTCCTAGAAATAAAGAGGAGAAAGTAAAAATTACGGAAACAAAAGGTACTCAAGCTCGTGCAAAACCAATGTATATAGATGCGGAAGCTCAATCGCATTTTCCTGAATATAAGAATGTAGGAATACAAGTTGTTCCTGAAGAAGAAGAAGTATATGAAAAAGAAGCTGATGACGAAGTATTTGATGATGAAATTCAGGAAAATGTTTTAACAAAAGCATTGTCAGCTGCTTCAGTTGGAGAACGTCTTAGAAAAAGAAAATCAATTAGAAATCAAAATGTACAAATTCTTGAAACTGATACAGGAGACATTATAACTGTTCCTTCAGATAGCCCAAGCCCACCAACGAAAAAAGAAAAATCTATAAATAGCAAAGAGTTGAATAATTCATCAAGACGTGTTTTAAGGTCAGCAGTAGGTAATACTCAAACAGAACTTAATTTTCCAATTCGTAAGAATAAATCCGCAAGCTGATGGACTTGTAGGTAAATGATGAATTTTATGTCACTTTACTCAGTGATTCATCTATGAACTATTATCCAGAAAATTCATTATCATCTTTTACAAATAAAATGAATATATACATGTGTGATTCAAGGTGGAAAGTCGGTATTTCAGAAATGTATGTTAATGATTTCGTTCTAAATGTGTATGGTGAAGAATGGGAAAAAAGTACTCAAATATTTATTAAAGGTATGCAGAAAGATATGATAGGAGTTGGAACATCATATATTCCATACATAGAAAAACAAATGATATGCGACTGGAAAGTTTTTCGACTACCAACACTAATTCAAAATATACGCCCACTTAATAGGTTTACAAGAAAAGAAGTTGAACGACAGTTCATTTGGGGCATTTTTAATTTTATAAACGATGAACTTCATTATACACAACCAACAAAAGCTGAGTAGATGCCTAAAAATTTAAGTTACACCACAATATGTGTTACTAAGCCTAAAATAGATATAAAAATAAGAGCAAATTACGTTTATACCCTCGAAGGACTTTTGACTTGTTTCAATCAAGTATCTTTTAAAGTTACAGATTTTAAAAAATATAAATCACGTGTAATAGAAGCTTACAAAACTTTTATAGATAGTGTGCAATTGACTCCCATTAGTAAACCAGATATGTTTTTTATATACACAGACATAATTGAACCGCAAAAAATAGGTGATAAAAATATAAGGTGTTTAAGATCTGTTAACATACAAAATTCTTTCACTGATACTGTAAAAGAATTCAGTAATATTCAATATTGCAATGTGGAGAAATCATTTAATAACATTTCATCACTTTTATGTGATAAATATGGATACAAAATAAACTTTTCCAATAGTTAAATTCCAACCAAAATTGTATTACATTTTAAAAAAGTATAAATAAAAGCGATTTTACAAAACTATATATTATTTTACTTTATTCATTATGGAGAGAGCGTACTACAAATATTATTTAGTTCAATCAGGAAAAGGTCTTAAGGATATTGGGCCTTTCTTACACTCAATTGTACCTTACCAAAGGGGACGAGGGTTAGGGAGCTTTTTCGGTGGTCTTTTTAGATATTTAAAACCAATATTTACGTCTGGAACTAATATATTAAAAAAAGAGGTTATTAACTCTGGTATTAATGCATTATCTGATATTGCCACAGGTGCAAATGTAAAAGAAGTAGTTCAAGTTCGAAGTAAAGAGATAATGAAAAATGTAAGACGAGTTTCAGTTCGGAAACTCAATGAAATGTATGGACAAGGCAAAAGAAAACTAAAAAAACCTATAAAAAGACCTCTCATTAATAATTTAAATTATTTTACGTCGAAGAGACGCAAAGTTAATAACAAAAACGAACAAAAAGATATTTTTGAATAATCATGGTTGAATGTATGAAATCAGAGCTTGATATTTTTAAAACACAGTCTATTCAGTTAAGTATTTTACGATCTGAAGAAGTTTCCTATAACCCTATTGCTTCTTTAGATAATCCATCTGTCATAGAATTTATTTCACTAGGGCACGATGATACATATAGAGACTTATTTTCGACATATCTAAAATTAAAAGTACAAATTTTAAAAAAAGATGGAACTCAATGGAATAAAGATAAAAAAACTGATGGATAAGATAATATTGGATTGGATTGGATCTCATAAACAATATCGATGTTCGAGTTATCCTAACATTAGAAAAACCAGATTTTTATCTCTTTGCAGATGATACTGATGAATCTCAACTGAAAATTTTAGAAGCCACTTTATTTATGAGACATGTAAGAATTAATCCTAGTGTGCTATTAGCACATAATGCTGTATTGGAAAAAACTAATGCCAAATACAATTACAAACGGGTAGAAGTAAAAACTTTTACCATTCCACAGAATAGTTCATCAATATCACTTGATAATGTTTTTATTGGACAGTTGCCAAACTCAATCATTTTTTGCATGACAGAAAATACAGATTACTCTGGAAAAAGGTCAAAAAACCCATACAATTTTAAACATTTTGATATTTCACAATTTGTGTTAAACGTAAATGGTGTTCAAATACCTAATTCAGCAATTGAAACCAGTTTTTCAGATGAAAATAATTGCTGCACAAGAGCATACAGTACACTTTTTTTCAGGAACTGGAATTTACCATAATGATAAAGGTCATCAGATAACAAAAACCATGTTTAGTAATGGGTTTCTCATTCTAGCTTTTGATTTAACTCCAGATACATCAGGAAATGAAGTGTGCCAAGGTCTACTAAATCAAGGTACAGTTAGAATTGAGGCAAGGCTATCAAAACCACTTACATCTACACTGACTGCTATTGTTTATGGAGAATTTGATGCAAGTTTACAAATTGATGAAAACCGAAATATATTCTCAAACCTATAAATAGCATACATAAAAGTAAATTTGAATATTTGACAAATGTCACTGTCTTGTGCCCTTCTGGATATAACATTTTGTAGTGATGATAATAATACCTTGTTTTCGAAAGATATTTGTATAGTTGGTTTTAAAGAACCTTGTAAAAAATTTGTAAAAGAGCTCAAGTATAAATTTTCAACTAGGGATTTTATAAATGATAATTTTGATAATTACTCTTTTGGAACTGTATACAACGATAAAATAAATAAAGAGCTCTGTCAAATACTAGAAAAAATTGATGTTATTATAACAAATAAAAAAATTAAAAAAGAGTTTTTATCAAATTATATAAAAGAAACAAATAAAGTATATGACTTGAGTCAATTTGATTGATGAATACCCTAGAGATAAGTGACGTATTAGGATGTAACAAACACACACGTACATTTTTTAAAGGAGTTTTTGCTCTGGATCAACTCCCCAGAATAATTGAAAAACAAACTTTTTTAATTGTAAACACTGATAAATCAAAAGATCCGGGAACACATTGGTTAGCTATTTTTAAGCAAAAGAATGGCTGTGTTGAATATTTTGATTCGTTTGGTAGAAAACCAGATAAATTAGAAATTTTAAGTTACTTAAAAAACCAATGTATAATTTTTAATAAGAAACAGTTACAAAGTAACTATTCAGATGTCTGTTGGCAATATTGTTGTGTTTATACGTGGTATAGATGTTGCGGTTATAGTATGAACGCTTTTTTAAAAAAATTTAATAAAGGAAATCAACTAGAAAACGATAAGTATATTTTAAGTATGTTTCAAAATGTATTTGGAAAATATAACTCATTACAAATTTGTGTTCCTAAAACGTATGAATAATAAAAACAATATAAATAGGTTTTAGTAAAATTAAAGGAATGGAAGCACCAGGTCAGAACACAAATTTATTGCTAAGTTACACATATTTTCTCAATAAGAGTCATACATTAAAAATTGCTGTTGGATTTGACAGCGATCAATTTGAAGCCTCAAGTATAATTCATCGTATTGGTAAAAAGTCAATTGTCTTAAAATATCATGAATGGAATAAATTTTATTACGAATTTAACAAAAAACTCGATAAACTGATAATAAAAGATATAAAACAGAACTTTCATCATGGACTAAAATCAGCGAATGGGCAAAGTATAAGTATTAACAAAGAAGAAGCAGAGCAGTTTTACAATTTATGCGATTTTCTTCACGCAGTGATGACCTATTATAAATCTGCTGAGTTAAATGTAAAAGACTATGTTCGGGAATATCTAAATTTATGTGTCGAACAACAAGTATTTAGGTTAGAAAGAGAAATTTATATACCAATACAACGTTTTAATGTACAATGTAATTATTCAAGGTTATTTTTTAAAATTCCTGTAATTTTAAAGGAACAAATCTGTAATATACTACATAAAACAAACAAAATAAATCACAACAAATAATATAAAAATTTTTATTTTTTATTTATATGTTCTAGATAGACAAATATTTTTCTGTACACCTTTCATTAGATTATTTAATTAAAATTATTTAGGATTATTAAATCATTGAAATAATCAAGATCTCCCTGCTGATTATTTATGTCCCAAATTTCATTAAATAGAACTGCTTCCTCATCTTCCTCAATTTCTTCTTCCACTTCTTCTTCTTCGTCTTCTAATTCAACTATCTGGAACGGTGGTATAAATTCCTCAGTTTCTGCTAAATCTTCGTCATCCATGGTGGACGTAATTTCATTTTCTTGTATCTGACCTTGTGTATTTACATCATCTACAGTTTCTTTAAATGGAAATGATGTGGAATCAGCATTTCTGCGAGTTGTTGAGCAGTCAGAATGGAAATGAATTAAATTTGAAAATAAAAGTTGAGTTATATACTCATGTAGAAAAGTATAAAAGTAAATTAAACTCAGTTAGATGATTAGTTTAAACCATGCTTTGGTCTATCATTTTATGTATAATAATTATTATAACATTACCTTTGACATTTTTAAAACAAAATGTCAAGAGCTCAAATAGTGACTGAAATTCATAGACAGGCAAGACGTAAATTTCTTAGAAGAAAATTCAAACAGAAAGGTCTAAATGACACGTGGCAAATCGATTTAGTCGAAATGATACCTTATGGAAAATTTAATAATGGTTATAAATATATGCTGACGGTCATTGATACTTTTTCCAAATATGCCTATGCTGAACCTGTGAAAACAAAAAATGCTGAAAATGTTTTAAATGCCTTAAAAACAATTATTATTAGAGCTAAAGTTATACCAAAAAATATTCACTCTGATCAAGGCAAGGAATTTTTTAATTTACAATTTCAAAATTATATGAAAGAAAAATCAATCAATCATTATCACACATTTAGCGAATTAAAAGCATCAATTGTTGAACGATTAAACCGTACATGTGGAAAAAATTTAGTTTAAACGGGAATTATAAATGGTTACCTATTATACAATCATTAATAAAAGAATATAATTCAACAAAACATAGCACAACAAAACTTCCTCCTGAAAAAATTACAAAGAAAAACGAAATAAATATACTGCGGAATGTATATACTGAGCCTAAAATTTTTCAAAAAAGTAAATATAGAACTGGACATTTTGTAAGAATAAGTAAATATAAAGGTCATTTCGAAAAAGGTTATCAACCGAATTGGTCAACTGAAGTATTTAAGATTGATAAAATAAATAATACTTATCCTGTTACATATCAATTATCGGACTATACTGATACGCCAATTTCTGGGGGTTTTTATCAAGCTGAGCTTACACCTGTAAAATACCCAGATACTTATCTTGTAGAAAAAATTCTGAAAAAGCAAGAAAATAGAGTTTTGTTAAATGGCTAGGTTTTGATGACACACATAATACTTGGATAAATTCAACAAATATTGTTTAATATCTGTAAAATAAAACTCTAATAAGCACCTGAAAATAAAACTTCAAAACATCTGAAAAATGAAATAAAATCTTAACATCTGAAAAATGAAAATAAAATTAAAACAGTAGAAAATTTCTTTGAAATAAAATTTTTTTTATTAAATAAAATTTTTTATATAAAATTAGTCTAAAACTATTACTGATTTGTGGCGAATTCAAAATCACCACGTTCTTCTTTTAAATTTAATTGGCTTTCCTCATTTATGAGGAAATATTCATTTTTTTCGATTTCCTCACGGAAATCATTATCTTCAAATGCCCCAACTTTTTGATGCGGTATAAATATAATATTATTTAGGGTCTCGAAGACCCATTTTTTACCGTAAACGGTTTTTAACTTTTTAATTTTATTTATTTTATAGAGCCTACTTGGCTCCATATCATTAACTTTTAAAAATGTTTTAAAATTTTTTTTTTTTAAAATAAAATAATTCCGCCAGTTTTCTTTTTCTGATGGGATTTGATGTTGCCTTACTCTGATAATCTTGTTGTTGCTGTAGTTGCTGTTGTTGCTGTTGCTGCTGTTGTTGCTGTTGTTGTGGTTGTTGATGTTGTTGTTGTTTTTTTTTCAACATTCTTACATAACAATAAAATCTTATACGGTGATACTAAGAATTTTTTTCTTTCCTCTTCTTTAAATACTTCATAGAAAAAAAGATAACAAGAAGAAATAAAAACATCTCAAAATTGAATCAATTTTGTCAAGGTTGAATCTTTATGTAACATTTAAAAACCAGTTTGCACTTTTTCTTTTAATTTTTTTAAAATGAGTTTTAAAATTTTAAAGAAACGTAGTTACATATCTTTTTGTTCTGTTTTCATTTTTCTCTTTAAATTTTATAAAGCATTTTTTCTTATTCTTTTCATATACGCCTATTACTTAAGCTAAGTATACATCAACAAGAAGTATACCTGTACCACGTTAGATATTTTTGATTTCTTTTTGTTTTCTTTTTGTTCATATTTTTTTCTTGAACACAGAATAATTCTGTTTTATTTTTATATTCTTGTTTTCAAAATAGGTGACAAATGCAATTAACCTGACTTGAATTTTTTTCTTTTTTTATTCTTCACAGATTATGCAACATACAATGCACTTAAGCAACATGTTAGTCGTTAAGTACTTCCACAGCTTTAATTTCCTGGTTGTCTTCTTTTCATTCATATTTTTTTTGAACATTCTTACAAACAAAAAATATCTTACACGACACACCGACAATAATCATTAGTTTTTTTTCTTTTATCTTCTTTAAATAGTTAAAGTATAAAAAAAAAAAAAAAAAAAAAAACAAATAGTTAGGTACGACTAAAAACGCATAATTTTTTTCAATGGTTTGATCATTATGTAGACAGAAAAACAGGTTTGCACTTTTTCTTTATGAATTTTAAAGATGTGTTGTACCTTTTAAAATTGTTCTATCTTGCACGTTTAAACTTTTTTTGTTTTTTTCCTTTTACATTCATTAACCATTTTTTTGTTTCTACTTTTCATATGCGCCTATTACTTAAGCCAAGTATACATCAATAAGAAGTAGACCTGTACCACGTTAGATATTTTTGATTTCTTCTTTTTTTTTCAACATTCTTACATGGCAATTAATTAATGGTCTTTCTTTCCTCTTCTTTAAATACTTAATAAAAAAAACGAAAGAAAAAAACAACAAATAAAAAAATACAAACAACAACATCTTAAAATTTGCAAGCATAAAAAAAATATTTTTTCTTACTATTTCCATGTTTACCTATTCCTTAAAACAAGTATACAATCCTTATAAACAACAAGAGTTGTCTGACGGTCGCAGCCGCCTGTCTGACCTACTTTTATGTCGTTAGCCTACTCCTGTCTGACCTAATTACAGTTTGATCTACTTACGGGTGACCTTGACCTACTTACGGGTGACCTTGACCTGCTGACCTGTCTGACCCAAGTGCCTACCTATCTACTCACATGAAAGTAATGCATTTCTCAATGATGACATGTAGATTGTCGTATGTGGGAGATTGTTTCTGTTTTTTAACAACGGCCGAAAATGTTATGTTGTTAAGACGTAGACACAGCATTCTTAAGATACCTTATGAGGTTATTTTAATTACTGTTATATATTAGAAAAGCATTGAAAGGTTTTTATGGAATATTAAAAACAGTATAAATAAAAGTAAAGAGTGCTGGAAATATATTTTTAATAATAATAACAATGCAAAAAATTAGGCAGAATATTTTTAGTAAGTGCTCGTGCTGAAATAGGTTAACAAACGTTAATAAAAATTTTGTCACAGCCTTTATTTAGAACCATAAATTCATCCTGCCAAATTAGACACAAATGAGAAACAAAACTTTTTTGTAACAGTCTATCATGCCGAAATGTGTTAATGTATCACGACAACATTTGTTGAATGAGTTTGTGTGCCAAAGTGCAATACTTGTGCAAATTTTCAATTGGTCAAATCGTTTAAGTACAACAACAAAAAAATGAGAAACTTCATGGCTTGGGGCCTGATGCTGAAACGGGTTAATGTATTGTAACCGAATCAACTCAGAAAGCCTTTGTAATAAAGACCTACACTTTTGTAAATTTTCAACTCAAACCGTTTAAGCGCGACAACAAAGAAATTAAAATATTTCATTGGGCCATGGTGCCGAAACGGATTAACGGATCGTAACCAAATCAACTCAGTGAGCTTCTGTGATTCTTTCTGACCGTAACCAAATCAACTCAGTGAGCTACACTTTAATTTTCAACTCAATTGAAACTATAATTAGCCTATAACTCCTTTCGGAATAGTAGAAATGTTACTGCAAAATTTGGTTGTAATCGCACTGGTCGTTTTTACGTGAAAAGGGCACAAAGAAACAGAATTTCTTCCTTATTTATTAGATTTACGTTTATTAGATTGTTATTGTAAATTATATTTCTTTAATGCTTCAAATGCTTGAATTAATTTCTGATTAGAGTCAACAACATTTTTACCATAGATAACTGTAGGTACACGAAACAACAGAATCATCTAGGTACACGAAACAACAGAAGCCTTGGAGGCCGGTGGAAACTATATTCATAAGCCTACGAAAAGTGAGAGCCGCATTTTGCAACTAAAAAATATTCGTGTAAATTCAAAATGACCAGACGGTATGCTAAAACCAGTTTTGATGGAAACTGTTTGCTAAATCTAAATTAGAAAAATATTTGAATTATCCCAACTGTCCAAGAATATCTTCAATTTTTGCAGGGGATATGAATCACTTATAGTGATTTCATTTAATTTTCGATAATCAACCATGGCGCGTCATTTATTACCGTTAGCATCTGGTTTTTTAGGGACGACTAATAATGGACTGTTTCAAGAGTTTTTACTGTATTGAAGTATTACTTGAGTTAACATTTCATCAACTTGTCTTTTTATTTAAGATTTGTGAATTTCGATCAATCTATATGGTTTATCAGATTGTATGTTTATTTCATATTTAATTGTTTTTGTATAGATCAATATATCACCTTCTAAGAAAAAAAGTTGATTATATTCTCTGCATATATTTTTGATGGATATTTTTCTTCCGTATTAATATGAAAAAGACGTAATTGTTTTGTAATAAGTTTGGCGTATTGTCATAAATTAATTTTATATTCCCTAACACTCTAGGATCAGAAAGATATGAGTATACTTAGATGCTCACGAAATTTTTGATGCAGAAAGTTTCTTATCTTATTTTAACGGCAAGAAGAAATTGCCTGTCTCCTGGCAAAGCTAATTGCCTCTTTTTCCGTATTGTAACGGCACAGCATACCAATATTAAAAATTATATATTTATATATATATAGCTATTTAATTTGTACGTTCCTGCGTGAATTGCTGTTTGTACAAATTAATAGTATAAAATAATAGATTTTATTTTACAAAAGTAAAGTCTTATATAAAGTACCTATTGTTTTAGTTTCAAATGATGTTGTGGGTGTGTCTGTAATCTCATAATTTTCTTTTGTATACTTTGTTATTTTAACTGTATTACATATTTTACAATTGTTTAAATAATCTTTTATAATTTTATTCATATTTTTCCATATATATTTTTGTTTTAATTTACTGCCACGGTGTTCACCATAATATAATGAATCATGATATATTTATACGATTTCATTGCTTATTATTGTTATTGAATAAAAAAAATGATATAGAAGTTATTTTGCTTTTATATAAATTATTATATAAAACATCTATGAATTTTGCCATTATGCTTTTCGTATAGTTGCGGTCGTTATGTGGTGGAGATAGTCGATTTTTTTTTAATCGATTAATGGTATTAATTTTAGTTGAACACTATAATAATATAAAAATTAATGTTTTCTTAAATTATTAATTGCTTCTTAATTAGTGAAGAATATTTGAATACTTTATTAATAAAAATAATTATATTATAGGATGTTTTAAAATTTTTCATATAATTCTAAAAGTATGTATATAAAACTTCTATTATTTTTTTTATTGTTGTTTTTTTTTTAATTTAATTTTTAAGTTTTTGAATCATTTATAACAAAATATAATTTCTTTAATTATTGCTTCTTTTTCAGTTTGTCTTGATATTCAAACTGCATTTCTGATACCTTTTGTTTTTTTTTTAATTTTAATACTTTGAATATTAAAAAGTTAATATTTTTATTTATGAATTATTGAAAATTAATTTTTTTTTATTTGTTTTTTTAATAAAAAAAATCTTTATTTATATTTAATTTTTCTATAGTTATAGACTTTTTTTTTTAAATTATGATTTATGTTTAATGGAAAAATCAAGAAGATTAATCAATCAAATTAATTAATGGAAAATCAAGAAGATGCTTTATTTGATTTGTTTCATACAAAAATTAAATTAAAAACGAGGAAGAATACAGTTGCCTTTGTCAACTCTTAGATACCCGTACGACCCATTAGTATGCCTATCACTCTGCTTATAATATTATTTTTTTAATATTTTAGTATTTTAAAATAATTTGGGTGAATTTTATAATTTCTAAAAATGTGGGTTGTACATATATTCAAACTATATGTTTATACATTCTTCAAAAGCAGATTCTAACCTTCCGAATAACGATTATCTATCCAACTTTTTCAAATATGCTATAGTACCATTTAACCCAGATTCGCCTGTTAGACTACATGTAGTATGCTCACTTATTTGCATATAAAATTTTATAGGAATCACTTTTAAACAAATTTTGTTGCATTTATTTTTACTGACATAAGTATGCACAAAAAGTGTTAATATTGTTTTGAATTTCATAAACAAAGTTGGCCGTGACAAATATTTCTATTTGTTAGTTTTGTTAAATTCACAAATCAACAAACATGGTAGACTGTATATATTAAAAATAAAATAATATGGCAATAGTGAAATAGTTTTCTTTTTTTCTTAAAACATGTCGAAATATAAATTGAAAATTAAAATTGAAATAAATAGTACCGTTATTGTAGTTTACAGTTACTACATGTAGTCTACCAGGAAAATAAGGTGTAATGAAATTTCGGTTTTATTATTTTAGAGAAAAGAAATTTTTGACACAAAATGATATTTTGGATGCTTTGGAAGATGATGATGATACTATTAGAGATGCTAAGTTTTACGATATAAATACCAGGTGTTGAAGCAAATGGTAATATCACAGACGAAGATTCAGGGGATGAAAATGTGTTAGATACAATTCATTTACCACCAAATTTATTGAATTCAGCAGCTGAATTAATAGTGCATAATGGTGACTCTGGTAATGACATTATAAATGAGTATAAAACTTTATCCAACATTTTTGTTAAATATACCTAACGTTTCAGAATCTGATGAGAATGACGACTTACCGCTATCTTATTTAGTACCTACTAAAAAAAGAAAAACTAATAACGACACGAAGAACATATGGAAATGGGAAAAGAAAGATCTACCTTTATTTAGCAATCTTACACTCTCTGTAGAAGATGAAAGGAAACAGTCGAATCTCCAATAGATGTATTTACAAAGTTTATCGACAATGAATTTGTTTACTTATTAGTAAAACAGTCAAATTTGCTAACCGAAAAAATTTAAATGGAAATATTACAAGCGATGAAATACGATGTTTTATTGGAGTATTAATTTTAAGTGGCTACAATATTATGAGCAGACGGCGTATGTATTGGGAAACTTCACAAGACACAAACTGCAAATTTATTTCATCAGCTATTTCACGCGTTCGCTTTGAATTTATATTCCGCGTAGTCCATTGCTGTGATAATAAAATTTTGGATCAGAATGATAAATTTGCTAAAGTTAGACCCATTTTGAACGACGACAGGTTGCAAAACGACAGGTTGCAAAAATATGCACTTTATATAGTTCAACACAGCGTAGATGAACAGATGATCCCATATTACGGTCATCACGGGTGCAAACAGTATATTCATGGGAAGCCTATAAGATATGGCTATAAATTTTGGAGAGGTGCTACACATAGCGGTTATATAGTTTGGCTGGAAACTTATCAAGGTGCTGGCACATTTGTAGGAAATATGTACAAAGAAATGGGTCTGGGAGCAGGTGTTGTTTTGTCATATGCTGATGTACTTTTGAAAAAAGGACAAAACAAAAATGTTTGTCATTTATTTTTTGACAACTTATTTACTTCGTTGCCATTGCTATTGCAACTAGAAAGACGTGGGTTAAAAGGAACAGGTACAATACGCGACAACAGATTAGGTAATTGTCCATTACCAAAAAAAAAAAAAATTAACATACAAACAGTGTCACAAAAAGGCAACCACTAAGTGCATAAAATGCAATGTTACATTACATGCAGCCAATTGTAACGTAAAATATCACACAAAAAATTAATTATAATTTATCATAATACAACATACATTGTTTTAATAAAAATTTGGATCTAATATTTAATTTTTTTTTATAATTTTATACCATATTTTCCTGGTAGACTACATGTAGTATGGTCAATATTTCTTATAACAAACTACTATTATTATTATTTTTTGTTTTACTTTTAATATTTGATAAATGGTATAAAAAATGTGAAGAATTGACTTTTCTGGAATTTTGAGGGGCTGTAAGTCCGGAACCCTGTATAATTAAAAAAACCCGTTAATGTACGTAAAAATATATTATTGAACCTTTAATTTTCATGTCTTGCCGAGGAAAAATTTTTACAGGTGCCTGAAAATAGCAAATTTTCAATTTTTGAGGAGTAATAACTCTTAAAGAGGGGGCGCTACCAAAAAATTTTCTGAGGAAACTTATACTAATTCTAAAAGTTCTTTCTTGTCTTAAAATTTCAGGTTCCTATCTCAAAACGTGCCGGAGTTATAAATAAAGAAATATCATGCAAAATTTGGTTTTAACATACATGTGCCTAAGTTAAAGGTGTTTAAAAATAGCAAATTTTCAATTTTTGAGCCCTAATACCTCATAAACAGGGGGTGGTCCAAAAAAAATTTCTGAGCAAACTTATACTAATTCTAAGAGTTCTTTCTGCTCTCAAAATTGCAAGTCCCTATTTGAAAGCGTTCTGGAGTTATGAGTGTAGAAAAATCATGCAAAATTTGGTTTTCATATAAAGGTAAATTTAAATACTAAATTTAAAAAAATTGTACAATTTTGATACTAATTTATAAATTAAAAAAAAATACCTGTCGAATGAGGTTTTCTGATTGAAAAAATCTAAAGTAGAACATGAGACATATGCATTTAAAAATAGGGCTTTTTAAAAGTTTGAGGAGCTGTAGCTCCGTAACGGATGGGGCTACAAAAAAAAGTTGTAAATTATAGAATTAATATTTTTATGTTATCTATCAGCAGTTAAAATTGCATGTCTCTATTTCAAAAAAATGTGGGGATCTAAAAGTTAGGTGTTCGAGAGCTATCCGAAGTTGTGGTCGGATCTCCACCAAAAAAAAATAGGGAACCTACAAATTGTTGTAAGAATATTTTGTGTTAATTTCAAGACTCTAGCTTTCTTAGTTTTTGAGTTATTTTGCTGACGGACAGACGGACGGACGGACAAAGCTCAATCGTCTTAGAATTTTTTTCTGACTCGATCCATACCTTTGAAGGTATATCTAGCTAGCTTATTTCGAGGTGTTACAAACGGAGGAGCAATTTTAATATACCCGATCCTTATCGTACGGATATAAAAAACGTGAAGATTGAAAATTTCTATGCAATTCCTAATTGTTAGGAGCAAGAAATTTCCAATATCACTAAATCAAACATTATAATTTAATAAAAAAAAATTTTAAAAAAAAGGTACAATAAATTTTACTTTTAATATAACTTAGTAGATTTGGGAACTTCGTACAATGCAGCATTAGGTTCAAGAGAATTAAATGACAAGTCGTGTTCTGGTTTTAAAATTTTGATCAAACAATTTCCAAACTGGAAATACTAAATTTTTAATGGATTACAAACACAATACAGAGTACGGAGGAAATGAACCCATGAATAGATGTTGTACTAATGTTAACAAAATTAGTCATCTTTATTCTACATCCATCTCCAGATTTACTTTCAAACAAATTTTATAACAACTATTTTTCACTTTAAGGACCTCAGACAATTAATACTTATCTAGGCAATAATTTTCTTAGTAATTATGACATAAGTTCACATAACACACACATTGTGCATTAAAATACAACAAATTGGTTTATGTTTTTTATTTTGATGATTTTTTTTTTGTACATTTTATAAATTGTAATTAAATGCTTTTAAGAGGCTTCGGGACCCTAGTGGGTAGGCGTGTGACGTATTAACCGAAGGAGTGTGGGTCCGATCCCTGCACAGATCGTAAGTGTTTTTTTCTTTACATACCCCTCTTACGACCAAATATAATGTAAATATATAGTATATAATATAAACAAAATAAATAATATAATAATATAGTATATAATTTAATAATAGTATAAAAACCTTTAATGGCCTTTAGTAGCCGATAGTTCAATAATATTGCTTTACATTTATGTATGTAAAATTAATATAAATAAATAAATAAATGCTTTTAAGTAATGTTAAAGAAATAAATTAAATTTTTTCAATTTTACTTTTACTTAATAATTAGATATCGAATTACATTTATTACATTTAATATGTTACAAAAATTAAATATAAAATCTTAAATTGCTTGTCACTATATGTATGTACATATGTCCAGATATCATATTAATTTTTTTGATTCGAGTGATTCATGTGTATGTAAAGTGAATTTGAAAATGTGGTTTAAATAATAAATACATAATAATAATAATAAATTAACTTTTTTTTAGATTTAAGTTATTAAAAGTTCATTTCTAAGTCATTGTTTTGTATAATTTTAAATATAAGCATTAATTTAAGAATTTTTTTTTTAACGAAAGTTGTAATATGAGGACGTCACAGTACAGAAGTGCTGCATTCTGCTCATATGATATGTCTCTCCTATAACGAATGAAATACAGTATGAGTGAATAGTGCAATTGAAATATAATAATAGAAAATAGTTTTAAATTTAGTTTTAGTTTTAATACAAGAACTCGTTAATGTTGGAATTGAAATAATATAACTAAAAATATAACAGGTTGGTTTAATCTAGCATATTGGTGACGCCGACATTCAAATACCGACTTGATTTTAATACTACATTAATAATAAAAAAATATTAAAATTTTTATAAACTATAATAAAAAATATTTTTATATAATAAAAAATGTATTTAAATTTAACATTTCAATTTAAAAAAAAAAAACAGTTTGAAAATAAAATTATAAAATAGTAATATTAAAAAATTTTTTAATATATAATATAAAATGTATTTAATTTTAACATTTTAATTTTAAATAAAACAATTTCAAAAAGTGATGAACTCGTGCAAAAATTGCCAAAAATTTTATAAGGCATAATTTTGCTTTTACGATAAAACACCGTTTCAGTAAAAATAAACTGAAATAAGAACATATATATATACGTTTCACCAACGGCATTACATACAACATGAGTATATAATTAATCAACAGTTGTATATACTGTATATGCAGCTTCACCAACAGAGTATTATAATATATAACATTTATATATAATAAAATAACGTCAGATAGTGATTAAAATCAACAATCAGTCAATCAATTACAGAGTAATAGAGTACATTAAGTCAATGCAACATCTGTTCCAGCAACAACATATTTAATCTACATTCATCATTCGTATTGTAATATCTGTTCCAGCAATTTTTTTTATAATTAAGAGTAATTGGTCTTTTAATAATCTAACATATACAGCCTTTAATAATAAACAGCCTTTACATAATAAAGCCGGAACCAGCAATGAAGTTAAATCAAATGTTATTTTTGAAGATTAATTGTTTTATCCCGTTATTTAGTCTATTAAAATTCCCTCTTTCTGGAATAATAGGCCAAACGTATGGTTCTTGCAGGTAGAGGCCCAGTTCCACGCCAAAGGTATTACACAATCTAATACTAAGTACGATCATTTAATTTCTTCACTACCTTCATAAACTATGGAAATAGTGTCGGACGCGGTTTTAAATCCACCAAAGGATAATCGATACGAGCATTTAAAAAAACTTTTAATTGAAAGAACGCAGACTCTATGGTCTCATAAATTCGAACTCGGGGATTCAAAACCATCTGAATTGTTTAGAAGGATGAAATCACTCGCATATAGCAATAGACTAACACACCTTTTTTAACAAAGTTGTGGTTAAATAAATTTCTACTTTCGGATACAAGGCTTTAACGCTTAATTTAAATTTACGCCGGGATTTTGATCATAAGTAGGTAATGGGGAACCTTGGCGTGGAAAGTTTGTGCGAGAAAAAGATAGCAATATCAATGTCAATGAACTCACGACAAAGGTGTTTGAACTTTTAAGGAATGTTGTTGGCGCGTGTGCATTGGAATGTTATTAAGCTTTATGGTCACGACAAAGGTGTTTGAACTTTTAAAGAATGTTGTTGGCGCGTGTGCATATAGAACAGTTGTTTATTGTGAATAATTGCATAATAGATTGAAATGTTTTTAATCCAGTTATTGACCTTGATATTGTTTCTTAGTTTTATGTATTATGCAAATTTGAGATATGTTATTGAAAACTATAAATGTGGAAAAAAATTTAATAATTAATTGTAAAATTAAAAAAGCAAATTAGTTTCATATAATATCGTTTTTATTTACCCAAGAATTGTGATCTTTATCAAAACCTAACCATTTAACAAAAACTTGATTTCCTTTTCTTTTCAATATTTTTTTAACAAGAAAAATGTCAGAATTTTTGACTCGAGTAATTTCAGTCTCGTAAAACGAACCTGAAATCGGTGTTTTTGTATAATCAAGTAAGTTGTAAGTAATTGGGCCTGTGCGTTTTACTTATTTAATTGTAAATATTTCTGTTGGCCAGTTTGGTTAACAACCTTTTGCAAAGTTTCCTTTGTATTTACTTATGCGTACATAATTTCCAATTTTGTATTTTGCTTTCTGATAAAATTTCGGTTGCATATAAATGTTCTACAAAATATATTTCTCGTTTGCTTTTGTAACTTTTTTAGGTTGAAGATTAATTGTATGATGATATGTTTAGTTGTATTTCTCAATAAGTGAGGGCAAAATAGATATCCACTTATAATTACCCTCAAAACTAAATTGCTTCCACATTGATTTTTTTAAAGCACAGTTAAAACGTTCTACTATGGATGCTTTCATTTCAGAATATGTATGATAATGATTAGTTTATTTTATTTACATAAGTTTTCAAAATTCTTTGTTAAAAAACTCTTTACCTTGATCAGATTGAATATTTTTTGGGAGTGTTCCAGCACGTTTGAAAATGTTCTTCCTGCCAAGTAAAACGCTATTAGCATTTTTAGTTTTAATTGGCTCAGCATAAGCATATTTTGAAAAGATACAGTTATTATCTTTATATTACATACATACAAAAGATACAGTTATTTATCTTTAGGTATTACAGTTAATAAATATTTATTTCCTTTGTTATACTTTGCATATGGAATCATTTCTACTAAATCGATTTGCCATGTATCGTTTAAATCTTTTTGAATAAATTTTCTTCGACGAAAGTTTGGTCTGGCTGGTGCCCTTGACATTATGCCTGTACCATTTAATTAGATTTTCCAATTCCATTTTATAATTTTCTATACAGCAATAGTTACATGTATCCGGTCCAGATGACGAGTTGTCGTAAACCCAAGAACAAAGAGCAAAATGAGTTATTGACGTAAATTTTTCTGTTGTTGAAAATTCTTTAATGTGTTTATACATGTGAAAAATACGTTGCTTCTGCTCATTTAATAAGACAGAGGAATATGATTTTAAAAACTCTTTCACTTCTTTCACCTCCATCTTTTAAAATGAGAATAAGTTATACACGTTTATGCTTTTATATATATAAAGAACAAATCTAATTACCTTTCAATGACTTCTAAAACACGAACCGATAATGATATATTTTAATCATCAATTTACAATGATGGTTGCCATCTGGACCATCTGGATGTGGAAAAACAACATTTGTATGTAACTTAATTAAAAATATTAACAGATTAATACATCCAAAAATTGAAAAAATAAAATGGTGTAACCCAGAAATGTCTGCTATTCCAACAAGTATAAATTTCCCTGATATAAATTTTTATAACAGAATTCCGGAAGAGCTTAGGGAAAAGAAACCTACTTTAATTTTTTTAGATGATTTAATGTTAGATTCTGCAAATAAACAGGTATGCGAACTTTTTACTAAAGGTTCGCACCATCGCAATTTATCTATTATATTATTAACGCAAAACGTTTTTCATCAGGGGAAATTCTCCAGAGATATTTCTTAAACTGTAAATATTTGGTGCTTTTTAAAAACCCTCGAGACAAATCCCAAATTTTTCGTTTAGCTAGACAGCTATATCCGGAAAATATAAAAGGTTTCCTAGGGGTATATAATGAAACAACCTCAAGTCCACATGGTTATATTGTGTTAGATTTAACACAAGACGTTAACGATTTGTTTCGTATTAGAACTAATATTTTTTCAAAAGAATATTGTATATGCTTCTGGGATACGAGTGATTTGAACAACTGTCAAAAGTATGAAACGATTGAAGAAAAACGAACATATATTACATGTACTAGGAAAGTGCAACAAGAAGAAATTTCGTGAAAATATTCTTAAATATTGTGATGATGATATTATAAAAACTATTTCTGAAATTGCAATCAATATATTAAATTCAATCAAAACATAAAAAACAATTAAGATTTCTAGTCTGTGCTAAGAAAAGTACAAAAGCTAAACGAAAAATATAAATTCAACATGGAGGATTTTTACCTACATTAATTGGTACTATATTATCTGGTGTAATAGGAAAACTTCTCAGTACGACATAATGCAGCGAATGATTATTATGTCACCACAAATATTTCCAAAATTTAGCAAATTATTTCAAGATGATAAAAACTTGGATTTATTGGATCAAAAAATGAAAAAAGTTTTATATGATAAAAAATTAAAACCATTGCAAAAATATAAGTACCATCGTCAAAAACTTCTCAAATATGAGTAAAATCTCCGATATATTCAAATAAAAATAGAATGTATGAAATCTGAACTTGATCTTTTTGCATCATTACTCGTACAAACAAGTATTTTGCGTTCAGAAGAGGTAGCATACAATCATTTAACTTCTTTAGAGGCATCGCCGTCAACCATTGAATTTGTTTAGCTTGGGAATGGAAATACATATCGAGATCTATCCAGTACCTATATAAAGTTCAAAATTTAAATATTAAAAAAGGTGGATCCAAAGCAACCGATGCACTCCAAAGCAACCGATAAAATAGGAACCGGAACTGAAGCAAGGGCAGCTTCACAGCCCAGTGTTGTAAATAATTTATTACACTCTTTAATTAACAATGTAATGTAACTCTAAACGGAAAAAAAATCACTCCTTCAGATTCCTTATACCATTATAAAGCATACATAACTACTTTACTAAATTATGGTAGAGATTCCCCTCAAACACATCTGGAAGCTTCTGGTTGGGAGAATTGGATAAGCCAAATGTCAATGATTTCAACAATTCTGGTTCTAAATCAAGACAAAAATCATACAACAATTCTGCAATAGTAGAATTAATGAGAAAATTACATGTAGATTTCTTCAATACTTCCAAATTACTTTTAAATAATGTTGACATTCGCATTTCTTTAGCATTAGAGAAACAAGATTTTTATATTTTCTTTAGCGATAACGATGTAAGTTATTTAAAAATTCTTGAAGCTACATTATACGTGAAACATTTAACAATTAATCCTAGCATATTGATAGCACATAATACTGTACTGGAAAAGGCTAACGCGAAATATTTTTATACGAAAAGTGAAATCAAAACATTTACAATTCCAGCTAACACTTCCAACATATCATTGGATAATATGTTTATAGGGCAAATACCAAAAGCTCTTGTATTTTGTATGGTTAATAATGAAAATTTTAATGGTAAAAGATCGAAAAATCTATACCATTTCGATCATCAAAATCTTACTCAATTTCAATTATATGTGAATGGAGTGCCTAAACCAAACTCTGCAATTGAAACAAGTTTTACATCGAATAATCTTTGTAATTCTCGTGCATATTTAACATTATTCAGTGGAACTGGCATACATGACTCTGATAGAGGTTATTCAATACTAGCTTTTGATTTATCACCAGAGGGCTCGGGAACTGATACATGTCAGAGGTTATTAAACCAGAGAGTAGTAAAGATTGAAGCAAGACTCAGCTCTCCAATAACTTCAACATTAACTTGTATTGTAATTGCAGAATTCGATGCCAATATCGAAATTGATAAAAATCGTAACGTATACGTAAACATATAAAAGGAAGTTTAATGGAATATTTCTATTCATTTGAAAATGGCATGTGCTCTAGTAGATATTTCCGAATCTGTATCACAATATAGTACACGATCACCAAGTTATTGCAGATAATTATATAATTTAAGACGAGCCTGAGAAGTTGTGTATGCGGCAATGCATACCTTTACTATAGGTAAAATGTCTGCTACTTCGTCTTTATAGTGCCAGGTAATTACAATATTTTTTTCATTCACAGGTAAAATATGGCACACTTCTATATTTGGGTTTGTTACCATTTCATAAAGTTCTGATGGATCATTTACTATCTTCGTTTTTTGTTGATTCTCTCTCTGACCAAACTTTCCCCAAAAAGAGTTTGGCATTAATTTTGAAAATGATTTTAATCCAGAATTGTGACAAATTTTAGAAGACTCCAGCTTAATGTTTTCAATTTTCAGAAAATCTTCAATGTATTTTTGTTTTTCTTCTTCGGTTGAACATTTACAGGGCTAGCCAGAAGCTTCTTGCTTCATTTTTAAAACTTATCCATCATGTTAGTGAATAATCCATCAATATTTGTTAATTCATCATATCGCACGACATTGTATTTCCATATTTCATAAATATTTAAAATTTTATAACCCTATTTAACTGCTGTATTAACTTCATCAACAACCCATGTACTTAATAAGGCTCTTTCTTCATCTGAATGTGAGCAAAATTCATTTTGATTTTTCTGAAAGCTGCAGCTTTTGCATAAGGTAAACATATGTTTACCATTTTGTTTAAGCCAATCAGTATCTCCCAAATTTAACTTAGAACACTCTGAATTTCCTATATAAATTGTAGGGTGTTCAACTGGAAATTTTCCATATTTACAAACCCACGGATACAATGAACACACATCTATATATTTAATTTTTTCACCATCTTTGCATTTATAATAACTGCACATGTTATCTGTACGACCTCCGTAAAATGCATCTCGTGGGTTTAATGGTGTACAATTTACTAAAGGATGATTGTTTAAGTATTCTGTTTCTGATTTGCTTAACTTTCTATGAAATTCACAATTTCACATTTCAACTACTTCTTACCTTTCCCTTAGTCTTTCTGATTTAACAACAGTTTTTTTATATCTACTATTTAATGTGTCATTGGGATCATTTAGTAGCGAAATGTCTCTATTATGCTGCAGACAAATTGGATGACCATGAAAGTAGCACACATGAAACTAATAAACTTGTCTAGTTTCCTCGCAATATCTATCTACTTTAACACGCTTACCACAGCTTCTCGCCCTTTAACTGCATGACGTATATTGATTCCTCTTTTTTCCTCTTCGTATATCAACCAGCCTAGAGCTTCCTTTGAATGGTTGTCAGCATATCTGTAACCATTCTTGGGGATTATTCCAATTGAATTGGATTTTAAAAAATTTCGCCTATACACAAGATTACAGGCTGATGCAATTGTTGTTGCTTCAAGGAAAGGCTTAACATTGCATTCATCCAAAAATAATTTTCTAAATTTTAAACAGGCTTCTGTCAGTATGTTTACATCGCTAGTGCAGTATTCAACTATATCGCGTTGCATATCAAACTGCTCATTTTTGTGTTCTTCATACTATTTATGAAAAGTAAAACGTTCTTCTACCTTCATTGTATTTGGTTTGTAATATTCAACAGGCGGGAGGGGTCCAATATAATTTTCATTTTCAGTTGTATTAAAATAATCCGGAAAATATCCGTTTTTTAATACTGGTGGTAAATCAAAGGCTTTTGGCAATTTTGATAACGCCAGTGGAAAATAATTTAATAAATCTAAAAACTTAATATTTTCTAATATCATCAAAATTATATTGTACCCCACATTATAAGTTCTGGCTTCAACAACGTATTTTCCAAAATATGGTTCAATATGAATTTGTGATCGTACGCTTGACCGTTATGTGCTACTACGATTATATTTTTAAATATTTTTCTTTGTGTTAAAATATAAGCTAAGAAATCGCTTATTACGTTGTTTTTAATCGTAGTGCGAAATTTACATTTTTGACAAAAGAAAAGATTTTCCTCATATAAACATAAATCGCATCGTTGTTGAAATATACATAGGTTAGCTTCATGTTGTTTAATTTCTCCTATAGATTCTTCATTTAACTTTTTTTCCTGTACAATTTGTTCTTGTCGACTTTCCAAATCGTAAAATATATATATAATATATCTCCTGTTATTGCTTGCCGTACATCTGGTTTTATATAGATGCTCTTGGTCCACGTGTGTTTTACAAATTTTACAAAAATATTCTCCACAAAAATGTCTTCTATTTCGTAAATGTGTTTTTAAACACACGGTATATCTTATAAACGACAATTTAATAATCTTTTAAATATCGCTGAAACTGTTGAAGCTCTGGTATCCCACACCCGTTTTCTGGTGTATCTACTCCAGCGTTGTTGATGAGATCTGTGGTCATTTTTGATTGTAATTTACCGATGTTTTTCTTGATCTTTTCTTATCTTAGCACAGGTTATCCTTGTTTCTAACTGTGATGATGCCTTTACGTTTTGCGCATTCCTCCGTAAAGGAATTATAATTTCTACCACGTTTCCCACGACCTTAAGGTAATCGCACAGTAGTTATCCCCAGGCAAAAAGTATCAGTACTCAATCCTGTAAATTATAATATACATAAATATAGTTACTAAAAATATATATTTATATTTCTTCGGAACTACTTTGGATTTCCCAAATATCCTCAAATTTAACTTCAGCAGCGCCTCTGAAATTTATTCAACCAGGACCCCGCTCTTGAAAACTTTTTCCACAAAAGGTTATACCCAATTAATCTGGATAAAATGTGTTTGGTGCCATATGTTATTGCTACATTTATAGCCTCCTTTATCCAGGCTATTGGCTCTGCATTCTCTGGCACCTGTTTTAGTTTAAATTCCATTTCCCTTCTTCTTACATTAAATCTTTTAATGTTGGTCATTTGATCCTTAATAATATTGTAGTGGTTGTTCAATTCGCCCAAGGAAGTCGAAGCGCCGGCCATACTTTTATATTTTTGAAATAATATTTTCTTAGACATTCTTTACTTCTTTTTAGTTTGATAGTTAGTCAACAAATTGTTATTGGAAATGAGTATATTCTGAATATATATTCAAAGGTAAAGCACAAAATTTTTAGTTGGAATACCAAAGTATACTTTGCAACAATGTAATTTAAAAAATAAATAATGAATTTTAAATGTTTAATTAATTTATAATTAATTTCAAATAAAAACATTCCATTTTATTTTTAAAAGTCAAGATTCATATTAATTAATTTTAATTGTATGCACATTCCACTTTTTAAAAATTGCGATTTTCATACTATTTAATTTCAAGATTAATTTCAATACAAAGTAGCTAATTGACAATAGAATGTAGGTTGTGGTGAATGATTTATTAATTTTAAATGACAACACATTCCATTTTATTTTTAAAATCACGATTTCAATACAAAGTAGTTAACATAATAATATATTCAATACTTTCATTTTATAATGTTCTAACTTGTATGTACAATAGCTAAAAATTTAGTTCACATTATACAAAGTAACTAGCAGAAAATTTACCATAATAAAATTTGTTAGTTTGATATAATATAAAATGTTTGAATAAATAATTTCATATCAAACACCTGCATTTTTTGTTTAAAAAATTAATCACTAAATACCACTTTTTTTCTCACGATTTTATACATACTTATAAGGTCAATACATGCATTTTATTTATCTTACAAACTATACCTCATTTTCTACACTTGTTCTTAAACTTTCGTTCTACATTAACAAGTACTTATAAATTAAAAATACAACTTTTTTTTTCTCGCTTATGTAAAAATTTACCGTTATGTAAAAACAACATTTTCCATGAAATTCCTTTTTTCATAACTCCGGCAGGCCTTCAGATAAGAACCTGAAACTTTGAGAGAAGTTTGCTCAAAAATTTTTTTTGCAACACCAAGAGGTAATAGGGCTGAAAATTGAAAATTTTTAGGCACCTGTAACTTAAGTACCTGTACAAATTTTTCTTCGGCAAGACATAAAAATTAAAGCTCCAGTAATATATTTCTACGTGTGTTAACGGTTTTTCTTAGTTATAAAGGGTTCCGGACTTACAGCTCCTCAAAAATTCAAAAAATTGTTATTTTCAAATATTTCACATATTACAAAACTTTACAAAAATTTTCAAATTTTTGTGCAAGTCACAATTCTAAACAGTTTGTATTGTGTTTTGGAAATGTGCGAATTATGGGTTTTAACTTTTGTAAAAATAAAACGCCAAAATTTAAATTTGTATTTAAATTTTATTTTTAAATTTTCAACTTTACAGTTTGAAAACGGTCTTAAGGCTAACTTTTTTATTTTTTAACATTTTTTATTTTTTTCATTTTTTCATATATTTAATCGAAAAATATCTTTCGAAAGAAAATTCAGTATCGAATTACAATATGAATTTTTTATTTATTACAAAATCAATATATTCATAAATAAATATTCGTACTGAATTTTGTGTAAAACAATTTCACCATAAGTTTAGTTTCATGTTACAACACAATGATATAACGTTTAAAGTAAATATATTTCAAGCAATTATGTCATTGTGCTGAGTTTCATATTTAATATTTATTTTTAATACTATGTATATTGTTTAGGTTAAAAGAAAAGAAAATTAAAAGTGGTT